>CAWUFW010008051.1:0-600000 GCA_963921515.1 Calotriton arnoldi | reverse complement strand
GCACTTCACCAAGCACTGTATCAAAAATTGACATGAGGATACATTTCATGCTAAAATATAGTACTAATAGATGGATTTACGTTTCATGTAATGGGTAATTTTGTGTATTTTTCCCAGAAACTTCATGCAATTATACGGAAGCAAATTACCCAGATTTTGCACACTGCTAGTTTTTGATACTTCGCTTGAGTACCTAAACCATATACTGTGACCCAAATGTGCTGCCTGTAATGCATGCTCGAACAGTATGACAATATCTGCATCAAAAACGTCACAGTGACTTGGAGGCATAACAAGAAGGGGCATCTGTAGGTAAGCCCGGGTTCGTGATCCGGTTTAGTCCGAGGAAGAGGTTTTTTTTTATTGTCAAAAAGAAGCAATTCTCAGAAATACATAAAAAGAGCCAATTTAGCATTATAGTAAGGCATTCAAATCAATTCATTGGCATACGACCCTGGATCTAACCAGTCACTGAACTCAAGACTGCCTTTTATCCAATTTGTCATTAGTGGCCAGATCAGCGCCAGGCCTGGGCGTAGTTCGCGGAGTTTTGCTACGCGGAACTCCGCGAAGTTACAAAAAAACTCTGCGAAGTTCCTCGGGTGGCGGAGTGCAGTGCGAACTGCAGTTTGTGCTGGTATTCCTGCCGCTCGGGTAGAAATTCTACCCGAGCGGCAGCTCGCGCTTGCGAACTTACCGCGGGAAAAAAACTCTGCTGCACATCGCGAAGCGTAGTTTCCTGCACTTCGCGAGCTCCGCGGAGTGCAGAAAACTCCGCAAACTCTGCGAACGGAGCAAAGTTCACCGCCCAGGCCTAATCAACGCCCCAGTTTCCTAAAGTTTTTTCTAGGGTATACATACTCAATAAATGGGAAAACCATTATCTGTGGTTCAGCATTTTTCCATGCAGTGGCTATGAGGAGCAAGTACCAAATAGCATCTTTGATGAATTAATATGAATCTCTATGGAGAATACCTTCATCCAAAAAGCCTCAATTTCCTCTTTAAATGCTTGCAGCTTCTCGCACTCACAGAACATATGCACCATATCATCGAATTTTTTACCCCAACTAAACAGTTTGGCAGGTGTATAGTACAGATTGAATATGCTTTTGTTGTTTTGGGTTCTCAAGCTAGCAGTGAGTATTACCTTCATACCAACCTTTATTGAGGCCTGAATATCTATACCCCATGTCCCCAGTCCTTTTGCCCATCTGGCATCTTGTGATTTAAGGTCATTCAACATTGTATAGATCTGCCTGATCTTGTTTCCCCAGTGCAGAATTGTATCCAGCAGAGGGATTCTTTCAACCAATAGAAGCTCTTTCCTTAAGTTATTTAAAAAATCCATAACCTGCAAATATTTAAAAAATGTTTTTGCCCCAACCCAAAATCCTGCTGCAATTTATCAAATGAGGAGGATTATAGACAAAGGGTTCCTGGTCACCTCAGCCATGTCAAATAATGTAATAAAAAGTTTGATATGTTCTGTAGTTTATCTCCCCAGTATGAAACCAAGGTGCCTGGCCAAGACCACCTTATGACCTTCCCCATGCATGTCACAGAGGTGTTTGATTATAGTTTTGCATCAGCATTGATCAATGATATTGGCCTGTAAGACCCTGGTTTATTTGGTGGCTTCCCCTTTCTTCTAAAGATCACCTTATTAGTCCCTTCAACCTCAAGAGGTAGGTGTAATCCCCTTTTGCTGGACCTAGAGGAGCATTTCTATCAGATCCTTATCTAGTTCTGAGAAAAAGACTTGATAAAACTCTAGTAGTATTTAGTCAGGTCCTATGGCTTTACCTGAATCCAGTAATTTAAAGGTGTTGGCTGATTCCCCCAGAGTGATATAGGATTCTAATATTTTGGTCTTATTTGTGTCTAGAGTGTCACTTTTTACTCCCTCTAAGAAGCCTTCTATCTGGTATGATGAAGAGAAATTATCCTCCTGATATAAGTCCCTATAGTACTCCTCACACACTTTAATTATAGTATCTGGAGATGTGGCTCTTCTGCCATCATTCTTTTTAATGCTGTCAATGCCTCTGTCCACCATTGGCTGTCAAGTGCGGAGGACCAATAGTCTACCCACAGCCTCCCTGTACTCATAGCTGTCTGTTCTATACACCTGAAATGTTTCAGACAGATTTTTTGTGTGGTAACTATTAATCATGGTCTTCAACACTGTTTTTCTTTGTTGCATTTGCAAGCCACCCTGACCTGCTATGATCATCTCCATATTATGTGCTTCCAATTCAGCCAATTTATCTTATAGCCCCTGACCTCCTAAGCCTGCTGATATTATGAGAGACAAATCTAATGGCCTCCCCTTACCTCCACTTTTACTGAGTCCCAAACTGCCCTTCCCGATGGACTATTTCTGTTAATTTCCAAAAAGTCAGTTGTCCACTTTTCCAAATAGTCTATATATATGATGTTGAGAAGCAATTTCCAGTCAAGTGTCAACTTGCTACTCCTGGCTATCCCCATATCCGACAACTCTAAGATCAAGTTATTTGTAACGAAAAACGCTACTTCCAGTTCCTTTCCTTCTTCCTTTATTTAACAGGATCCCAGCAATAGGCAGTCGACTCACCATAACGGAGTCCAGCTTACTACTGCCCTTCCTAGAATGTTTCCTCCACATTCCAAATTCCACACAGTAAACTCTACACATCTCCTTTTGCAACGCAATTATAACAATATTCAAACAATAATAAATCATGGAAAAACATTAAATGAAAATCAGAATATTCATAGCAAGAAAAAACGTACAAGAAATGAACAAAATGAGAACATCAATGATATAACACAACTAGGCATGTTATCAATAACAACGCAATCACTCATCACTGGGCATGCCCAAAGGTTGATTTACTTTACATACATTTCCAAAACTCCACGTAGACCCATCAACTAAAACCACCACATTGCGTTTCACTTCTCTTATTCTCTGTGGTTCAGTGAATCTACTCTCTCCTTTACTCACAATTCCACCCTTCCTTACCACCACCCAATCTCCTTCTTTTAAGCATTGTGCCTTTACCCTTTGAGTATAATCATAATACCTTTTAGTTTTGTCTTGAAAACCTAAGACTCTCTCTTTGATGATTTCACGATCCACACTTACACCACGAGCACCACACAACCACATTGGACACTCCTTCCTTCCCAGCTCTCTTCCCTTCAATGAATCAAAAGTTGACACCCCAGTCACTGAATGCGGTGTTGTCCTATGCGCCCAGATCATTTTCCTTAATTCTTTCTTCCACGGAAGTTGGTTATTCAATGAAAGTTGGATATTCTCCATAACCATCCTATTAACCCTTTCAAACAACCCATTGGCCTGTGGCCTGAACAAAGCCATTCTCTCATGAACAATGCCCTCCGGGCAAGATAGCTAGTCATTTCACTGGAAATGAATTGGACACTGTTAGAAATGGGGGTCTCTAGTTGGCAGAGGTAGGTACCTTTGTCCAAATAGAGACCCTTGCTTCTAGTCAGGGTAAGGGGGATACACTCCTAAAATAACCCCTGCTCACCCCCTTGGTAGCTTGGCACGAGCATTTGTGAACACATACAGTAATACTGTGAAAACACTACAAACGGACACCACATCAGTTTAGAAAAATAGTAAATCTTTATCTAAACCAACAAGACCAAATACGATAAAAATCCAACATCTAATACTCTTGAAAAACAGTGCTTGTGCAAAATAACCTTTAAATTGCAGGAAAATCAATAAAACACACTTCTTCCGACTCAGTAGCTCCTCCTGGGGCTACCGCGATACTGAATACGACAAAGTCTAACATTTCTAGCCGACCGCATCGATACGGGCCAGCTAAAGCGTCGGCAGCCTCGGGCACAGTACCTTTCTTGTTTCGACCAACACGTTGGTGCGAGTCGGTCAGGGCAAATGTCGCGGTCGCGTTGTGAAGCAGAGCATTGTGGCGGACGATGTCCTCCCGATTCGGTGCAGGCAACGGCTCGTTGAAGGAGTCGGGGAGACCAGGGCTTGCGTTGAAGGGTGAGACGGTGCTCGCTGCAGTGCTGGCAGGTCAGAGTGCGGCGAAGGAGCCTGTCAATGTTCGGGTCGGGCAGCGACGGAGTCGGTGACATCCTTGCAGCGTGTAGCGAAGCGTTGCGGAGTGCGGTGCCCACAGGACGCGGTGCAAGCAGCGGATCATTGACGGAGTGGGTGAGACCAAGGTTGCGTTGCGAAGCGAGGCGTTGCTCTCGGCGGTGCTTTCAGGACACGAAATCCTGCGACGAACTCGATGACAGAGTCAGTTACCCTTTTCTTCTACGGCGACGATCACAGATGGTGCCCACAGACACTGTGAGGTCTTTGCTGTTCCTGAGACCTCTAGAACAGGGGGAAGCTCAGTTTCAAGCCCTTGGAGATCTTCTCTTCAAGCAGGGGACAAAGCAAGCAGCAAAGTCCTACTCTCCTTTCTTTGGCAGCAAGTAGCCACTGCAGGCCAACCCCAGACGGCAAAACAGCACAGGGGCAGTGTTACTCCTCAGCTTCTCCGACTCTTCTACTTGGCAAAGGTTGATCTTGAGTTCCCAGAAATGATCTAGAAGACTGGGGTCTGGGCCCCTCTTTTTATATACCAAAACCCTTTGTTCTCTGAAGGCAGAGAATGTCTGTACCCAGCCAAAACCAGTTCTGTCCTCACTGGTGCAGCTTCCTGGCAGGAGGTGGAGACAGCATTGTTGAAGGCAGACCAGGGGCATTCAGGTGAAAGGAAATCTCCTCCCCCTACTCTAAATGCAGGCCAGGTTTATTCAGCCCAGCCCTGACTCATCAGACTTCTGGAGCCGCTGCCCCTCTCCAGCCCCTGTCATCCAAAAGCCAGACATGCAATACACAAACCTAGCAGAGGCACACTGGATGGTTAGGCAAAAAAATAGCTACTTTCTAAAAGTGGTATTTTCAAACACAGAATGTAAAAATCACCCTCACTAAAAGATGCATTTTAACACTCTGAGTTCAGGCATACTAAACATTATTTGTCTACCTTGTTTCCAGGGCCAGCTATGTTTATAAGATGTTATAAACAAACTCCCCATTCTGTCCTATGGAAACAGGTAGCCTTGCAATAGTGAAAAACGAAATTGGCAGAATTTCACTATCAGGATATGACACACACATCAGGGCATGTCCTACTTTTCACATACACTGCACCCTGCCCACAGGGGTACCTTGGGTCTACATTAGGGGTGACTAATATGTAGAAAAGGGAAGGTTTAGGGACTGGCAAGTGTGTGCACTTGCCAAGTCGACATGGCAGTCCCAGACTGCACACAGGCTCTGCAATGGCAGGCCAGAATTACATTTTACAGGCTGCTTCTGTGGGTGGCACAATCAGTGCTGCAGCCCAGTAGCAGCATTTGATTTACAGGCCCTGGGCACACACAGTGCACTATAGTAGGGTCTGACAAGTAAATCAAATATGCCAATCATGGAATCACTAATCTATAACAACAATTTTCAAAGGGAGCACTTGCACTTTGGCACTGAACAGCAGTGGCAAAGTTCCCAAAGCATCTAGACCAGCAAAACAAAGTCCAACACACAGCAAAAACACAGGAGGCAAAAGCAAAAAATGCAGGGGAGACCCACGCCAATGATGCCAGGTCTAACTACCCACAATCTTGGGAGTTCTCTTCACTAAGGCGGAAGAATCCGGACATACCATGAGCATTGGCGTGTTCTGTACCAGGGCGGTGTTCCACTGTAAAGTCCATCCCCGGTAGGGAAATGGACCACCTCAACAGCTTTGGATTCTCACCCCTCATCTGCATCAACCATCTGAGGGGCCTGTGGTCTGTCTGAACCCGGAAGTGAGTCCCAAACAAGTATGGCCTCAGCTTCTTCAGCGCCCGGACCACAGCAAATGCCTCACGCTCAATTGTACTCCACCTCTGTTCCCGTGGAAGTAACTTCCTACTAATGAAGGCTACAGGTTGGTCTAGGCCCTCTTCATTCAGCTGTGAGAGCACAACCCCCACACCATGCTCTGAAGCATCTGTCTGCAAAATAAACTCTTCTGAGAAGTTGGGTGCCTTAAGCACGGGTGCTATGCACATGGCAGATTTCAAGGCATCAAAAGCTTTCTGGCAGGCGTCAGTTCAGTTCACTTTCCTGGGCTGCTTCCTGGAAGTCAGCTCTGTCAAGGGGGCAACAATGGTACCATACCCCTTGACAAACCTCCTGTATTACCCTGTGAGTCCTAAAAAGGCTCTCACCTCTGTTTGTGTCTTGTGGGGTTCCCAAGCCAGAATGGTATCAATCTCGGGCTGTAGGGGCGCTACCTGGCGGCTCCCTACCTGGTGTCCCAAGTACACCACAGAACCTTACCCGATCTGGCACTTACTCGCCTTGATTGTGAGGCCTGCCCTCTGCAGAGCCTTCAACGCTTCCCAGAAGTGGTGCAGATGTTCCTCCCAAGTGGCACTGAACACTGCAATGTCATCCAGGTAGGCAGCACTGAAATCCTCCAGTCCAGCCAACACCTGGTTGACCAACCTCTGAAAGGTGGCAAGGGCATTCTTCAACCCAAAGGGCATCACCCGGAATTGGTAGTGCCCCTCTGGTGTAGAGAACGCTGTCCTCTCCTTTGCCCCATCAGTTAAGGCAATCTGCCAGTACCCAGAGGTTAAGTCAAACGTGCTGAGGTACCGGGCAGCTCCCAACCGATCGATGACCTAAGCAGCTCTGGGGATGGGGTGCGCATCAGTCCTGGTGACTGTATTGAGCCGTCAGTAGTCCACACAGAACCGGAGTTCTGGTGTGGCACCAGGTGCGGCAGCCTTTGGGACCAAGACCACTGGGCTGGCCCAAGGGCTGCTTGAGGGCTCAATCACCCCTAGCTCTAACATCTTGGAGACCTCCTCCTTGATGGAAGCCTTGATCCTGTCAGTCACCGTGCAAATTTTGTGCTTTACAGGAGGACTGTCCCCAGTGTCAACATCATGGACACACCGCTGAGTGACACCAGGGGTCAGGGAGAACAGAGCAGCACACTGTCCCAACAGTTGGCGACAATCACTCTGCTGTTCAGGAGTCAGGGCGGGGGAGAGTGATGCACCGTCCACTGACCCATCATGCTCCTTTGCAGACAGGAGGTCAGGAAGAGGCTCAGTCTCCTCTTCCATTCCAGCATCTGTTGCTCCAAGTGGGGCTTCAGGCCATTCACAAGTAGGACCCGCAAAGGGTTCCTAGGAGACTGCAAGTCCACCAAGTAGGTGACGTTACTCTTGCGCACCACCACCTCAAATGGTCCGGTCCATTTATCCTGGAGTGCACAAGGCTCCACTGGGGCCATGACCAATACTTTCTGTCCAGGCTGAAACTCGATCAGAGTGGCATTCTGATCATAACAGCATTTCATTTCCTCCTGGCTGGCTTCCAGGTTCGCCTGAGCGAGTTGCCTGAAGCGCGTAGTCTGGTTTCTGAAGGCCAGCATGTAGCTTTATACATCCTGAGGAGGTTTACTGGGAGCTTTCTCCCAGCCTTCTTTCACCTGACTCAGAGGTCCTCTTACTGGATGGCCGTACAGCAGCTCAAAGGGACTGAACTTTAAGGACTACTGCGGTACCTCTCTGTAAGCAAACAGCAGGCATGGTAAGAGGACATCCCACTTACACCTCATGGGTTCACCAAGACCCATAATCATGCCCTTCAGGGTCCGGTTGAATCTCTCAACCAACCCATTACCTTGGGGGTGGTAAGGAGTGGTGAACTTGTAGGTAACACCGTACTCCTGCCACAGGGACTACATATACTTGGATATGAAGTTGGTACCACGGTCGGACACCACCTGTCTGGGGAATCCCACATGGGAGAAAATCCCCATCAATGCACGACCCACCACGGGGGCCGTCACAGTCCGGAGAGGGATGGCTTCCGGGTACCGGGTGGCATGGTCCACCAAGACCAGGATGAACCTGTTGCCCATGGCTGTCTTGGGATCCAGAGGCCCCACAATGTCAATACCCACCCTCTCAAAGGGGGTGCTGACCACAGGGAAAAGTTGGAGAGGAGCCTTACACTTCCTCCCATGCTTACCACTTGCCTGGCAAGTCTGGCAAGACATACAGTGAGTATCTGAACTCTTACGCATTTGGGGCCAGTAAAAGTGGGTAACAAGCCTTTCAAAGGTCTTGTCTTGCCCCAAATGTCCTGCCAAAGTCACATCATGAGCCAGACCCTGTAGGAAGGCTCTGAAGCGCTGGGGTACCACCAGCACATGGGCTGACTCAGGCTCAGCAACCTTAGGCTCACTATACAGGAGACCATTCTCCCAGTATATCAAATGTGATCCAGACTGATCACCTGCTGCCTGTTTTGCAGTGTGTTTCCGCAACCCAACAAGAGAAGGGCACTTCTGCTGCTCCTCGCAGAACTCTTCCCTGGAGGGGCCTCCTTCCTGCTGCCAATGGGTCAGCTCAGGCAGGTCCCCCAGTTCAGCCACTTGCTCCCCTGTAGGCTCCAGGGCATCCCCTTCAAGGTCTGCCTCCTCCTGGACCGTGGGAATTTGGGGGCTGGTTTCCCGTGCCCCCTGCCTCTTCTCTTTCCAGCAGGCACCTGGGTCACTCTTTCAGGCTCCAGGTCCTCTTGAATGCCCTTACTGGCTGCCATTGACCGAGTGGTCACACATGCCCACTCAGGCAGACCCAACATCTCTAAATGAGACCTCCGCTCCACCTTCGCCCAAGGGGAGCTTTCCAAATTATTGCCTAGCAGACAATCAACAGGCATGGCTGGCCTCACAGCTACTCTCAAAGTACCTGAGACCCCCCCCCGTCTCAAAGGGAACCTGTGCCACTTTGCAGAGGCACTCTGAATTGTCAGCGTCAACTACTGGGTAGAAAGCGTTGGGGACCACCTGCTCTTAAGACACCAGCCAACAACTGACAGCTGTCACACTGGCTCCGGTGTCTCTCAGAGCCTCCACACTATGGTCGTTGATGGTCACCCACTGCCTGTACTTCTTAGTGTTATCAGGCAGATGAGTTCTTGGGACCATCTCACTGTCTCCTAAAGAGACCAAGGACATCTCTGTGGAACCCCACCCCTCTTGGGCACCCATCTCCTCCCCCAAGGCTACGCTAGCCATCTGCCGGGGCGTTGGTAACATTTTTGGGACACCTAGGATCCCCTTCGAAATGGCCCACCTGACCACAAACATAACACGCCTTGGAATCCCTTTGAACAGGCTTACCTGTTGGGATCCATGGCTTCTTTACAGTGGGAGGCTGGGAACCCTTACCTTGGTTCCCTTGGGGATTACTTTGGGGCCCTTTTTTGAACTCCTTCTGTTTACCCTTGTCCCCCCCACTCTTCTGCTGGGGACCCTGCCCACCTTTGGCATAGTCTCCCACACGACCCTTTTGGACCCTGGTGCTACCCAGCAGTCCGCCTCCACAGCAAGCTTTCTGGGATCAGTCAGCTTACTGTCAATCAGGTGCTGTCGTAGCTCTGGAAAACAATTATCTGACAAGTGCTCCCATGCAACCAAATCATAGAGCCCCTGCTAATCATTCACCTTGCTACCCTTCACCCAACCATCCAGTGCTCTGCAAAAATAGGACACATACTCCACCCAAGTACTTGACTCCAGCTTCTTGCAGTTCCTAAATTTCTGCCTACAAAGCTCTGGGGTCAACCCATACCTGGCTATCAAGGCTTCCTTCATGGGGGCTTAGGACATCTGATCCTCAGTGCGCAAGTTCAGCAAGGTTTCTCTCCCTTCACTGACAAAGCGGCCCCACAACCCCACTCAACAATCTCTCTCAGGGACCCGGTGGGACTTCATCATTACCTCATAGGCCTTAAACCACTGACCAATGTTCCCATGCTTCATGAAATCCTTAATAACATTTTGGGAATATATACCTTTCTTTCTCCAGGCACTGATGGTGTGCTGCCACCAGAGGGATTGATCTCTAAGCTCTTTGCTTTCAGTTCCAACTCCCTCAACCCTCTCTAATGCTCTAAAAGCATCCTCTTTTCCTCCATGGCCAATTTTTGCTTTTCCAACTCCAACTTCTTATTTTCTATGTCACCCTCCTTCCCCAGCTTGAGCTTAGCAAGCTCCCTCTCATGCACCCTATCTCTCTCTCTGTCCTCCAACTCCTCTGGAGACAGACCCCTTTGAGTAACACTGCTGCCATCCACGGAAGGTAACCTCCCTCCTGGCAGATTCAATTGCCCCTCCTGTTGCTCATCCACATTCTCTGCCTCCACCAGAGGCTCCTCATCCTGCCCACTGGCATTTCTGGATTCCAACCAGGCCCTCAGCGCCTTTTGGTATTTATCCTTCCAGGTGAGGCTTTTCACAGAGACTTTAAATTTCTTGCAGATAGCTTTCAGTTGAGACACAGTGTAGGTTTCCACCCTATCTTCCTCAAATTCGATATCAATGGATGCAATGGATGCTGGCTTGGTCATGATGACAAAATTGGCAGTGCTTTACTTTGCAGAAAAAACAATCCAAGGAAAAAGTTCAGTAAAAGTATGTGGTCACGTAATGGTCTGCAGTATGCTAGTAGTGTACACCAATTACTGTATGTAAATCACAAATGCAAGTCCAGGATCCTCACCGCTGACCACCAATGTTAGAAATGGGGGTCTCTAGTTGGCAGAGGTAGGTACCTTTGTCCAAATAGGGACCCTTGCTTCTAGTCAGGGTAAGGGGGATACACTCCTAAAATAACCCCTGCTCACCCTCTTGGTAGCTTGGCACGAGCAGACAGGCTTATCTCAGAGGCAGTGTGTTAAGCATTTGTGAACACATACAGTAATACAGTGAAAACACTACAAATGGACACCACATCAAATTAGAAAAATAGTAAATCTTTATCTAAACCAACAAGAGCAAATACGATAAAAATCCAACGTACAATACTCTTGAAAAACAGTACCTGTGCAAAATAACCTTTAAATTGCAGGAAAATTAATAAAACACAGTTCTTCCGACTCGGTAGCTCCTCCTGGGGCTATCGTGATACTGAATACGACAGAGTCTAACAATTCCAGCCGACCGTGTTGATACGGGCCAGCTAAAGCATCGACAGACTCGGACACAGTACCTTTCTTGTTGCGACCAACACGTCGGTGCGAGTCGGTTGGGGCAAATGTCGCGGTCGCGTTGTGAAGCAGAGCAGTGCAGCGGACAATGTCCTCAAGATTCGGTGCAGGCAGCGGCTCATTGACGGAGTCGGTGAGACCAAGGCTTGCGTTGAAGGGTGAGATGGTGCTCGCTGCGGTGCTGGCAGGTCACAGTGCGGCGACGGAGCCGGTCGATTTTCGGGTCGGGGAGCAACGGAGTCGGTGACGTCCTTGCAGCATGTAGCAAAGCGTTGCGGAGTGCGGTGCCCACAGGACGCGGTGCAAGCAGCGGCTCGTTGACGGAGTCGGTGAGACCTGGGTTGCGTTGCGAAACGAGGCGTTGCTCTCGGCGGTGCTTTCAGGACACGGAATCCTGCGATGAACTCGATGACAGAGTCAGTTACCCTTTTCTTCTGCGGTGACGATTAGAGATGGTGCCCACAGACACAGTGAGGTCTTTGCTGTTTCTGAGACCTCTAGAACAGGGGGAAGCTCAGTTTCAAGCCCTTGGAGATCTTCTCTTCAAGCAGGGGACAAAGCAAGCAGCAAAGTCCTTCTCTCCTTTCCTTGGCAGCAAGTAGCCACTGCAGGCCAACCCCAGACAGCAAAACAGCACAAGGGCAGTGTTCCTCCTCAGCTTCTCTTGCTCTTCTCCTTGGCAAAGGTTCCTCTTGAGTTCCCAGAAATGATCTAGAAGTCTGGGGTCTGGGCCCCTCTTTTTATACACCAAAATCCTTTGTTCTCTGAAGGCAGAGAGTGTCTGTACCCAGCCAAAACCAGTTCTGTCCTCACTGGTGCAGCTTCCTGGCAGGAGGTGGAGACAACATTGTTGAAGGCAGACCAGGCCCATTCAGGTGAAAGGAAATCTCCTCCCCCTACTCTAAATGCAGCCCAGGTCTAATAAGCCCAGCCCTGACTCATCAGACTTCTGGAGCCGCTGCCCCTCTCCAGCCCCTGTCATCCAAAAGCCAGACATGCAATACACAAACCTAGCAGAGGCACACTGGATGGTTAGGCAAGAAGATACCTACTTTCTAAAAGTGGTATTTTCAAACAAAGAATGTAAAAATCACCCTCACTAAAAGATGCATTTTAACACTCTGAGTTCAGGCATACTAAACCTTTTTTTCTACCTTGCTCCCAGGCCCAGTTATGTTTATAAGATGTTATAAACAAACTCCCCATTCTGTCCTGTGGGAACAGGTAGCCTTGCAATAGTGAAAAACTAAATTGGCAGTATTTCACTATCAGGACATGCCACACACATCAGGGCATGTCCTACCTTCCACATGCACTGCACCCTGCCCACAGGGGTACCTTGGGCCTACCTTAGGGGTGACTAATATGTAGAAAAGGGAAGGTTTAGGGACTGGCAAGTGTGTGCACTTGCCAAGTCGACATGGCAGTCCCAGACTGCACACAGGCTCTGCAATGGCAGGCCAGAGTTACATTTTACAGGCTGCTTCTGTGGGTGGCACAATCAGTGCTGCAGCCCACTTGCAGCATTTGATTTACAGGCCATGGGCACCCACAGTGCACTATACTAGGGTCTGACAAGTAAATCAAATATGCCAATGATGGAATCACTAATCCATAACTACAATTCACAAAGGGAGCACTTGCACTTTGGCACTGAACAGCAGTGGCAAAGTGCCCAAAGCATCTAGACCAGCAAAACGAAGTCCAACACACAGCAAAAACACAGGAGGCAAAAGCAAAAAAATGCAGGGGAGACCCTTGCTAATGGTGCCAGGTCTAACAGACACCATTGTCTGAAACCAAGGTCTTAGGATTCCCTTCCTCCATAAAGACTCTCTCCAAAAATTCAATTACATTAGCAGTCGTGATCTGTTCAAAAGTCTCTACAACAAACCACTTAATATGATAACCCACTATGAACAAGATAAATCTTTTTCTCACCCCTAGTTTAGCCACAGGACCAATAAAGTCAATGGCGAGCCTTTCCCACGGCTTCATGGGAAATTCCGAACACTCCAGAGGTGGTTACCTGACTACCTTGGTTTTATCACTATTTGCACATCCCACGCTTCAACATCACAATCCATTCCAGGCCACCAATAAGATTGACACACTCTCCTCTTTGTCATGTTTCTTCCTGGATGTCCTTTGTGAGCTAAAGCAACTATTCGATTCCGAACGCCAACAGGAGGAACAATCGACACCTTATCCCCAACAACACTCAACTCATCCCTCAGTTTGAAGAATTCCCTTAGATCACAGTTCAAAATATTATCCTCGTACCAACCTTGAACTACCCTACCGCTCACTTCGGTCAATACCAAATCCTCATTCATAGCTAACTTTCATTCTTCACAACCTAGGGCCATTCTACTATCTTCACAATCCGCAATCACTTCACTTTCTCCAAATTTACCTTCCAACATCTCCCTCTCCTTGCACTCTCCATCATTCACAGGCAACCTGGATAAAAAATCTGCAACAACATTCCTACAACCTTTGACATATTTCACCTCGAAATTGTAGTCAAGAACTCATAATATCCATCTTGATATCCTCGGTGTGATATTACCTTCAAATCCAAGACCACTTTTGAAAATGTAGGTAAGTGGTTTATGATCAGTTTTTATCTTAAAAGGAATGCCCCACACGTAAAACTTGAAATGTTTGATGCCCCAACAACAGGCGAGAGCTTCTCTCTCAATGACTAAATAGGAAGCCTCCGCTCCTCTCAACCTCCTCGATGCAAATCCAATCACCCGCTCCTCACCATTCACACACTGCATCAGAACTGCCCCAATCCAAAACCACTAGCATCAGTTGCGATGTACGTTTTTCCTGATACTTCAAAGTGTCCCAAGGTAGGCGCCGGCACTATACATTCCCTAATCTTTCTAAAAGATTCCTTACAATTCTTACTCCAGACAAACAACGCATGTTTTGCCATAATCACCCTCAATGGTTCTACAATATCTGTAAAATTCTTAACATATTTTGAACAATACTCAGTGAGTCCAAGAAAAGATCTCAATTCATCCTTGTTTGTTCATTCTGGTGTGTTCTCAATGGCCCTTACAATACTCTCATTGGGTCTTATTCCATTAGCATTTAGGAAATGTCCTAAATATGTCACCTCCCTTTTCCTTAATTGACATTTTTCTCTTTTAATAGTTAATCCATGGTTCTCTAATTACTTCATTAAACAGCATATAATGATCTTTTTCATCCTTTCCTAATATAAGTATATCGCCCTGAAAGCACATAACTCAACTGATGTCTCCAAATATGTTTTTCATCACCCTCTGAAAGACGGCAGAGGCTGACGCTAATCCAAATGGCATCCTCTTATAACGGAATGCCCCCAAAGGTGTTACAAAGAACGTTAAGTTGCGTGACCCTTCATATAAATTCACCTGATCGTAGGCAGACGACATGTCTAGGACACTAAAGATGGATCCATCCCCCATCACAGCAATGGTCTCAGATATATTAGGAAGGGGTTGCCTGTCCACCCATATTCTCTTGTTCAGATTGCGTAGGTCTACACATAACCAAATTTTTCCCCCTTCCTTCGGTGCTACCACTATAGGGGCCAACCATTCAGATGCTTCAATCGGCTCAATTATGTCTTGTTCCAGAAGTTTATCCAACTCCTTACGTAAGGGCTCCCTCATCATATTAGGTACATTCCTTACCTTGTGCACAATGGGTTTGACTCCTTTCTTCAATATTATCTTATCAGAAAATCCCTTCAACAATCCCAATTTATCTGTGAACACTTTACGGTATTTAGACATAATGAGACCTTCATCAAAATCTATTGCCTCGACCCTTTTTGTAGGTTCCACCACCACCACTGATTCTTTGGCATTTGGATTTATCACAATATTCAAGTCTCTCTGATGACGCCAGCCCAAAAGGTCTGATCCAAAGTTAGTTACATACACACATCCAAAAACACCCTCAGATTTAAACTTGAGGGTCATCCACTTAATTCCCAGAATTTCAATCCTTACACCACCATAGCCCACTGCCTTTATATTGGGTTCATTTAAAGGCATATTTTCATCCAACCCACTCTTCCCTAGGGATTTTTTTTAGAAATTAGAGTGTACAAACTTCCAGAATCCACAAGTACCTTCAACATTTTACCATCCATCGAGATCATACAATGTGGCTTCTCTAATCTATCAACACTTTCCAACTTTATCCCTTCATTCATTTTCGGTTCAATTTCCTTTCCCTTTATGCTGATATCATCTTCTCCATCAATAGAAAGATGGATAGCATGGGCATCTTCACATACATCATCGATATCTGCCTAACCCTGGGAGGAGTTTGTGGAGTTTCACTCCACGGAATTTCACAGAGTTGCTGAAAAACTCTGTCAGATTCCGCGGAGCTCCGCAAGTGGGCGGAGTAGTCCCCCATGCATTCATTGCATTGCCGAGACGGCTGTGTACACACTGCTTTGATTGAAAAGAGAGTGTCGGTGCTTTGAGCAACTAAACATGTCTCTCTGGGAAGCCAGTGTTCCCTAATGGCAACGAACTGTTTTGAACTGAAAAGTGTTGGTGCAGAGGGATGGCAACAGGGCATTACTCTTTTACTCGCGTGCCATTGTCATCTGCACAGGGGGAGTTGCCCTATGTTTGCTAGACTTTGCACTCTTGTTTATGCAGCACGGAGTGAAGGTAACGTAGAGTCAAAGTAATTGAAGTCAGACAAGATTCACACTTCGAAGTTTAAAATATAAAAATGCGACATTCCTTACCGCTTTTGCAGAAAGGAATCGATTAACTAGCTGATTGATTCCTAACACCCCGGATTTTACTGCTCATGGCAGGTCCACACTGTGAACTCCTTCATTTCAAATGTTTAAAATAAACATGGACTGCAGGCAGCCACACAAACACTACCTGTTGAACACAACCAACTGAGATAATTGGATAGGATTGCTTGCTATGCTGCTACAAATAGTGACATCATTAGCATTTATTTGCCCGAAACAACGCAGTTCAACTTTGCTCAAAAATATGTTAGTTTTCATTACAATTATAAATAAGAATACAGGAAACAAGACCGTCTTTTTTTTTTTTTTAAAGCAAACAAATGCCTAGTGGCTCGCGTTTGGAAACTTCATTTCATGGGTACAATTGTGTTAAATGTACCTAAAATGATAAATAATCACCCCCATAAAGTATTTCCTGTTCTCCTTAGTGTTTTCCATTTGAGATTTGAGTCTTTCACTCCTATTTTACACAATAAAAACAGAATGTCTTTTCTCTTTTGGGGTCTATTTCGAGTAAATTATCACAAAATAAATGAGTTTTAATGTAAATGCGTGGTTTTTTTTCCGGAGATATTTGCGGTAATCCGATTCCTAGTTGCTAGCAATGTTATATAGCAATACTTAAATATATTTAGAGATATTTCTGTGACAGTCGGGTTCGGAAACTCATCAGGGAGACTACCTCCCACTCTATGTCAACTGTTTGAAGATTCACTCGCGCTGTTAAAATCCCTTCCGATTTAAAAAAAATTATGTGCCACGTAAAAGCAAAATCTACTGTACCCTCTACCAATTCCAAATAACATATTTGTCCTAACAGTGAACCAAATACGCACAGTGAACCAAACACGCACAGTGAACCAAACAACGTGCCTGCCTAGTGCTTCACAGGGAACTGTTTGACAATCACCATCAAGCTTTGCGACAAAGACCTCAATTCTCTGAACAGCAGCATTATACAGAACATTTCTTTTAAGCACAGTGACGATCTATTTGCTTTACAGATCTTTTCTCGGTCGCACTCAAGGTTTGTTACTTTGGAAAAAGCGGTTAAAAAAAATAACATAACAGACATGTTTTGCTTTTACGCTACACAAACTTGACTCTGCCCATCCCCCGCCCCAACCCATACCTTACTGGATAGTGACTTCACATTCTGCTGCTTGTTGTTACATTTCAACATTGAGGACCCAGTGGAAGAAGCAGTGCGATAATCCCCAAGGCGAGAAACCAGCCTCCATTTTATTGACTGAAACCGAAGCTTTCTGCAGCCGGAGGGAACTGGCTAGTTAGTGATGTCAGAAAGCAACGGAAGGCGGGATTGGCTGACGGCAACGATTCAAAAGGACACTAAAAAGTGCAAACAGAAAAACATTCCTGATTAGCTGGGCAGGACGTCTGAGTGTGTGCATGCAATGGGGTTATGTGAACCGCGAGAGCTGGTAAACTCCGCTATGCGGCGTCGCCGGAGTTTTTTTGCTGAACTTCGTGCTCTAAGCGGAGCGCGGAGTGAGCAAAACTCCGTGAACTCCGTGGGCAGAGCGGAGTTTACCGCTCACCCTTATATCTGCCCCAACTTCTTGTACTTTTTTACCACGTATATTCATTCTACACACTTTGGCAAAATGTCCCCTTATTCCACAATTTCTACATTTCACGTTTCTTGCCCCACATCTCAAACTAGAAGATATATGCCCTGAAGCTCCACACCTAAAACATTTTACTTCCCTGGAATTTCTCTCATAGCACTTAGTAGTAGTGTTATCAAAATGATGCCACAGTTCTTTCCGAATATCCATTTTCTTGTCCACAATGCTTCCCTGAGTTTTTGATTTCGTCTTGTTTTCATTTAGTACCTCAGCAACCATTTTACGCTGATTATTATCCTCCATTTCCTTTATCCATTGTGCAGTATGCTCCATACTTTTTGCAATTTGTATAGTCTCTTCCAAATTATTCTCTTTCATCAGAAGTTTCTCTTTCACATTCTTATTCTTTGTACACCTGACTATTTGGTCTCGTATTAATGAGTCTGTTAATTGTTCAAACTTACAAGACACCGCCAATCCACTCAATGCAGCTACATAGGATGCAATGTCTTCATCCACTCGTTGCACCCTGGTAAAGAACTTATGGTGTTCGAGAACCACGTTGGTTTTTGGTATAAACTGCAAATTCAACATTTGTAAGGACATTTCATAGACATTGCATGGCTGACCATCCCCATCCTCAAAGACAGCTCAGGGAGTTCCTCATACACTCTTCTGCCTTCCTCACCTAAATGGTGTAATAAGATCGCCTGTCTACGCAATGGCGCATATTTATCACCCCACTTGCCAAAATGTAAGTTAAAAACAACTTCTTCAGTATTGTGATCAGAAAAGATTTTTGGGAATATCCAAATGGCGGCCTTCCCCACAAGCCCTGCGGAGATTAAAAAATAGTCCAGTCTAATATACTTTTGTGGTGGAGACGAAAAATAGGTATACCCAGAATCTACAGGTGAAATACCGGGAAAAGAAGACAAGAATCAGTAGGGAAAGTAGGATTCACAGATGTCTGTCCCAAAAATGTGCAAATACATCTTATTCATTCTGCAGGCCACTGAAATTACAGGGTCCCAAGTACTGGTAATTCAAGGCATGGAGGGCAAATAAATTGACAATTTCGGGGCCACTTGCACTGAAGTCCATTCTAACATCAGTCCTGGAATAAACACTGCCTCTGCAGGAGTTAATTGCAACAAAATAAAATGCACATTCTCACCAGGTCTGGGTCTGCTTCAGCATTTGGTAACCTGGTATGGCCTTTAGAATACGTATAGAAAGCTAAAATATGAGCTCTTCTCAGGTAAGTATTCCAGGTCTTCATTACAAGACTACTAAATGATTGCCTTCTTCAGCACTTCTTTAAACTGATGTCTTTTAAGCACAGTTTTTTCCCACCAAATCCCACATATCAACGTTGATTGCCATTTCAAGCTCAGTAGAAAGCCTGTGAATCTTCAACAAGTCTTCCATCAAATGTATAGCAAAACCCCAGGGTCAATTGCTTTGAGGAGGCAAATAAATATATATACCATTTTGCTGTGGCAGACACAAAGATAACTTCTGCCTAATCACCTGGTGTTTGAAGGTCCCAATTGAATGGCCATTAGAAGGTTCCTTGTAGACCAGATGAAAGCTCTGAGCAAGGTTTAGAGCCTGACACTAGCAAAAATATATTTCCCTATAGAAAATCTTAAATAATTTAGAGGCATTGTAAAATTAGAGAGCCCCTAATAAGTGGTGGGCTGACATCCTTATAAGAAAAGGTGATATATCTTAGGTTTATAACAAGCAATTGTATTCCCTAAAAAGCAACAAGATATTTTGGGGCCGATTCCGATTCGGGCCGGAAATCTCTCCGACCGAGCCGGACCCGGAGAGATTTCCGACCGAATCGGACCCGTGCAGCCCGACCGAACGAGTACGATGCGCACGTATGCCATCGGACTCGAGTCGGTCGGACTCCCATTGAAGTCAATGGGAGCCTGTCGTACAACGCGTACGCGGGCTCCCATTGACTCAATGGGTGCGAGGCGGACAAGGGCGCCCCCTACAGCGGGTACGCGGCGAAGCGACTCGCGCCATACACGCACAGGTAGGGGGGACCCATGGGTCCCCCCTGTGTGCGACTCGCGCGGCTACGCATACAGGGGGGTCCGACACGGACCCCCGAAGTACGGCTCCGACTGCTCTTTGGAGCCGGAGTGCGCGGCTCGGTCGAACTGCTCGCGCCGCGCATCGTACTTACCCGGCCGGGGAACGTCTCCATTGCGAGGTGCGAGTCGTGTCCGAGTGAGTCGGTCGGTGCGGTTAGACCCGGGAACGAGTCGGTCGGAGCGGTCGGGACGCCCGGACGAGTCGGTCGGCGATTTCGCATCGTACTCGCTCGCCCGGACGCGCGTACGAATCGGTCGGGAAATAGGGCTCCGAATCGGATCCGGTTCAGCCGAATCCGATTCGGAGCCCTACCGGCCGAGATCGGAATCGGCCCCTTTGTGTTTACAAATTGTAAGACATGGGATTCCTGGTTGGTTGAGGTATGCACCCAGGCCAAGCAGGAACCACCACTCAAGTCAGGGAAAGCCTGTACTCGCCCTCACATAATTTGTCACGGAGCAGTCAGGCGGATCTAAAGAGGCAATGTGTAAAATATTTGTGCAAAACACACAGTAACAATAAATACTCTACAAAAAGACTCTACACAGGTTTAGAGAAAAAGATTATTATATTCTGAACAAGACAAGACCAAACCAACAACAATCTTATGTAAAGAAGTTGAGATGTTGAATTTTAACGAAATAAATGCAGCAAAGCACTTAGAAGCAAGTAGCACTAAAAAGGTTGCTTTAGGACACACCAGACCCGGGAAAGTCAAAGTTTGGGCTTAACCGCGATGGAGCGCCAGCCGGCTACAGGGCCCACACAGACCCGGTGAACAAAGCACCTTTCCTGGTCACAAACAATGAGAAGCATCAATTTTCTCCATGCAGTGAAGGCAATACGTCAGTTCTGAAGACGGCTGCCAGAGTCGAGAGGCATAGAGCGATGTGCCGGATTCTGCCATGAAGTCGAGGAGATGCGTCGATCTCACAAGTTACAGCAGGGGCAATACACTGTCTGATACGTCGATCTCTGGAGGCAAAGCGCTGGGTCCAATGTGATGCCGATTTTACTATCGCAACCGGGTTGATGCGCTGGTTCTGTAACACACAGACAGGAGATGCATTGAGTTCTGTGTTGCAAGTTTCTGGGCCACTTCCAGTGAGCTAGGCACAGTAGCATTGGTAGACACTTAGATATCCCTGAGCCTCAAGCAACAGGGGGTAAGTCAACAAGCCCTTGGTGATGACTTGGAGGGAAGGAAGTGTCCAGCTTTCCTTTAGCAGAGTCAGAGAGCAGCAAGCAACAGGGCAACAGACAGAAAAGCAGGCCTTCCAGATCAGTAGTCCAGTTGAGCTCTTTAAGCAGCACAGCAGTTCTTCTGGAAGAGCTTCAGTTACAAGTCCAGTAGTGTCTATTTTCAGAGGATCAGAGACCCAGTACTTATACCCAAAAGTGCTTTTGATGTGGGGGGTGACTTCAAAGCAGCTTTTTGAAGTGCACAAGTATCTCTTTCAACCCAGTCCTGTCTGCCAAGCTATCTGTGGGGGAGGGATCAGTCCTTTGTGTGGGGACAGGACACTGCCTGTTCAAGTGGAGCGTTAGCCCCTCCCTTCCATCAACTTATTCTGTGCCCAGAATACAGCAAACACTTCTCTCTCTATATCACTCCACCTCTGTTCCCTGGAGAGCTGCCCCTCGCCCAGCCCTTCAGTGCATTACCAGCAGAGTCCAAGAAATCCACTCATGTTTGATTAGAAAGTTTGTTACTGGCCCTGAACAGTTGCCTGTACTTCTCACGGGTCAGCCCAAACTTGGTGACTAAAATGACCTTCATGACAGTGTAGTTGGTCTGGACATCACCTCTAATGTAAGAAGTGTTTCTGTGAGAAGTTGGCCTGGCATATGCTGTCCACTAATTATAGTGGGCACCTTGCACCAGTCCAAACAACCCCTTATTGGAGATAGGTTAAAGACAACCTTATTGAAAGCTATCCTAGTGGTAGCTATGGAGAGCAGCCTTCAGGCTAAGTCTTGAAGGAATGTAAAGCAGCTTGTTTTACCCGTCTATAATCTCTTGAGTGATCAAATGAAAGAGCACCACACCAGGTATATATTCAAAATATATGTATTTATTGCTAAACACACCCCTCTAGTCTCTTTATGAGGCTAGAGTTCGAAGAACACAAGTTATAAGTTATTTAAACACAGTAATAGCACAAATACACGTTTGGGCCCTAGGGGCGTACCAAACCATATACCAATAAAGTGGTATAAGAACCACGACTGAACTAGACACTAGGCCTAGAGCCTCTAGAAGTGCTTGGACCACAAGGAACCACCCAAGGTAGTGACACAGGGGACCCACGGGGGACGCGTGCAGTGTAAATACACAACTGCGATACGCCGTTAACTTCTATGGAGAAAGTCGCGATCAGGAAATTAAAGAAAAGGGACACTTAAAGGAGGACTTGGAGCAAACGCTTTGAGAACTAGGTCGTTCTAGAGTCTCTACCCACGGGAGCACCCGGAGTACGCGTGTTACCTCACCCAGGGAAGCCGGGTGCATAGGTGCCTTTCGGGGTCGGGTTTCGTCGATTTGAATGGCGATCTGCTGCAAAGTGCTGCTGGCGACCAAGTGGAAAGTGTCCGGGTGGATCCAAGAGTGGATCGGAGATCTGAAGAACCTGAAAGCAGAGGGGACAGAGTCTGGGTCACTAGCCAGTGACCAGGAAGGCGATGGACAGATGCGCACCGATGTTGAGTGCTTCAGGTGCATTGACCATCGTCTTGACTCTTCAGCCACGAGGTCCAGGAGGCGTAGTCGGTGACCAGGAGCAGGATTCGGGCTGGTACACGATGTTTGTCGAGTGCTGAGGTGTCGGCGACCGGATTGGACCCAACAAGCCTTGGCAACGGCAAGTCTCGGTGAAGATGAAGATCGTCGATGGTGCAGACCAGCAAGGTCTGAGGAACTCACCCAGCTAGGGTAAGTGAGGGCAGGCCTGGAGCAACCGGGATCCCCAAGAAGAAAAAGATTGGCCTTCGTGAAGGGCTACTAGCCAGCGGGCTAGCGACCGCGAAGGAGCCTCGAGACGTCGCACGTGGATCTGGCTCACAGGACACTCGTGGAGTGGAGGCCAGTGATCTTCGGAGCCGTTGGTGCTGGAGGCTAGGGCTACTTGGAGCCCAAATCACGACTTCGTGGGAGACCCAGAAGAGGATGCACTAGCAAATGCGTGCGGTGTCCAGGGGTCACAGTTCCACGTTACCCACGACAGCTACAGGCCTCAGCTTTGCTGGGGACTCAGGGCAGCCTCGTGGAAGTCTGGAAATCCACCTCTGGTGATGCAAAGACTTCGGCATCCGACGGGAGCTTAGGCGATGCAGACCGGACAATTGCTTCTTTGGTGCCTGCCAAGCAGGGAGTCACTCCTTGACCCCAAGGGAGATTCTTCTGTCCTCTAGTCTTTAGTAGAGCGTCGAAGGTCCAGGATTCTGTTTCAGAGTTTCGTCCAGGGATAATCTAAAGTCCTAAGGACTGGGTTCCTATACTTATACCAAGTTTAGGGGTTGGACTACTCTGTGGCCCCACCTATGGGTGGGTCAGGGCAGAGGGGTGGCTACACCCCTTTCCCTTTGTCCAGCTCACGCCAAAGCAGGGGCTGCAAGCCCCTGATCCGGTTTGAACTGGGGTATGCACAGGGACACCAAGTGTGCCCCCAGTGCAGGACTTCAAAGCACCCGAAAGTGCTCCCGCCCACCCCCAATACACATTATCCTGTCTGGGGAGGTGGTCACACCTCCCTGGGACAGGAAACCTATTGTCCAGGCCTCCCCTGCCGGAGTTTCGTCCAGCAGCAGGAGGCCAGACTCGTGTCTGTGGCAGCAGCATCCATTTTGTGATGCCAGGGCTTTAGAAAGAAGTTACTGGCCAGGCCAGGGTTAACATGTCTCTCCCTCTAGAAGGGTGGAATGCTACCCCCGCCGCCAGAATTGACGGGGGGTAGTATTCCAAGATGTTTGACACCAAACACGACATGTTTAGGTGCAGCCATTCCAAAGTTAGCATTTAACGCGAGGTTATAATGCGCTTAAGAGTATATGGTCAGGCTGCACTACAAACAGCATCAGAGAAGGGTCTCCGAATGCTGCAGAGGGGCCCTGCTCATGCAGGGGCACCCTCTCACATAGGAACCACGCACTCTGCCTTCAGGATTGATAAGGCCTGCCATAGGAGTGACTTATAGGTTTATATGTGTGTATGTATATAGTGATATAGGTAGCCTATATCACAGTAAGAGGTGCATGCACCACCTTACCCAGGCTGCAGTAGCAGACCTGTGGTGTCAGTTTGGATGGCCTTCCAGGGGTGGCACAATACATGCTGCAGCCCCTGGTAGGCCTCTGAGGTACCTATGCCCTGGGTACATAGTATACCATATACTAGGGACTTATAAGGGCACTCCAGATTCCAATCAGAGATGTGCCTAAGGCACATGGAAACCATTTTACAGAGAAAGCAGATAGACTGGGGCCCTGAATAGCAGGATCCCAGTCCAACTAAGTCATAAACCAGCAAAACACCAGAAAAAAGTGGGGGCAACCATATAGTCAGATTCCACCTTCCTACATAACCCCCCAAACGAAAGGAGATAAGGCTAACCTTGGCCAGTTGAGCCTTTATTGACTAAGTGGCCATATAAGGAAGCACCTGCACTAGCATGGTTGCCCCCTGTCTTATGGTCCACTAAGCAATCCCTCACCCTAAGGGTATGAGAGGGTCTCCACCATGGGGAATCACTACCTGTGGTGTGCTTAGGTAAAGTACAAGGCTGGTGAGGTGTCTGAGTAGGGAAGTGAGGCCCTAGGAATGTTGGCCTCAGCTTCCTCAGATCACTGGTCACCATGTATGCCTGTCTTTCCATGACTGAGTTGCACTTTGCTCTAAGGGTCAACCTTTGGCTGCCTACAGCTGGGGGTTGGGTCCCTTTGGATGGACTACTGGAGGGACATGGCAGGTTTGGAACCTTCTGGTCCCAGGTTTGCCCTTGCCCACCAGAGTCCTTCTGGGGGAGGTCCCTACATAAAGGTATGGGGGATCCCTCAGTGTGTAGAGGAATTCTCACCTGGCTAGGGCTACTAGACTGGGTGCCCCTAATCTGCCGATGGGGTGTTCCTCTGGACAGGGGGCCCTGGGGGGTCCACTGACCTCCCTGACCTCTGCAGCCCTGGGCTGGCTGAGGCAGGGTGGAGAGGGGCAGGTTACCTGCTCCAGACTGGGTACCACCTTGGAAGGGTCCTCTGCCATCAGGGGTGTGGCCAGGCCAGGCCTGACTACCTCTGGGGCAGTTCCTTCACTAGGGGTAGGGTCAGTTCCCTGAGGAGGCTGACCCTTACCTACTGTCTGGAGGGAAGAAGACTTTTCTTCAACCCTTGTGCTCTCTTTTGGGGGAGAGTGGGCCATTCTTCCAGGCTCCATCTCTCCAAAATCTTGGGCTGGGGCTGTGGCCATCACAGCCCCACTAACCTTTACAGGGACGCCCAGCATCCTGAGATGAGTTTGGTGTTCAACTTCAGCCCAGGCTGAAATTTCCAGATCATTGCCCATCAGGCAATCTACAGGTAGGGTTGGGGACACTGCCACTCTTTTTGGGCCTGTGACCCCCTCCCAGCTGAGATTGACTATGGCCATGGGGTGATCTGTTCTGACACCATCAATGTTGGTCACCTGGTATCTAAACTCAGGTAAAAGCTGGTGAGGGGGACTAGTTTCCCTGCCACCATGGTGACACTAGCCCCTGTGTCCCTAAATGCCACAGCTTTCTGACCATTAATTAGTGGCTCCAATCTGTACCTGCCCAATGCTGTGGGACCCATGGTAAAGGTGGCAAATCCTATACCACCATCAGAGTCAGAGGAGTCTGTTGAGGGGTCCCTGTCTAAACTAGGGCCCACCTCTGTTCCTCTTGCAAAAGCACCTAACTTTTTGGGTGCACTACTCCCAACTGGAGGATTACTACTGGTAGTACCAGGAGGGGTGGTAGTAGTTGTGGGAGGAACATTTTCTTTATTGCCAATCCTGGGGCAACTGGGATCAGTTTTCCAGTGCCCAGGCTTTTTACAGACATGGCAATATGGTTTCTTTTCAGGAGAGGAAGGAGTTTGGGACCCACCCCCAGAAGAGGAATTTTGGGGCCCCGTAGGGGACTTATCCTTAGATTTATCCCCACCTTTCTCTTGGGACTTAGTAGAATCTTTCTTCTGGTCACCACCCTGATTTTTAGTTTTTACTCTGGTTCTGACCCATTTGTCTGCCTTCTTTCCCAATTCTTGGGGAGAGGTCAGATCAGAGTCCACCAGATACTGGGGCAAAAGCTGGTTTTGACAATTATTAAGGATCTGCTCCCTCATAATCAAATTGTACAATCCTAAAAAGTCCTGCACTTTGTTGCCATGTATCCAACCTTCCAGTGCCTTAGTAGCACAATCTACAAAATCAACCCAGTCTTGAGTCTGAGCTTTTTGGGTGTCTCTGAACTTCAACCTATACTGTTCAGTGGTTAGGCCAAACCCATCTATCAGAGCACTCTTCAAGACTGTGTAATTGTCAGCATCCTCTTCTCTTACAGTGAGGAGCTTGTCTCTACCTTTGTCTGCAAAGGAGAGCCACAAGATTGCTGCCCACTGCTTCTGGGGGACCCTCTGTACTTTACAGGCCCTCTCCAGTGCAGTTATCCATTTGTGGATGTCATCCCCACTCTGGTAGGGAGGGACAATCTTGTTTAGGTTTCTATGGTCATAAGACCTTTCCCTATCTTTAGGGATATTGCTGCCACCATGGGACTCTAGTCCCAACTTTTTCTCTCTTTGTAGAGATCTAGGGACTCCCTGTCTATAGCCAGTTGCTGTTTTCTGAGTTCAAGCTGAGCTTCCTCATATTGAATCAGCCTCTTTCTCCTCTCATGAGAGGATTCCCTCCTATGAGAGGAGACAGAGGTCCCTATTGAGGTGCCAGAGTGGTTAGACTCCTGAGAAGGAGATCTAGACCTTCTGGGCACACTCACAATCCTTCCTGGGGGACAAAGTGGAGGTCATTCTGAGCCTCCTCCTCATCCACAGGAGGAATTGGGTTATCCAGGTCAGGGTCATTGTCACCCTCCTGGTCAGTTCCAGAGGGGGGGCTGGGGGTATTGCTACCCCTGGCCCCATCCTCATCTTCTGCCCCACCCTCTGCTCCTACCCCTTCAGTCCCTAAGGGCCTGCTGAGATCATAAGCCTCCAACATCTCTCTAAGATGTTGGGTGGTGGGACTTTGGCCTGTCTTCAGTTTCCTCAAATTGCATAATGCTCTCAATTCCAAGAATGGGAGTGTGTCATACTTGGAGGGAAGAAGCCCAGTGGCTTCTGGCAAGGACTCTCTAGGTCCTGGCTTTGAAGACATTACTAGTGTGGTGTGGTGTATGCACTACCTACTCTAGTGTGGCCTACTAAACTCTCTTGAGTTGTAGAAAGAGTGTGCTGTAACACACAACTCTAAGTTCAGTAGAACTTACTGTATTCTAAGCTTAAATTATATGTACCTTAGGTACCTTTAGTGGTTTTCAGTTGATCAATTCAATTGAGATTATCTGGTAAAACAATAGCAAGCTGGAATCCCACACGCTGCACACCAATGTGAGAAGTTGGCCTGGCATATGCTGTCCACTAATTATAGTGGGCACCTTGCACCAGTCCAAACAACCCCTTATTGGAGATAGGTTAAAGACAACCTTATTGAAAGCTATCCTAGTGGTAGCTATGGAGAGCAGCCTTCAGGCTAAGTCTTGAAGGAATGTAAAGCAGCTTGTTTTACCCGTCTATAATCTCTTGAGTGATCAAATGAAAGAGCACCACACCAGGTATATATTCAAAATATATGTATTTATTGCTAAACACACCCCTCTAGTCTCTTTATGAGGCTAGAGTTCGAAATACACAAGTTATAAGTTATTTAAACACAGTAATAGCACAAATACACGTTTGGGCCCTAGGGGCGTACCAAACCATATACCAATAAAGTGGTATAAGAACCACGACTGAACTAGACACTAGGCCTAGAGCCTCTAGAAGTGCTTGGACCACAAGGAACCACCCAAGGTAGTGACACAGGGGACCCACGGGGGACGCGTGCAGTGTAAATACACAACCGCGATACGCCGTTAACTTCTATGGAGAAAGTCGCGATCAGGAAATTAAAGAAAAGGGACACTTAAAGGAGGACTTGGAGCAAACCCTTTGAGAACTAGGTCGTTCTAGAGTCTCTACCCACGGGAGCACCGGAGTACTCGTGTTACCTCACCCAGGGAAGCCGGGTGCATAGGTGCCTTTCGGGGTCGGGTTTCGTCGTCGATTTGAATGGCGATCTGCTGCAAAGTGCTGCTGGCGACCAAGTGGAAAGTGTCCGGGTGGATCCAAGAGTGGATCGGAGATCTGAAGAACCTGAAAGCAGAGGGGACAGAGTTTGGGTCACTAGCCAGTGACCAGGAAGGCGATGGACAGATGCCCACCGATGTTGAGTGCTTCAGGTGCGTTGACGGTCGTCTTGACTCTTCAGCCACGAGGTCCAGGAGGCGTTGTTGGCAACCAGGAGCAGGATTCGGGCTGGTACACAATGTCTGTCGAGTGCTGAGGTGTCAGCGACCGGATTGGACCCAACAAGCCTTGGCAACGGCAAGTCTTGGTGAAGATGAAGATCATCGATGGTGCAGACCAGCAAGGTCTGAGGAACTCACCCAGCAAGGGTAAGTGAGGGCAGGCCTGGAGCAACCAGGATGCCCAAGAAGAAAAAGATTGGCCTTCGTGAAGGGCTACTAGCCAACGGGCTAGCGACCGCGAAGGAGCCTCGAGACGTCGCACGTGGATCTGGCTCACAGGACACTCGTGGAGTGGAGGCCAGTGATCTTTGGTGCAGTTGGTGCTGGAGGCTAGGGCTACTCGGAGCCCAAAGCACGACTTCGTGGAAGACTCAGAAGAGGATGCACTAGCAAATGCGTGCGGTGTCCAGGGGTCACGGTTCCACGTTACCCACGACAGCTACAGGCCTCAGCTTTGCTGGGGACTCAGGGCAGCCTCGGGGAAGTCTGGAAATCCACCTCTGGTGATGCAAAGACTTTGGCGTCCGACGGGAGCTTAGGCGATGCAGACCGGACAATTGCTTCTTTGGTGCCTGCCAAGCAGGGGAGTCACTCCTTGACCCCAAGGGAGATTCTTCTGTCCTCTAGTCTTTAGTAGAGCGTCGAAGGTCCAGGATTCTGTTTCAGAGTTTCGTCCAGGGATAATCTAAAGTCCTAAGGACTGGGTTCCTATACTTATACCAAGTTTAGGGGTTGGACTACTCTGTGGCCCCACCTATGGGTGGGTCAGGGCAGAGGGTGGCTACACCCCTTTCCCTTTGTCCAGTTCGCGCCAAAGCAGGGGCTGCAAGCCCCTGATCCGGTTTGAACTGGGGTATGCACAGGGACACCAAGTGTGCCCCCAGTGCAGGACTTCAAAGCACCCGAAAGTGCTCCCGCCCAGCCCCAATACACATTATCCTGTCTGGGGAGGTGGTCACACCTCCCTGGGACAGGAAACCTATTGTCCAGGCCTCCCCTGCCGGAGTTTCGTCCAGCAGCAGGAGGCCAGACTCGTGTCTGTGGCAGCAGCATCCATTTTGTGATGCCAGGGCTTTAGAAAGAAGTTACCGGCCAGGCCAGGGTTAACATGTCTCTCCCTCTAGAAGGGTGGAATGCTACCCCCGCCGCCAGAATTGGCGGGGGGTAGTATTCCAAGATGTTTGACACCAAACACGACATGTTTAGGTGCAGCCATTCCAAAGTTAGCATTTAACGCGAGGTTATAATGCGCTTAAGAGTATATGGTCAGGCTGCACTACAAACAGCATCAGAGAAGGGTCTCCGAACGCTGCAGAGGTGCCCTGCTCATGCAGGGGCACCCTCTCACATAGGAACCACGCACTCTACCTTCAGGATTGATAAGGCCTGCCATAGGAGTGACTTATAGGTTTATATGTGTGTATGTATATAGTGATATAGGTAGCCTATATCACAGTAAGGGGTGCATGCACCACCTTACCCAGGCTGCAATAGCAGACCTGTGGTGTCAGTTTGGATGGCCTTCCAGGGGTGGCACAATACATGCTGCAGCCCCTGGTAGGCCTCTGAGGTACCTATGCCCTGGGTACATAGTATACCATATACTAGGGACTTATAAGGGCACTCCAGATTCCAATCAGAGATGTGCCTAAGGCACATGGAAACCATTTTACAGAGAAAGCAGATAGACTGGGGCCCTGAATAGCAGGATCCCAGTCCAACTAAGTCATAAACCAGCAAAACACCAGAAAAAAGTGGGGGCAACCATATAGTCAGATTCCACCTTCCTACAGTGTCCCTCCCCACTGTGGGCATGTACCGCCATAAACTACCACCCAGAACTCCTCTGGGACCCTATACATTTTCAAAGCCACTTCATAGGCTGCCAACCATTTATCTATGTCATTGCTTACATTATAACTGGGCACACTGTCTTTTTGGACATAAAATCTGGACTTATGTGAAGGTACTGCAGGTATGCTGTCACCAATATAGTTGTTGCTGGACCCCACATGGAGGGATATCCAGCTCTGTGAGGCTAAGCTCATGTACCATTTTCCTGCCCTCCATGGCCAGCCTCTTCTCTACTAGATCTTGTTATCTCTCTAATTTTGCCATGGTCTGCTCACTGTCAATCTTGGAAGCTCTAGTTTGAGTTTCCTCTCCTCCTGTCCACCAAATTGTCTGGGGACACGTTCTTTAAGGACACACTGCTTTCTGGTCTAGAGTAGAATTCCACTGTTGGGAGAAAATTGCTCCCTCCCCTATAGGCTGCATGACAAGACCCTCTGTCAGGTCCCGCTCTGATCCTTCCTCAGACTCTGATCACTCCTCCTCATCCACTTCTCCTTCTGGGTGGGCTGCTGCCCATGCTCTAAAGGCTGAAGCTCTGTCTTCTTGGCACTTCCCTTATGGAACTCCCCTCTCTTCTGGCAAAACCCCTTGATCTGGGACACTGTGTATGCCTACAGATTGGCCTGCTCGAATTCCATATTGCCAGGTAGGACCACAGACATTGCAGAGAAAATGGGACTTGGGCAAAAGGACTTTGGAAAAATCAAAAGATGTCAGAACAGGGAGAATTGAAAAAGGCTTGATTTGGTCTAAGTAAAGAGTTGTAGTAAACAATGAGTTACTATAATGTATTTTACAAACACAAGTCCTATCCTTACTGCTGATCACCAGTGTTAGAAATGGGATTCCTGGTTGGCTGAGGTATGCACCCAGGCCAGACAGGAACCACCACTCTAGTCAGGGTAAGCGTGTTCTCACCCTCTGGTAGCTTGGCACAGAGCAGTCAGGCTTATCTAAAAAGGCAATGTGTAAAGTATTTGTGTTACACACACACAGTAACACAATGACAAAGCCACAAAAAGACTCCACACAGGTTCGGAAAAATACAATACTATATTCTGAACATAACAAGACGAAAACAACAAAAATCCAATTTATAGAAGTTAATATTTTGAATTTTAAAGTATTAAATGCAGCAAAGTGCTTAGAGGCAAGTTGCACTAAAATGATTAATTTAGGTCGAGCTGGACCGGGGCGAAGTCAAAGTTAGGGCCGACCGCGATGGAGTGCCAGCTACAGGACCCATGCACGCCAAATGAACAAACTATCTTTCATAGTCTCAAATAACGAGATGCGTCGATCTTCTCCATGCAGTGAAGGCGATGCAACAGTTCCGAAGACGGGTGCTGGATTCATGAGGTGTAGAGCGATGGGCTGGATTCTGCCACACAGTCGAGAGGATGCGTCAATCTCACCTAGCTGCAGCGGCGGCGATACACTGTCCAATGTGTCAATCTCTGGATCCGATGCTATGCGCTAATTTTACTCCTGCAAACAGGTGAATGCACCGGTTGTGTTGCACACAGACCGGAGATATGTTGAAATCCATGTAGCAAGTGTCTGGGCCACTTCCAATGGGCCAGGCATAGGGGCTGGGGTAAAGACTTTGATACCCCAGAGTCGCAAGCCAACAAGCTCTTGGGGATCACTTGGAGGGAAAGCAGATTCCAGCTCTCCTTCAGCAGGAGTCATAGAGCAGCAGGCAGCAGTTCAACAAACATTAAAGCAGGCCCTCCAGATCAGCAGTCCAGTTGAGTCCTTTAAGCAGCACAGCAGTTCTTGTGGCAGAGCTTCAGTTACACGTTCAGCAGTGTCTGTTTTAGGGGGGTCAGAGACCCAGTACCTATACCCAAAGTGCCATTGATGTGGGAGTGACTTCAAAGCAGCTCTCTGAAGTGCATGTGTATCCCTTTCAAACCAGTACTGTCTGCCAGGTTATCTGTGATGGGAAATCAGTCCTTTCTATGGGGACAGGACACTGCCTATTCAAGTGAAGTGAAGCCCCTCACTTCCATCCTGCCCAGGCAAGGCCATCAGAATGCAGATGCATGGTGATGGGTACTCAGACACACCTATCCTTCCTGTGTTGTAGCTGTCTAGAGGGAATGCACAAAGTGTAGCTGTCACCCAGTCCAGACATGTATTGGAGACAGGCTGTCAGGCACACAGAGCAGTAAGTGCAGAAAAATGTCCACTTTCTAAAAGTGGCATTTCTAAAACAGTAATGATCAATCCACCAGTAAGGAGGATTTATCATTACCATTCCAAACTTATGAAACATGAACAAGCTACCCCGCTTGTTGTGTAGTTTCTACTAATCAGTAGGAACTGTGCACTTGTGGACGACATAAATGTTGGATGCTGCCAGACTGATTCTGCTGACCCTCGCAGGACTTGTTGTCACATAGACCAGCTAGCTTATAGCGCCACCATAAGCCCCCCTAAGCCTAGACAGAGAGTGAACAGTTTTTGCAAACCACTGAACATGGCAACTCTGATCACTCAGGAATTGTGGTGACAGATCTAGAACCTTTCGTTCAGACACTCGTGCTTTCTTTTGCTCTGAGAAATATTAAAAAATACACAGAGGAATGTTTTCAATGATTATTGAGCCAGCATGATTCTTGTATAGAATATATGTGCCGGAATGATCAATAGACAGAAGCAGATGAAAGTAATGAGAAGTATCATGACAGTGAACAAAATATAAAGTTCCACCATCTTGCTGAAACAACGTATATATGCAAGCATATGACACAGTATAATAATCTGGCATACTCCTACTATGTGTACCCTAACCTACGTGTCTAGGGTGTATGTGTATGTTCTGCCAAGAATCCCCGTACTGGATGATCCAACCCCATTACCTGATGGGAAAGAGTGTAGGACCTCATCTTGGTCACAAACTGGACACCCCTCACAGAGATATCAGTCAGCTGCTTGGCAAAAACATTCTCATGTAAAGACCTCTCAATGACAGCAGAAGTGCTCCTCTGCCAACACCCGGAAACAGATGTTTATTTATAACTAAAGTCATCCTTGCCTTGGGCTGAGATTGTGATCAGGCTACCATTGTTTGTGTGCTACAGCTAGCTGTGTCGCCATATGGATGAAAATAACAAGCGCATTTGCACAACGTACATGTAGTCCTTGTGCATAGTGTCAAGGAAATGTGATAGTATTCTCGCGAAGTTGACTCCTGTAAACAAGGTTGGTGTTTCTAGGAAACTAACCCAAAGTGTCACGAATGTAAATGTTTGTCAAAGGTCAATGTGGAAATGTGAAGGTAACTTTAGGAAAGACCCGTGTTCACGTAAAATGGCAATGTTCCCTTCTAGGCCTATCTGGGACACATGACATTCTCTGATCAGGAATTGCAGCTTAAAAGTGCATTAAGGAATTCCTAATGCTAGCCTATGAGAGGAGTAGGTCTCAAGTAGTGAAAAACGAAATTGGCTGTTTGTCATTACCGGGACATGCAAAACATAAAGGTATGTGTTCTACCTTTTACTTACATAGCACCCTGCCATTTGGGTTACTTGGGGCTTACCTAATGGGTGACTTATATGTAATAAAAGGGGAGTTTAAGGCTTGGCAAGTAGTTTACAAATGCCAAGTTGAAGTGGCAGTAAACTGCACACACAGGCACTGTAGTGGCAGGCCTGAGATAGGTTTGAAAGGCTACGTCTATGTTTGGCACAATCAGTGCAGCAGCCCACTAGTAGCATTTGAAGTACAGGTCCTGCATTTGTAAATTGCACATTCACCCAGTTTGGTATCTTGGCACTGAATACCAGATGTTTATTGTTACTCAACTCAACAGTACTTAACAGGGGACTACCAGTACAACAAATATGCCAATCAGGTATACACCAATGTCATTGTGTTTAGGGGAGAAGCACATTTTTTTTGCACTGGTTAGCAGAAATAAAGAGCTCAGAGTCCTAAGGCCAACAAAAAGAATCAGCAAAACCAGGAGGTAAAAGATAAAAAGGTCTAGGGGAAGACCACCTGAAGGATGAGAGGTCTAACACAAATGTACAAAGAACTCTTATTGAGAAGCACTTATGAAAAAGACACTAGCTTGTGTAATTTGGATTTAGGTCCAGCACTGGCCCTGACTAAAGATCTAAAGTTTACAGGAGACATTTTTTCTAGAATGGTCAGCTAAGGAAGACTGCATACCATTTAGAGGAGGTAAGGCGTTCTTGATCAAATTCCTCCATAGAAATTACAAATCTTAACTACAAATAATTACCCTTAACCTCAATCTTGAAGACCTGTCTTATCACAACAGTGAAACAGAATGGCAAAATCACACTGAGGCCTCAAACATGAGAAAGGAAATCAGAACCAGTGGCCAAATGAAAACTAAGATAGGCAAAGAAAAGGAGTAAGACAATGTCAATAGCCAAAATGTTCGACTGTTAAAACTCTGTAAGAGGGATAGAAGGGAAAGTGTATGAAGTTGCACTGAAAATCTGCTATGAAAGCGCAAAATATTATCTGCACCACAACAGACAGTTGCCACATTGGCACAGTAAGGTGAGAACTTAAGGGAGCATGGTAAGTAAACATTTAATTTTAGGCTTGTCTTGTTTTCCTAATATGAAAGATGGTGTTCCAATATCAATCAGAAATTTTTATTTTCCCTTCCTTTTGTCTTTCAATATATGTTTTCTGTGTATTTACCTTTGAGCTGAAAGCGTTCCAAATCGATTGAAACCTGAACTTGAAACCTAGAGGAGGAAGCCTCGACCTGTCAGAAGGTGGACATCTCAGTAAACAAGGCCTCCTGGAAGATGGCAATCATTGGCTTGGTTATCAAACCTTTAGGACAGTGAGAGTTTTGGAACTGGATCAATAGAAGCACTGGGACGGATTCACACATGTAAACTTGGACTTTTGTGTAAGTATTTTACTAGTTGTATCTTTATGACTGCAGAGTGACCGCACCTACAAAGATGGGGAAGTCCTATTTGTTTTTATGTGCAGAGATACTACTAGTAAAATACCTTTGTGAATAGCAAACAATCGTAAATTTACACAAACGTGCAAGTTTACCTTTGTGAATCAGGCCCATTGAGTTCAAAATGCAAAACACACCGAAAAAGTCACTAGGCCCTTTAGTATTGCATAATGGGCAGCACAGATCTGTGAGGTGCAGATCGGTGTCCATTTAGAACAAGAGAGGAACGATCCGCCATGTAGATGCTTTGGCTCCCACAAAACGTTGTCCATCTGAAGGATACATGAAAGAGTGTTTTAAAGGTGTATTCTTTTACGTAAAATACTTTTTTTTAGTTAGCAACGCTTTCCTCTGTTTTTTCAAATGCTTGGCACCTACATAATAGCAACTAGGTGCTATCAGGGTGTCAAGGCAGCTGTCCTGTGTCCATTCTGAACAGTGGTGAAAGGGTACTCTGATCCTCATCTGCTCCTATATATAGCAAGCAGAGTTGCAGCTCCAGAGGTCGAAAAGGGGCCAGGGAGCTGATATACAGGCAAGGCAGTACTTGTCATCTGGGTGTTGTGATTCGTGTGGGGACCACAAACGGAAACAGTTACCCTTTTGAAGAAGGAGCTGTTCTTTCAATCTGCGTTTCCTGTGGACTGTCACAGCTGTGACAAGGCAGGGTGTTCAATGGCACAGTTCGGCGCCTTCATAATTTATTCTCTCAGATTCCATGCTCTTTTAGTCTCCTGCTCAACCATCCACTAACAAGCTGTGATATTAGCCAATAAATCAAAGGCGCAGGCTTGTCAGCGCCAGATGCTTGGTCACATCGCAGGCGATTATGAGAGGCACAGAAAGGACAGTTTCACGTGGGGAGCTCAGCAGAGGTGTTCTACTCATGTTCACTTTGATAGGAAAGCAGCAGGAGTTAAAAGCAGAGCAATTCAATAACTTCCTACCTCGTGGCACCGGTGATGTAAGTTGAAAGAAAGTAAGGAAGTGCATTAGAACCTGACCCTGGCAACGTTCGCTTCCTTGATCCTGCATAACCAACTTCAGCTTTTCATTTGTTGCTGGCAAGAAAAATACATCTTGTTGTTTTTCTGTTTCCCATTGTCTTTGATGTGGAAACTGCTATCTCGTCTGCGCCCGGTACGAACGGAAAAATTAGGTTTATTTTACTTACAGTTGTTGAAATGTGCACGCTACAATTTAGACCTAGCTTACGTTAGATAATGTAGTTATCTCTCTAAAAGTAGAATTTTGAACTAAAATGCCTAGGATATTCACAGCAGCTGTCTAAAACAGCATTTGTGATATAAAATGTTTACATAGGTATAGTGGATGTAAATGAGGATTGATGATACTGTTAAAGTTTCAGATTTCCCTTGAAAAACAAGATGGCCTACGGCAGCGTTAGATCATTTTCCTATATATTGGATAAGGACCATTATCTTGAACTACATTGGCGGCTTGAACCACTTAAAGTAGTGCCCTGTCCTGCTAAATTTAATGTAGGTATCATAAAGTCAGTCATAGACATGGTTGTTGTGAGAAATTGGGTTATTTGTTGAGGGGGGTGCTAACCCTGCTCAAGCAAAGACCACAATCCCTGTCAGGGTGAAAAAAGAAGGCACTAAATTAACCTGTGCTTAACCCTCTGGTAGCTTAGAACAAAAGTATCCAGGCTTTACTGAGAGATAATGTGTAATGTATTTATGCAGCACACAAAAGTAATAAAGTGAAAACACAACACAAGAAAAATCCCACACCAGTTTATAACAAGCATTGGCAAAACCAATAGTTCTTGCCAATGCGAGAGCGTCAGGCTTTGCCAATGTCTTTTAGCCTTGTTATACAGCAGGATGGCTGGCTAAAAGTTAGTGGTGTGATGTAGAGGAGAGTGGTGCACAGTTGAGTGGGGCACAGAATAGAGTAGCACAGAATAGAGTGGCGCAGAATAGAGTGGGGCAGTGGCGGCTCCTCCACTAAGGCGGAGGACCGTCACCCCACTGAGCAGATCAAAGAGGAAAAAATAAAATTATAATAACTCATTGTTATTATCATTTTATTTTTCCACTTGCTCAGCTGGGTAGGGACGGGGCTCCTCTGCTCACAGAGCAGGGCAGGGGAGGAGTGGTTTGCCCACTCCCAGTGCGCAGGACGGTTTGGCCGGCCGGCTCGTGCCGGTCAAACCGTCATGCACACTTTGCATGTTCTCCATGCAGGCTGCATTACGGCCTGCATGGAGAACATGAACAGCTTCCCATACTCTGGCTGAGCCTCGCTCCTTGTCCCTCAGACCAATCACAATGCTGCATTGCGGCTTCTTCCTGCTTCCTGCTTTCTGTCCTGGAAATGGGTGAAGAGGGAGAGGAGGAGGCGGCGGTGGCTGCAGACAGGTAAGTGTTTATTTTTTTTTTCTTCATGCCCTCCTCTCCCACTCGTCCCCCCAGCCTCACAACCCGCCACCCAAGCGCTGTTACATACTAGCCGCCACTGGAGTGGGGGAGAGTAGAGTGGAGTAGAGTAGAGTGGCGTAGAGTGGAGTGGCATAGAGGGGCATAGAGAAGAGTGAGATAGAGTGGAGGGGCATGGAGAAATACAGTTCTGGGTGTAAGTAAGGAAAGCATCAATAGAGATGGTAGATAGGGTGAAGCAACATAAATAAGAAGCTGTATGCCTGTGTTAAAAGTAGTTAAGCACATTGCATCTCCAGGAAAAATACCAAAATGCTTATTAAAATAAAATAGTATGTTGCAAAAAGACAGGGAAGAAAAAAAAAGATGAGGAAGAACACATATACTTGGTCCATGCTTCAGGGAGGAGGTAACAAGAAAGAAAGGGACGTCTATAGGTGCCGCCGCAATCGAAAGATTGCAAATTAAAGTGACAATGAAAAAACCCAATGGTATGCTGTGGGTGGGTTGTAAGCCCACTGAACAGTAAACAATATGTTCCACAGCACAGCACAGCACATGAGCTGTGTGGGGGAGATCTAAAAAGTTCGGAACTGTTCTTGGGGGAAAAAAATGTAATCAACGCCTAACACAAACTTGTTATCTGGAAACCTTCAAATAGCCCACAGAGGACTGTAATGTTTTATCTATCGAACCTCTATACAATTATTTACTACAGCATCAGGATATTATTGTTAAGTTAATGTACAAAATAGTTTAGCCAATCTGTCATCAGGTACGTTTTGGCAAAAGAGAAACCTGCTCCTCAGAAGATAGCCCTCCTTCAATAACTTTAGGTCCACGTAAAATAATTTAAATTACAGAAAGTGTCTTGCCTCGAATCACGAGAATGAAATGGTCACAGTTTTGAAGGAGGTGCACTTTGAAGCTACTCCCATCAAACATGGCAGCAACTGTTACAATTGTGGAGACACCAGACTTGTGAATCTTTTGTCATCAGCATCACGAAAACTGAGTGGCACAGGATTCTAATACTGAAACAGATAAAAGTGTAAATATTTCCTTCTCGCAGCACAGAACCATCGACAACACTGGTCTCAAAACTCTACTGCAGACCTGGTGCCCAGCAGACATTCTTGCATGAACATGCACGAGAAGGGAGGGGGGAGGAGCAATCCCTTCCATAAACATACCATGCTCTCCTTTTCTTCAAGGGTGCCAATGCTGACAAGCAAAGAACACAATTACTTGAACACAGTGATTTCCGATCACCACGTTCCAAAGGCACAACAAGTCACCTCTAGTGAAGTGAAGCTCTGTACACCCTTTCCCCCATGGCACTCTGACGGGACGGGATCCATTTTGCCGTAAAGGATGTGCTGTTTGTGAAAACTCTCCAGAGCAAAGGAGAGTGCGGTAGCACTCAGATGTTTCCAAGGAGCAAATGTACTCGCGCCACTCTGACTTTCTATAGCCTATTGGAGTGGAAAAGAGTTATTCTTCCTTGTTTCATTATGAGTGGTATTTTATAGAAGAGGAAATTAAAGTCGGGTGCCAAAAAGAATGTGGTGCTTGCAGACAAGTTACATTTTTTGGGGGGGGAGGGGGCAGAATTCGAAAACAATTGTGCTGGCATCTTATATGATGCTATTCAAACAGGAAAATACGTTTCCATAATTGTGCAAGCAAAGGCCAAAGACACTGCTCAAACTAGAGCACCACGTTTAAAATGCAGCAATGTAAAAGTGCATGAGTCATATCCAATAAAATAAAGGTACAAAGAAATCCGGCAGTAAAAAAAAGCACCCCTAAATTTATGCAAACTCAGATTACAAAATGAGGGTTGAGATTGTTTTTTTACAGCACAAGAAGGTGCCCGATAACATATAAATGCCATAAGGACACTATACAAACACTCATAGGGGGATATTCTCAAGGACTTATCGCCGAGCTATCTGCACTTTATCGCAGCCAAAATGGCGATAGATTTATCGCACCATTCACAAGCTGGTGCTAACAGCTGATATCGCCAGTTTTCCTGCGATAGCCGCCGCAAAAAACATCGCCACGGATGACACCGGCAACTAACGCAAATGAGATGCAGAGTAGGCGTTCCTGTGCAAAAAGCAGCGAAAACACCACTTCGCAATATTCTCTACGACCTGCCAGATCGGCGATAAGATCCCAAATCAGGCGATAAGGCGCGTTAGTAGCAGGGATTTAACACCTGCTCCTACCTGGTGTTAAGTCGGACGACAACCTGCACCACAAAAGGGAGGCCAGACCAGAGCCACACCCTAAGAACAACTGAGGCCATGGAGCCACTGATCATGCAGCTCGGAGCCCCAAGAGGGCCACAACACCCACCGCCACCACACCCAGGCCCGCCACCCACCCGTACCCCCCTGCCCCCCCCAGACTACCACAGAGGCAGCGCTGACAAAGACAGCGGACCTTCAGAAAACGCACCAGCCCCACAGACTCAACACCAGAGGATGCCATTGTCCACTACAGGCTCAAAAGGACAACTATCCTCCGCATCCTGACCATCATTGCCCACAGGCTGACAGTACCAACACAGCGGACAACCAACATCCCTCCGCAGACAAAGCTGCTGGCTGTGCTGCACCTGTTGGCCTCTGGTACCTTCCAACCAACAACTGCCAAAGTCGGAGGAGTCTCACAGCCAGCCCTATCCAAGTTCCTCACACCTGTCTTGGATGCCATCATCAGCTTGGTACCCCATCACCTTTACTTCCCACACACTGCGCAGGAACAGCTGGAGACCAAGCAAGGCTTCTACGCCATAGCTGGCTTCCCGCACGTGTTGGGGGCAATCGACTGCACACATGTACTCCTCGTGCCCCCTGCCGCCACTGCACAGAATTGCAGCAACAGGAAGCACACGCATTCCATCAATGTGCAGGCAATAGTGGACCACCTGGGACTCCTCACCAATGTCATCGCCAACTACCCAGGCAGTGTGCATGATTCCTTCATCTTCCGACAGTCCACCATCAACCAGCGCTTTCAGGATGGCACCCATGGGAATGCATTGCTCGTTGGTAAGTACCAAATGAACACACCACACACCTCAACTCCACAGTCATGCAACTCACGACTCTGGGAATGCACACGTTACAAACCCACATACAACATGCCAAACAACATGTCCACGTACCAGACACGACAGCACAACTTACTGTGGTAACCTGGGCCAGCCATGTACACAAGCCATGAACGGCATGGCACCTCAGCCACACAATAGCAGAATGTGGTGAGAGGTGGGAACCAGGCATGTGCGAAGGAGGCAAGTGACCCATGAATGAGAATGTGCACAATGCCAAGTGTGGCGCGGATGTGCTGGCCAGACTGCAGTATGCAGACCACAGCCATGTCCATGTCGACAAATACTGCTGGTATCTGGAGTGTAGAGGACAGTGGACGCAACCATGTCACCCCAAGCAGTGGGGAAGATCACGGAAATGTAGCTTGTTACATCCTCCCCTGTAAGCGTGAGCGGAGTGGGCTGGCCCAGCGTACGCCAGGCCAGCGTAGGGGTGTGAAGAAAAAGCATGTAGCACCGGGCGTGGTTCTCTTCCGGAATGGCCAACGTGTCTGCCAGGGCGGCGCCTCTCAGCCCGCCACGAGGCCGACGCCGTGAGCGGCGGTGCCTGCGATCCTGTGCGCCTGCTGCACCCCAGACCACTGGTCCCCAGACCCGTCTTGGCCGCCCCTGCGCAACCAGGCCTCACTGCTCACCTGCCGACACTGGCGTGTGTCAAAGAGGGGCCACCACGTGCCGGTGCAAGCTCCAAGCCCGAGGCCCGCGACCTTGGCAGCCTCCTCAGACCAGCACGGCCTCCACGACACAGGCCCCCAGCACTCCTCTCTCGTTGACGTACTCCACTGCTGCCTCCGGCCTACACTGCGGTCCAGTAGGTCACACAGTTGGAACTGAGTCTTGATTATTCAATGGCCGAGTGCATATCACTGTACGCAAGGAGAGGAGTAAGAGGAAGACGCGATTCAGTCCAGAGTAAAAAAGGATCATCATCATGGAGGTGATCGAACAGTACCAACAACTGCTCTGGTGCCACTAACTCAGTGCATCGCAAGCCTACGACACGTGACTGTGGGCCCCTGCTGACCGCTGCCTCCGGCCTACACTGCGGTCAAGGAGGTCACACATTTGGAACTGAGTCTTGATTTATTTATGGCAGAGTTTATAGCATTGTACAGGCCTCATCGCAGACTGCATCCCCTTACAGCTCTGTTGCCACTAACTCTGTGCCACAAAATTCATGGACACTCTCTGGTTGAACTTTGGTGGCGACTCAGTCAATGGCCTGGGGGTTGTCCCCATCATCATGTGGCTGGTACTGACTTGGTGTTAAACATGAGTCTGTAGCATTCATCTCCTCCATATTGCCTGTTTCTGCTTGGTTCTGCCCTCTGCATCATGCCCTGGAAGAACACCTTCCACTATCCACCGGAACACTCCGCGACATTCACCTTTGACATCGACTAGGACCCGCTCAGCTCTCGTGGCCCTACCTAAGTGCACCGCAAGTCACCGTCCCGTGGCGGTGTACCTGTGCCGGCCGCAATGCATCCGGGGCCACTAACTCTGTGCAGCTCAAGTCCGGGACCCTGTCTGATTGAATATTGGATGGCCTCTGAGTCGATGGCCTGGGGGTCATCAACGCCATGTGTCTGTGGCCCTGCGCTGACCGCTGCCTCCGGCCTCAACTGCGGTCCACCAGGGCTCACACATCAAATCGGGTCCTGACCTGCCCGTACGACGCATCACCGCTGGCTGCACATGCCACCACCGCCAGGACCACCTCCAACCTACAACTGCCAGAGTCGGAAGTGTCTTACAGCCAGACTACCAGAGTTGCTCACACCTGTCTTGGATGCCATCATCAGCTTGATACCCTACTCAGCTCTTCAGGTGCCACTAACTCAATGCACCACAACTCATGGACCCTGTCTGATTGAGTCTTGTGCTGTGTACAGTGGAAGCAACCATGTCACCACAGGCAGTGGGTAAGACCTTGGACATGTAGCTTTGTCGTCCCCCCTTAATACGTATGAGGGGTGGACTGGGCCGGCGTACACAAGTACAGCGTAGGGGTGTGAATCATTATCCCTGGGCTCTGGGCGAGGTTCATTTCTGGGCTGGACAGGAAACCAACTGATGCATGTGTCTCTGTTGCAGTGTCTGCGCCACACGGCCCGCAATCGACAATGTTGCATGCACCCGGAGGGCGCCCGCGCACGAAGGGATTGTACAAGGAGCACAAGGCCGCTCGGGCTCTTGGCTCATGCATGCCAACTGTTGTATGTGTATCGCCATTGGTGCACCATAAGCCTAAGGCCTAGCCTCAATTGCAGCGCAAAAGCCACATCACGATTCCAGAATGCAAGCAGTAGTCAGACTAACATTAGGGATGAAAGCTCCTTTGTCTCAATACAGAAGGCGGAAGGACATCTGCACCTCCGACCTTGGTCTTGCATGCAGCAGGCAGCCCCTGAGAGAGATACCACATCAGATGATGACGACTCCCACACTATGCACAGCGCAAATGAAAGACCAACGTATCCACACCACACACACAGAAGTTCTTGCTCGAGGTACTCTTGCATGGAATGCCCTTGACACTTACGGACACAACAACCCAAACGTCCAAACGTTGAACACACATACGACTCATTGCTCCGAGCTGTGGCATATTATCCACATAACTGCCGCAGGTCAGAAGAGTGCCGGTTCTACGAGAGCCACCAACGCAATGGCAGAACATCCCGGGCGCATGCACAACGCCTGTCACGTGGAACTGTACCGTGTCTGAATGCTGCCTGTTATTGTCTGATGCATTGGTCTGCATGTTGTGGCCCTTGTCTTGTCCGTACTGACACGCACATGCCAATAAAGTCTACGCAACTTCACTAGTGTGCAACTGTGATGAGTGTTGATTAGAATGACAAATCGTGTGCCTCAATGAGCATTGTCCGTACACAGGGAGGCATTACACTTAGGGTGGGTCCCTATTGCCAGCTCCACCTCTGTGTGCCAGACATAGTGGTTGGGATAGTTGCTGATAGACCTGTGCTCTTATGTGTCTTCAGCAATGTGAGTATGGTGTCCATATTCTTGCCCTGTGGATCAATGTGATCCCTCAATACAGGCTATGTCCACCCAGTTGTGTGTGAGTAGGTATGCAAAGAGATGTTCTGTTATCAAATGTGATGGTGGAAACAACTTAAGGCCTGCCAACGACTTTGACATCTCATACCCACCCCTATTTCTAACATTGCGTGGGGCAAAGCTGAGAAATTGCGCGATTGTTGTTTCAGAGCAATGAGGCCACAGCTAGTGCACACATTCCCAGTCATCTCACTTCCTATGTGTGTCATGGTTAGACATGCGCAATGCTCTCATTTCCCAGGGAGTACCTTTTTGGGCAATCAATGTCCTTACATTCATCCATACTTTCATACTTGATCGATTATGGACATGACACATCTGTGTGAATTGGAATGATTTATTCACATTCGGTGGAGTGTCGGAGCTGGAGCAGTACATGGCCATGCAAACCCCACATTACATTACATTGTAGCCCAGTGGAGGGCCAGCCAGAGTCATTCAGGGATTGACAAGTACATAGGAGGAGGAAGAGTACAGTCCGCAGTCTGATTGCTGTGTCATTGGTGAGCAAACAAAATATGTCAGTCCATGTCGAGGTCCAAGGTGAGTGTCGCAGAGTGTTTCGGGGGACAGTGGGAGGTGTTGTTACAGGGCATGATGCAGAGGGCAGAACCAAGCTGAAACAGGGCATATGGCGGGAGAAGAATGCTACTGGCTCCTTCTTACTGCAAAGGTGGAATCACCCGCATCTTCGTCCTCTATGTCATCTGTCTGACATGTGGGTGCTGATGTTTGGTCTGCAGCACTGTGTGCCACTGACACATCAGGGGCCGGAGATGTGTGTGTAGAGGGACCAGCAGCATTCATCAGCGACTGCCTTGGTGGCAGCAATGCGATGATGAGGATCTGCAGGGCATGGAGGATCCCAACAACTTTTCGCTGGTGTGCATTCTTTCCGCATACATCCGCTCCATGTTCTCCATTACCCTCAGCATCTGTGCCAACTCTCGGCTGACATCGCTGAGGCCACTCTGACTAGGCAGTTGTTCTCCTCTCAGAGTCATGACTACAGCGATGTCGGGCATGGATTGTTGGACATCATGGAGCATACTGTGGGTGTCCATTAGGGAGTGTAAGTGGTCCCTGATGGGACTTAGACACCCACGTATGTCATCTAGTTTGGCTGCCATGAGGTTGAACCCCACCCACACCTGTTCAGCCACCTCCTTCTGGCAGTCTATCACATGGCCTTGGAATCCGATCTGTTCTTCGGTGAGGTGCTGGGAGCCAGCCGTGGTGGTGGGTGCTTCCTGTTGTGTGGTCTGTGCAGGGGGTGGGGTCTCCTTGATGCAGCTGGGCTGCCCTGCTCCTGGAGGTGGGTTGCCATAGCTGTCCATGAGCTGTTGTAGGGCGTCGGTGTCGAAGGTGTGGAGGTCCTCTTCATCATCACTGATGAGTTGTCTGGTCTGCTCTGCAGGAGGTGTTGATTGTCCCTATGCACTGTGAAGGGGAGATGCATTTTAACATTGTGTTGACATGTATGTTGACACATTGTTCAAGTTTACATACAGACTGCATGACAATGTACATTGTGACTGTTTGGGAGGAGCTGACTATTTGATGCGGGACAGTGGACATTTGAACTACACCACGGATGTGAGGTTGTACACGTACATTATCATCTCACAGTTTCCTGCTATGCCAGATGTGACTGTCCAGTTTCTGCGCACAAGCAGGACCAGTTGTGTCCTCTGTTCTGTAGTGAAAGTGTTGCACTTTGTACCACATTGTCGTCAATGTTGATGTGCTGTTATTGCTATGTGTGTGTGCTGCATTGTGGGAGAGTTGCCCCTGCAGCTGTGATTTTGCTGCCCCTTAGCCCTTTGAGGCGGTGTGCCTTTGTCTTCTGTGCTTCTACAGTGCTGAGATGTTGCAGACTTGGCTAATTTTGGCTCGAGCTCATATTTTGAACTCTTGGGCATGCTTTATCAGCAGATGTGTTGTTGACATCAGGGGTTGTTTGTGCACGTGGATGTGTCAGAGTGTGACCTGCTCCTTTACGGATGTGTTCCACACTCAGCCACCTCAGTGTCATGGCGTGCACCATGTCATGATGATTGGACTGCAGCCTTGCTGTTCATCATGCGGTGTCACTTGCATTGTCAGTGTGGCTCACAGATACGCAGCTTTGCTGGTTTAGACACATGTGCATGGGTTGGTTGTGGGCTTAGTGCTGTGTGGGGAGAGACCCCTTTGTGCCCATAGTGGACGGGGGCCTACTTGCTGTTTGTATGTGTGCTGCTGTGTGCCAAGGGGATCAGGGACATGATCCAGAGTCATTGTGGGTGTGCAGTGTGCTCTACTTAATTGTGCATGTGTGCCATTGTGCCCTTCTCCCTCCGTCCCCCCAGTCCCTGTTCGGTACTCACTCTGGTGCTGTTGTGTCAGGTCATGTCGAGCAGTGTCCGGACCCCTAACTCCTGCCACTGTCTCCCCACTGATGGCTGTGGCCACCATTTCCTCCATCTCATCCAGCTCCTGGTGTTCCGCTGGACTGCCATCTCCAGTCTGCATTGCTGCCTGATGGTTGTCAGCGAGTTTCTTCTTGGTTTTGCGCTTTGCATCATTCCAGTGCCTCTTGACTTCTCCAATTGTCCTCCTCTTCACTCTGACTGCATTCACCTTGTCCAGGATGGAATGCCATATTGCATTTTTATTTGCCAATGACACGTTGGGGGTAACGTACAGTTGTTGGTGATGTTCTATCACCTCCGTGATGATGATCCTGTTTTCCTGCGGACTGAACCTCGTCTTCCTCGTCTTCTTCTCCTTGCCCTTCCGTGACCCCGAGGTCCCAGGATGGTCCTCCTGGGGGCTTGTGGGGTTCTGGTCATCCTCTGTACTTGCTCCTGCTTCCTTCATGGTGCTACGCAGTTTTAATTCTTTTGTTTGGGTTTTTCGGTGCTTTTGTAGTGCATTGTCCCGCATGACGCGTGGGAATTGCAGGCCTATTGCTGATTATCGCTGCTTTTTTTATCGCGGTTGGCCACATCACAACTTTTTTCGCGTTTGTGTTTCGTGTTTTTTCAGCATCGCGTTAATTTTGACGCGGTCATTTGGCGCGTTGTCGTGAGACTATCGCATGGTGCCGCCGGGTTGAGAATACAACATTAACACAGTGTTATTTTCCCGCGATAGACTGCGATGTGCAAAGTTGCGTTAAGCTAATTTTGCGATAATTATTACACGTTCTTGAGAATATCCCCCATAGAGTAACAGACAGTGTACTGTGATGCGCATGAAACATTCCTCTGGTGTCAATTTATGGTCTGTTTCTCCATACCTTTGTATATATTCAGTACAAGAGAAGCCCACACGTCTGAGTTCGGAGGAATCATCTGTCTCATTTTAAACATTTTACTCACAAGCTCTCTCACACCTCCCCTCCTTCTTTCCCTAACCAAAACCACACTGGGTGCTCTGCACTGCAACAAACACAATGCTTCCAGGACCCACTCTTTAATAAAATAAAAAATAAAAAGTGCACAAGTTCCAGCCTGGAGAGGCAGAGATCTGTAGTGCTGCTTCAGTCCATCCAGGTGAAGGAGAGCACGCTGGTTGTAAAAAGTAAGCTTTCAGATCAGTTTCCATGCTTAAGGTAGTATCACAGAAGCCAGCCACGAATGCTGCTACAAGTTTAACAAATGAAAGAGACGGGATCGGATGGCGAAAGAAAGCTTTTCACTCATCAATTAAGCCTCCTACCAGAAACATCAGCACTTGAAAAACAAGTTGTTCCATGTTTTGATGTACAGTTTGCAATGATGTCGAACATTCCATGGAGAGGGAGTCGGGCCGGATGATGAGTGACTTCGAAGGACTTTGTAAAACATCTCTAGCAAATGACAAGCATTGGCATAGCCAATAGGTCTCTCCTTTTGGACTGTGTGTTTAGCCAGAGCTATTGGCTTTGCAAATGCAGCAGCAGCCCGTGCAGGTAAGAGCAGTGGGGCGGTGGTGCCTCGTAGGGAGGGATTTCAACAGACAACGACTAGGGAAAACAAATTATTTATTTAATTTCCCCTCATGGTTGTCTGTCGAATCCCCCTCAGCCAGGTCCCACCGCCCCACTGCTCTACCTGCACGGGCCACTGCTATGCCAATGTCTTTAAACTATGTTGTAGAGCATGTGTGGCTCCTGTGCAGCATGTTGGAAAGTTATCATAAAAAAGAGTTAAGCATTTTTGTTACCATATATAACCAAGAAGATATTATGTACAACTGAACAACCCTTTAAAAAAAAAAAAAAAAAAAAAAAATGTCTTCTAGTCTTATTGTCCTTGCAATGCTTGTAACTTCTTCCTGTCTGTTCTAATGCTTGTTTGTTATAGTTTTTTTGTTATAGGGGTGAGGAGGACATAAACAACAGGAGGGTGGAATTAGGGAAATAGCACCTGAATTACAACACAAGCAGCGGACGGGCACTAGGAGAGAATAAACAGATGCTAGATTCTGACGGCAAAATGAGGTAGTGCTGAGTGATGCTGAGGTGGACGTGTGCTGGTGTGGAGATGATGCTCAGGTGATGCTGAGGTGGTGGTATTGCTGAGTGATGCTGAGTTGGTGCTGTGGTGATGCTGCGCTGATGCTGAGTTGCTGTGCTGTTGCTGAGGTGGTGCTGCGCTGACGCTGAAGTGGTGCTGCGTTGGTGTGAAATTGCTGCTGAAGTGGGGATGCGCTAGTGGTGGTGTACTGATGCGGAGGTGGTGCTTTGCTGATGCTGCGATGGTGCTGTATTGATGATGAGATGGTGCTGAACTGGTGGTGAGGTGGTGCTGCGCTGGTGCTGAGGTGGTGCTGCACTGGTGTTGAGGTGGTGGTGCACTGATGAGGTGGCTCTGTGCTGATATGGTGTTGCTCAGGAGGTGATGCTAAGGTGTTGTTGAGACATGCTGAGGTGGTGGTGCTCAGATGGTGCTGAGTTGGTGCTGTGCTGAGGTGATGCTGCGCTGATGCCGAGGTGGTGCTGCGTAGGTGCCGAATTGCTCCTGCATTGGTGCTGAATTGTTGCTACATTAGTGCTGAATTTCTGCTGCGTTGGTGCTCAATTGCTGATGAGGTGGGGCTGTGCTGGTACTGAAGTGGGGCTGTGGTGGTGTTGAGGTAGTGTTGTGCTGGTGGTGCTGCACTGATGCGAAAGTGGTGCTGTGCTGATACGGAGATGATGCTGAGCTGATGTTGGGGTGGTGCTGAGGTGGTGCTGAAGTGGTGCTGCATTGATGCTGAGTTGGTGCTGCACTGGTGGTGCACTGATGAGGAGGTGATGCTGTGCTGATGCTAAGATGGTGCTGAGATATGCTGAGTTGGTGGTGCTGAGATGGTGTGCTGAGGTGATGCTGAGCTGGTGCTGTGCTGAGGTGATGCTGCACTGGTGCTGCACTGATGGTGGTGCACTGATGAGGAGGTAGTGCTGTGCTGATGCTGAGGTGGTGCTGCACTGGTGGTGGTGCACTGATGAGGTGGTGCTGTGCTGATGCTGAGATGCTGCTGTGCTGATGCTGAGGATGCTGAGGTGGTGCTGCACTGGTGCTGAGGTGGTGCTGAGTGATACTGAGGTGGTGGTGTGCTTGAGTGAAGGTGGTACTCAGGTGGTGCTGAGTGGTACTGAGTTTGTGCTGAGGTGATGCTGTGCTAATGCTGAAGTGGCGCTGTGTTGGTGCTGAGTTGGTGCTGAGGTGGTGTTGTGCTAATGCTGAAGTGGCGCTGCACTGATGTTGTGGTGAGGCTATGATGGTTCAGAGGTAGTGCTTCACTGGTGGGGTTGCACTGATGCAGAGGTGGTGCTGTAGTGATGTTAAATAATGCTGAGGATATGCTGAGGTGGTGCTAAGCGATGCTGTAGTAGTGCTGAGTGATGCTCTGGTGGTGCTGAGTCATGTTGAGGTGGTGGTGCTGCGCTGGTGCTAAGTGATGGTGAGTTGGTGTTGTGCTGAGGTCATACTGTGCTGATGCTGAGGTGGTGTTGCGCTGATGCTGAAGTGGTGCAGTCTTGTTGCTGAGTTGCTGCAGAAGTGGGGCTGCGCTGGTGCTGTACTAGTGGTGGTGCACTGATGAAGTGGTGCTGTGCTGATGCTGAGGTGGTGTTGTGCTGATGTTGAGTTGGTGCTGCACTGCTGGTGGTGCACTAATGAGGTGGTGCTGTGCTGAGGTTGTACTGTGTTGTGTTGATGCTTTGGTGGTGCTGAGTCATGCCATGGTGGAGCTGAGTTATGCCGTGGTGGTGCCGAGTCATGGCGTGGTGGTGCCAAGTCATGCAGTGGTGGTGCCGAGTCATGCCATTGTGGTGGTGCTGCGCTGGTGGTGCTGAATGATGCTGAGTTGGTGCTGTGCTGATGTGATGCTGCGCTGATGCTGTGCTGACGCTATGGTGGTGCTGCACTGATACTGCGGTGGTGCTGCACTGATTGTGCACTGGTGCAGAGTGCAGTGGTAGAGAGTGCAGTGTCAAAGTGCAGAGGCAGAGTGCAGTGGCAGAGAGAGCACTAGTGTAGAGTGCAGTGGCGGAGAGCCGTGGCACAGAGTAGAGTGGTGCAGAGTAGAGTGCAGTGATGCAGAGTGCAGCGAGAGTGGAGTGGCATACTGTGGAGTGGTGCACAATAGAGTGCAGTGGGGTAAAGTCTAGTATGCATGGTGTGTTCATGCACTGCCATTACAGACAACACATCTTCAATTGAAATCACCATTACATTTACATAGGCATACAGTTTTACTGCTAAAAGTATACAGCTCACAAACGATAACGTGTGGAAATGTTATCACTTACAGCACAAAGTATCAGATCTGCGCACAGGTGAGAGTGCTCAAACAATGCTACTGGGTCAGGGCACAGCTGAAAGCATAACATCTGTACCAGGGTGTGACCACTACTCAGTAACCAGATCGGAGAGTGGGGGCACAGCTTAAGGCATCACATCTGTACCAGGGTGAGACCACCACTTAGTACCAGAGAGACCGAGAAAGGTGCACAGCTGAAGCCATCAGATCTGCACACAGGTGAGACCACTCAAACAATGCAGAGAGTCCGAGGCTCTCAGTTAAAGGAGGGACAGTTAAAGGCAGAGGCTTTGCACCAGGGTGAGACCACCACTTAACAGCAGGAGAATCTGGGCACAGATGCAGCTAAAGGCACCAGATTTGTGCACAGGCGAGTCCACTCAAAATGTAGAGGAGGACAGTTAGGGGAGTACAGATCTGGACCCATATGAGACCAATGCGTAAAGCCTGGTATAGGGCACCACAGTGGGCTTGACAACTGTCTGGTGAGACCACCCAGCTCAATACAAGAGATCTGTTCAGATTAGAAGGGGACGCTGAGCAGGACACCATTACTGCAGAGGTGAGACTAGTACCCAGCAGTAGAGGGGGGTCTGAACTGGCACAAGGCATAGCTGTGGGCCTAATGGTATTGAGTTCTAGCTCTGGACATATAGCTGTAGGGACCACAGGTAGAACTGTCAGTGGCGGCGGCTCAGGGGAACAGTTGTGTACATTTGAGGAGGCACCTGTGGGCAGAACATGCCCCAAAACCGCTCCCTGAAAGGCATGAAGCAGAATTGGGGGGCTCGGATTTACAGAAATATTTGAATAATGTAAAATGTTTTTCACCAAGTGGGAGCTGGCCTTCCCATAGTGGTTTGTTAATCATGCTACTGGCACCCATCCTGTACCTTGCCAAAACTCTGGGGTCTGGACTCCCCTGCCCCACCCCGCCCCCAGCGCCTCATTGCTCAGACTCAAAGCCATGGCCGAAGTACAAAAAGAGTTGAGATACCTTTGAAATGTACAATGCAAATGCTAAATAACAATAATTTCCATTGAGTGGGTGTTGTGTGTAGTGCCTGTTAGACCCTTGTCGCTCTGTGTCCGCTCAGGCATCACACTGCCTAGCTGCACCTCCCCAGCACAGGTCAGGCCCTGACTGGCGGCCACGCACTCACCACCTACAGGTTCTGCACATGGTGAGCATCACTTTAGTTTCTGGGGCAGTGCACAGGAAGTTTATATCTCAGTGGAATCGTGCTGTGCCTTTATTCTGTGAGAGGACTCCAATAAGTAGAGTGGGTGCTGCAAACTCATGTGAACTATATCATGGCTCTCTAGACCTTTTCACATGAGCCCATGGCATGAAATGTTGCATCACGCCCATCTCGTTGCCTGCAGTACGCCCTTTGGTTTATTTTGCACCTAAATGTGGTAATTTACCCTCTGGGATGGAGACCCGTCTCGTGGCCGAACTCGACATGTATCTTTTGGAACAGTCCCAGTCAGATTGCAAGGTTCTGTGGCCCTCCATTCTGTCTAAGCAGCCTCCCCCCCACAAAAAACTGGTGTTTCCGATGTTAGCTAGTGTGTGAGTATCCCACCACCTCATGCAAACGCCCCTTTAAAAAAAAAAGTAAAGGCTTGATGTGCGGGAATCATTCGTGATTTCTGTGCTTTAATTTGCCTTTTATCAGTGCCGGCTGGTAAATCTTGAAAGTGGTGTTGCATTAGAGCGTAGGATGGAAATGTGTCTGAAGTCTCAGGTCCGTTTTTCAATCAATACTAGACCTGCAGTTTGCATCTGGGGTAGGTTTGTAAAGTTGGACCTCATCTACCATTAATGCAATGTACTTCACTTGCCTGTTTCAATGTAAGCTGCGCCGCCCTTGAATGACCTGTCCGTTGACATGCAGTCTGAAGCCTAAAACCAGGAGCAATGAATTCCCTTTGCATAGGTCAGGGTCACTGGAACTATGCAATTTTATATCAGCTGTGTTTTGCAAATAATTACATGAGCCATGTAACTCAGCACCTGTGGCTTAATCTGAAGATTTTCACAAAAACAAGTTTGCAAAGGTTTGCTGATCACCTTTCTGAAACTTATTCTGGTGTTATACTGGTACTGCTAGAGCGCTCGGCGCTCTTAAAATTTGTAGGGGTGCACTATACACGTGAATAATCTGTACTCACATATATCCTGTTGTTCTGCTGTAAACTATGTCATTAGAATGAAGTTTGTATTGTTATATAATGCGAGCTCCTGAGACATTGGTCCAATCAGCACGGACGTATGATGTGGATTTGATGAAAACTAAAATGTTACAGGGAAATCACAGGTTACACTGATCAGGAATTGGAAGAGAATAGTAGGGTTGAAAGCCCACATTTGAGAATTAGTCATAGGAATGCACGCATGGAAATAGTTGGATAGATGGGAAGAGAGGTGGTCCAAGAAGAAGAGTGCCAAGAAAGGGATAGGAGACACTCTGCCTCCAGTAGGGGGAGCGGAGAGAGTGGGAAACTACCCATTGCGAGAAGTGCCAAAAGGAGGGTATGTGCTTGTGCCTTGGAGCAGGGGTGATTTGGCCTCTTTTACAAATGATTTCCGTCAGTTGAGGGAAAAGCCTGCCAAATGGTATAAGCAAGTTGACCGTTTTGTGAAAATTTCAAAGGTATTGTGGATAGATTTGAACACCTTGTTTGATATTGTGGTCCCAGGTGATCTGTGGACGGCGTGCAAAATTGCAATTGATTGGCCCACTGTAGAACCAGAAAGAGACCCTGTAACCCCCGGGCCCCTTCACCTGAGGTGATGAAAAAATATGAGCAGGTGATTACATGGCTCCATTCTAAAGTTGCCCCTCGAAGCATTGATTGGCTTAAGATTGATCGAACTACCCAAGGGCTCAAGGAGTCGGTGCATGATTATTATGAGCGACTCCTACTAGCCTTCAAACAGCATAGTGGGCTGGATGTGCTGGGGCAGAAAGACATGAGACAGTTTGTTTCAAAATTTGTGTTGGGATTAAGGTTTGAGATTAGTTTAATGATCCAGCAACATTTGATCTGTTGGCAGAACAAGTCGGTGGACGAAATTCTGCCTTATGCTAAATACTGTAGCGATAAAATAGAGTCTAAGTATAAGAAAATGAAGGATAAGTTGCAGATGGTACAGTTGAGGAATGCAGAGAGACCAGATCTACCACAGGGAAATGGAGGTACAATGCGTCGGAGACAGGGGAGTGGTCGAGGAGTGAACCAAAATGTATCAGCTCCTCCAGGACAAGGGAGAGGAAGAAGAATAGATCCTGGGACAGGAGTGGAGTGAGTTAATGCGAGGAGGAATACTGCCTGTCATTATTGTCACAAGATTGGGCATTGGAAGCGCAATTGTCGTCTAAACCCAGCTAATCAGATACAATATGAGGAAAATGTGCAAGTGTCTGATGGTATGAACATTGCGACTAGACCTAGGTCCATGTATGGGGTAGGTCTAGACCAGTCGGTACAGGTACCTCAACCTCCGAGAGTTCCCCAAGGCTATCGCGTGTACCAACAGATGCCTTTCATTGAAACATCAGACAGTTTTGATCCGGACCCATTGCAAAGACGGTGTCTGAGGGGAGAGGATGATTGTACACTTGGGGCAGCCTTAGATGTAGACCAGAGTTGACCGTATGTGGAGGCAGATGTTAACAGTCATCCCATTACATTCTTGATTGATACCGGTGCTGCCCACTCTACTGTAAGATCAGCAGTGGTACCCAACCTACCCCTCTCTGGACAATCAATCCAAGTTGCAGGAGTTACTAATCAGAAAATGACCAATTCACTGACAGATGAGTTACCTGTGAGAATAGGAACATTTCAGGATCACCACCAGTTCGTGGTGTGTGATTCAAGTCCAGTTTGTCTACTAGGATGTGATCTTTTGTGCAAGATAAATTGTACCATCTATTGTACTCCGAAGGGAGTAGAGTTACAGACATTTGACGATGATGCTGAATTCCCAAGGACACCGCAGTATAATTTGACTCCGGAGACTGTGGCTGGAATAAGTCCTGTAATTGAGTCCAGGATTGCACAAGGCATTCTGAAGGAGATAAGAGGAAGCCCCTGTAATTCACCTCTTATGGGGTTGCAAAAGCCCAGCAGTAAATATAGAATTGTTCAGGACCTCCGAAGAGTTAATGAGATTGTGATTCCATGTTGTCCTGTGGTAGCGAAACCAGCGGTAATTTTGTTCCAAATACCTTGTGAAGCAGAATGGTTTATGGTCATTGACCTATGCCAGGCATTCTTTTCGAAACCCCTCAATGAGGAAAGCCAATTTTTATTTGCTTTCCGACTGGAAAACCGTGTTTTAACGTGGTATCGTATCCCACAAGGGTATACTGAAAGTCCATCCATCTTCAATCAGATTTTGAAAAAGAATCTTGAGAGTCTGGTACTGATGCAGACTTCAGTTCTCGTCCAGTACATAGATGATCTCCTGGTTGTCTCGGAAACGGAGGATGCTTGCAGAATAGATACTGTGGCTTTGTTGAATCATCTGGCAGAGAATGGACACAAGGTGTCCCCGACCAAGCTTCAGTACTTTTTCCCTGTGGTCCAGTATCTGGGTCATCGGATTGAGAAGGGAAAGAGAAAGGTGTCACCAGATCGCATTGAGGCGATCTTACAAATGGGTTCTCCTAAGACGCAAAAGGAAGTCCGAATGTTCTTGGGAATGGTTGGCTACTGTCGACAGTGGATTCCCAATTTTTCCCTCAAGGCAAAACCTTTGTTAAGGTTGACACGTAAGGATGTAAGTGATCCTGTACCATGGGATAATGACTGTTTGGTTGCCTTCCTGGAGCTAAGAGAGAGCTTGTGTCATGCTCCACCCCTGGGAATGCCTGACTACAATGAAGCGTTTTTGCTCTTTTGTCACGAGAGGGAGGGTTGCCACTAGCGCTACTTACTCAGACACATGGGGGTGCCCGTAGACCAGTGGCCTATTTTTCAGCTACCCTAGACCCGGTAGCTTCTGCGTTGCCAGATGTCTCAGATCTGTTGCTGCAACAGGTGTCAGCATTGAAAGATGTGAAAGCATTGTGATGGGTCACCCTCTTACTGTCTATGTTCCGCACTCAGTAGAGTTCCTGATGACGAGAAACAAATGCAGCATTTGACAAATAACAGGCTCACTGAGTATGAGCAAGTTTTATTGGCATCTGAAAATGTTTCCTTGAGAAGATGTCCTTTGTTGAATCCTGCTACATTGATGCCATTTCCACACATTGAAGGGGAAGATTGTGAGGAACATGACTGCCTGGATGTGACTGAACTTTCTACCAAACCAAGACCCGACATTGTCGATGAACCTTTACCCGAATCAGATCTGGTCTTTTTTGTTGAGGGTTCATGCCTAAGAGACAATGAGGGTCATTTGAGAGCAGCTTTTGCTGTTTGTACTATTTCTGAAGTTGTGGAAGCTGCTTGTTTACAAGGAGTATACTCCGCTCAAGTGGCAGAAATCATTGCTCTGATATGAGCATGTCTCATCTCCGACTAAGTCCGAGTGATTATCTTCACCAATAGTCAGTATGGATTTAGAGTTGTTCATGATTTCGGGCAGATATGGTCACAGAGGGGGTTCTTAATGTCATCAGGATCTCCTATCAGGAATGAAGAATATGTGCGACAACTGTTGTTATGTTTCGTATAGAGGCCCTAATATAGACACGTTCATATATGCTGTATATGGTCATAGTCGTATATGCCCTATTATGGTCATAATCGTATATGCCCTATTATGGTCATAATCGTCTATGCCCTATTATAGTCATGATCTCCTATGCCCTAATATAGGCATGATCTTTCACCAACATTAGTTCCCTACAGTACACAATGAACTCTGAGGGTTGAACGTTATCTAGTCTGTGGTTTGAACACTGCAGGGTTTTTCCCGAACACAGGCCTACAATGTACTCATAAATTATGCATGAGCATTCTCCAGCTACATCTCCCGCATAATATGTATGTACAAAGTTCACCCCTGACGTCTTCCTCATGTCTAACAAAGACCAATAAAAACCATACTGAGGGACGAGACACTTTAGGGTATAAATACACCACATCTTTCCACGGTAAGATGGAGGGAACCGAGACTTCCATACCAACACACTGACCAGAGACGCTGAGGCTCCTGCATGCAGTCGCTCCAGCTGACAGCGGTCTAACACAGCCCTTGCGGGGTGTCCAACTCGAGACCAGGACGGGGTCCCACACTCTCTCTATTCAGGTAATGGGGTTCGACTAAATCCTAGAGGGATTCTTGGCTCTTAGGCTTTCAGACCTACACACTTGCTAGGTACACTTAGGTACATCTAGTTAGGCATCATAGGAGTATGAGCACTTTTATAATGCATTTTATATACTCATGTATGTAACCATTATTATTGCAATATGGTAGAACTGTACTATCCTTTCACTTTTATCGTACTGCTGATAATATATCTCTGCTACTGTCTGCTGGTTGCTGCAGCACATATATTTTACACTAGAATAACAACTGTTCAATAAATACTTATTGAAACGCCCAGACTGTTTATTCTGTGTAACTCTCTGAGACAAACCGAATAAGTAAGCACGAGTGACTGAGCGAAAAGTAGCACATTGTTTCCATGATTCTGAGGATCAGGGTTGTCATGATCTAAGGTTACCAGAAACTAATCTCTCCCCAATAAGAGGAGATTCTAGTGGCACTGTGAGCTAGCTAATGCAAAACAGGCTAACATACGTTGTGGGGGTGCACAGAGCCAGTCTGCCACCAAGCCCACAGTTTATCTTATCCAAACGCGCAGGTCCTGCATGAGTACTATAGGAACTACACGACACTATTAGAGGCTTTGCAGAAGCCCAAGGTAGTGGCAGTGGTAAAATGTACAGCACATGGAAGGGGGAGGAGTTTATAACAAAAGGAAACCGCTATGCTGATGAAGTGGCTCGTTTTTGTGCCATACATGCTTGTGTTTTCAATGGAGAATATATAGGAGAGAGCACAGAAAAGACCGAGCTCAGCATGATGTTAGCTGTAGCTGACACTTGGGATGAGGTTAAACGTCTCCAAGAAATAGTTTCCGAGGAGGAGGAAGCAGCATGGATTAGAGCAGGTTGTGAGAAAAGAGGTGATGGCATTTGGGTCTCAACGGATGAAAGGGCAGTCTTACCAAACTGTTTGTTGAGGCCTATCGCGAGACATATTCATGGAGTGGTTCACCTTGGGAAAGATGCTATGGTGAGGGTGTTCTGACAGACATGGTTCAATTCAAGGTTTCGAGTGTACCCTGAAGCAGTGTGTCATAGGTGTGTTACGTGTCAACAAATGAACGCAGGAAAGAAAACTGTGGTTGCTTTGAGTCACATTGGGAGATCGGGAGGTCCTTTTAACAGAATACAGCTGGACTTCATCGAGATGCCCAGGAGCAATGAGCTGAGATATGTTTTGGTGTTGGTATGTGTCTTTTCACTTTGGGTCGAGGCGTATCCAAATAGGCGGTGTGACAGTCTTACAGTGGCAAAGCTGTTGCTTAGAGAGGTCATCCCACGGTTCAGATTTCCAACCTCATTGGAATCGGACAGAGGAACTCACTCTCATAGTGAGATTATGAAGCTGTTGTGTGCCACTTTACAAGTTGATCAGAGACTGCACTGTATCTACAGGCTGGAGGCATCTGGCCTGGTGGAGCAAATTAATGGGACTATCAAGATCAGAGTGGCAAAGGCTTGCTCGTCGACGTCTTTGAATTGGCCGGATGCGCTGCTCTTGGTGCTGATGAGCTTGCATAGCACTCCCGATAGGAGAACAGAACTTTCGCCACATGAGATACTATTGGGGAGGGCGATGCGCTTGCCTGCAGTGCCAGCTACAGCACTGATAAACCTCACCGATGATTTGGTTCTCGATTATTGCAAGGGACTGGCTGATGTGGTTAATTCAGTGTCTCACTAGGTCGAAGCTGCAACAGCACCCACATCAAAGGATCTCTTGCATGACCTAAGCCCGGGTGATTGGGTGCTGATCCGAAAACACATGAGGAAGAACTGCCTTGATGCATGGTGTCGAGGTCCATATCAAGTGATTCTGGTCACAAGCACTGCCGTGAAGTGCGAAGGCTTACCGAACTGGATTCATGCCTCCCGCACCCGCAACATTCCAGAACCCTTGGAAGAAACAGCTCCTCTTGCTCAAGGAAATCCAGCTGCAATCGCAAGGTCGGAAGAGAGGACAATCCAAGCTGTGAGGGTTCCTGTCAAGGCTGAAGGCTCACTAAGTCAAGTTGAGGGGGGTCAAGTCATACAGGACCCAGGTACAGACTCTGAGAGAGACGGAAACATTGGGGTTGATATAGAGTCAGACTCAGCTGAACAGACTGGTGTGGGACAGGCCCGGGTGGTGATGAGGTGAGCACAAGCTTGAAACGATACGTGGCCAATGAAAAAAGAAAGACTGAATTTGAGGCTTGCGTCAGAAAGGGATCTCGCTCCAATCTCTGAGACGTCTGAATCTGAGCAAAGTGATACAGAGCCAAGTCAAGAAGGTTTGAGGAGATCAAAGAGAGAGAGAGTACCGTGCCGGAAGTACGCTGCCCCAGAGTGGACGTACCTGGTCACAGATGCAGGGACCATGGAGGTCCGGGAGACTGAGGTCAGGAAGAGTGAGATGTGGGGAAACAGCACTGATCAATGACATTGAACTGCTGGTCCCTGGAGTCGAGGCACTCGGGCTCTTGACACTGACCGTACCAGACCCTCCGAGGCAGAGCGGGTTGCGAATTCTGATCTTAAACCAACTCTCATTTCCAGCGTTTGGCCGTCAACCTTCAGCTCAAGAATTGGCAGATTTTCGTATGGAGATCTTACAGCTCGTTATTGATGCACTCGGCACCGATCTGATCCATGATGAAAACAGAACAGTATACAGAAAAAAATAATATATGAACTTTGCTCCGAAAGAAGATAACCTAGGTCTGAGTGAAAAAGAATAAATTTAGAGATTTTCCAGTATAAGAAGAAAGAAGTATGGAAGATTTCAAGGACCCCAAAGATATTGAGTAATAACCTTGTGCACATAATCATTACGTGAGAAGAAAAGGCTTTTGCTGATCCGGCTGCTGCACCTTGTCAGAGAGCTGATTCAACATGGAGTCTGGAAATTCGAACCGTAGGCAGAAATGCATGATAGGTACTCTCATAGTAGGGTGATTGTAGTCATCACCGTAGTAGTCATTACATCCATAGTTGAGTCCAACACTACAATAGAGGAAGGGGTACGAGGGACACCTACACCTTCTACTTCAGGCATAAGAGAAGGTGCATCGTGGTCCGATAGGGCCATGATAGAAGAAACCAGTCGCCTATTACATGTAGATCTATCCAAAGGTGATTTCATGCAACATGTGTATGCAAGGTTATTGTACGAATACGTGTACACCATGGATGCAAAGGATTGCTATGTGTGCATGCAGTTGCCAGTGTCTGTGGAAGAGGGCATTAGATATCACAACTTACCCCTGACATATGGAATCACTTGTAGGGTGTTGCTTAGTATGTTTTATGGCAAGGCACATTTTGAATACTACTTCTCGAATTATGATGTAGTGCTCCCGGAAGTCCCAATTCTTAAATAGCTGAACAAGTATGATTATTATAAACAAGAAGAGAGAGAATGTCCAAATATTTTGTGCCCACAGTAAATCTGGACACCGCATATGCCCACAGACACAATTTGACATGCATGTTATCTGACATAGAGAAGAAATTTGTAGATCAGATCGAGGACAGGCATAGGCAGACATTATTTAGGCCTGATCCTAAACATAAGGTAATCCAATGGACTCAAGAGGAGTTAGATCATAAGGCAAAGGAAGCTCTGGTCCAATAGCCCTAGATTTGAAACAAAAATGGAAACTTTGCATAAGACAGACACTGACATATTATGGCAAAATATTTGTGGGGTAGAGTGAAGGTGAGCATATTTTCCTGATTGAGGAAGCGGTGAAGAAGGCGCTGTTGACCATAGTGCCCAATGTGAAGTTTGTGTGCGGAAGGATTGCGTATGTTCGGTTGCCACCGAATTGGTATGGAACGTGTTACCTGGCTGTGGAATTTCCTAAAATATTCCATGTGGAAGATTAGTGGCCATTAGAAGGGAAGCAATCTCGTAGAGAGAAAAGTGGCATGAGTGCATGAGAAATTGTTGGAGATGTATTTGGGGCAATGATACCAAGTTTGGGGGTGGTTCTGAATGATGTAAAGATTAGAAGATTGTCAACTCTGGTGGATAAGCTGTCAGTGAATACAGCACAAGCCTTGCTACTTGTTGATGGAGAGATGGTCTCTATAGGGCCATGGTGCTCCAGAACCACCTTGCATTAGACGTATTATTGACAAAAGAGGGTGGAGTCTGTAAATTATTGAGGGTCCAACAGTGCTGTACTTATATTCCTGATAATAGTAAAGATCTGAGGAAAATATATAAGTAACATCACTGAGATACATCAGGACATACATGATTTGGCTACCGAAGGGATTTGGGATAAAATTGCCCAAGGATTTGGAAAGGTTGGAAGTTGATTTGAAAACCTGGGAGAGGGAATTGTTGGTTACATCTTGAAACCTATCATAATGGTCGTGGTCGGTATCATCGTTTTGTTGGGTGCCTTTAGAGCTTCTAAGTGGCATAAGGCAAGACAGGCTGAGAGTTCTCTTAGGAGACAGGAAAGACAGATGGAAAGACTGCAGGACAGTCACTATCAGAATCTTAAGAATCTGGAGAAGTTTAGGCAGGGGAAGCAGGCTACAACTTCTGTTTAGGTCGGTCTTTTCTGCAAGGAGGATGTAGAAAGGAAAGAGTGTTGTGTTTGATGACACTGCCCTTGAATGACTTCTCCGTTGACACGCAGTCTGAACCCTAAAACCAGGAGCAATGCATTCCTTTTGCATAGGTCAGGGTCACTGGAATTATGCAATTTTATAACAGCTGTGTTTTGCAAATAATTACATGAGCCATGTAAATCAGCACCTGTGACTTAATCCGAAGATTTTCACAAAAATGAGTTTGCAAAGGCTACTGGTCACCTTTCTGAAACTTATTCTGGTGTTATACTGGTACTTATAGAGCGCTCAACGCTCTTAACATTTGTAGGGGTACACCATACCCGTGAATAATCTGTACTCACATATATCCTGTTGTTCTGCTGAAATCCATGTCATTAGAATGAAGTTTGCATTGTTATATAAAGATATTGGAATGAAATCTGTAAAGTTGTATACAAGAATGATTAGGACTTTGCACATGTTTAGAGAAATCATGTAATCATGCATACATATTATGAATATTATACAATTTAGAATGTATCCACTTCTGAATAGGCGGTTCACATAACGACTCGTAAAATGTGTGTGTATTAATGGATGTTCTTAGGTTAGCTAATCTTGTAGGCCTAACTTTCGGTTCTCTAAGTTTTGTTTCTCCTTGTCTGCTCTCAAGTTATAATTTAATTCGAATGTATGTGTTTGTAGATAGTTTTCTTTCTCATCCATACTGCAGGTGCAGGAATTCGACCTCGCTATTAAGTTTAAGAAGAGACATAGGGAGGAAAGGAATGTCTTTGAAGAGTCTGAACAGATAGAAGGGAGAGCGCCTTTTGTATTTGGTGAAACCTGGGAACCAAGGTCGTTGGACCAAGACTGAATTAATTTGAGTTTTGTGGAAAGTTACCTAAAGGAGGTGTACTCGGAGCAAGTTACCATGTACCCTGTTAGGGGTGTAACTTCGTCTTTTTGTATTAGAGACAGGGACAGAATCGGGGGACTTCTGCTTTGGACTGAGGAGAGGGAGCATCTTAGAACGAACTCCGTAGCTTTACGCTATTTGACCCATTTAACGTGAGTGTGCTTCTTAGGAAGTCTTCACGTGCTGACACCTTTTGAGGGAAATCAACTGGGAAGTTAAGTAGGGATGTCACTCTAGAAGTAGAGTAGGGACAGATTACTCTTCAAATTCTGAAATATAAATGAGGAACAATTTGGATGCAGCATCGGTTGTGTTCTTGTTTTGTAATTCATTATTCTGTGCCTACTGTGCTGCATGAATTATATTCGTAGGCTTGGTTCTGCATTGGTGTTCATGTATCTCTATACTCCTGTAGTGAGGTGTACTTATGTTCTGCTCTTTTTGGCCTTATAAAACATTTAGCAAACCTGAATCAAGAGTCTGTGCTCCTTTAGACACATGGGGAAGGGGAATGTATAATCCGCTAGAAATTCTTTTCTCCCCTCCACATTTTCTCAGCGGGCAATAAAGACCATCGACCAGAGGTTCCTGAGTAAATCTAGAACGTGGAATCCGGCCCCATTAGTACTAATGGGGTGAAACCAACGCCCAGGTGTGTTAACAAGTGTAAAAATGCCAAAATATTAAAGTAATGAATACTAACACAAAATGTGTCGTGTTGCGCCGAACGATTTTCCTTTTTTTACACATACTCGTCACCCCAGGACCTATGAGAGAAGCAGACCATGGAAAAGTTTTTGAAACTGATGTTTGGCAGGGATACAGAAACTAAAGCACAGAAAATGATTATAAGCCCAAAGACAAAAACTTAAGCTGTCACTTGGGGCCAGTGATGGGCCTCAGGAGAACAGAAAGGAAAACTTTTCAATGTGCAGAAATGGTGTCAACAAGAAGCCATGGCAAAAAAACACTATTAATCACGCTGTTATTTTAACCAGCCTTGTAGCCGGATTATTGCAACAGGCACTCGACCTGCTGGCCTATCCTAATTCTTGATAGTTAACAGTAAAATCAAAATACTGCTCAGTGACGTCCTCCCACCCTAATTCACCTGTCTGTGCACCTCCAGCCGCTCCTTGTAGTGCTGTGCCGGTCCGTGAGAATGCATGGTGTGCAATGTAGTCTGGATTCTTGCCCTTTAACCCGAAGAGAAACGCCTCCAGCTTGGGTTTCGAGTAGGAGGCTGCACCCGGGCCAGTTGTGCCTCACCTCTTCCCAACTTATTACAGGGTGTAGTGTAGTCAGCGAGGATTGCTGAACGTGCACCACCTGTGACAAGTAGGGAAGGGTGTACCCTCACTGCCTGACGCACAGCCTTGCGGAGACAGAGCTGACGCCGACAGTGCCCAAGCTGTGTTCAATCAGAGAGGGTGGTGGGAGACACACATGGGTCAATCAATCAATCAATCAATCAATCACAGAATTTGTAAAGCGCACTACTTACCCGTGAGGGTCTCAAGGCGCTGGGGGAAAAAAAGGGGGGGTGCTGCTACTGGTCGAACAACCAGGTCTTGAGTAGCCTCCTGAAGGTCAGCAGGTCTTGGGTCTGTCGTAGGCTTAGTGGAAGGGTGTTCCAGGTCTTGGCGGCGAGGTGGGAGAAGGATCTGCCGCCGGTGGTGGTTCTTCGAATGCGAGGGACGGTGGCGAGGGAGAGGTCGGCGGAGCGGAGTTGGCGGTTGGGGACGTAGAAGAGGAGTCGTCTGTTGAGGTAGGGTGGGCCAGTCTTGTGGAGTGCCTTGTGTGCGTGGATGAGGAGTTTGAAGGAGATTCTCCTGTCGACGGGGAGCCAGTGCAGGTTCCTCAGGTGGGGGGTGATGTGGCTGTGGCGTGGTACATCGAGGATCAGGCGTGCGGAGGCGTTTTGTATGCGTTGCAGTCACTTGATGAGCTTGGCCGGGGCTCCCGCGTAGAGGGCGTTCCCATAGTCAAGTCTGCTGCTGACGAGGGCCTGGGTGACTGTTCTTCTCGTGTCTGTCGGGACCTACCTGTAGATCTTGCGAAGCATGCGGAGGGTGTTGAAGCAGGAGGATGAGACTGCCTTGACTTGCTTGGCCATGGAGAGCGTTGAGTCGAGGATGACTCCCAGGTTGCGTGCGTGGTCGGTGGGTGTCGGGGCTGCTCCCAGCATCGTTGGCCACCAGGAGTCGTCCCAGGCTGAGGGGTTGGAGCTGAGGATGAGGACCTCTGTCTTCTCCGGGTTCAGTTTTAGTCGGCTGATCTTCATCCAATCGGCGACGGCCTTCATCCCTTCATGGAGGTTGGATTTGGCGGCGAGGGGGTCCTTGGTGAGGGAGAGGATCAGTTGAGTGTCGTCGGTGTAGGAGATTATGTTGAGGTCGTGCTGTCTGGCGATGCGTGCGAGCGGGGCCATGTAGATGTTGAACAGTGTTGGGCTGAGGGACGATCCCTGGGGTACGCCGCAGATGATCTCGGAGGCTTCGGATCGGAATGGTGGGAGGCGGACTCTCTGGGTTCTGCCGGCGAGGAAGGAGGTGGCCCATTCCAGGGCCTTGTCTCGGATCCCTGCGTTGTGGGGGCGTGCGCGTAGAGTGCGGTGGCAGACAGTGTCGAAGGCGGCGGAGAGGTCCAGCAGGATGAGGGCTGCGGTCTCACCGTTGTCCAGCAGGATCCTGATGTCGTCGGTGGCGGCGATGAGGGCAGTCTCAGTGCTGTGGTTGCTGCGGAACCCCGATTGGGATGGGTCCAGGATGCTGTTTTCTTCGAGGTATCGGGTTAGCTGTTTGTTGACGATCTTCTCGATGACCTTGGCTGGGAACGGAAGCAGGGAGATGGGCCGGAAGTTCTTGAGGTCTCTCGGGTCCGCCTTGGGTTTTTGAGTAGGGCGTTGATCTCTGCATGTTTCCAGCTCTCTGGGAAGGTCGCGGTCTCGAAGGAGAGATTGATGATGTTGCACAGGTGGGGTGCGATGGAGCTGCTGGCTTTGTTGAAGATGTGGTGCGGGAAAGGGTCTGACGGGGAGCCGGAGTGTATTGTGCTCATGGTCTTGATGGTGTCCTCGATGTTCACGCTGGCCCAGGCTGGCAGGGGGTCGTGGTCGATGGTGTGCGGCGGGTCTGGTGCATCGATCTTAGTTGGGGCTGTCTGGGTGTAGAAGCTGTCGTGGATGTCGGCGATCTTGCGGTGGAAGAAGGTGGCGAGGGAATCGCACAGGGGTTGCGACGGTGGGATGTCGTTGGTGTTGGAGCTGGGGTTGGAGAGTTCCTTCACGATGTTGAAAAGCTCCTTGCTGTTGTGTGCGTTGTTGTCGAGGCGGTCTTTGAAGGAGATTCTCTTGGCGTTCTTGATGAGGTGGTGGTGGTTACGGATGGCGTCTTTGTGGGCTGCGTGGCTGTCCGGAGTCTTATCACTGTGCCATTTCTTCTCTAGTTTCCGGCAGGTACGCTTGGAAGCTAGGAGTTCCGAGGTGAACCAGCTGGCTCTTTTGGTGGTGTCAGCGTAGGTGAGTTTTTTCAGCGGGGCGAGGGTGTTGGCACAGTCGTCCATCCATCTTCTGAGGTTGCAGGCAGCGTCGTCGGTGTTGGATGGGTCGGAGGGAGGGCTGAGAGCGAGGGTTGCCCGTAGTTGGTCTTCGGTGACTTTGCTCCAGCAGCGGCGTGGGATATGTTGGGTGCGGTGGTGTGTGGTGGGTTTCTGGAAGGTGAAATGGATGCAGCGGTGGTCGGTCCAGAGGAGTTCCGTGGTGTGTCTGAAGGAGACGTGGGGGCTTGAGGAGAAGATGGGGTCAAGCGTGTGGCCGGCGGAATGGGTCGGTGTTGTGACGAGCTGGCTCAGACCGAGGTTGGCGAGGTTGTCGATCAGGGTGGTGGAGTTGCTGTCGTTGTTGTTCTCCAGGTGAAAATTCAGGTCTCCGAGGAGGATGTAGTCGGTAAAGGTCAGGGCGTGCGTGCTGATGAAGTCGGCGATGGAGTCGCTGAACTGGGGTCGGGGCCCAGGGGGTCTGTAGACAAGGGTGCCTCTAAGGGTGGTGTTGGGGTCCGTGTGGATCTGGAAGTGCATGTGTTCGGCGGTGCTGAGAGTGTCGTCGGTGCTGGTCGAGACCCTGATGGTGTTCTTGTGGATGATGGCGATTCGTCCTCCTACTGCGTTGACGCGGTCTCTGCGGGTGATCTTATAGCCGTCTGGGATGGCTATGGCGATGTCGGGGGCGGAGGAGTCGTTCATCCAGGTCTCTGTCAGGAAGGCGACGTCTGGTGATGATGTGTCGAGCAGGTCCCAGAGCTCGACAGCGTGTTTGCGTGCGGAGCGGGTGTTCAGTAGGATGCATCGGAGGTGGTTGCGGTCCTTCTTGGCGGGCGCCTCGGTGGCTCTGAGGCTGGTGTAGCTGCAGTTCCGGCAGGTGAAGGGACCATGGGTGCGTTTCGGGCGGCCTTGAAGCAGTTGTGCGTCCGTCCGGGGTTGAGAGCGTGGAGTGTGGTGGCATCGTATCGGCGTCGGTCCTCGAGGCTGGTGCGGGGGGTGCACAGCCCAGGGGTTCTGGCGCTGGGCGCGGTCCAGGCACGGACGGGCGCAGACGGGCTTGCCTTAGGCGCGCCTTCGGCCGCGCAGCGGCCGCCATATATGGGGAGGTGGGAGGGAGGAGCAGCTGGGAGGCAGGGGCAGCGAATGGGCAGTCAGGGGGGCGGGGCCGCAGGGGACGCAGCAGCGGGAGTGGAGAGAGGCAGCGAGGGGTACAGAAGGCAAGAAGGACACAGGGAAATGGGGGCAGCGAGGGAAACAGAGAGAAAACGGGCACAAAGCAATGGAGGCAGCGAGGGAACAGAAGAAAAAATGGACACAATGCAGTGGGGGCAGCGAGGGAAACAGAGAGAAAACGGGCACAAAGCAATGGGGGCAGCGAGGGAACAAAAGAAAAAATGGACACAATGCAGTGGGGGCAGCGAGGGAAACAGAGAGAAAACGGGCATAAAGCAATGGGGGCAGCGAGGGAACAGAGAGAAAACGGGCACAAAGCAATGGGGGCAGCGAGGGAACAGAAGAAAAATGGACACAATGCAGTGGGGGCAGCGAGGAAACAGAGAGAAACGGGCACAAAGCAATGGGGGCAGCGAGGGAACAGAGAGAAACGGGCACAAAGCAATGGGGGCAGCGAGGGAACGGAAGAAAAAATGGACACAATACAGTGGGGGCAGCGAGGGAAACAGAAGAGAATGGACACAATACAGTGGGGGCAGCGAGGAAACAGAAGAGAATGGACACAATACAGTGGGGGCAGCGAGGGAAACAGACGGAAAACGGGCACCGAGGCCACAAGCAGAGGGCGAGCTTACCAGCAGCAGCAGCGGGCAGGACACCACAGGCGGAGCTGTGTGGCGGGGGAGCGACCTACCTGGTAAGGTCAAGGGTCGCTCTCCTCACCGCGCAGTGGCCACCATATATGGGGAGGTGGGAGGGAGGAGCAGCTGGGAGGCAGGGGCAGCGAATGGGCAGTCAGGGGGGCGGGGCCGCAGGGGACGCAGCGGCGGGAGTGGAGAGAGGCAGCGAGGGGTACAGAAGGCAAGAAGGACACAGGGAAATGGGGGCAGCGAGGGAAACAGAGAGAAAACGGGCACAAAGCAATGGGGGCAGCGAGGGAACAGAAGAAAAAATGGACACTATGCAGTGGGGGCAGCGAGGGAAACAGAGAGAAAACGGGCACAAAGCAATGGGGGCAGCGAGGGAACAGAAGAAAAAATGGACACAATGCAGTGGGGGCAGCGAGGAAACAGAGAGAAAACGGGCACAAAGCAATGGGGGCAGCGAGGGAACAGAGAAAAAACGGGCACAAAGCAATGGGGGCAGCGAGGGAACAGAAGAAAAAATGGACACAATGCAGTGGGGGCAGTGAGGGAAACAGAGAGAAAACGGGCACAAAGCAATGGGGGCAGCGAGGGAACAGAGAGAAAACGGGCATAAAGCAATGGGGGCAGCGAGGGAACAGAAGAAAAAATTGACACAATACAGTGGGGGCAGCGAGGGAAACAGAAGAGAATGGACACAATACAGTGGGGGCAGCGAGGGAAACAGAAGAGAATGGACACAATACATTGGGGGCAGCGAGGGAAACAGAAGAGAATGGACACAATACAGTGGGGGCAGCGAGGGAAACAGACGGAAAACGGGCACCGAGGCCACAAGCAGAGGGCGAGCTTACCAGCAGCAGCAGCGGGCAGGACACCACAGGCGGAGCTGTGTGGCGGGGTCCTACAGTGTTGCAAGCTGCAAGGGGCCAGGGCTGACAGTGGAGAAGCCTGGCAAAAACCTGCCACTGGGGACATGGTCACGAGCGCTTGTCCTATGAAAAGTGCCATGAAAATGCCTGACCCTTGGGTCAGAATGATGACGTGACATGTCTGCTAGTGATAAAACTTTATTAAGACTTATGAGGTAGTAAATAGGGTAGTCAAGGCACCGCTCCCACGCTCCTTATAAGGAGCCGCTCCTGCTTCCTATTGAATATTGTAAATAATAAACATGGAGCTATGAAAGTCGCAGCATGAGAGATAGTTTGTTCAGACTACACAATAAAAAAAAGTAATATAAAAAACAGTACAACACTAAACAGACTCACGTGCAGCCCTCTGTTTTAGAAGTACAGGTGGCTAAGGCAGCAGTTCAATTGGTCGACCCGCCCCTTCAATTTTTTGGACACAAAGGGATTAGCCTGCGCTTAACATGGCTGAGTGACTACTTGAAAACGAAAACACAGTCCAGCCCTTCAGATGGATCATTTATGCAATATCGACCTACCATAATATCGGGACAAAAATATCGATTACACTAAAATCGACATACTATACTTATTTAAAAAACTACACAAATATCGACAAGAAAATATCGTCATACATTTACATCGATATCACTATTATCGAACCAAAAAATATAATTAAAAATAATACCGAACATGTAAAAAACCATACAAAATGTCAAGAATATCGATAACAAAAATATAGACACCAATAATATCATTAAAAAAAAATATATTGACATGTTACAAATGTTTATAACCATACAATACGTACCACAAAAGATATAAAATTATTATTTAACACACACAACATACAAAATAAATCTATCAACACATTTTTAAAGACATTTAAAAAAATTATCATAAAAAGTAATAAATACACACAATTATTTACTATCTATAGTATTATACCTAAATAAAAAAAAGCAATGATTTAACATCTAAAATGATATAAATCACATATAATATACTAAACAACTTTAAAATAGAAAAAATAGTATAACTGAAACTTAATTAGCGTTTTCCATATTTGGAAAACAACTACCAAATCAATTAAAACAATAAATAACAGCCAATGAAATACACATACAATTAGAATTAACCAATTAAATGAAAACAACAATTAATTAAACACTATATAAACACACGAAAATTAAAAATAATTTTACACTTCAAACAAAAAGAAAATTGCTGCCTGAACATTGCACTACATTTAAGAAAACTCTGTTTCCAGCTCCACAAAGTAAGTAAAATATGATTAATAAACTAATGCTACTGCAAATCTTCTTAAAGCACTATTTTTAGGAACAAAATAATTAATGTATATTTATTTAATTTATATCTCCTCTACAGATAATTCTGAAGACACTCCAACACCTACAGAACACTGTGAAAAATCTACCTGCAAAGAAAGCATTAAACTGAAATAAATTAAAACAATTAGCAAAATACCACACAGAACTCCAACTTAATCCCAACTGCCCTCCCACTTAAAACACAGTTAAACAAAATTATTAAAATTACTTTTTTTCAACAGAAATCTGAGCAACAAAACTAAAGGCAAACAGTAAAGAAAACCCATCAGCATTGAAAACAATTTCAAATTCAATGTTGTAAGTATAACATTGACAATGTATATATTTCAGACAATAAAACAGTACAGAAATATTTTTATTAATTTTTATATACATTTTTCTTAGCATTTGAAAAATCACAATGACTGAAGAAGCCCAATTTATAACTTCACAAAAAGGAACATTTTTATTATGTTATATGGGGTATGTGTACACCCAAGAAAAGCAAACCGGAGACAAAGTGAACTGGAAATATAGTAAATATTATTCTAACAAATGTTATGGGAGGGCTGCAACAAAGGAAAGAACTGTACTATATGTTAGGGAGCATAACCACCCCCTTAACGTTGCTGAAATTGAAGTTAGAAATGCTTTAGATGATTTAAAAGAAGCTAGCACTAGATCAGAAAAGTCTACAACAGAAATACTTAAAGACATGCTCCCCAAAATCCCACAGCGTGCAACTGGCCAAATGCCCTCAATATCATCACTAAAAAGAACAATAGCTAGAACTAAAAAAGCTACAGCTACCACCACACCTGTCCCCAAAACATTTGCTGAAGTAGAAATACCACCAGAACTCACAGTTACACATAATGAAGAACCATTTCTTCTTTATGATAACAAATCAACAAACAAAAGAATAATAATATTTGGAACTGCCACTAATTTACTAAAACTACAAAACTGTGAGACTTGGATGATGGACGGGACTTTTAAAATATGTCCCAAACCATTTTATCAGTTATATACAATACATGCACTTTATCAAAATACAAATGTCCCCTTTCTATATGCTTTATTACCAAACAAGCAAAAGTCCACCTATATTGAACTTTTAACTAAAATCAAACAAGAAACCAATAATTACTTTCCCCCCCAAAAAAATCATTGACTTTGAACAGTCAATGATACAAGCCATACTAAAACCTACCCTCACACAGCAATTCAAGGATGCTATTATCATTTCAATCAATGTATTTGGAGACACCTCCAATAATCTACACTAAGGGCCCGATTCCGATCTCGCTCGGAAGGCCTCCGATTCGGATTTGGCTTTACCGGATCTGATTCGTAGCCCTTGTTCACGACCGAATCTCACACAAGTCCAAACGACCAAGTACGATGCGAAGATCGCGTAAGTGCCGACCGAATCGTTTCCAGACCCAAACCGCTCCGTACGTCTCGTTCGTAGACGAATCGTGCCGCGCAATGGAGCCGATTTCCAACTGAGCAAGTATGATGCACAATTCGGACAGCCGCTTCGCCTCGGTCTCAGCGAGACGAAACGGCTGTCAGAAGCGTACTTCGGGGGGCCGTACCAGGCCCCCCTTCACCCAGAACCCTCTGAATCTATCATGAGGGGTGCCCATGGGTCCCCCCGAACCAAGCATGCACAGTGTGGCTGGCACCATAGGGTGCCCGCCACAGGGTGTACGCTTTTCCCCACCCACCCCTTTTCTTCTATGGGAGCCTGTGTACGCGTCTGTACACGGGCTCCCATTGAGTTCAATGGGAGACTGAGCGAACCAAGTCCATAAGCATACGGCTGCATCGTACTCGCTCGTTCGGAGTCCCGGAGCACGTCTCGCTCGGAAAGCCCTCCGGATCCGAGTCGTACGGAGGGCTTTCCTAGCAAGATCGTAATCGGGCCCTATATGTTAAAAAAATGTGAAAATATTGTCAATATGGTGAATAATAAAAATGTGATAAAACATATATGTTAATAATAATTTACACTATATGTAATAATGAAATCAATGTTTAGTATAAAATTAATAATGTATCACTGTTATTGAAAAATATTTTTTGTGAAAAAATGTTTAAAAAGCAATGTAAAACTACATAATTTTTTTTTAAATGTACATAGCTGTAATAAAAAGTTTAATAATGTTTAAAATTAAGTTTGAATTTTTTTATATATAAATTTATATATATGTACAAAATATATAATATGTGAAAAATAAAAAATGTCTTTTTTTTCTATATCTAACAATATATAATAAATACACTTAATACAATAAAATGCTATTTCTTTTAATTTATTAATGTTTAAAAATAAATAGAGATATCAATAAAATAATAACGTTTCATGATTTTTTGGACATTTTTTGAAACCTTGTATATGTATTAAAATATTTATATTACATCAATATATATTATAATGTATATTATTATAATAAATATGTCTAAATATATTATATTTGTTAATACAAACTATATTAATATTTTTAAACATTCCCACTATACACTACATTAATTCTGAAAAATTGCTGTACTGTTAACATATATAATTTACTATTCCCACTCCAATCTATATTAAATCTAGTAAGAGGCTGGACACTAAACATATATAATTTACTATTCCCACTCCAAACTATATTAAGTCAGGGAAGGTGCTGGACACTAAACATATATAATTTAATATTCCCACTCAAAACTATATTGAGTCAGGGAAGGTGCTGGACACTAAACATATATAATTTACTATTCCCACACCAATTAATGTGAAGTCAGGGAAGGTGCTGGACAGTAAACATATATAATTTACTAATCCCACTCCAAACTATATTAAGTCAGGGAAGGTGCTGTACACTAAACATAGATACTTTACTATTCCCACTCCAAACTATATTAAGTCAGGGAAGGTGCTGGACACTAAACATATATAATTTACTATTCCCACACCAACTAATGTGAAGTTAGGGAAGGTGCTGGACAGTAAACATATATAAGTTACTATTCCCACTCCAAACTATATTAAGTCAGGGAAGGTGCCGGACACTTTGGGGCTGATTACGATGGCGGACGGAGGCACATCCGCGGTGCTGGCAGTGGCGGAAAATGTCCTTTTCCGCACTCCAGCAGCGGTCCTCGCGTCCGCCATATTACGATGGGCAAACATAGCCCATTTTCCATCGGCTGCAGAGTTACGTGAACCGCCAGAAATTTCCGCCCGCAATTGTGGCAGAGGGAGCCAATAGAGACACACCGCCGTGCGGAATGACGTCCCATCTGCCGTACAAATTACGATGCCGCAAACAGCCCATCACACCACAGCAGAGAATCCACCCACCCGGAGACGGCGGAAGCACTACAGCGGAGAGCGAAACTCGACTCTCGGTCCCCTCCACGCGGTCCTGACTGCTATGGATCCAGCTCTTCAAGCCTTTCCGCTGCTGTACCTCATCCACTACCAGCAAATAATACACAGTCGCGGACAACGCCGCAGGTACGCAAATACACAACTCCGCATACAACCACAACACACAACTCCTGTGCTGACATATGGTTCCTGTCCACATCAGACACTCTGGTGGGGACAGGAACATATCCCCCAGTGTACCCACACATGTCCTACCTGTTAGAAACCCACACCTCCGCATCCGGGTCACCCATCAACCGCAAAATCACTGCAATGTCCCGGGGAAGTCACTGCAGCGGTGAAGACACAGGAAAACCTGCACACAATGTAGTAGGCAGGGCCGGCACCAGGCATGGGCAGTCCGGCCAGATTCACAGGGCTCCACCTTCACCCTTCCCACAGTACGCATCACACACCCATTTGGGCACATGCTGTGTGCCCGTCCTGTGCCCCCCTGCACAATTAATCAGCCAGGTGTAGCCAGACCTCGCACCTCACACATCAAAGGACAAGGGAGATTGACTGGGAAGGTGGGGGTGAAGAGGAACACCTTGCACAGAAGCTCAGGGGCTGGACAACCCTCCTCCTCACACCTACCTTCCACTCATGTGAATCAAACTGAGTGTAATTACAAAATGAAGACTCACACTGCATATGAACATCCACTGAACTGTTCACACTGCCTGTCAAGTCACTCAGAAACACCCCACACTGACACCCAGCCACATACTCATACCATAGGTCAGCAGCAATGGAGGACAATAAATGGGTCAGCCAAAAGTGAATTGGACAGTGCTGGAAAACCATGGAGCAAGCCACATAGCATGTGCACATCACATGCAAGAGAAGGAACATATCACACCACCCTTAGGCCATCAAATCAGACTTGGGTGGCACAGTGAGTGAAATTAAACCAAAGTGACCCCTGTGCAACAACTCAAGGATACATCAAGGCAAGCCATGCATAGGCACAGAATTTTTTCTTGTTCGCGCTTTCAAAATGCGTGTTCGCGAGATATTTCTCCCCGAGCACGCAAACAGCGTTCGCGAACAGGAAAAAAGCATCGCGAACGGGCGGAACAAGCAATTCCGCGTGTTCGCCGAACTTTTGCGTGCTCGCAGAGATTTTTTACCGTTTCGCGGAGCTTTGCGTAGCGCGACTACGCAAATTCCGCCCACCCCTAGCACAGACACCATACCCCAACACAAACAAGAATTGCATCATCAAAAGCCAATCATGAACACTAACTGGGATCAATGTGACAAATCAGCTAACACACACATACACACCACACCAGTCATCAAGTGAACATGGTGTCATAGTGTACCACAAGCATGCACACGCACAATCCTGACAAGTGACATGTCAACATTAGGAGGACAAACCACCATTGTGCACTCAAAACAAGCTCATGAACAAGAATACACATTGCTGCATGTGACAGACACACAAGTAATGCACACTACACATGCAACACACATCTGAATGTATCACAATGCACAAACTACTCACACACAATGTCATGCAAATAGAACATCACACACACATTGCACCTGTCAGTAGAAAGAGCCAACACAGGCCAAACACTGCATACATCTACAACAAAAACACAACAGATGCACATACCAATCCATCACATAGCAAACTCAGCTGGACATCAGGGGGATGCACACCAGGCAAGTACAAGGCAACATACACTGACAGCACTGCATGCACACCAAGCAGTGTGTGCACACCAACCAAATTAGTAGCACACATATCTGAGTGCCACACCATGAACTCCCACAACACAAATGATCACAGCACAAACATAACATCACACCCAGGAAGGGTAGCAGTACCTCAGCAAACACACATACAGCTTACCCATCACCCACAGATGCATAACTCAGGGAAACCCAGATGCAAACAACATGACTAGAGAACTGTGCTGCTCAAACATATGCACTGCACATGAGCAACCATCACTGCAAAATAGTAGAAGAGAACAACACATAAATAATTGTGAAACTGTCCTGAGTGGCACATTGGTCCTGTACACAGATCATCCTCCCACAGTATATTGTCACACTATGAAGTGGTGGGGAGGCTCACACACTGGCAAGCCATGGGGTGGAAGACATGAGATTGAAGTGGTGTGAACTTCTGTAGTGGACAGGTGAGGAGTGTACAGTACACAAACACATAGAGGAGTTACTCACAATGTGTAGGCATCAGAAGCACATATAGGGGATGGCATGACTCCACATACCACATACCATACTGGAGCCAAAAATGGGTCAAGTGACAGCAATGCATGAGAAAACTCACAAATAGTGTCAGTGTGGCTGAGCAGGTCTGCACAGTGAGCACAAACAGTAACAAGACACATGGCTGATCAACAAAACACAACACAGACTTGGCAGTCACACACTCTGCATACTCAAAACTGGCAGCGACAACAAGTAGGTGTCCCCAAGAGTGCAAGGACACAACAACACACTGCACAGTGCCCAACCTACAACTCCTACATGTACCCACAATCTGAAGCACATGGCTGACAATTTAAACAAACAGGCACTCATTACCTGGATCATACATGTGTGCAGTTGGCATTGCAGGGGCACACACACATCAACACTACTGACAATGACAGCCCATTCACACTGTATGACCACTCAAGTTCACATATTCAAATGTACCTGTGACTAGGAAGACAGGCCTACACAAGATGACCACACATCAACACTGCTGTTCACATATCAAGAAAAATCACACAGATATGATGGACCCTGGCCAGCTTGCAGGTAATCCTGTTGATAGAATTCACCTCTGTTGTGGTATTGCATCATAACATGACATGTGTACAATTTAGCAAACCTGACCATAGAATGATTAGGATAACAGTATATCATCACAAACAACCATTATTGCACCCTCAAGCCTCAGAGTCAAGAAGAACTAAAGTGCCTGTCACCTCTGGCAAACTCTGAAAAAGTAAAACAAGCAATTGGCAATGTTAAAGTGGCATACAGAGCATGTGACACATGGAACCATACCCATACATAAAACCTTTTATTTAGCAAGGACATTGACAAAGCAGACAACAGGAGTAACTGTCTTTATTACATAATACACAGATAGGCATCAAAAGTAGAAAACAGCATGGCCATTGGCCAGTTCATAGTTCAAAGTATGTACATGTGTGCATGAGAAACTGCACAGGGAATGGGCATCCAAAGTGACAAACAGCAAGGCCATTGACCAGTCCATAGTTCAAAGTATGTACATGTGTGCATGAGAAACTGCACAGGGAATGGGCATCCAAAGTGACAAACAGCAAGGCCATTGGCCAGTCCATAGTTCAAAGTATGTACATGTGTGCATGAGAAACTGCACAGGGAATGGGTATCCAAAGTGACAAACAGCAAGGCCATTGGCCAGTCCATAGTTCAAAGTATGTACATGTGTGCATGAGAAACTGCACAGGGAATTGGTAACACCGTACACTGCCATGGGAATCACCACAGCTCCGGGGATACAAATGGGCAGTCCAGGCACCGCTGTGGGAGAGATGGGTTTGGGAGGGGGATTTTGCCTTAGACTTGGCTGTCAGTTGAACTGGGAGGTGGCTGATTGTCGGGGCCAGTTGGAGGACTGGACCTGGGAGAGAGAGGACCAGCTGAGGTAGAGGCATCAGTGGCGGTCTGGAGGGGAACCAACTAGGTGACATACCGCGAGGAGCTCTCCCGCTAAATCTAGGATTATGAGAACCCTCATCCCCCTCAGTCCATGGGACACATTTTTGCTACATTATAAATACTACGTGACAAAATCTTGATCATATGTATGTATTTACGCATGCTTATTAGTTGCAGCGTTTTTTCATTTTTTCCTTTCTAGATTGCCTAAGTTCAGGCCGATTAGGAGTGGCGTACACAGGGTTGGTCCCTGTGTAGTCCTGACGAAGAGCTTTGGGGAATGCTCGAAACATGTTGACGTATACTAAGAATTTCTAACCCATTATAGCTAGTTTTTCTTGTATCCTACCCCGTTTTTAGACATACCAAACTAGGAGCAACAATAAAATATTTCGCCCACTAGCAAGGTATTTTTAACCCACCTCAGTCCACTCCAGTACACTTTTGCACTACACATAGCATTCACAAAAGTGCTCCTACGCAAATATTGCAAGTCGCAGCACGCCTCAGTTCGTAGAGAACTGAATGGCCCCTATGATGAAGCATGTCACCAAGGGGAAACCCTGGTGAGTGAGGGGACTCAAGAAAGAAAATGTTTCTTTCCTGATGATTTTCTAACTCAAACTGAGTGAAAATCTCTTTCCTGTTTCGGCTAGGTTCTTTACCCGACACCTCGGGTTTCAGGTTTACTATTGCATAAGGAGGGTGGACCTAGCTTAAAAAAAACTCTATCTCCCCCCCCTTTTTTAGGTCTCGCCTACGCAGCGCACATTGTGCGCTGTTTAGGAGGAGACCTCTTGAAATCGATTCCCTATTTCGCCGAAAAACGTGCACGCATTGCATTGCTTTCAATGGCAATGCGTGCACGTTTGGCGATTCCCTTGCGGGAGCGAGCTTTGGCAACATCTGTTTGTAATTAACTTCCAAACATATGGTGCCCCTGCTCGCTCCCGCAAAAGCATGTGTGTGCTCTCGGCCGCACTCCCCCCACCCCTCCCACTTGTTTAGGACTTGTGCCCTGGGTGTAGTCCAGTAGTGGCTGGAGGCTGACTGCGCAGTACCCGAGTTTAGTGGCGGTGAAAAGAATTAGGTAGTCTTTGCGGATTGGGAGAAGGGAATTGAAACTAAATGAAAGCGGCGGCAAACCCAGAGCCCGTCGTCACGGCAACGTACAAGCCCCATTCCTGGTGCTCAGTGATGTGGAAGGCGGCTCCGGCTAGCGCTGACTCCGGTGCCAGGTGTTGCAGCTCACCGGCCTCCCCCCTCCAGCCTGCGCTGCGGGCATGGTGGTTGTTCTGGTGTTTGTTATGACTTGGAAGCCAGCAATGCGAAGTCTGCCTTACGCGCACCGCGGGCCCCGGGCGGCCTCTTCCTCACTTCGAACTTTTTGTGAGCGTTTCTGTGATTACAAAAAGAACTGCCAGCGTTGGCGTTCTGCTGCAGGGTCTGAGTAAATGCAAAGGTTGAGTTTAGCACAACACTGAAAAATGGTTTTCAGACGGTTTTTAAATGCATACAGTTGTGGCGCACGAGGAAACTTCGCAACACGGACGTGGAGTCATTTGTCCAAGATCATACAATGCGACCAAGCGGGTGAACCGCGATTAAACTATAATTCTCACCGCTTAATAATAATATGTCATAAAGTGCTTGCGCTCCGAACCCTTGACGTACTTGTAACAGATATTACTGTAATCCTACTTGGTGCTACTCATTGAGTAAGATAGGGTCGTTCCAGCTTGGGTTCGATTGGTCTTTCATCCACAGACTTGTGGGCAGCAGGCGCATGAACCTGCCGAGCAGCATCCCCTCTTCCTAACATCTAGACCGCATCTGAGAGGCCCTGAAACCTCCAGTGGCCAGAGTGGTCAGGTCATCACCACCTCCAAACCGCGGCGGGAAACCCGAGGGGTGAACTGGAGCGCCGTCCCGAAAGTGTTTACAAAGACATAAGAAACCAGCTACTCTCTAAAAGCATTGGTTTTCTTAGTTAAAGAGGATGTTTAATCTTGTTGCAGTGTTTTTGTGGTGAACCCTGATCTGCGGGCAGTTTTCAGCCCGACGCTCCTCTATCTGCCCTTCCCAGGGTCACAATTCCCCAGTGGCGTGCTGTAAGGACAGTATAGTAGTGCAGGGCCTGTGCACACGTATTGGGAGTGGGGGTGCGGCTTCAAACGTGAACTAAAATGCAGTGCTTCACAAAGTGTGCGCCTTATGTGAGTTGAATTCTTCACAAGGCGTGCCTGCCACCTTAAGTGGGTTTTATGTTAGTCACACAACCTCTCTGGTGCTGTCCTTTACAAGACTGTTCTCCGCGGTGTCTCACTCTCTCATACACTTGCACCCTTCCCCCACACATCTTTCTGAAATCTTCTATGTGCATCTCTCACACATCATCTCCTTCCACTTCATCACTGTATCTCCTCTTTGTCCTTCTGCTTACTTGCGTCAACTTCCCTCCCTCTCACACATGCACCCTCTCCTGTAAACACACCATTTTTGTTTTCAACATCTCAACAACTGTGCATACCAACTTCACACACAAAATGGCACTTGCAATTGGCACACAAGTGACCATCAATCTGCGCACACTGCAGAGAAGCCAAGGATCGGATGAGCACTTATGACCCACTGGCACATTTATGCCATTATATTACACCACATGCTGTAATTAGTGGCACCCTGGTAAAAAAAAAATCCTATCGCAGAGGCACCAGAACATACAAAGAGACAGAACAGGAGTGACTCATGTTGGCAGAACGTGTGTCTTTTTGCGCTTTTTGACCGGAAGCGCGCCCTTGCATCAATTTTAGAAGTAAGGTGCACTTCACAATAGGAAAAAGGGGACTAATGCAAGATTCGCGTTTCACACAATTTTACATAATATACTGATAATTTTACGTAATTACTCAAACAGAAATTAAAATTGTGCACGCTTCTGTTCAGAAGTACATTGTCTGAAAAAAGTAAATACCGCTAAGGAATGGAAGAAGTAAAACGTGACATTTAAACAGCAGCTTAATCTCTGAGATGCATTGTCGTAAGGATTTTTACCGTCATTGCTGGCAAATCGAACAGTGCTTTTTTGCCTGTAACGTGAAGGACGTAAATTACCGAGTTCTTAGCTCGGTAGGGCACCGTTTCCCAATCAGTTTTTAATCACTGTCAGGTGTGAGACCTCGGAGGACCCGCCCTATTTAAAGCCCTGTTGCCAACGATGTGGTCAAGTCACTGAAAACGTGAGCAGCCCTGCCATATATCAACCCCCAGAGCTCTGTTCTTTCTCCTCTCTCCAGGCAGGAACTGAGCTGGGCTCGCAGCGCTGGATACTGCCACCGCCTGGTCCTTTCCGGATCGTGGGTGGGACGCACCCCACAGCTGCTGGCCAGCTGGGACACTGAAGGAGCCGTCCCCATCACCACCACATCCTGCCTTCTTTAAAGAGTGCTTGGGTGAGGCTGGGACTAAGGACCACGGATGTCTTGCACAGGCAGCCTGCATCACCTCGGTGATGCTGGCCTCCTCTGTGTTACCCGTGATGGCTCGACAGCGATGGACGCTTTCTAAGGACCCTGTCAGTCTTGAAGCTAGCGTCCAGGGAAACAGTAATTGACAAAGCCAATAGGGCTGAATTGTGTTTTGAGTCCTGATAAAATATATTAAAGCCTGCGGCAGTAGAAAAATGAAGCAAAAACAATAGTTTTCCACATAAGAATGCAGCGCAGTTCTGAGTGCCAAATCGACCTTTATGCATTGCAATGCAAACACTATACAGGAAGCGGAATGATACACCAAACAGCCAATACGAGGCGACAGAAAATAGTTCTGTGGTTAGAGTCAGAGCTCACATTGATTATATTTTGAAGAATAGGTCAAATTAGGTCAGCAGACAGCTGCAATAACATGCCAAGCAAAAAGGTTCAGCTAAAGGGAAGTTGAACATGGCATGGACTTTCTCTATGGGGCCCTGTCAGCCACAGAGGTGACAAAAGAGGGATCTTCAGTTAGATGTATGTGAATGGGCTCCTGTGATGCTGCCTTTCATATGTTATGTTTTGTGTCTTAATATGTGGCTAAAACCGTGTATAGAAACAACAGACTTTCTAAGTGGCCCTGCCCGGTTCTGTTTATATTTTATGGCAACAAGTGACCCTTGAGGTGTTTCCTGTAAATTGCACTGGTGTATATTCCTGGGGATCACCCAATATACAAAAGAGGATCCCTGTAAAGCGAATACGTAAGGGGAAAACCAGGGAAAAAACCACAAAATATACAACACTCAACCCCTTACCAAATATTCGCATCCTACATTAATTCATAGAAAATGTCCCACAGAGGAGCAGTTAATTTTTTATTATCAAAAGGTAAAAATATTATCTCTCTTTTCTTTAAATTTTCAATATAAATGTATTATACATCACATATAATGGATTCAACATATACAATATTCTTTGAAATTCATCTCATAGAAAGGAGCCCCAATCTAATAGGGAGAGAACCACATCATTTCGGTACATGTCTCCACAAAGAACATCAACAGGCAAAAAAAGAAAAGAAAAAAACATACTCAAAACTAACAATATTAAAAAGACTAACAGAGTTACAATACACTCCAACTAAGGACACAATTATAAATCAAAAAATCATATTTCAAATATACAATACACAAACAACACTATTGCGCCGACGCACGTTTCGGAAATACCATGTACCATTCTTCATCAGGGCTCAGACTTCATACGATGCTTGAAAATCAGAAAAACAGTCTGTCTAACATATGTATGGTTATATGCTGATACATTTGAAGGCTCCGTATAATATATATACACGACTCTGTAGGGACAAACAGAGCATAATGAATAATTCTATACATAATTTACTCATGTCACCATTACATTAAAATCACAAAGGAGCAAGTCAAATTCCACTGTGAGTCCCACAAGACCAATAGAGTGTCAAAATGCAAAAGGGCACCATCACCACATATAAACACAATGGGGATCATTCAGAAGCCTATTCCCGTCAGCTAAGTTCAAGTGCCAAAAGACGTTGCATCCTGGATGAGCAGCAGCTGTCTAAAGCTCAACTCGGAGAAGACAGAGGTCCTCGTCCTCAGACCCTCCCCCACCGCTTGGGACAACACCTGGTGGCCCCCTGCCCTCGGTAGCCCACACGCCCCTACCGACCATGCCCAGAACCTCGGCATCATCCTCGACTCCTCCCTCACCTTGACTCGCCAGATCAATTCCGTCGCCTCCACCTGCTTTAACTCCCTCTGCATCCTCCGCAAGACCTTCAAGTGGATCCCACCCGAAGCCAGAAAGACTGTCACACATGCACTCATAATCAGCAGACTGGACTACAGAAACACCCTCTACGCTGGAATCAATAAATCCCTGCTACACAAACTCCAGACCATCCAAAACAATGCGGCCAGACTCACCCTCTGCACCCCATGACATGAACACATGACCCAACACCTGCAAGACCTCCACTGGCTCCCCGTCGAGAAGAGAGTAACCTTCAAGCTACTCACCCACGCCTACAAATCACTCCACAACATCGGACCCGAATACCTCAACGAAAGAGTCTCTTTCCACGTACCCAAAAGAAACCTCCGCTCAGCTGACCTCGCCCTCGCAGAAATCCTGGGCATCTGCAGAACCAGAGCAGGTGGAAGAGCCTTCTCCTACATCGATGTCAAGGCCTGGAACGAGCTCCCAGTCAACATCAGATGCGCCCCCTCCCTGAACATCTTCAGGAAGAGCATCAAGACCTGGCTTTTCGGATAACCCGGAGCTGCACACCTCCCCCCCCCTTCCAGCGCCTTGAGACCCTCACAGATGAGTAGCACACTTTAAAATTCCCTGATTGATTGAAAGTATTGCAAAGATGAGTACTGGAATGCAGGTCTGGGTTGTGCAGGATAGGTTGATTTTGGCTCTGCAAAGTTGCCTTAAAAGATAATTCTAGTATGCAGGCATAATACCATGAACCTTAGTCTGGAGTCATATATTCTGCTTCAGAAAGGAGAAATTGGGGATGATCAGATGCCCTATCCATGCAATCGCAGAATGGTTCAAAAACAGAACTACTGCTCTTCAGCAATGAATGCGACACTGGAAGCTCCTCGCTGACCAAGCTCCCCACTGATCCTTAATCAGTCAGTCACCAAGGTAACAAGCATTGGCATAGCCAATAGGTCTCGCCTTTGGGACCTTATAAGTGTTTTAGTTATCCAGCACAATATCCTTGGTGCAACAACATCAAGTGTTGCATGGCTAAACACTTATAAGGTCCCAAAGGCGAGACCTATTGGCTATGCCAATGCTTGTTCTGAATTGCATGAGAAACTGCACAGGGAATGGGCATCCAAAGTGACAAACGGCAAGGCCATTGGCCAGTCCATAGTTCAAAGTATGTACATGTGTGCATGAGAAACTGCACAGGGAATGGGTAACACCGTACACTGCCATGGGAATCACCACAGCTCCGGGGATACAAATGGGCAGTCCAGGCACCGCTGTGGGAGAGATGGGTTTGGGAGGGGGATTTTGCCTCAGACTTGGCTGTCAGTTGAACTGGGAGGTGGCTGATTGTCGGGGCAAGTTGGAGGACTGGACCTGGGAGAGAGAGGACCAGCTGAGGTAGAGGCATCAGTGGCTGTGGGAGCCTGAGCGCTGCTTGGACCGGGTGGCATGGTGGCACGGGGAGGTGGAGACATGCTGCCCTGAGACACAGTGTGTGAGGGTGAATGTGGAGGGCTGGGTCTCCACTTCTTGGGGATTCGATAGGCAAGAATTGTCTTGGCAGGAGTGGGAAGTGGGGTGGGCACAACAGCCTCACTCTCCACCAAAGGTGTATCAGGTGGAGGTGGCCCTCCCTGTGGGGATTTTCTGGATCTGGTGGTACGTTTGGGGTGGCCTTGCCTTTTCCCCTCCATCCCCTGTTGTCCAGGTAAACCCCCCACTTTGCTCTCCTGTCCCAGCTTCACAGGGGTGTGGGTGGGAGCTGATGTTGTGGGTGAATCTGCCTTAGAGAGCTGTTTGTGCTGACTCTTTGCAGGCACCAGCTTCACAGCAGACAGGGCAACTGTTTGTTTGTCTTTGGGAGCAGGTGTGGGGATGGGAGTGTCCTTGGATGGGGGTGATTTGGATGAATGTGAGCTTGAGGCCTGCGTCTTGGCCTGATGCCCCTGAGTGTCACGTGAAGGGCTTTTGCCTTTGCGCTCCTGTGTGTCTGTTTTTTGTTTTGGGGATGGTGTCTGTGCTCTTGGCTGCTTGGAGTGCTGCTGTTATGTGCTGCGTGTGGAGTACTTGGCGCCTGAGGGCTGTGGTGTGTGGGCACTCTCGTCAGGTGGTGCCACTGGCAGGGTGGTTGCTGAAGGGACTTGAGCTGTACTGTGAGCCTGTGACAGCTGAATGGCTGCCGTCACTGTGGAGGACAAAGACTGGGCAGTTCTGTGTAGCCCCCCCATGTCAGAATGAATGCCCTCCATGAAGGCAACTACCTGTGCCAGCTTCTTGTCATGATCAAGGAAGGCATTCAGGAGAGTAGTCTGACCCACACACAGCTGGCGCAAAAGGTCGTCTGCCTCCACACTGAGGGCAGCAGGGGAGACAGGGGCAGGGGCAGCGGTGCCTGGGGGGAAGGACACTCTACCCTTCCTATGGCTATGGGCACGGCCAGCACTAATGGTAGTAGCCGGGAGGGTGGGCACTGGACGATGTGTGGTGGAAGAAGAGGCAGATTTCGAACTCCCTGTGCCCGCCAACATCGAGGAGTCACCGCTGGAGTCAGATGATGCTGAGGTTGATGTTTCTGGGCGTGATTCTTCCAGGGCACTCCTGTCCCCCTCCGAGGCGCTCGTCACATCAGTGTCAGTGAGCTCATGGGTAGCAGTCATGCCAGAAGCTTCACCACTGGTGTCCGTCCCCTGTCCTTCCGTGCCCTCGGTAGATGCTGCAATAGACAGAGACGTAGGTTCAGTATAGTGCCATACTCACAAACATCATATGCAAGCAAAGCACAAAACTGGAATATGATACCCCCATGTTGCACACCACCCTGTGCAGTCTGAATGTGCAACCTTAATGCAAAACTCAGAAGATGCATGGAAACATGCATAGTTGACATTAATGACCCATGTGACGTTGACACAGCCAAATAGCTGGCGCGTGCATCCTTGTAACCTAACATACTGATCTCTGTAAGCATACCTATGTGCCTGTAGGTGAGATAGATATACATCTCAACATGTTGTCTCAGTCACATACGGAGTCACTTTAAGGGAACAACACAGATACTGACTCCAAAATGTCCTTTTACAATGGCCATGAGCTACTGATATCCACCATGTTGTGCTTTGAAGCACAACAACCATTGCACATTGGTGTCAGATGTGTAGTTCTCACAATTTCCAAGTCAGGCACTGCACACATCTACGAATGCACACTAAGATGATGCACACTGCTGTTCACTGCCCGGTGATGTCTACAACACCCATAATGCAGCAGATGACATAAGGGCACATCTCATCTTGCAATGTCAAGGGCAATTGTATTAAACACATGAGAAAGTACATGTAGCGAAAATGCATGACAGCTGCACTCAACACAGAGGCCACTTAGAAGCCATTGCATCACACTAGAAACATCACAGAGCTCCGCACTGGCTCAGGGTTCGGATACGTGCAGTCACTCACACCCAAAGTCACCCTTCGCAGAATACTCACCCCCAACTTGCTGCTGATGGGCCCTCAAATGTCCATCCAGCTCTGGCTGTGTCACTGCCAAGATGCGGGCAATTAGTGGTGTCATGCTCCTGCGCGCCAACCTTCCAGTCCGAGGGAGCATCCCCAGCGTCAGCTCTGCCACGTTTTTGCTCAGCCGGCAGATGTCATCCCACCTCTTATGACAGTGTTTGTGCCGTCGGTTGGAGACACCCAGAGCTCGCACCTTGTGTGCAATGGCCCTCCATAAGGCCTTACGCTGGCAGACTTTAAGCTGCAGGCATGGGAGACAAGAAGAGGAAGTTTCAGTGACACTGTGTTATGTACCACTGTGTGTCAGTACAGGAGCATGAAAATACATAGCACACCAATACAGGAATGTTGAGCAGAGGCCATACAGCATGACACGTAGTACATTTGCATCAGATAATCTCATAGAAATGTATGCAGGAATGATGATGGACACAGTACATGGCCATCTCATACACATGCAGAATGCCAGCACAGAAAGCAATGTGAAGAAGGCCCTCATCTGTGATGCAGTATGTGAGTGAGCAAGACATACAATACATTGGAAATGATGTGTCGGGGCAGACTCACTGTGTCCAACACTACACACCCCTCAATGTCCTTGGCCTGTGAATGGCTACCTGTGTCATGGAGGTCACATTTACGGACATGATCTTACATTCTCACAAGGTCTGTCTTGTGCAATCCTCAGGCCTAAGATAGCTCGTTGAGAAATAGGGTGGCAGACAACACATATGTTTCACTCTGTCCATTTACTGATGGGTCCTTGTCAAATTGGGCAGGGTCTGTGCAGGCCAGGGGGACTCACACTGAGGTTAAACGTGGGCCATCAGAATATTCACATGCATGTACAATATGAGAGGGCAAACATTGCCTACACATGCGAGTCAGAACACATAATGAAAACAATGGAAGGATGATATCTCCGAAGTACATTATTCTGATGTGTCATAGGTGAATTTCCACCAAGAGTGTTACACTGAGGCATTTCAATCTTGTGCATAATGCATACATATCCATGGGGGCAATATGAAAATTGTACACACATCCTGCAGTACCCTCTGGATGAAACACATTTGTAATGTCACAAATGAGCATGTGAAAACATCATGGACTATGACATCCATTAGCAGGGGCAAAGTTTGTTCCGACTTAAACTGTCCAAACCAGCAGTGTTACTGTATGGCTGCAAAAACACTGCATGTCCCTCCCATCCTTAAATGCAGCTATGGATCTGTGGAAATAAGGCTACACACCCCATTTACCAGAATTCAGCATGCTAGGCAGTGTATCACACAGTTACATTACCCAGGCTCAGATCAACGTTTGTATTGTTATTGCTGAAGAAGGGCTGTAGAAATGTCCATGTTGCCATCCTCCCCAAATACTCAAGTGCAATCTTTACTAGGCCATGTATGGAGCATGGTGTATCAAAAATGAGGATGCATCCACATTAACTTGCACTCACAGGCACATACTACAGCAGAGCAACATCATGTGAGCACTCTTTGCACTCTTTGCACTCTCAAACTTTCACTCTGAAACACTTACCAGTACATCAGGAGCACCATATAGCCTCCCATACTGTGAAAGCACCTCATCCACCAGGACCTCCAGCTCTTCTGTGGTGAAGGGAGGGGCCCTGATGTTCTCAGTTCTCGCCATCACTGGGTCCAGGAGACAGGAACAGCAGCAGTTGGGGATGAAGAATGGCAGGCAGCAGTGTCTGGATGCAGTGGAAATGTGTGGCTCTCTCACAGACATATATAGCCCCCTGGGGTTGTTTCAGTGGTACTCAGCTGCTGCAATTGGTGTTCCAGGTCAGCTTTTTTCAAATGTAACCAATGACCGGGACCGCGGTGGCAGTGCACAACTACAGCGGGTCTCAAAAGTGTATTTCACTACCGCGATCGCGGTTCCCATTGGCTGAAAGGGCATGGGCATTAGCGGTGTCACACCGCGGGGCCCAGGCAGTCGCTACCGCAATCATGCATCTTTCAATTGTACCCAATGACCGGGCCCGCGGTAGTGGAGCACGCCTACCGCGGGTTTCAAAAGTGTATTTCACTACCGCGATCGCGGGTCCCATTGGCTTAAAGGGCATGGGCATTGGCGGTGTCACACCGCGGAGCCCAGGCGGTCGCGACCGCAATCGTGCATCTTTCAATTGTACCCAATGACCGGGCCCGCGGTAGCAGAGCACGCCTACCGCGGGTTTCAAAAGTGTATTTCACTACCGCGATCGCGGTTCCCATTGGCTGAAGGGGCATGGGCATTGGCGGTGTCACACAGCGGGGGCCAGGCAGTCGCGACCGCGAATTGGCATTTTTAAATTGGTGCCAATGACCGTGATTGCGATGGCGGTGCACGCTTACGGCACCTATGGACACATCTTGCTGTAGCAATGGCAATGGCCAGTTCTCATCATTGAACAGTAGACACTTACTATGAATCATGCCACCAGATAGTTAAATTCAATGCTAGTGTGACATTTAACTCACTGATAACTACACATGCCATGTCAGTGCACAGGATTACATGCATTGGCATGTACTCCCTCACATGTCACTTATGATGTTGTTGTGCATGTACACAGATCTGTTGTGTGATGGACTCTCAAATATGTAAGCATGTCAATGTGTGATATGGCTAAGCAACCCACAGCAATGATGGACTGACTACATAATGTGACAGTTACATACGCTTAGCTGTCTGCACACTGGAAGTGGCTATTGGATCTATGCCAAGTTGGGTGACATGTGAGGGCTGGTGTGGTCATATGGCTCCATGCTTTTTGAGAGAAATGGCAGGGTGCATGCACTGTCTACCTACCTGTTCTGTGACACATTTGAGGGGAATTGCTGCCACATGGTTCTGGGTGTGGGGGGTGTACCATCATGCTGAGCTGTGGGACAAGGGTGCCTGGTGGGAGTTGTAGTGCTGGCTTCCCACCCACACACACCACCTCCCTGTTAAGATGGATACCTACCTGTAAGTTTAAAGAGAGCAATGCAATGGCTGACACATGTTTGTGGGTGTGGGGGGAGTGTTCCATCCTGGTGAGCTGTAGAACAAGGGTGCCTGGTGGGAGTTGTAGTGCTGCCTTCCCAACAACAAACACCCCTCCCTGTTAAGATGGCTACCTACCTGTTAGGTGAAGGTGAGCAATGCAATGGCTGCCACATGGTTGTAGGTGGGGGAGTGCTCCATCCTGCTCAGGGGTGGGACAAGAGAGCATGAGAAGGCTACCTACCTGTAAGTTTGGGGGAGAGCAATGCAATGGCTGACACATGGTTGTGGGTGTGGGGAGTGTTCCATCCTGCTGAGCTGTGGGACAAGGGTGCCTGGTGGGAGTTGTAGTGCTGGCTTCCCACCCACTGACACCCCTCCCTGTTAGGATGGCTGCCTCCCTGTGAAATGGAGCAGAGGAAGGGAATCAGCTACACATGGCTCTTGAATGGGGGAGTGTTCCATCCTGCTCAGGGGTGGGACAAGAGAGCATTAGATGGCTACCTACCTGTTAGGTGAAGGTGAGCAATGCAATGGCTCACACATGGTTGTGGGTGTGGGGAGTGTTCATCCTGCGGAGCTGTGGGACAAGGGGGCCGGGTGGGAGTTGTAGTGCAGGCTTCCCACCCACTGACCCCCCTCCCTGTTAGGATGGCTGCCTCCCTATGAAGTGGAGCACAGGAAGGGAATAGGCTACACATGGCACTTGCATGGGGAGTGTTCCATCCTGCTCAGGGGTGGGACAAGAGAGCATAAGATGGCTACCTACATGTTAGGTGAAGGTGAGAAATGCAATGGCTGCCACATGGTTGTTGGTGGGGGGAGTGCTCCATCCTGCTCAGGGGTGGGACAAGAGAGCATGAGAAGGCTACCTACCTGTAAGTTTGGGGAGAGCAATGCAATGGCTGACACATGGTTGTGGGTGTGGGGAGTGTTCCATCCTGCTGAGCTGTGGGACAAGGGTGCCTGGTGGGAGTTATAGTGCTGGCTTCCCACCCACACACACCACCTCCCTGTTAAGTGCAGGCTTCCCAACAACAAACACCCCTCCCTGTTCAGATGGCTACCTACCTGTTAGTTGAAGGTGAGCAATGCAATGTCTGCTACATGCTTCTGGCTGGGGGGAGTGCTCCATCCTGCTGAGCTGTGGGACAAGGGTGCCTGGTGGGAGTTGTAGTGCTAGCTTCCCACCCACAAACACCACCTCCCTGTTAAGATGGCTACCTACCTGTGAGTTTGAAGAGAGCAATGCATTGGCTGACACATGGTTGTGGGTGGGGGGAGTGCTCCATCCTGCTCAGCTTTGGGACTAGGGTGCCTGGTGGGAGTTGTAGTGCTGGCTGCCTGTACACATGCCCCCATGGAAATATTGCTGCCTACCTTTGGGGTGAATCAGAGGGAGTAAATGTTAGATCTGTGAGACATGTGTTGGGGAGAGTGTGGTGCACATGAGTGCATTTCGGCCTAGGAGGTGTAGCTTTGTAGTTGTGCAAGACAGTACATAGCAGGGTAATGATGGCCATTTGTTGGTACTTACCAGCCTCCACTCCCCCGGGTATTCCTGTGAGACTCTCTGGATGCAGTATGGCAAGCACCTTCTCCTCCCATACGGTGAATGTTCATAGTGGAATGGGAGGGCCACCGCCAGTCCTCTGAGCCAGCTTACGGTTCTTGTTGCTACGCTCTTTCACCTTGGTCTTGAGGTCTTTCCACCTCTTCCTGATCTCCTTCTGGGTGCGCGGGATGGTCCCTACTGCATTGACCTTGTTGACTATCCTTGCCCACATTTAATTTTTGGTGGCTAATGGTGTCTGTTGGACCAGGATTCCAAACAAATGTGGTTCTACTATGATTACCTCATCTACTTGTCAGTGAATTCAGGCATTTTCTTCTGTGACATGGTGTGTGATGTGCAAATGGGTTAAAGGTGCAGGTGTGAAGGTGGTGGTGGTGATGTGTGTGGTGTGTGTGTGGTTGTGATGGTGTGATGTGTGCAGATTTACCTCTCGTTTGTGCTGTGGTGTTGGTCCCTTCAGTTGTGGAGTAGTGCAAAGGATTCTGGTCAGGGAAGGGGCTGGTTTTATACTCAGCTATGTGGGTGGGTCAAAATGGAGTATTCATGTCAGGTGTGTTGTGTGGGTTGACCTGGGATTTGTATTTTTTACTTGCCATGGGAATGTGTCATTGGGGTATGTTAGGTGTTTTTTGAGGCTGAGCCAGATTACTGGCCATACTTGGTAGGCTTGTTGTGTGTTTTTTTTGACCGCCATTACTCTTCCGGAGCGACTGCGGCAGTCGGAATACAACAGCCCTTCCGCCGGCTCTCCCATTTATCAATGGTTGAGATCGCGGCGGTCGGAAACAACTGATTGTTCCGCTGTCACCACAATCGTGTCCTAATTTCACGTGCGGTCGATCCCCTGGCCGTGCGGCGGTTTTGGGTCTTTCTGCTTCAAATTGGACCGCCGCGGATGGATTTTCACCTGCTCTGCACGCTCCTGGCGGACTTTCATGGAATCCGCCCGCCACGGTCAGATTACTCTGGCGGTTCATCCTAATCTGACCGCCGGTTTTCCTGCGGTGCAAGCGGACGGTTAATTTCCGCTACCACGGCGGTCGGAATGCTTTTCCGACCGCCATCGTAATCGGGCCCTAAACATAGATAATTTACTATTCCCACTCCAAACTATATTAAGTCAGGGAAGGTGCTGGACACTAAACATATATAATTTACTATTCCCACTCCAAATTATACTAAGTCAGGGAAGGTGCTGGACACTAAACATATATAATTTACTATTCCCACACCAATTAATATGAAGTCAGGGAAGGTGCTGGACAGTAAACATATATAATTTACTATTCCCACTCCAAACTATATTAAGTCAGGGAAGGTGCTGTACACTAAACATAGATACTTTACTATTCCCACTCCAAACTATATTAAATCAGGGAAGGTGCTGGACACTAAACATATATAATTTACTATTCCCACACCAATTAATGTGAAGTCAGGGAAGGTACTGGACAGTAAACATATATAATTTACTATTCCCAGTCCAAACTATATTAAGTCAGGGAAGGTGCTGGACACTAAACATAGATAATTTACTATTCCCACTCCAAACTATATTAAGTCAGGGAAGGTGCTGGACACTAAACATATATAATTTACTATTCCCACACCAATTAATGTGAAGTCAGGGAAGGTGCTGGACAGTAAACATATATAATTTACTATTCCCACACCAATTAATATGAAGTCAGGGAAGGTGCTGGACAGTAAACATATATAATTTACTATTCCCACTCCAAACTATATTAAGTCAGGGAAGGTGCTGGACACTAAACATAGATAATTTACTATTCCCACTCCAACTATATTAAGTCAGGGAAGGTGCTGGACACTAAACATATATAATTTACTATTTCCACACCAATTTATATGAAGTCAGGGAAGGTGCTGGACAGTAAACATATATAATTTACTATTCCCACTCCAAACTATATTAAGTCAGGGAAGGTGCTGTACACTAAACATAGATACTTTACTATTCCCACTCCAAACTATATTAAATCAGGGAAGGTGCTGGACACTAAACATATATAATTTACTATTCCCACACCAATTAATGTGAAGTCAGGGAAGGTACTGGACAGTAAACATATATAATTTACTATTCCCACTCCAAACTATATTAAGTCAGGGAAGGTGCTGGACACTAAACATAGATAATTTACTATTCCCACTCCAAACTATATTAAGTCAGGGAAGGTGCTGGACACTAAACATATATAATTTACTATTCCCACACCAATTAATGTGAAGTCAGGGAAGGTGCTGGACAGTAAACATATATCATTTACTATTCTCACTCCAAACCATATTAAGTCAGGGAAGGTGCTGGACACTAAACATAGATAATTTTCTATTCCCACTCCAACTATATTAAGTCAGGGAAGGTGCTGGACATTAAACATATATAATTTACTAATCCCACACCAATTAATGTGAAGTCAGGGAAGGTGCTGGACACTAAGGGGCCGATTCCGATTCAGGCCGGAAATCTCCCCGACCGAGCCGGACCCGGAGAGATTTCCGACCGAATCGGACTCTAGCAGTCCGACCGAACGAGTACGATGCGCACGTATGCTATCGGACTCGATTCGGTCGGACTCCCATTGAAGTCAATGGGAGCCAGTCGTACGACGTGTACACGGGCTCCCATTGACTCAATGGGCACGATGCGAACAAGGGCGCCCCCTACAGCGTGTTCGCGTCGATGCGGGTCGCGCCGTACATGCACGTGTAGGGGGGACCCATGGGTCCCCCCTGTGTGCAACTCGCGCGGCTACGCTTCCAGGGGGGTCCGACACGGACCCCCAAAGTGCGGCTCCGACAGCTCCTTGGAGCCAGACTGCGCGAGTCAGTCAGAGCGGTTGAGGTGCGCATCGTACTTACCCGGCCGGGGAACGTCCCCATTGCGCGGTGCGCGTCGTCCCCGTGCGAGTCGGTCGGAGCGATCGGGTCCTGCGAACGAGTCGGTCGGCGATTTCGCGAGCACACGCATTGTACTCGGTCGCCCGGACGCACGTACGAATCGGTCGGGAAATAGGGCTCCGAATCGGATCCGGTTAAGCCGAATCCGATTGGGTGCCCTACCGGCCGAGATCAGAATCGACCCCTTAACATATATAATTTACTATTCCCATTCCAAACTATATAAACTCTGGGAAGGTGCTGGCCACTAAACATATATAATTTACTATTCCCACTCCAATTAATGTGAAGTCAGGGAAGGTGCTGGACACTAAACATATATTATTTACTATTCCCACTCCAAACTATAGAAACTCTGGGAAGGTGCTGGCCACTAAACATATATAATTTACTATTCCCACTCCAATTAATGTGAAGTCAGGGAAGGTGCTGGACAGTAAACTAATATAATTTACTATTCCCACTCCAAACTACATTAAATCAGGGAAAGTGCTAGACACAAAAACATATATAATTTACTATTCCCACTCCAAACTACATTAAATCAGGGAAGGTGCTGGACACTAAACATATATAATTTACTATTCCCACTCCAAACTATATTAACTCAAGGAAGGTGCTGGACACTAAACATATATAATTTACTATTCCCACTCCAAACTATATTAAGTCAGTGAAGGTGCTGGACACTAAACATATATAATGTAATATTCCCAATTAAAATGTCTTAAATTGTTAATAAGTGTTACTCAGTATTAACTTAATAAATATTATTCTTAAATATTAAAATTTCATAAAACGTATTTTTAAATACTTTATCAAAAATTTATAAAATATTAAAATATACAAAATATTTTTGATAGTTACAAAAATTAAAAATATTTTTCTTAATATATTATTAACATAAATATTATTTTTTATACATTTTTTATTTATTAAATTTAAAAATATATATCATAAGCAAATTTAGATACATAATACAGTAACAATAAAAAATAACTCTTATGATTAAAAAATGAACAATTGCAAAAATACTAAATAAAAATTTAACTATTTTATTTCTTTATTTTTAAAATGTAATGAAAATTATCCCCTATTAACACTACATCTCAATCTGATAATATTTATTTTAAATTTTAAATAAAAAAACTTAAAATCTGTAATTTTGTTTAAAACTAAAAAAAATACACTCCCCACCTTAATTACCTATAAACACAACCTGGACTATGCCATCTCTCTATACTTTGGCATTCCGCTTTATCTCACCAAAAGACTGCCGATGGTTCAGAACCAGGCAGCAAGGTTGATATCCCAACAACGCAGATGGTAACATATATCCCCCACTATGAAAGAGCTACATTGGCTTCCCATCCCGCAAAGATGTGCGTTTAAAGTTGGCTGCCTCATTTTTAAAACCTTGCATGGTGCAAGCCCAAAATTTTTATCCAGACTTGTCCAGAAATACCTACCTGCACGGAGCTTACGCTCTGCCCATAAGAACCTCCTAATCATTCCATCCTACAAACGGAAACGAATAGGTGGCTGCAGGTTTGCAGTACTGGCCCCCAGTTTCTGGAACACTCTCCCTTTAGATATAAGAACTTGCACTGAATTTGTCAGATTCCGTAGATTACTTAAGACCTGGCTATTTACCCAAGCTTATAACTAGACTCTATTGACAACTAACACATGAGGCCCCAGCAAAAACTTCTTAAGTCCAGCACCAAGAAACCACTCGGTGTACGAGCGCTTTATAAGAAATTTTAACATAACATAACAACATCCAACTACTAAATAATTTTTTTTTTTTTATGATATTATTTTTTTTAATGTTTTCAATTTTTTTAAAACACTCCCCACCCTTATCCCCTATAAGCCCAACATCCCGCTCCTAAAAATTTATTAAAAATACATTTTTTTAATTTTAATTTTTTAAATTTATTTTGCAAATTTTTTAAAACACTCCCCAACCTTATCCCCTATAAACCCAACATTATGCTCCTAAAAATTAATATAACATTAATGTTTAAAATTTTAATTTTTTTAAATTTATTTCACAAATTTTTAAAAACACTCCCCAAAGGGTGGGCTTATCCCCTATAAGCACAACATCCCGCTCCTAAAAATTAGTTAAAAATGAATTTAATTTTTTTATTTTTTTTATTTATTTAACAAATTTTTTAAAACACTCCCCACCCTTATCCCCTATAAACCCAACATCCTGCTCCTAAATTTTTTTTAACTTTTATTATAAAATGTGTAAAAAATGTTACCTTTATTTTACACATTTTTAAAACACTCCCCACCCTTATCCCCTATAAACCCAACATCTCGCTCCTAAAAAGAATTTAAAAATAATTTTATATTAATTTAAATAATTTTTCACATTTTTCACCAAATTTTTAAAACACTCCCCACCCTTATACCCTAAAAACCCAAACATCCCGCTCCTAAAAATAATATTACAATTCAAAAGTTTTATAACATAAATTAACTATTAAAACATTAACAAACATATAACATAATAATAACAAAAAGTAAAACGATATATTTACTTGACGATATTTTAACAAACAACATTTCTCACAACGATATTTTTGACAACACACTAAATCGATATAATGAACATCGATATATTAAACATCGATATTTATTACTATCGATATTTGGAACTCGATAAAATTACACTTTGATAATAAAAAATCGATATTATGTCCACTTACCCTTTCAGAGAAGACTCGGTGACAAAAAAAAATTATGCCGTTGCGGAACAGAGTGTGATTAAAATGCAAATTCCACAAAAGTGTAATAAAAACATGAGCAACAGAAGCATCGAAGTAGGGCTGTGATGTGATGAGACTGCTTGCTCCACTCTGGAACAAAGAGATAGATGAGGGGAGGGAAGGACTAACTGATTGTGTTTGGATACATAAACACTGCTTTAGCCAAACACTGCTAGTTGTGCTCATCCCCGGAAGAGCAGGACTACACTACCTCCATGTAGGGAGGAAGAGGCAGCTGCAGCCCATTAGAGGGAGTGAAGAGCAGCTGATCTGGGAGGCACGAGAGATTGAGTGAACTGGGAGCAGCAGCGAGGACAGACGAAAGACAAAGTAGTGCATTGAAGGAAAACATATGGCCCATAGTGAAAGGATTCGAGTAGCAGGGCCAGTCTCTAGGGTGGAACAAAAGGACCAATGATAAGCCAGCATTTCTAAAGGGCAGTAAGAGTAACCAATGAAAAATTGGTGTTTTTTTGAAGCCCATATCTTAGATACTACATGTCTCTTCGAGACAGCGCATGCAGCACATGCGCTGCCTAGGCGAAACCTAAAAAAGTATATAAATGGCAGAGTCTGGCTGGTGCACAAGTTCACTCCAGCTTTATCCCATATCGTAAATACCTCGGGAGAAAAAAGAAATGGGGACTAGCAAGTGGGGGTGAGATGGGAAGGGTGGGGGCTAAGATGAAATAGAGACCGGGTTGAGGGGAGAGAAGTAATGGATGGAGAATGGGGGTCGGGAGAGATGAATTCTGGCTGAACGATAGTTTCAGATGGTTTTGGATTAGAAATCAAAATTTCTGCATAAAAAAATATGTAAATGGAACATTGCAAGAGAGCTCACTAGTTCTGAATCCTGAGGAGAACCCCCCAAAATGAGGAGAAGGGTTCGAAACACATCAATACTTTGTGGTATACCAAACAAGTGCATTTAAAACAGAAAACTACTGGAGCTTAGAGTTTCTATAAGTAGTAGTAGGATAGGAGTAGTGTAGTCACCCCAAGCTCTCTAGGAGCACTGTTTGGGCCAGGCCCACTTGGTTAGGAGCTCCAAAATAATTTTAAAAAGATGAAAAAGCTCCTTTGGGGCATGAACAATGGGGGTCATTAGGATGGCGCACAGACTTGAGTCCGTCCGCCATCCTGTGGTAAACCGGGTCTGCCCGCAATACATGCGGCGGTCCCGCATACCAAATCAGGATGCGACCCCAACCATGGCAGTCGCATTTTGGTATTTAACATTGCGGAGGATCCTGCTCGCAGCAGCACCCGCCGCGAAGCGAAAAAGCCATGTTGTGCATTTCACTTCACTGCGTGGTTAGCACCACACAGTGCCTGCCACTTGGTGCAGTAAAATGTAGGGGGGTACCATGGGTACCCCCCGTGCACCCACACCTCCCCCCAACACAAGGGGGGCCCACAACGGGCCCCCAGAGTTATTCTCCACCAGCCTTTCGATGGCTGCATCGCCGTCATGGAAATGCCGGTTTTAGCCATCATCATAATTTGGTGGACGGTGCCTGCTAGGCACCGCCACCATTTTATGGTCCCTCGGCCGTCCGCCAGGCAATCTGAATGATTGCTTATGGCGGACAAGTGGCGGACGGTCTTTCCGTCCGCCGCAGTCAGGAAACAATTCCCACCGCCATCCTAATTGGGCGGTGGGAATATCGCGGTCCGATGGCAGAAGGACCGCAACCGCATGGCTGGAGGTGGCGGTCCTTCCGCCATCCTAATGAGCCCCAAAGTTAGAACATGAGCAATATAAGGTTGGTTTGTTTGTATAATATGCCAAATGATTGTTTTTGTTGTTCATATATGTATGTTTTGTATTAATGATGCACACTTTGTAATTTTTGACTATTTGAATATGTATGTATATGTTCGTCGAGTATATGTAGAAAATTCTAGAAATTAATGTGTAACTAAAGAAATTCTTTGAAAAAAAATTCCAGAAAATTGTCCAAACAAATGGTGATCATAATTTGGGTGTGTGATCAAGAATTTGAGTGAGATTGTGAAAGCGCATCAGTAGTGGCAAGTGTGATGAATTTGAACTTTCACAAAGTGGCATTTTCAAAATTGCAACTTAAAATCTGACTTTATCAATAAAGAGGGTTTTTAAATTAAATTTTTTCAGACACCAAACACAAAATGTGTCCCTGTTCCCAATTAAAATTTAGCGCTTATTAAATGTAATAAGGTAACCAATGTTATCCTATTGGAGAGGTAGGCCTCACAGCAGTGAAAAACAAATGTAGGCGTTTTTCACTACCAGAACATGTAAAACTAAAAAGTTCAACTTTTTAATAACAATGCACCCAGTCCTTTGGGCTATCTATGGCCTACTTAGGGGCCGATTCCGATCTCGGCCGGTAGGGCTCCGAATCGGATTCGGCTTTACCGGATCCGATTCGGAGCCCTGTTTCCCGACCGAACCGTACGCGGGTCCGGCCGAGCGAGTACGATGCGAAATCGCCGACCGACTCGTCCGGGCGTCCCGACCGCTCCGACCGACTCGCTCCCGGCTCGAACCGCTCCGACCGACTCGCTCGGACTCGACTCGCACCGCGCAATGGAGACGTTTCCCGGCCGGGTAAGTACGATGCGCGCCGCGAGCAGTCCGACCGAGCCGCGCACTCCGGCTCGTAAGAGCTGTCGGAGCAGTACTTTGGGGGTCCGTGTCGGACCCCCTGTACGCGCGTAGCCGCGCGAGTCGCACACAGGGGGACCCATGGGTCCCCCTACCTGTGCGTGTACGGCGCGAATCGCTTCGCCGCGCACCCGCTGTAGGGGCGCCCTTGTCCGACTTCGCACCCATTGAGTCAATGGGAGCCCGCGTACGCGTTGTACGACCGGCTCCCATTGACATCAATGGGAGTCCGACCGACTCGAGTCCGATAACATACGGACGCATCGTACTCGTTCGGTCGGACTGCACGGGTCCGATTCGGTCGGAAATCTCTCCGGGTCCGGCTCAGTCGGAGAAATTTCCGGCCTGAATCGGAATCGACCCCTTAGTGTTGACGTATATGTAATGAAAAGGGGGCTTAAGGCGTGGCAAGGTGTTTGTTTTGTCAAGTTGAATTAGCACTTTAAAACTATTCCGTCTGCAATAGCAGACCTGGGACATGTTTTAAGGGGCTACTTAATATGTGCTGCAGGCCCACTGGTAGCATTTCATTTACAGACCCTGGGTATATGGTATACCACTTTACTAGGGACTAATAAGTAAATTAGATATGCCAATCAAGTGTAAGTCAATTTTACCACCTTTTAGAGCGTAAGCACAAACACTTTAGCACCGGTTATCACTGGTAAAGTGCACAGAGTCCTAAGGCCAACAAACACGAATGTCAGCAAAAATAGGAGGGTAAAGGCAAGAACGTTTGCGGAAGACCACTCTAAGGCTGACAGGTCTAACAATCATCAATATCCATAAACTTTCAGTCACTCTTTAAAATGTCACTACACGTGTACTACGTGTGCAAATATGGAAATGGCAGCATGTTTAAGCACAAAAAAAATTGAATTCATATTTTTAGGCCCTATCCCAGGTTTTCTGTGACTGTAGCTTAGCATTCACAATAGTATAGTGGAACTAAAATGAGAATAGGTGTAGATCTAAATTCATTTTTAGGCACTCTCCCACCATTCCGGATTTAGTGAATTAGGAATGGTTACAAATGGGATTTGCTCATGTAATTTCACAATGCTGGTCGAATTTCCATGTGAACACATTTTGTAACAAGGGTGGGATTTAAGGGTGTTTTGCACTTCATTACCAAAAATTGGTGAACAATCACGAATTCAAAGGTATCTGGTCATTCAGCAACAATGTGGAGATAAACCATTTGAACTATCCCTAGATATTTACTTCTGTCAAAGCTGCATGTAAAACGTTTATGGTCTGCAATTAGGGTGTACTTTTGAATCTGGTTTCCACTGATGGAAAATCCTGCCTGTTATTTTGTGCACACATGAGTACCCCTGGAAATCCGCACGTTTTCATTGAGAATCCTCACAAAGGGGCCTATTAGGATGGCGGGCGGACCTGGGTCCTCCCGCCATCCTAGCGGGAACGGGGCCGGCTGCCTGCCATGCGGTGGTCCCTCACCCCTGATTAGGATGCGACCGCCACCCTGGCGGTCGCATTCCGCAGTTTAACAGTGCGGCGGGTGCTGCTTACAGCAGCACCCACCGCAATGTCAATTTGCCATGTTGTGCATTTCCATGCACAACGTGGCAGGCACCGCGCAGTGCCTGCCACCTTGTGCATGGAAATGGAGGGGGTACCATGGGTACCCCCCAAGTGCACCCCAGGCCCCCAAAGCAAATCGCCGTCAGCCTTTACATGGCAGTATCGCCGCCATGGAAAGGCCTTACACCGCACACATCCTGCAGGCACCGCCACCATATTAGTGGTCCAAGTCCGCCCGGCTGGCAATCGGAACGATTGCCGACTGGCGGAAAAGTGGCGACGCACTTTGCGTCCGCCGCAATAACCCCGCCATTATAATATGGCGGGGGGTATTACTTGTTGCGATGGCGCAACGGTCACCACCGCCGGCTCGGCGGTGGCAATCGTTACGCCATCGTAATGACCCCCAAAGTTGGACAGTTTCTCTACATTTTCAACTTTTCCTCATGGGGAATTGTCAAGTAGTTCTGCAGTGGTTAATTATGCCTCCATATTCAAATAATACTAGCTTACACACAAGTACTTCACACAAGAAAACCAAGCTGCAACTAGATTATGAAGCGGCCATGAAGATGGAACCATCATTTGAGTATAAAGCTGAAGTAGCTTATTTTATGAGACAAAACATGAACCCCAGAATTCTTGGGAATTATTGACAACTTTATCACGACAGCAACGCTTGGATGGATAAAGGTTTACACACGGCAAATGATGAACGTCAAGTACAATAAAACTTTTAACTTGAGCACCTCAAATTTGTCTTCATAGATTTGACACCTGATAAATGTTAAACAACCACATCGTGTACAATAAAATGGTAATTATTTACACTGTGACATATGAAAGTTGAGTAATAACTGTTGTGAGGGTTAATAGGACCTGTGCACAAATGCTCCCATTTACATGTTCACGTTTAAACTTGACATCTTATTACACAGTGACTTTTAGCACATTTTGCTTGCGTGCAATAATATTTTCAGAAAGTGTTTTACTTGCAAACACATTTCTTTGTAGGCATATTATCACAGCACTGGTCATCTTGTCCAAGGACCAAGTACACTGAGCACACTACCCTGGCATTTGGTGCCCGTTAGGAGACAGCTCTGAGTCAATAGAATAAACAATGACATAGGCATCTGAACTCAGGCACAGTGCGAATGGGTACATTGTTTATTATAAAAAATACCTCCAAGCCATTGTTCGGTAGAGGAGCATTTCCATGGATTATCCTAGACGTTTGCTGTGGCTGACCTCCAACCCTGTTGACTCTCATCATAGTTGTATGTTGGAACGATTGCCTAAGCAATGAAATGCCTTAACCACAAAGTCTTAGCAACGAATGCCTTTACAACAAAAGTCTTTACCATGAATATGCCTCTACCATGGGTGCCTTTCCCATGAAAATGTAAGTATTTTGCAGGTAAGTATAAAGACTTAGCATTTTAGGGAGATAATGATGGCTAGAAAGCCGACCTTGAAGCTGGGGAACCAGGTTCAAGTCTGGCAGGCGGCTCAAGCATCCTGTGATTCTGGGCAAATCACTAAGGGGCCGATTCCGATTCAGGCCGGAAAAAATACCGACCGACTCGGTACGGGATATTAGTCCGATCGACACATACCAGCGTTGCCCGACCTGGGAAGTACGATGAAATGCATGGGAATCACGACCGACTCGCACGAAACTCAAGGCGAACGACCGACCCGGCCGGAAACAAGCTATCCGGCCGGGAAACCACGCGAATCAAACCGACCGACACGCATCAGGAAATAATCCGAACGAAACGTACCTGCGAACTCCGACCCGCGCAGTACGATGCAATAGTAGCAAATTCAGACCGATTCGTACGGAGCCCAAGCCGTACGACCGACACGCATACCAAACCCAGCCGAACAAACACAATACTCCGCGACCGACGCGTATGACGCATATGAAACTGAGCTGAAACACAGCGGGAACGACTCGGAGAGGCGCGCACAAGACAACTGCTACGTCCTACTCCGTCAGAAGAACGACTCCTACATGCACAATAATCACAAATGAGAAAAAAAAAAAAAAGGGCCAAACAAGCAATGACAAAGCCAATAAATACAGGGGGTGAAAAAAATGGAACAAGGACACACCCCCAACTCCACCTACATAAAGGCCACAAATCCCTACCATGATCCTTTGCAAATCCCACTGGCCTGCCAGCACAGAACACCATCACACAGCAAACACAGACACACACACAGCTCATCCAACACAAAAGCCACACAACATTAGCACCTCAATAAATAGCACCCTCACACACACACAGCAAAACCTACACACACACACCCTCACTTGCACACACACACATCAATCACCACCACCACCACCCATCACCATGCCCCTAAAGAAGAATCCAAAGTTCCTAGATAGTGAATTGGAAGTCATGGTAGGCGAGATCCTGAGGGTAGAGCCACAGTTGTTTGGCACATTGGTCCAACAGACCCCCATGTCGCAGAAAACCAAGATGTGGGCGAGGATCATCGATAGGGTGAACGCACAATCACCATGTTTGCGCACAAAGGAAGACAACCAGAACAGGTGGTATGATGTGCGCAGGAGGGTCAGAGACCTACTCAAGAAGGATTACCTCCTGAGCCAGCACACCGGCAGTGGCCCTCCTGCAAAACCACTATACGTCAGGCCCTGGGAGGAGAAGGTGCGGGCCATCCTACCACCAGTGAGCGTATATGGACTAACAGACATCCCAGAGCCTGGTGAGTACACAACTAATATACACAATATTGTGTGCCAATACACACACATCACTCTCAAGGGGACAGTCAAACCATCCACCCCTAGCAAATCAACAGCAACCAAAAGATAATCATCCCAAGATGTGTATGTCAGTTAGATAAACACAATACATGCCATCTCATAGTGATATGTAACTGTGTCATGACATGTACAAACACAACAACAAATAGAGCAAGGCAGTGGCACAAATATAACCAACAAACACTGCCTGATATTTTGCCACCACTACAACACCACCTCACAGGGAAGCTCACTTAAAGGAAGGATTCCTGTGTATGCTGGTGAAGTTAGTGTAGCCAATAGCATGATGGGAGTTGTAGTCACAGATACTGCTCACCCTCACAATTGGCCCATCAACACCACTCTGAACCATGCACACATCACAGGGAGTGGATAAGGACTGACAAGATGGCTGACACTGGCTACTGCTGTGGGGAGCACAAGGCCCTGCTGGGAACTGTGCACCAACAAACAGCACAACACCACTGCCTGACATCCTGAAAGCCAACTTGCACTCCCTGCAATGCAAGCACGTTGCATGGTGGGATATCTGGCTGGCTGGGAAGGAGGACTCACAGCACTGACCATAGTTACAAGCAGCTCACCTCACACACACCCTCAACACAAACTCCATATAACCCACCTGGGAGAATGCAATGCCTCACATACCAAATGAAGATCCCACAAAGAACCACCACCCTGGGTAATGCTGTGTGAAGCACAGGGACACACCTGGGACTTGTAGCCAAACAAACGCAAAGACAACACTGTCAGCCTTCCTGTCAGCACAGGCACACTACCCCACAGGGAAGCACAGTCCAAAGGAAGGAAGTACGGGCATGCTGGGAAGGGGGGTGTAGGCAATAGCATGATGGGAGTTGTAGTCACAGATACTGCTCACCCTCACAATTGGTCCATCAACACCACTCTGAACCATGCTCACATCACAGGGAGTGGATAAGGACTGACAAGATGGCTGACACTGGCTACTGCTGTGGGGAGCACAAGGCCCTGCTAGGAACTGTGCACCAACAAACAGCACAACACCACTGCCTGACATCCTGAAAGCCAACTTGCACTCCCTGCAATGCAAGCATGTTGCATGGTGGGATATCTGGCTGGCTGGGAAGGAGGACTCACAGCACTGACCATAGTTACAAGCAGCTCACCTCACACACCCCCTCAACACAAACTCCACATAACCCACCTGGGAGAATGCAATGCCTCACATACCAAATGAAGATCCCACAAAGAACCACCACCCTGGGTAATGCTGTGTGAAGCACAGGGACACACCTGGGACTTGTAGCCAAACAAACGCAAGGACAACACTGTCAGCCTTCCTGTCAGCACAGGCACACTACCCCACAGGGAAGCACAGTCCAAAGGAAGGAAGTACGGGCATGCTGGGAAGGGGGTGTAGGCAATAGCATGATGGGAGTTGTAGTCACAGATACTGCTCACCCTCACAATTGGCCCATCAACACCACTCTGAACCATGCTCACATCACAGGGAGTGGTTAAGGACTGGCAAGATGGCTGACACTGGCTACTGCTGTGGGGAGCACAAGGCCCTGCTGGGAACTGTGCACCAACAAACAGCACAACACCACTGCCTGACATCCTGAGAGTCAACCTGAACCCACTGCAAGGGTGGCATGCTTCATGGTGGGATAACTGGGCCAGGTGGAGAAGGATGGCCGGATGTCCACCAAATACAACCAATGCTGGCCATGCACACACCTCAACATTCATATTGAAATGCCCCAGGTATGCATGACAATGTGCTACACCAATATCAACCTCTTACTGTGACAACTTAGGACAATGCAATGTACATGCCCGCATCCAGAGGTACAGTCACAACTGTCAGGTGTGTGAAACATTGATGTCTGTAGAAACATTACATACAATGTGTGTCTCTTCCAAATACAGGTCACGATGATGGGGACACAGCAGCAGGCGAGGAGGAGTCCCTGTCCCAGGCTCCGGGGGACATAGAGCTCACTGGTGTGGAACAGCCTCTGCCCTCCTCGGATGGCGAAGACCTACCTGGCACCTCCGGTGTGAGTCATCATGCAGCACCAGCTGGACCAACATCTGCACCCCCTGCACCCACCCCTCCAACAACTGCCAACATACAGACCACCCCCGCCGACACGGACAGACCAAGGACCACCGCTGACAACAGCACAGGGCCCCAGGCCCACCGTGGAACAACGGATGACAACACCACTAACAACCCCCAAGTGGGCCTTGGGTCACCTCTGCGTGCCACCGCAGGTCCTGCACATGTCGCCAGGGGTGGTGGGAGGGGTGGTAGACATAGGTCGCTGCTTGCAGAGGGGTCTGGTCTGCATGATGACCCACAACTGGCACGCATCGCTGATGCGTATCAGGATAGCACCGGAGAGGTCAGACAGGTAGTGGGGATCCTCAAGGACATACAACAGCAGCAGGCTGCCCATCATGCCCGCTTGGACTCCCACATGGCCCGTGTGGAGACACACATGGCCCGTGTGGAGACACACATGTCGGGCATGGAGTCCAAGTGGGACACATTGAAAGAACTCACAGCGGTGCATAGGGACATATTGACATGCCTCCGCAGATTAGCACCAACATGGCCACACCTCCCTGTGTGCCCACAACATCTGGTGCTGCAACAACTGACACCGCCACAGGGAGGGAGGAGGACTCTGGCGGAGAGTCCCCTGCACCGCCGCAGCATGCACGTGAGGGTCCCCCCAAAGAAGAGGGGTCGTCCGAGGAAGGAAAACTGAGAGGTTGATGGCCACGTACATCCCCCAGGAAGCCAACACCTGTTCCGGAAATTCTCCTTTGTGTGCAAACGTTTCACCCTGTCGAATGCAACACTACTATCCCACATGACATGGGGAGTTCAAGTTGGACTAATGTATCATATGACTGTGGACTTCACTCAGGACACCCAAGACTTCCAACTCATCTGGGAACTTTGGATCACAATCCCAATGTACAGCACCCACCATCCTGTGCACTATACACACACACATTTCTGTAAATAAAATCACTAGTACACCATACTTGCCACTGTTGTTATTCAAATGTGGATACTGTTATGGTGATGATGTTCTGCTAAATTACACTGTGTATGCTAACTGCTACAGCAAGTACAACACCGTCGTGTGAGTCATGGTGACGTGACACATATGAGGGAGACACACCACTAGGGCTACACAACACAGACACCAGGGCCATCGGACTCATCGCCCACAGTGATGTTGCCAGGAAATACAGTGGAATGCACAGACACCACACCTATTCTGAGTCTGTGTCAACTAGCTCACAGGTGCAGTAAGCAAATGTCAGTCAGATGTGTGACCACAGACAACACACATCCCAAAGTGAAGCACAGGTTTATTACACATTTGCATCATGTCGTTTCCACTACAAATGCAAGGTTTACACATGTGGCAGTGGCCACACAGTCAACAAGTGCAGAAGATATGAAGTCCAGGGGTGTGTGGCACATCACTTGTAGGCCAACTACTGCTGCCGCCCTGAAAGCTGAATCATGGTGTCGGGGGATCCAAGTTGACCAAAGTACTCAGTAAGCACCCTGTGAAGGACAGACATGACACACAGTTAAAATCACTGTAGAACAGGACAGCACTGCAATACTCATGCCCAATACATGTCACAAGACAACTACACAAAACCAAGTTAGCATTCCAAAAATGTTGGGGAGTTCAGACTACCTTGAAGGACACATTGCTGCACGCATCCAGTCAAGTAGCACATGGCCACACTCAAACAGCACCAGAGCACCACCCACACATATCATGCAAACTCACGTCATTCACATTACATCTCCCTGGATACTCACATTCAGCTGAAGAAGTTGGTGATGAGCTGTGTGCGGACATCACCATCATCATCATCATCATCATCATCACTGGCATCGTGGTCCAGGCCAGGATCCTCCACAGGTGGCGGACGTTGGTCATCGTCATCCAGGATGAGAGGCAACTCCTTCCGCACTGCCAGGTTGTGTAGCATGCAGCAGACGATGACAATCTTGCACACCTTTGCTGGGGCATATGGGAGGGCCCCTCCTGTCTTGTCCAGGCAGCGGAAGCGGCTCTTCAGGAGACCAAAGGTCCGCTCTATCACTCTCCTGGTCCGACCATGTGCCTCACTGTAGCGCATCTGGGCTGGTGTCACAGGGTTCCTGAGGGGTGTCAGCAACCACGGCATGTTGGGGTATCCGGAGTCACCTACGGACAGACAAGTGCACATTAGCTGATTTGGAAAAGTGGGTGGAATACTACAGATCAGAACACACACAATGGTACAAAGTCAGTACACACCGACAAGCCAGGCATGCTGGTTCTGCATCTGTGCCATCATCCTCGGGATGCGACTACTCCTCATCACGTAGGCATCGTGTGCTGAACCAGGGAAACGGGCGCACACATGTGTGATGCTCATATCTGCTAAACATACCACCAGAGCATTGATCGAATGGTAATGTTTACGGTTCCGGTATGCCTGCTCATGTGCCTGTGGTGGTATCAAAGCCACATGTGTCCCATCAATGGAGCCAATGACATGTGGCATCCTCCCCAGGGCATAGAAGTCACTCTTGACGTCAGTGAGTTGTTGACGTGTTGGGAAATAGATGTACTGGTTCAGGCATCTCAACATTGCCTCCAAAACATCGCGTAGCACACGGCTGAACATAGTCTGTGACATCCCACCGGCAGTCGCAACAGTGTGTTGAAAGGTACCGGTGGCAAAGAAGTGTAGAGCTGCCATTACCTTCACCTTGGGGGTCAGCGCCGTAGGGTACGTCCGGCCAGGTTGCAAATGTGGTGCCAAGCGCACTGCCAAATCCTCAATCAGCTGCCTGGTGAAGCGGTACCGTCGGATGCTGTCACGTTCCACCATCGTTGCCAGGTCAGGGAATGGTCTATGGACAGCTGGAGCCCTGCAGTGCATAGGTTGAAGGAAGAAAGATTGTCAGTCACCCCACATATGTGCCATTCACCATACTCAATTTCACATGATACATCATTACGTGACACAAGTACTTGATGTGTGTGCCGTTCTGTCGGACATAACTCGCACATACATGGCCATCATCTAACTTCTCAGTACAACATGTGTGCACTACAGGTACCAGGTTGTGCTATGGGAAACCATTAGGCTGTGTCACAGTACCCATTTACTGCTGTCACGTTCCACACAAACACCACAGTGACATGTCTGGACAGATGCGCCACAGGCATCACAGATCATTGACAGGTAGATTCCCAGTGACCCTGTCTTGCCACATGGCCACTGGCATGACATGGCGTATCATGTACACGTCAGAAAAACAAACATGACTCCCACAGGTAGTGGCCCCGGTCGCATCCGCAGGACAGACATGGACGCCAGTGACGCACAACATCAAAGTCCATGCTCAAACAACGTTGATGTGGAGACTGTCTCCCATCGTGCACATGGAATCAGTGACATCGGAAACACAACATGCACACAGACTGTGGAGGGTCATCACTATTGTGGCAATGGGTCACCCTGTGACGTACATGCCTTCCCACATGGTACTCTGGGGGTATGTGACATGTCATACACATACACAACCTGGAAATGTGACCATGCCACATGCTCCAAAATGAACTGTTGCACATCACAGTGGTCATGTGCACAACACACCAAGGACCCTGTCCCCATGAACACATGCACAGCCTGGGTGTGGCTGCCCACAAGTGCCACCACAAAAACCACATGTTAACCCCCATACACAGAGAAGGAAATGCAGCCTTACATGCCTCAGGAAACAGTGTGGACTGGGTGTGGTGTTGTAGGTGTGCCCCTGGGTCTCTGGCAGGTATATGTGGCTGGCATACGTTCACCAGTGACAAGCATGGTGACATATGCGACTAACCTGTACAGGTACGCGTTGTACATCAATGGACCGATCGGTGTGCCCGGCCGGCCCATTGCATCTGTTGTATCCCGAAATATGCGTTGTACAGCAATGGACCGATCGGTGTGCCCGGCCGGCCCATTGCATCTGTTGTATCCCGAAATACGCGTTGTACAGCAATGGACCGATCGGTGTGCCCGGCCGGCCCATTGCATATGATGTGTGCGGGTACGCGTTGTATCCCGAAATACGCGTTGTACAGCAATGGACCGATCGGTGTGCCCGGCCGGCCCATTGCATCTGTTGTATCCCGAAATGAGCGTTGTACAGCAATGGACCGATCGGTGTGCCTGGCCGGCCCATTGCATATGATGTGTGCGGGTACGCGTTGTATCCCGAAATACGCGTTGTACATCAATGGACCAATCGGTGTGCCCGGCCGGCCCATTGCATCTGTTGTTTCCCGAAATACGCGTTGTACAGCAATGGACCGATCGGTGTGCCCGGCCGGCCCATTGCATCTGTTGTGAGCGGGTACGCCTTGTACAGCAATGGACCGATCGGTGTGCCCGGCCGGCCCATTGCATCTGTTGTATCCCGAAATACGCGTTGTACAGCAATGGACCGATCGGTGTGCCCGGCCGGCCCATTGCATATGATGTGTGCGGGTACGCATTGTATCCCGAAATACGCGTTGTACAGCAATGGACCGATCGGTGTGCCCGGCCGGCCCATTGCATCTGTTGTGAGCGGGTACGCGTTGTACAGCAATGGACCGATCGGTGTGCCCGGCCGGACCATTGCATCTGTTGTATCCTGAAATACGCGTTGTACAGCAATGGACCGATCGGTGTGCCCGGCCGGCCCATTGCATATGATGTGTGCGGGTACGCATTGAACAGCAATGGACCGATCGGTGTTCCCGGCCGGCCCATTGCATATGATGTGTGCGGGTACGCGTTGTATCCCGAAATACGCGTTGTACAGCAATGGACCGATCGGTGCGCACACATTGGCTGGGGCCTGGCATGGCAACGGACGCGTTTTCGAGGCTCCAACGAGTCTGATGCAGTGAATTCAGTTGGCCAGCCACAACAATGTTGCAAAATCATGGGTGTCATGAAGTTGAAGATTTGAAGGATGCTGTGGGCGTGTATTAGTGCTGCTATTCCATGGATTGGTCAGATTCAGAAGATGCAAACAACTTGGACCTATCACTTTGGACACATGGGACAGTATCTGCCTCTGCAGCACACATATAATGCTGGCTGTTCCCCTGAGAGCTCACTTGCCTGCACTACATGCTCCAGGACGACATCTGCCACCAACACTGCTGCTGTTTATGCATCCTCTGGCTCCTGCAATGGCACGTACTGTGGAGAGAGCCCCAGCCTTCAGCCTTGAGGAGAACCAGGCCCTGCTGGACAGCCTCCTTCCACAGTACAGCAAGCTGTATGGGAAACCAGGGGAGCAGGTGAGTGTGCTGTCCACTGCCTCACTAATTGTGCATGTTGTCTGACTAGCAGGACTTTCAGTGTGCACACCACTGGCTAGCATGCCCAATGAGTAGTTGTCACACCCCAAAGTGTGTAGTTACATGCACTGAACTGGTACAGTGCAGTAACAGTGCATTCCAACTAGATTTACTTCCCATGCAATGATACCATGTAGTGACTGCTGGCAAACTGTTCATAGCCATTGTTGCACTGCCTGTGTACATCATATGCCCCTGTGATTGAGACATGTAAATCCAACTGTGTGATGCACGTATATGTTGCATGTGTAGTAATGGCCTTTTCACTTTGTCATCCTCACAGGTTGATGCCCACCAGAAGCAGGAAATCTGGCTGACCATCGCCCGGAAAGTAAGATCCGTGGGGGTCTACAGGCGCAGGATCCGCAACTGCCAGAAGAGGTGGCAGGACCTTCGTGGCTGGACCCGGAGGATCGCAAGGGTCCAGCTGAAGCTGTCGCCTCCTCGCAGGAGGGGCGGACACTGGACCCTGACCCCCACATGCTCCGGATCCTGGCGGTGGTCTTCCCTGACCTGGATGGGCAGCTGAAGGACAGACAGCAGCAAGGAGGGGGTGAGTCCATGACTGCACTGTGCACTTTGTCTGACATGCTATGTGCCCTCCTCTGGCCTGGTTAAACTTCCACAGTACATCAGTCATGTGGTCCAGGACCCATGTCCCTCATTTGTGACATGCCCACTTCTCCTCTGATACGCATATGTGTGGCCCTTATAGTCAGGAAATTGTGTCATTTGGGGACTGTGTCATTGCATTTAGCTTTGCTCAAGGTGGGGGACAGCATTTGTTCCCGTGACTATGTTGTGCGATACATGGGTGGGTCAATTGCTTACACAATGCCTAAGTTCTGACATGTAATCTGGGTGTAACTTTGATATGTGGTCCGCTTGCTGCTCTGACTCACCACATGTCCCTGGGGAATTTGGCACATACCCATGCTGCTGGTGGGAACAATGTTTGGGCCTCAGGAGTATGTGTATCCAGTGTGTCACACATGCTTAGCCACCTGCCTACTGTCCAGGACTCATCCCTCTTACAGGTGGAGCTGGACAGTCATGCCTACTCCAGGGCATACAATACACTCTGTACTCCCACTCCCGTGTATCATCTGGCATGTTGTGATCAGTGAAATGTACCCTCAGGTGTCTGCCTCTGTCTCATTGTGCTGTGTCTTCGTTGTCAGGACTACTGGTATGTTTATCGGTTAGGGCTCAGCATGCCATCTGAGATGTGACCATGATAGACGATACTTCTGTGACTTATAGGTGTCTGATCACTTGACTGTGCACACAGGTGTTTGCGACTGTGACTTTCAGGCAGCTGTATTTTCATTCTCAGCACACTGTGAGGTGCTCATGTTCAGAGAGTTGTGTTTCATGTCCCCCATATGTCCAGTTGGTATGACATGGACAAATAGTAGTACAGATGATGTGGTTTTTGGGGGATGGACATGTGCACTTGTCAGTCACATAACTTGCATTCCCCATGCCCTCGGATTGTGACACGGTGCAGACTGTTGTTGGCTGGCTGCAATGGCCATGTGACTTGAGACAGTAATGTATGACTTTGCACGCATTCCTGTGTCATGGCATTAAACTTCCTGAGACTGATCCTGCAGGGGAGTGACATGTGCAACATGCACCCCATTGTGGCATTGACTATCCGGACATGGGTGCATCATGGTGTCTGGTGCTGGTATGCATCACATGCATTTCTATTTAGACTCTGGCCATCCCTTTATCCGGACACCTGCACTGACTCAGTGGCAAGAGATGTGATGTGTGCATGTTCACATACGTCACCGTGTTCCCTGCAATGTCCAACAACTGTGTAGGTGGTGCATGTGTCCACACTGGGGTCTTACCATCAGACAGGCACCAGACAGATGGGTGAAAGGGCAGGAGGGGTGTGAGTCCCATGGTTGACCATCAGACTGACAATTGGCTTCCCCGAATCTGAGTGAGGACTTTAGGCAATGTTCAACTAAGGATGCCAGGGCTTGCTCTGTAATGTGCTGTACTTACTGTGGTGTGTGCGGTCAGTGCAGGTGACTGATGTTTGTCTGTTTCCCTAATTGTTTGCAGATACATCCTCGGCCACAGGAGGGGACAGCTCCACGGACCAGGAGGAGCAGCGGAGCCAGACTGGGTCAGCATCGGACGAGTGGTCAGAGGGACCCAGTGGCACGGAGGGCGAGGGGAGCCACACCGAGGAGTCCTCAGCACCATCCACCTCAGCTGAGGACCACAGCAGCTCGGAGGATGACTCCCTTGTGGAGGCGGGTCTCAGCAGCCACCAAAGGCCAGCTAGTCTGTCTGGCCCCGCCACCACCACCACCACCACCACCACCGCCCTCCCATTGGCTCCCATTCCTGAGGTTCGTGGAGGCTCCCGTGCTCGGGAGCGTGTCTCCTTCGTGCCAGGCACCGCACCCCCTGCCCCTGTGTCCCCTGCTGCCCTGAGTGAGGAGTCTGTGTACCTCCTTCGGCAGCTCCATGTAGGGCAGACAGCAATGCTGAGTGTCCTCCATGCACACACCACTCTGTTGACACAGCTGGTGTCGTTCATGGAGGGCATCTCGACGGGTATGTCTGCCCTACAGAGAAGCAATAAGTCCATGGACTCCTCCCTGACGGCAGCAGTGTCCTTCCTCCAACAGTCCCTCACCCCTCCCACCTCTGCCCCATCCACACTTCCTGCCCCCCTACCTGTTCAAAGCACATGCACACCTGCACAGTCACCCAAACACACAGACAAGAGCAGCACAGACACACCCAAGAGAAAGGCAAGACGTGCACACAAGCATCCTCAGGGGACTGATACCACAGACACAGGGGATGGGGAACACACACACACACAGGCATCCACATTCACTCCGCAGTCCTCCAAATCCTCTCCCTCCAAGACCCCTTCCCTTGCCTCGCCTGCTACCCCACCTACACAGCAGATCTTCCTGTGTGACCTCGGCCTCTTCCCCTCCAATGCTGCTGATCCAGCACACTGGGGGAAGAGGAAGTCCACCCACACAGAGGGGAGTGCCCCTCGCCCCCGGACACCCTCCCCCAGGCGCAGGCAGACACAGGACACCATTAGGAAGTCCCCCCGGACCAGGAAGAGCAAGACCCCACCACCACCACCACGCAGCTCCACTGCCCAGTCTCTCTCCTCCATCCCCCAGGCCACCACTGCACAGGTTCCCCCGCCACACCCTGCCCCAGGTTCCCCCACACACCGATACCGCATCCCCAGACTGCTTAGGCCCTCCCCCTGCCACTTGCTCTTCCACCCCCAACCCAGACGCTCTGCCTGTTAGTGGCACTGTTGTGGAGACCGGGTCCCCCCTCATGTCCTGCCCACCTCATCTGCCCACCCTTCCACTCCCTTGGAGTCATGCACTGCAGTGGAGTCCACAACCACCACGTCTGACTCGGGCACTGCAGTGGGTACCCAGTCCACTACATCAGTCCAGCCCACTGCAGTGGTTGCAGCACCCACACCAACTGACTTGTGTACCACAGTGGTGCCGGCCCCCCCTGAGTCAGACAGCTCCACTGCAGTTGCCGGTGACACTCCTGCACCCACCACCCCTTCACTGCTCACTCTGCCATCCCCTGATCCTGTCCCTGCGGTGCCTGGCCTGCCCCTTGTATGCCCCTCCAAGGGGGATGTCCCCCAACCGTACCAGTGCAGGCAAGCAATGTGTGACCAGTTGTCACTTCTCACCCCGTTGGGACTGTGATTTTGGACTGGCCATTGGCCTTAGTTTCTTTTGGAATTCCGTGTTTACCCTGACATTTGCTGAATAAAGCCTCTTTTTGTTTACTTTTGGGTTTTCTTTTGATGTACATGATTTGGATGAGTAGCATCCTGCATTTGCAATTGTAATAGTGTTCACATCAGGACAATGAAGTGTTGCAGTGATGGACTCCATGTGGTCCATGGGATATGTGTCCTGTTGTAGTCTGGATCTATGGCATCCTTTGCTACAGTCTGAGGGTGTAATGTTCAGCATTTGACACAGGGATGTCCTTTTTGCATTTGTAAATGAACATCTTTGTCTTACACTGATGCACATCTGGTGGGCTTACCACTGTTCAATGTTCCGATTTCCCTGACTGTGTGCCCAGCTCCACTGGACATGCAGTTTTGCACATCAATGTCGAAGGACTCATCTGTGTATACAGTGCAACTTGCTTGACACGTGTTTGGTGTGTGTGCAGATGACTGACGTGACACTCCCGTACCCAGGCTGATGTGAGCAGAGCCTTCTGTGTGTTGTGGTTGTTGACTCACTGACGGAGTGTTCTGCTGACATGTTTGGGTCGTGCACAGACAAGGTTTGGCACAGCAGACCTTCCACAGGAGTGGAGTGCCCTCATGGCAGTGTGTAATCTGGTGACATTGCGTGGGCCTGTGTTGTGTGTTGTGTAAGCATGTCTGTGCGTGTTCCCTTCCCTTTTCCTACACAGGCTGTGTCCCTAGGGATGTTCCTGTTTGTGATGCTTGCTGAGTTGTTCTGTGTTCATCCTGCATCTTGGACCTGGTTTCTCCGTGATGTGGGTGCATGGCAAACTAATGTTCATGAGGTTGTCATCCCAGGTTGTCTTTGTTGTCAGGGCTGGGGATGTGGGCAAACGCAGATGGGACACATTCAGGATTCCCCTTGGCACTCGTTGTTTACACGAGTCATGTGATTTACAGTTTGTGTTAGCTTTCAGTGATTGTGACACGTTGTGTGTGTGACTGCTGCCACTCCTCAGGGTCAGAGCTGCAATGTTGGAAGTTGTGTACGTGTGTTCTTCGTGTGTCACCTTGGCTTCTTCGTTGGTATGTGACTATGGCCAGGATCCCATTGATTGTGGTGGATTTCACATCATGCCCATGTACGGCATACTGTGCTGTGTTGTCAGACATTGACGAGTCTTGTTGACTGGCCATGTGTGATGGGTTTCTGCACCCTAGTTCCCACCACCACCCCTGGTATTGTCATGGGTGCATGTCCAATGTCACCAGTCCATGTGAGCTTCACTGCTGCACATTGTTGGAGATCAGGGTGTGTGGTGTTGAGTGTGTGCAAAAGTAAGTTGTTGCACGGCTAGACCCCTACCTCCATATTGGCCTTGGCTGGCAGGCCGTGCTGATTGATTGGAGCTTGTGTAGGTGTGATGGTAGTTAGTTGCTCAGGACACATGGCTGTGGTTCACAGTGTGAACGACATCTAACTTTGTCATCACAGTGGGATTATCATGCAGGCTAGTGTCAGCACAATGTGGGGTCCCTGGGGGTAGTGCTGTGGTGGGTCTGTCTCTTGCTGTGTTAGTTGCTGTCCCTAAAAGCTTGTGTGACATGTGTAATTTGTGCTCCCTCTCATCTAACAATGCCTGATTGCCCACATAGGGGTATCGGATCCATGAGTAACTTTTGTATGGCACTGTATACACATCTGTGTGGTTGGAATTCAGGCCTCCTCATGTGTTGTGTGGTTGCCTGGGGACACTGGCACACCCCCCCCCCCATCACCTGTTGTGTTTGATATGCAGTGTGAGTCTGCCTGTTTGTGTTTGTGCCTTTGCACCACTGCATTGGCATATCTTGAGTGTGCCATTGGCTGTATGTTGTTTGGTGGATTTCCCCTGCTGTCCCTGGGACTCCTAGGTCATCAGTCAGCACAATAATCATGGTTTGTATGTTCCATTGCTGCCATGGTATGGTATTTGTTCACCTGACATCTACAGTCTCCACAGGATATCTACATTTGTGTGTCCATTGGTGCAGATATGTGGGTCAGCATTATGATGGTCACTTCTGTCATTGTGTTATTTGTGAATGTTGACAATGTGTGCCCCCATGGGTGATGTTTGTATGCACATGGCCAAAACGATGTTTCATTGACACTGCACTGTTTCCCTCGACCAATCTATGTTGCTATGGGACACAAGCACTACTATGCCACTGATGTGTTTGTTGTTGTGTGACCAGGATTCATCCATGCAGTTTGGCTTTGGCAGCTTTTACCATGACTACACTTCCCTTTTAGTTATGTTATGTTATGTTAATAACTTTTATAAAGCGCAGCGATTACCCATGGGTGTCCTGGCGCTAGCAAATGCATCCTGAGGCAAAAAACAAGAAGGGAGGAGTTATTCAGAAAAGAGCCAGGTCTTTAGGCCCTTCCTAAAATTTAAGAGATCCGTAGCATCTCTGAGGTAAAAAGGCAGGGCGTTCCAGGCCTTCGCTGCACTAACAGCGAAGCTTCTGCCCCCCCACAAAGCAGTCCTTCTGAGTGGAACCGAAACCAGCTTGGCACCTGTCGAGCGAAGAGCTCTGTTCGGAATGTACCAGTGGAACAGCTGGTTCAGGTAATCTGGGCCTTTGCCATGAAGGGCTTTGAAGACCATACATAGGGATTTAAAACGCACTCGATTCCGTATTGGAAGCCAGTGGAGATTCCTTAATCCATTGGAGATGGGTGAGAATTTGGGTGTACCCGTCAGAAGTCTTGCTGCTGCATTTTGCAGCAGCTGTAGTTTGTTCAGACTTTTCTGTTGGATATTCAAATACAAGCTATTACAATAGTCCAGCCTGGATAACACCAAGGCTGTGACCACTGTTTGTCGACTACTCGGGGTAGGAATGGCATTACCTTCCTCACTGTTCTAAGCACGTAAGTGGTTGAAGATGCTACTGCATTGACCTGATCCCCGAAGGTTAGTCTCTCGTCCACAACTACCCCTAGATTTTTTGCCTTTTTTGAAGGCGTGGGGAGAGAGCCCATCGAGTCTGGCCACCAAATAGAAGGACCTCAGTCTTGCCTGAATTAAGCTTTAGGCAGTTCTCTGCCATCCATTTCCCAACAGATTTCATAGATGTTTGGAAACGTTTGTCTATGCCTACATCCTGGCCCGGAAGTAATGACACAACAATTTGGGTATCATCCGCATAGGACGTGAGACCGAACCCGAATGATCTAACAATGGGGGCCAAGGAGGAGACATAGACATTAAAAAGGGTGGGGCTAAGGGAGGATCCCTGTGGGACCCCACAAGGAAGCACAAAGGGTTTTGATTGACAACTACCCAGTGCCACCGTGTGTCTTCTGTCGGACAGGAAGGAACTTATCAGCGCCCAAGCTTTGGATTGAATCCCACACTCCTTTAGACGGTCCATCAAAATACCATGATGGACCGTATCAAAGGCTGCCGACAGGTCTAACAGGATCAGTGCTGCCCTCCCTCCTTGGTCAACGGCTATTCTGATCTCTTCTGTTGCCTTAATAAGAGCGGACTCAGTGCTGTGGCCCCCTCTGAACCCATACTGGGAAGGGTCTAATGCTTGTGTTGTTGTTAAAAAAGAACTAAGTTGGATATTAAGGACTTTTTCTATCAGTTTAGCTGGTAATGGGATGTGCGAAATCGGGCGGAAATTGTTAGGATCTTTGGAGTCCAGGCTCGGTTTTTTCAGCAGGGGCAGTATGGAGGCCACTTTCCAACAACTGGGAAAGTGCCCCGTTTCACACATTCCCTCAAAAATGGCCGACAGAGACCGAGCAATGGGACCGGGGCTAGTTGAGCTACTTGTACCGGACAAGGATCATGTGGAGATCCTGATTTGGCGGCCATGAGTAGCTTCTCCAAATTATCCGAAGATACTGGCCTAAAACTATCTAAGGTCTCAGTGGAGGTTTTTGGGGGTTGAGTTTCTCATTATCCTGGTCCAGCGTGACACTGGTCAAGCCACAAAAGGCTGAGAAGATGGTTTCCACTTTGTTAACAAAAAACTTAGCAATCTCTTCACAAAGATCTTGACTTGCTTCAACTATTGCTGGGCGTGGAGTGGCCAAACTAGAGACCGTTTTAAATAATTCTTTGGTCGAGTTTTTCGCTAGATCTATGCGTGCCACATAGAACTCTTGTTTAGCTTGGTGGATACATTGTTTGTATTTGAGAAGACTCATTCTATAAAGTATTTTATCTGATTCTTTATAGTCCTTTCTCCAATTTCGCTCAAGCCGTTTGCAGGTAAGTTTGTAATTTTTCAGAGCTTCAGTATACCATGGGGCTGATGGGTGTAGTCTTTTTGGGAGGACAGATTTTTTTGGAGCTAATTTGTCACACGCCTTCTCAAGCCATTTTTTATAAATCATGGCGGCTTCTTCCACACTATCCGGCATCTGATTATCCGTGGCGGTAAGAAGCTCTTGTAGAGCCGTAGCTTCAATATTCTTCCAGGCCCTAGTAGTTATTCGACCTCTTGGATGAGCGCCATTTGTAGGTCGGATGTTGAATGATAGCTCAAATCGGGCAGCCGCATGATCTGACCATACAAGAGGCAAGAGGCCTATAAACTGTAGGCCTGGGTGGTTGGAGAATATACCATCCAGGGTATGTCCTGCCAGATGAGTAGGGCCAAGAACCTGTTGCTTCAAATCTACATTGTTCATAGTGTCTAACAGTGTCCTTGTATCAAGGTCTGTTAAGCTCTCAAGATAAAAGTTAAAATCTCCCAGGATTGTGTAGGCCTCTGTGCAAATGCCTTCTTCTAGGATGTTGCTTAATGAGGCTAGAAAGGTATTCCTAGCTCCCGGTGGACTATATAGAAGAATACCTTTAAAGGAATGATGGTTGGAGAGCTTAAGGTTGAAGGATATGGCCTCACATGAATCCGATGGGACCGACTGAAAAGTCGCCCTGATATCCCTGTGATAAATCACGGCCACTCCCCCCCCCCTTCCTGTGTAATCTGTTTCGTGTATAGCAAAGAAACTCTGGTGGAGTGGCATTTAATATGTTTGGACCAGAGGAGTCATCCATCCAAGTCTCCATGATAAAGGCCAGCTTGATATCCCATTCTTCAATGAGCCTTGCGCATTCTATGCTGTGCTTAACTAACGATCTCGCATTGAGCAACAAGCATTTGATTATTTGGGTGTTATCCCCACCTGATCCGGCTCCTTGGTCATTCCAAGAGGCCACAGGCAGGTCCAAGAGTTTGGGAAGTGAGGTTGTGCAATAGGGACATACCAGTGTTCGTGGTGTGGGTAGGGAGTCACAAGAAAGGCAGATGCAGTTATGTGCCCTGTCTGCCCCTTTTAGTTCTAACAGCATTTTTGTGGTATAAGTAATCGGAAGGGGCTTTTCTGACCCCCCACTACCAGCGGTCCTGGCCCTGAGCCCTTTCCGAGCGCTGACGGGCGCAGACGGGCTAGCCTTAGGCGCGCCTTATGCGCGCCCGCTGCGCGCGTCCGCTGCGCGCTCGCACCTGCATCGGTTTTAATCTCCTGGTCAGGGAAATAGGCTGGTCCGCTGACCTGTCTACCCCTAAGATGGCGGCCCCGCCTGACTCCACCGAGCAAGCTTGAATAAGCCCCAACCCCGCCTCAGCAGCCCAGAAATCACCACACAGGTGGTACAGGTACCAGTGGTTAAAAACCCAAATTCAGTGCAATACAGTGTTGTTAAAAAGATTTAAACGATAAAAACAATTGTTCCAGTACGATTTCAGGACATGTGCAAAATAAAATTTAGAGAACAGCAATTCACCACTACCTCCCGGCTCAAGCCTCAGGAGACTAACTGCTGCGCGCTCGCACCTGCATCGGTTTTAATCTCCTGGTCAGGGAAATAGGCTGGTCCGCTGACATGTCTACCCCTAAGATGGCGGCCCCGCCTGACTCCACCGAGCAAGCTTGAATAAGCCGCAACCCCGCCTCAGCAGCCCAGAAATCACCACACAGGTGGTACAGGTACCAGTGGTTAAAAACCCAAATTCAGTGCAATACAGTGTTGTTAAAAAGATTTAAACGATAAAAACTATTGTTCCAGTACGATTTCAGGACATGTGCAAAATACAATTTAGAGAACAGCAATTCACCACTACCTCCTGGCTCAAGCCTCAGGAGACTAACTGCTGCGCGCTCGCACCTGCATCGGTTTTAATCTCCTGGTCAGGGAAATAGGCTGGTCCGCTGACCTGTCTACCCCTAAGATGGCGGCCCCGCCTGACTCCACCGAGCAAGCTTGAATAAGCCCCAACCCCGCCTCAGCAGCCCAGAAATCACCACACAGGTGGTACAGGTACCAGTGGTTAAAAACCCAAATTCAGTGCAATACAGTGTTGTTAAAAAGATTTAAACGATAAAAACAATTGTTCCAGTACGATTTCAGGACATGTGCAAAATAAAATTTAGAGAACAGCAATTCACCACTACCTCCCGGCTCAAGCCTCAGGAGACTAACTGCTGCGCGCTCGCACCTGCATCGGTTTTAATCTCCTGGTCAGGGAAATAGGCTGGTCCGCTGACATGTCTACCCCTAAGATGGCGGCCCCGCCTGACTCCACCGAGCAAGCTTGAATAAGCCGCAACCCCGCCTCAGCAGCCCAGAAATCACCACACAGGTGGTACAGGTACCAGTGGTTAAAAACCCAAATTCAGTGCAATACAGTGTTGTTAAAAAGATTTAAACGATAAAAACTATTGTTCCAGTACGATTTCAGGACATGTGCAAAATACAATTTAGAGAACAGCAATTCACCACTACCTCCTGGCTCAAGCCTCAGGAGACTAACTGCTGCGCGCTCGCACCTGCATCGGTTTTAATCTCCTGGTCAGGGAAATAGGCTGGTCCGCTGACCTGTCTACCCCTAAGATGGCGGCCCCGCCTGACTCCACCGAGCAAGCTTGAATAAGCCCCAACCCCGCCTCAGCAGCCCAGAAATCACCACACAGGTGGTACAGGTACCAGTGGTTAAAAACCCAAATTCAGTGCAATACAGTGTTGTTAAAAAGATTTAAACGATAAAAACAATTGTTCCAGTACGATTTCAGGACATGTGCAAAATACAATTTAGAGAACAGCAATTCACCACTACCTCCCGGCTCAAGCCTCAGGAGACTAACTCACTGTGGTGATGGGGCTTTAGGCCCCATTGCCACACAGTTCAAAATGTGCATCAGCTATGGACACCACACTTACCTTATGATCACTGTGGTGATGGGGCTTTAGGCCCCATTGCCACACTGTTCAAAATGTGCATCAGCTATGGACAGCACACTTCCCTTTTGGTCACTGTGGTGATGGGGCTTTAGGCCCCATTGCCACACTGTTCAAAATGTGCATCAGCTATGGACAGCACACTTCCCTTTTGGTCACTGTGGTGATGGGGCTTTAGGCCCCATTGCCACACTGTTCAAAATGTGCATCAGCTATGGACAGCACACTTCCCTTTTGGTCACTGTGGTGATGGGGTGTTCGAGCCCATTGCCACAGTGGCCATGGTCTGCTTGCATTGTGGAGGCCACACACATTTATGTGTGACACATGTGCTAGGGGGTCACACTGTATGTTCAATGTCATGTTCAGTGTTGTAGGCATTTGACACAGACTACAAACACTTGTCATGGTGTTGGGGGGGATGTAATCTTCTGTCATTCCTTATGTGGGAGTATGCTAGTTGTGTCATGCATTACCCGTCCTATGAGTAGCAGTGGTGTTAGTGGTAGGCATCCATCCCCCCATGAGTGGGGATGGTAGTAGTGACAGGCATCCAGGCCCACCTGAGGAGGGGTGGTGGTAGTGGTAGACATCCATACCCCTAAGGGTGGGGATGGTAGTAGTGGCAGGCATCCAGGCACCCCTGAGTAGTGATGGTGGTAGTGGTAGGCATCCATACCCCTAAGGGTGGGGATGGTAGTAGTGGCAGGCATCCATGCCCCCCTGAGTAGTGATGGTGGTAGTGGTAGGCATCCATCCCCCCATGAGTGGGGATGGTAGTAGTGACAGGCATCCAGGCCCCCTGAGTAGGGGTGGTGGTAGTGGTAGGCATCCAGCCCCCTGAGTAGTGATGGTGGTAGTGGTAGGCATCCATCCCCCCATGAGTGGGGATGGTAGTAGTGACAGGCATCCAGGCCCCCTGAGTAGGGGTGGTGGTAGTGGTAGGCATCCATCCCCCCATGAGTGGGGATGGTAGTAGTGGCAGGCATCAAGGCCCCCCTGAGTAGTGATGGTGGTAGTGGTAGGCATACATCCCCCCATGAGTGGGGATGGTAGTAGTGGCAGGCATCAAGGCCCCCTGAGTAGTGATGGTGGTAGTGGTAGGCATCCATACCCCTAAGGGTGGGGATGGTAGTAGTGGCAGGCATCCAGGCCCCCTGAGTAGTGATGGTGGTAGTGGTAGGCATCCATACCCCTAAGGGTGGGGATGGTAGTAGTGGCAGGCATCCAGGCCCCCTGAGTAGTGATGGTGGTAGTGGTAGGCATCCATCCCCCCATGAGTGGGGATGGTAGTAGTGACAGGCATCCAGGCCCCCTGAGTAGGGGTGTGGTAGTGGTAGGCATCCAGCCCCCTGAGTAGTGATGGTGGTAGTGGTAGGCATCCATCCCCCCATGAGTGGGGATGGTAGTAGTGACAGGCATCCAGGCCCCCTGAGTAGGGGTGGTGGTAGTGGTAGGCATCCATCCCCCCATGAGTGGGGATGGTAGTAGTGGCAGGCATCAAGGCCCCCTGAGTAGTGATGGTGGTAGTAGTAGGCATCCATCCCCCCATGAGTGGGGATGGTAGTAGTGGCAGGCATCAAGGCCCCCCTGAGTAGTGATGGTGGTAGTGGTAGGCATCCATACCCCTAAGGGTGGGAATGGTAGTAGTGGCAGGCATCCAGGCCCCCCTGAGTAGTGATGGTGGTAGTGGTAGGCATCCATCCCCCATGAGTGGGGATGGTAGTAGTGACAGGCATCCAGGCCCCTGAGTAGGGGTGGTGGTAGTGGTAGGCATCCAGCCCCCCTGAGTAGTGATGGTGGTAGTGGTAGGCATCCATCCCCCCATGAGTGGGGATGGTAGTAGTGACAGGCATCCAGGCCCCCTGAGTAGGGGTGGTGGTAGTGGTAGGCATCCATCCCCCATGAGTGGGGATGGTAGTAGTGGCAGGCATCCAGACCCCCTGAGAAGGGGTGGTGGTAGTGGTAGGCATCCAGCCCCCTGAGTAGTGATGGTGGTAGTGGTAGGCATCCATCCCCCCATGAGTGGGGATGGTAGTAGTGACAGGCATCCAGGCCCCCTGAGTAGGGGTGGTGGTAGTGGTAGGCATCCATCCCCCATGAGTGGGGATGGTAGTAGTGGCAGGCATCAAGGCCCCCTGAGTAGGGGTGGTGGTAGTGGTGGGCATCCATCCCCCATGAGTGGGGATGGTAGTAGTGGTAGGCATCCATCCCCCTATGGGTGTGTATGGCATTGGTGTTGGCCATCCCACCCCTATGGTTCTGCTGTTGCTAGTGTAAGTTATTTGTGCATCCCTATGTGTGTGTGACATATTTCGAGTACGTGTAGTTTTTTTGTATTGTTGGTGTTTGACTTACCGTCTGCGCCGTACGCGTCCATGCCGGTCCCGGTAATAGATGTAGAGTATAGGTAGGACCTGCACAATGGGATTCATGCTTGGATCGTCTCGTTCGGGTTTCTCGTGTCTTCGAGTTGTACTCGTAGCAGGCTTGTTCGTCTCGTAGCCGTGGATCGTCTTGTGGCGTGAAACGGAGCTTATGTACGGCTCGCCTGGATGCTCAAACGTGCCGGACGTAGCGACGGGTTCGGTGCGTACGGATTGCGCATCGTACTAGTCCGGCCGGAAGGTGCTGTGTATTTGCTTCCGTGCGGCTCGATTCGGCGTTCACGGATCCGGCTCGAGCGGGGAACAGGAGCTGGATTGGGTGAGTACGGCTCGCTCGGAAAATGAGTTGTTCTACGCATCGTACTTGTTCGTCCGGACGAGTGTACGAATCGGTCGGGAAACACGCATTCGGCTGGTATTTTTTCCGGACGAATACTGTTAGGTGCCCTACCGGCCGAGATCGGAATCGACCCCTAAATCTCCCTGGCCTAAAAATGAATGTGTCCATCTGTAATGCAACTGGTGCTCCTGTAAAGTGATCGGATACCTTTGGGTCAAGTTTGCGCTATATAAAACTGCCAAAAAAATGCACACACTCATATATATATATATATATATATATATATATATATATATATATATATATATATATATATATATATTTGAATACACACTCCCAGCCACCGTCCGATGACATTCACCACCAGAGAAAATACGGACAGCTTAAGAAGGCGGCACACTAGTAGCCAAATGGATTCTTCCATTTTTTTTATTGTTTTCATTTCTTCAAACAAAAGTATATATAGTCGCCAGTAAGTAGGTAGGTATAGTTAGGACCTAGTTTCCACAGGAAAAACCTTTTTTTGTTTTGCCAATAACTTTGGCACTGTTCGAGGATTCCTCACGACATTTTTAAAACTAGTTTGCCCCTCACTACTTCAGCTGGTGTCTTGAAAGTTTTGGGGTGATCCATCAAGCAGGGACCAGGAAAATGGGAGGTTCCCCATGCAATTTCCCATAGGGATTTCTGACACAGCTACAGCCCGGACCGCTGAACAGAATTACTCCAAATTTGGCAGAAAGGTAGCTGTTGGTCCAGCAAGCGACCTTTCTGTAAATTGGTGTTAATCCGGTCAGTAGTTTTGAAAATATTAAGGGTAATTCAAATTTGCATATATAGGAATGCGGAACCTCCGAAGATCCGACAGTTCCCGTGCTGAAATGTGATTGACTGCCAACACTCAACAAGGAAGTGTTGGCAGCCATCTTGGGACTCTGCTTCAGCAGAGTACCTGAAAAAATGTCTTTAAAAAAAGGCACAGTGTAGGAATACCCTGACCCCCTAGCTCTGGTCCTGGTGTCCACCTGGTACGCCCGCAGGGCAAAAAAGATTTATTTTTTTTAGATTTTTTGGCTAGAGTCGCGCTGGATCTGCGGCTCCTGCCGAAAACTAGAATAAAAGCTATTCTCTACTGTTTAGCCCCTGGGTGGGCAAGGTCCCGGGGGCATGTGGAATAAAAACAAAAGAGGGGGCGCACAGGGCCCCCTACTGGGGCTCTTTTAGGCCCTGGGCACACCACCTCCCCAGGGCTTTTATAATATAATGGAGAGGGCTGCAAGGACCCCCTTCCATGGGGTCTTTTCAGTCTCGGGGACCACCACCTCCCCAAGGCATTATTTTAAATTTGGAGAGGAGCCATAGGGATCTCTCTCCTGGGGTGGGTTCAAGTCCCAGGGACCACCACCTCCCTGGAGCTAAATTAAAAGTAATGAAGGGGCTGAGTGGGTCCCTAGGGCCCTCAGGGCCACCACCTCCACAGGGCCAAATTAACATTCTAAAAATGGGAGAGGGGCAGTGCAGCACCCCTCCCGGGCCAAATACGGCCCCAGGGACCACCATATCCCCGGGGCCAACCTACCTACAAAAAAGGATGGGGGTCTACGGGGCCCCTCCGCCTGGAGTGATATATGGCCATGGGTACCGCCACCCCCTAAGGCCGGCTCCTGCTATGTCCCGGGTGCCCACCCCCAGGGACATAGCTGTTTGTTGTGACCTGTGGGAGCTTTGACAGCTCCCACCAAGTCAGAACAAACACTCCGCTTAGACCAAGGAGGAGCTGACAAAATGCTCTTGCTTGCTGGAAGTAGAGGTTTCATCTGTTTACCTGCCCACTGTCAAGCGGGAAGGGAAACAGACTAAACGATTGCTCTCAGAGACAGAGAGCTGCATGTTTAGCAGCTCCCTGTCTGTGAGTTCAGGAGGCGGGGAGCCGGCAGGAACGTCGGGGGCCCTGAGTCTCCACCCACACTTGTCGTGTAGTTCCTATAAGACCTATATAGGATCTGCGCGTTTAGACAACATACACTGCGGGACTTTTGTCCAGACTGATTCCAGACACTCCCACCGGGTATCTTGGCCTGTGTACCAGCTAGCTCGCAATGCCACTATAGCCTCCTCTTACCAAGGAGAGAATAGTTCTTGGCAACTAACAAACATGACAACCCTGATCCCTCAGGACCGTGGAAACAGTAACTTACTTTTCACTCAGTCACTCTTGCTCACTTGTTCTCAGAGAGATACACAGAATGGTAGGTTTCTACGATTTTGCTAAAATCATAAATATAGGCGAGTATATAAAATACATGGCAATAAAAATGCGTACTCCTACGATGCACCCTAACTAGATGTACCTAAGTGTACCTAGCATGTGAGTAGGTGTAAAGCCAAGAATCCTTCTAGGATAAAGCCAACCCCATTACCTGATGTGAGATTGCGGGACCCCGTTCTGGTCTCGAGCTGAACACCCCGCAAGGGATGTCAGACCACTGCGAGCTGGAGTATCTGCATGCAGGAACCTCAGCGTCTTGCGTCAGTGTGTTGGCATGGAAGTTGTGATCGCCTCTCCCTATCTCAGCAAGATGTGGTGTTTATATACCCTAAGGGATCCCCAGGGGGTTCTTCCTTGCTGTGCCAGTGTCGGACTTAGGATGACGTCGGGAATGAACTTTATACACAGTTATTATGCAGGAGATGTTGGTCCTGCTGTGATTCCAAGAAACTAAGAATCCTCATGTATAATTTATGAGGCCAGTGTCCAGGGAAAAACCCTACGTACTTGCGTGTAGTATTGTAACTGGGTAAAAGGTCAGTCCTTCAAATCCATTATGTATGTAGTATAGAAGAGAATGTAGGTGAAGGGTTATGATGTTACCTAGACCTATATCGGGGTACCTATATGAAATATAACACACTTCCGGGCAAAATAGCAGCAAGAGGCAAAATAAAGGTGAGAAACAAGCAGAAAGAGGCAGAATAAAGGCCAAAAATGAGCACAAAGAAGAAAAATAAATGTCAGCAATTAGCAGAAAGAGTCAAAATAGAGGTCAGAAACAAGCAGAAAGAGGCAAAATGTAGGTGAGAAACGAGCAGCAAGAGGAAGATTAAATGTGAGAAATGAGCAGAAAAAGGCAGAATAAAGGTCAGAAACAAGCAAAAGAGGCAAAATAAATGTGAAAAACAAGCAGAAAGGCAAAAAAAGTCAGCAACAAGCAGAAAGAGGCAAAAAATGGTGAGAAACTAGCAGAAAGAAGGTAAATAAAGGTAGTAAGTGAGCAGATGAGGCAAAAAGGTGAGAAACAAGCAGAAAGTGGCTGAATAAAGGTCAGAAACAAGCAGAAAGAAGAAAAATAGAGGTCAGAAGCGAGCAGAAAGAGGCAGAATGAAGGTCAGAAACGAGTATAAAGAGGCAGAATAAAGGTCAGCAAAGAGCCGAAAGAAGCAAGATAAAGGTGAGAAATGAGCAGAAAGAGGCAGAATAAAGGTTTGAAATGAGCAGAAAGAGGCAAAATAGAGGTCAGCAATGAGCAGAAAGAGGTAAAATAAAGGCCAGCAACGAGCAGAAAGAGGCAAAATAGAGGTCAGAAACAAGGAGAAAGATGCAAAATAGAGGTCAGCATTGAGCAGGAAGAGGCAAGATAAAGGTCAGAAATGAGCAGAAAGAGGCACAATAGAGGTCAGAAATGAGCAGTAAAAGGCAAAATGGAGGTCGGAAATGAGCAGAAAGAGGCAAAATAAAGGCCAGCAATGAGAAGAAAGAGGCAAAATTGAGAGCGGAAATTAGCAGAAAGAGGCATAATAGAGATCAGAAACGAGCAGACAGAGGAAAAATAAAGGCCAGCAACGAGCAGACATAGGCAAAATAGAGATCATAAACGAACAGTAAGAGACAAAATAAAGGTCACAAACGAGCAGAGCGAGGCAAAATAGAGGTCAGAAAGTAGCAGAAAAAGGCAAAATAGAGGTGAGAAATGAGCAGAACAAGGCAAAATAAATGTCAGAAAAAAGCAGAAAGAAGCAAAATAAAGTTCAGAAGTGAGCGTGAGTAGAAAAAGGCAGAAAATTAGCAGAGAATGAGCAGAACCCATTCAGATACTTATTCACCCACTCACAGATAAACTGAAACATGTATACCCATTCACAGATCCAGTCGGACACTCATGCACCCACTTACAGAACCACTCATACTCTATCTCACCCACTCACAGACCTACTAAGAGAATCATGCACTGACTCACAGACCCATTCAGAGACTCACATACCACTCACAGTCTCACTCAGAGACTCACGCACCCAATCACAGACCTACTCAGACATGCATGCACACACTTACACACTGGCGTACTCATGGAGGCACTCGCAAATCCACTCAAAAACTCTCACACTTACTCACAGACCCACTCAGACACTTTCACACCCACTGAAACACTCATGCTCTCACTCACACTCACTCTCAAAGATTACATGCAGCGTTTCAAAGGGGTCTCAGACCTGCCACTGCAGTGTCTGCACGCTGTCTCTACTGCCATGTCGAGCTGGCAAGTGCACCCACTTGCCAGGCCCTAACCTTCGCTTTTATTACATGTGAGTCACCCCTAAGGGGGGGCAGGGTGGAGTATAAGTTAAAGGTAGGACATGTACTGATGTATGTGTGACATGTCCTGATAGTGAAATGCAGTGTATTTCGTTTTTCACTATTAAAAGGCTATCTGTCCCATAGGATAGAATGGGAGTTTATTTATAACATCGTATAAATGTAACTTCCCATTGGGACAAGATAGAAAGATGGAGTTTAGTACTCCTGAACTCAGAATATAAAAATGCATCTTTTAGTAAAGATGATTTTTATATTGTGTGTTTGAAAATACCACTTTTAGAAAGTGGGTATTTTCTTGCTTTGACATCCTGCATGCCTCTGCTGGTTTTGGATTGACTGTCTGGCTTTGGAGTGACAGGGGCTGGGGATGTGCATTCACTGTAGACAGCCACTGGGTGGTTGGTGTGTGTCCTGCCTTTCCTGGATGAGTCAGGGCTGGGCTTAATAGACCAGGGCTGCATTTAGAGTAGGGGGAGGAGATTTATTTGCACCTGAATGGGCCTGGTCTGCCTACCCCACCTCCTCCTCCTGGAAAGCTGGAACAGAGAGGACAGAACTGGTTTTGACAGAGAACAGAGCATCTCTGCCACCAGAGAACAAACTAAAATGCTGTATAACTATTGGGGCCCAGACCCCAGAACTCTAGATTACTTCTGGACTCAAGAGGAACCTTTGCCAAGGAGAAAAGCTGGGAAAGCCGAAGGAGAAGTACTGCCCCTTTGCTGTTTGCTGTCTGGGGTTGGCCTGCAGTGGCTGTTTCTGCCAAGGTGAGAACAAAGACTTTGCTGTGTGCTGTGCATCCTGCTTGAAGAAGATCTCCAAGGGCTTGAAGTAGAGCTTTCCTCCTGTTCTGAAGTCTCTGGGACACAAAGACTTCATCACAGGCTCCCCTGAACTTCCTTACTGGGAGTTTTGACCTGCTAAGAGGTGCCTGTTCCTGTGTTGGGCCCCTGGAGGTTGTTCCTGCTGCTGGGAGCTGGAAAAAGAGAAGCATCTGCACCCGTTTCTGATGCAACACCGCCGTGCGGGAAGAACTTCCATGCATCGCCATTGTGCTGCTGAAGAAACTGACGCAGCGCCTGCTGGTGCCTGGAGAAATCACCGCACACCGAGTCTTGTGTACCAATCTCCAAAGTCTGAGATCACCACACAGATTCCGACACAGGCCCTGCTGTGCGAATGCGAGAACTGACGCATCGTGTGACCGCGGCTGGATAAAATCAACGCAGCGGCGTTGTTGCCGCAACGAGAACCGACGCATCCCCGAATCCCCACGCATCGCACCGGGGCGCCAAGTCTACATCAATGCCGGGGCAACAGTAAGAAACCGGCGCATCACCTCCCCGCACAGTAAGAAACCAACTCATCACCTCATCTTCAGTAAGGAACCGACGTATCACCTCCCCTGCGTGGCAGTAAGGAACCGACGCATCTCCTCCCCTGGAGTAAGGAACCGACGCATCACCTTCCCTGAGCGTAAGGAACTGATGCATCACCTTCCCTGTGGCTGTTTTTGTTTATGATTTTGACGCATCCAAGGTACTTTGTGTTGAAAGTGTCGCATCTATAGTTTTCTATGCACAGAACTGTTTTTACCTTCTAAAAGTCATATTTTGATTACTGTATGTAGGATATTTGTCGTTTTGGTCTTGTTTGGTTTAGATAAAGATTACTTATTTTTCTAAACTGGAGTGGTGTCCATTTGTAGTATTTTCACTGTATTACTGTATGTGTGCACAAATGCTTTACACACTGTCTCTGAGATAGGCCGGTCTTGCCGTGCCAAGCTACCAAGGGGGTGAGCAGGGGTTGTCTAAGGGCTTAACTCCCTTACTCTGACTAGAAGCAAGGGTCCCTACTTAGACAAAGGTACCTACCTCTGCCAACTAGTGACCCCCATTTCTAACAATCGTCATAATGATGGATGCTCTACCACAGTGTGGTGTTCACCACTGATTTTCCCAGTGTTAGTCAATCATGCTATGCATGGCAGTGCCAGGCAGTAAACTAGAGTATTGTGAGGTCTTTTTGACACAACCTATGTACTCTTGTAAGGCAGTGTGTCAGAAACTCTCCAGGTTTAATGAGTTAAGGAACTGATATTTTCAGTTTTAAAATGAACCTCTGCTTGGTTTACACCTATCGTAATTTCATTTTTATTTTGTGCTTAGGGAGACTTTGTTCACTGAGACCGCTGTTATTCTTAACATAGCATGAATTCATTTGGCTTTTTCAAGGTGCAGCTAGTGTCTGAGTGGAGCATGTCTGCTCCATACAACATTATTATTGCATCAGATTTGTAGGGAGACTCAACATTCAGTACATATTTTAGGTCAGACTGGCCTGTTGGGCAATCAGGCAGTGCAGATTGGCTGGTCTGACGGGTCAGTGTGTGCACTGTGCTGTTTGTGTTTGTTTGTGGGTCTGATTTGTGTTCTGCAGGACCAGCTTTTACTGTTGATTTCCCTGACATTACGTAAAGCATTGCTTGCACCAAGCACAAGTTCATGCAGTCTTCCATTTTTTTGCAAAACACTTCTACAGTGTGTCTTTACAAGTTCAAAACTCCCCCTGTTTGCAAACATGGGGCACTTTTTTAAATACCTAATTCACTAATAGAGGCACTTTTATTTTGTTGGCCAGGCCTATTTTTTATCCCAGTCTGACAGTGGCCACCAGTCACAGCAAAGACCGCCACACGGCAAATATGCAGTGCAAGTTCTTTAGCAACAAAGATTATAACGCACCCTGTTGCTAGAATTTACTTATAGGGCTCACCATTTGAGATGTTGTAACATGTTTGACATGTCTTGAATATGAATACACTTCAACAACGTATTCCCTTTTGTGAGACTGCTGTAGACACATCAAAAAGACATGCATGTGCATTCTGGGAATGAAACGACACATCAGTCATTCGGGATTCTTAAAGCCAGTTTAGGAAACCTTTGATCAGGTTGATATGAGCAAGAAACTGTGTTTTTGATGTGGCTCAAACACAGCTTTGTCATTCACTGGTGAAGCTGTATGTCGATCATTTCTCAAATTGAAGTGCATTGAATTAGACAATGTTTTTGCCAGCCAAGTAAGACAGTTTGCTTCATGTTAAACTTGGAATCATGTAACCGGTACCACCATTGAGTAAGAAAATGTACACCTATGCCATGCATCATTCACACTGGAATGAAGCTGTACTAAAAATGCACGGCCAGATTTAGGGTCATATTTATTAGAAAGTCACTCACCGCAGCAAGTTACCTTGCTGGACTGTACTGCATGAAAAGGAAAGGGCAGGAAATACACTGTTTTTAAAAGTATATGGGTCATTACTGCCTTTGTCCTTGCCCTGGCACATTTGGCTGCCTCACACCAACACAGGCACCCTTGCACCATGGTGCAAGTGTGAAGGAAGCTGGCTCTATATATAGGGGCATATTCTCAAGGAGCCATCGGCGAGTTATCGGCACGTTATCGCAGCCAAATCCGCGATAAATTTATCTCCCCATTCCCAAGCTGGTGCTAACAGCCCATAACACCAGTTTACCTGTGATAGCAGTTGCAAAAAACATCGCCACAGATGCCCCTGGCAACTAACGCTAATGATATGCAGAGTAGGCGTACCCGTGCAAAAAGCCGCGACAACACCACTCCACAACATTCTCAACGACCAGCCCGATCCGCGATAAGATCACAAAACATGCGATAAGGCACGTTAGCAGCAGGAAATTAACACCTGCTCTTACCTGGTGCAAAGTCGGACGACAACCTGCAACAGACAAGGGAGCACAGCCCATAGCCACACATGAAGAACAACAGATGCCATGGAGCCACTCACCATGCATCCCAGAGCCCCGAGAGGGCAACAACACCCACCGCCACCACACCCAGGACCCCCCCACCCCGGGCCCCACTCCTGGCACCCCCACCCACACCCCGACAAAGATATGTCACATCAACCTCACGAAATCATGAACAAAACAATGTGCCCGATGTCGCACAATAACAACACCTAACCTACATGTGTCGTCAGAAAAATGAGAATCATACATTCATCTCAAACTCAGCAAATAATGCGTTTCAAACAGAATAAACACAAAAGAACTATTATGAAGAGTCATGGCGGGTCCACCCAGGACAATCTGGAAGTCACATCCTGCAAAACAAATTCCCAGATAAGAAGGTGTGTCATGCGCTCATCAAAGGACAGAGAGAGCGAGCGAAAGTGAGAGAGAGAGAGAGAGAGAAAGAGAGAGTGAGAGAAATAGACGGAGAGGGAGAGGGAGTGAGAGAGAGAAATAGAGACATTGTACAAGGAGCGCAAGGCCAATCGGGCTCCTGGCTCATACATGCCAACTGCTGTGTGTGTATCGCTATTGGCGCACACTAAGTCAAAGGCCTGGCATCAATAGCAACGCGAAGGCCACATCACATTTCAAAATTGCAAGCAGTAGTCAGCCCAACATCAGGAATGAAAGCTCCATTGTCTCAACACATAAGGCTGAAGGACACCTGAACCCCCGACCTTGGTCTTGAATGCGGCTGGCACTCCCTGCGAGAGATACCAAACCAGATCGTGACGACTCCCACACCACGAACTGCACGAATGAAAGACCAACGTGTCCACACCCCACATACACTTGTCCCTGCCTGAGGCACACCTGCTTGGGATGCCCCTGACACATAAGTAAGAAACAACCCATATGCCCAAAGGTTGCACACAAACACGACTCATTGCTCCAAGCAGTGGCATCTCATCCACACAACTGCCGCCTGTCAGAAGTGTGCCGGTGCTACGACACCAACAAAGGCAATGGCTGGCAATCCCAGGCACATGCACAACCCCTGTCACGTAGAACTGTCCCGTGCACAAATGCTGCATCTGTTGGGATCACTGCCACTGGCAGTGTTGCGCATCAGTTACCGTCTGAGTTTCCGTCTTGCGTACGTCACCTGCGTCCAGCCCTGGTTCCACTGTCGATCATGCACATTCGAGTGGCCCATGGATGTCTGCCTATCCCACACAACAGTAGCTGAACTGGATTATGACACGTGTGTGCGCCCCCTATTGGCCCACAAACAGGAGTGTAACCGTGACACCCGTGCATGGGATGCCTTGATATTTGGCGTATGTGCAGGCAGTTGTGCATGGGAGATTGCACAACTCCTCGTGTGCAGGGACCACATCAAGGCGCTCCCCTATTGGGCTGTGTTGCGCATTGGTGAAACGGCGTGAACGGAGCACAGCTGCCCGGACCAGGTAATGGACTGGCTCGCCCTCGCGTACCTTGACAACGATGTACTCTTGGAACAGATTGCCCATGAAGCAGCACTCGCATACATGGACGAGTAACTACGTTCCTGCAGCCACAATTGATTGTCACCCACAGCTCAGGTCCCCACACCTTGTAGCATCTTGGAGGAATTTCCACATATTCCACCACAACAGTGGACATGTCTGCCCTCGCCTGGACTCAGAATGCATGTGCGTGGACCGATGCGAGTGTACACACACCTGTGCAAGGTGATGCAGTCCCATGGGTGGAGCAGCACAGTGTCGCCTGGCAACGTTCCAAAAGCAGAGAAACTGCTGGGGGGAGAGTACATACATGGCAATGTAGCACAACATGTGACCTTGTAGGAACCCTTCACCTGCTCACTGTCAGCAGAGCACACAGTCAGCGCAGTCCGGTGCTACAGCACTATGCAGATCCCATGGGCTGTGATTCGTGTCCCCTGACACGGGCCGATGAGCAGACGCTAAACATCACATGACTCGTCCAGCAAGGCAAGGTGGGCTGAGACCGTTGACATCTGTAATGACTTGTGTGCACTTTTGCCACCCCATTACTTGCACCTCGACATGTTCCAAAGCTGCCTGTAAGTGTCTTAAACATTGGTCTGCATGTTGTGGCCCTTGCCTTGCCCGTACTGACACGCACATGCTAATAAAGTCCACGCAACTTCACCTGTGTACAACTGTGATGAGTGTTGATTATGATGACAGATCATGTGCCTACATGTGCATTGTCCGTACACAGGGAGGCATTGACCGACGCCTGTGAATTGGGGGTGAGTCCCCATTGCCAGCTCCACCTCTGTGAACCAGACATTGTGGCTGGGATAGTTGGTGACAGACCTGTACTCCTACGTGTCCCCAGCAATGTGCGTATGGTGTCCAACTTCTCGCCATGAAGAACAAGGTCATCCATCAAAACAGACTGTGTCCAAGAGACGTTCTGTTGTCACATGTGATGGGGGACACCACTTAAGGACTGCTACCGATTGTGACATTTCCACACACAGCCCTATTTGATACATGGACGTGGTGCTACGTTTGGGGGCAACGGGTTTGTTGTCATTGTGCAATGTGGCCACAGCTAGTTCACACCTTCACAGTCATCTAAGTGGCCATGTGGGTCAGGGTCAAACATGCGCATTGATGACATCTACCAGGGTGTACCTTTTAGTGCTATCGATGTCCCGACATTCATCCAAACATTTATTCAGGAGTGAACATAGACATGACACATCTGTGTGATTTGGAATGTTTTATTCACATTCTGGGGGGGGTCGGACCAGGAGCAGTACATGGCCACTTCAAGCCCACATGACATGGTTGCCTAGTGGTGGGCCAACCAGAGTTCCTGTGGCAAGGCAAAGTTGATCTGAAGAGGAAGGGTGCAGTCCGCCGCCGGGTTGCTGTGTCATTGGTACCAGAGCAGATATGGCAGTCCATGTCGGGGTCCATGTGAAGGTCACAGAGTGTTTCGGGGGACAGTGGGAGGTGTTGTTCCAGGGCATGATGCAGAGAGCATGACCAGGTAGGGACAGGCCATATGGCGGGGACGGATGCTACTACCTCCTTCCTCACACAGTCATTACCCTCCACATCTTACTCCTCTGAGACACACGTCTTCTGTGTCCGGTGTGTGTCAGGTGTGTGTGGTGGGGTTATGGCTGCATCACTGTGGTGTGTTGAGTAGGCCTGGGCAATGAACTCCGCTCAGTTTGCATTCCAAAAACACGGAAAGGAGCCAGCTACTAAACTGCACCCACAAATGCTTTGATAAAGCAACTTTACATGCTAAAAAGCATATAACCAATTCACAAAAATAAACTTTGAAAATGAGAAATATCAGTCAATGAGAGAGGTGATGATTTTGGGGTCCCCCCTATCCTAAGGGGAGGACCAAGCAGATGCCTTGAACACAAAGAGCATATCATGCTGAATGATTCAGTGGTGGTCCCATCCTCTTAGGACCACCCCAAGCACAGTTATGGGCAAAAATACAATCCCAATCAAAGGCCCTGCAAAGCATTATGGGACGAGATTAGCAGTGGGCAATGAATATTATAGTATCCAATATCAAAATAATTCTACAAAGAGCTGCAGTTCAACTAGTTGTTACTAGGTGTCCCTCACGAGTCAAATGCAAAAGCATTGAAATTATTACATCAAGCTGCAGTTCCACTAGTCGTTGCTAGGTGTCCCTCAAGTCAAATGCTTTTGCATTTGACTCATGAGGGACACCTAGTAACGACTAGTGGAACTGCAGCTTCATGAAAGGGTTTCAATGCTTTTGCATTTGACTCGTGAGGGACACCTAGTAACGACTAGTTGAACTGCAGCTCTTTGTGCTTGGGGTGGTCCTAAGAGGATGGGACCACCACCGAATCGTTCAGCAAGATGTGCTCTTTGTTTTCAAGGCATCTGCTTGGTTCTCTCCCTAGATTAGGGAGGATCCCAAAATCATCACCTCTCTCACTGCTTACTAAATTTTCATTTTCACTTTTGTGAAATGACTATATGCATTTTAGCATGTAAAGACAGAGATACTTGTTATTTTGCCAAAAGTATATGAGCTTTCTGTTTTATTAATTGGGAGTCCGAGTTTTTGTTCAGGTAGTAGTACTCTGCAAACTACGCCCACACCTAGTGTCGAGGTTCCTGCAGCAGTGACCTGGAACATGCTCAGTGGCAGCAATGGCAAGATGAGGATCTGCAAGGAATGGAAGATCGCAGCTACATCTCGCTGGTGTTCAGCAGTGGCAGCCATACTTTCAGCCTGCATCTGCTCCATGGTCTCCATTGACCTCCGCATCTGTGCCAACTCTGTGCTGTCATCGCTTGGGCCTGTCTGCCTAGACAGTTCTTGTAACCGAGTAATGGACCCAGCGATGTCAGCCAAGGATTGTTGGTGAGCATGGTGCGGACAGTGGGTATCCGTTAGGGACTGTAGGTGCATTCACAACCAGCCACGGCAGTAGGAGGACGCTACCGGTTTCATGTCTTCAGGCCCCCATTCATTGCCCTGTCGCCAGGATTAACAAAATGAACACTGCCATCGCGTATCTCTGCACCGCCCAGCAGTACAGCCTTTTGCATTTCTAATCACATAATTAATTTTCTGCCCAGCTGCCAGACCTTCCACCAATTACGTGCAAGCTACGAGCACACTATTCAAATTGAACTACTATCAGTCTACCCGAGGGTATCTGTGGAAATAACAGATCCTCTTTTTCGCCATTAACTAGCTCACCTATGTCCTGAAGATGAACCCCACTAATTGGGTTCGAAACGTCGTCGACCACTCTACAACATGAACTCCACTCACTGTGTATAAATTATTTGTGGAGTTCAACTATATTGTTGTCAATGCGATGCCTTTTTAAAAAAAACTCACTCACACTACTCACGTCACGCTTTCTTTCACTTAATGTGTGAGCACCTGAATACTAAGCATATCTGAAAAATAAATGTCCGTCATTTTCTGACACACATGACCCTTTGTAAATCCTTTTTTGCTCCTGACTAAATTTAAATCTCATACATACAAACAGTAGTGCCCCTTGCTGGGTCACCATTTTCGTTCTGAAAATTAACTTTATTCAAACAACAGTGCCCCGCTCCGGGTCACCGTTTTCACTTTGGACCTTTGAGGCCATCCCTGAACCATTGTCCTTTAAACATATTCTACTACCCCAGGTTCACATATTGGGGTCCCCTTGTTTTCTACAACCCTGATGGGACTCAGGCACCCACGTATAGCATCGAGTTTGTCTGCCATGAGCTCGAAACCCAGCCGCAGCTGATCTGCCATCCTCTCCTGGCACCCTAACACACGGAGTTTGAAATCCGTGTGTTGGTTGTGGGGGTCCTGGGAGGCAGCCGTGGTGGTGTGTGCTTCCTGTGGTATGGTCTGTGGAGGGTGTGGGCTCACCGCGATGCAGCTGGGCTGCCCTGCTCCTGGAGGTGGGGTGCGGAGGCTGTCCACGAGCCGTTGGAGGGTGTCTGTGCAAATGTGCAGGGTGTCCTCTTCATCATCAGTGAAGAGATGTGTGGTCTGCTCTGCAGGAGGTGTTGATTGTCCCTCTGCAATGTGAAGGGGAGATGCAGGTTAACAGTGTGTTCCATGTATGTTGACGCATTGTAGATGTTTACATTCAGACTGCATGACGATGTACATTGTGACTGTTTTGGTGAAACTGGCTATTTGATGGGAGTCAGTGGATATTTCGACTACATGACGGATGTGTGGTTGTACTCGTACGTTATCAGCTCACAGTGTCATGCATTGCCAGTTGTGATTGCCCAGTTTCTACGCACGAGCGGCACCAGTTGTGTCATCTGTCCTGTGGTGTAGGGGTTGCACTCTGTCCCACATTGTCGTCAATGTTGATGTACTGTGATTGCTATGTGTGTGTGCTGCATTGTTGGTGATTCGCCCCGGCAGCTCTGCATTGGCGGACCCTTATCCCTTTGAGTCGGTGTGCATTTGACTTGTGTGCTTTTCGGGTGCTGGGATGTTTGCGACTTGGGTCATTTGTGCTACTGGAGATATTTGGTACTCTTGTGCATTGTTTGTCTGTAAATGTGTTTTTGACGTCATGGTTTGTAGGTGCACGAGGATGTGTCAGAGTGTGACCTGCTCCTTTACGGATGTGGTCCACACTCAGCCACCTCAGTGTCGTCTTGTGCACCATGTCATGTATTGTGACTTCAGCCATGCTATCTGTCATGCAGTGTCACTTGCATTGTCGGTGTGGCTCACAGAGCCACTGCTTTTCGGGATTCAGCACATGTGCATGGGTAGGTTGTGGCATTGGTGATATGGAGGGGGGCCCATTTGTGCTGATTGTGGACGAGGGACTACTTGGTGTTTCTATGTGTGCTGCAGTGTGCCAAGGGTATCAGGGACATGTTCCACAGTCATTGTGGGTGTGCAGTGTGCTGCACATGATTGTGAATGTGTGGCATTGTGCACATCTGCCCCCGTCCCCCCAGTCCCTGGTCGTTACTCACCCTGTTGCTGTTGGGTCAGGTCATATCGGGCTGTGTCCAGACCCCCGACTCCTTGCACCGTCTCCAAGCTGATGACTGTGGCCAATATTTCCTCCAGCTCATCCAGCTCCTCCTGGGGCACAGGACTACCACCTCCAGTCGCCTTTGCTGCCTTCATGTTGGCAGCGAGTTTCTGTTTGGTTTGGCTGTGCACTTCATGCCAGCGCCTCTTTGCCTCCTCCATTGACCTCCTCGACACTCCGACTGCATTCACGTTGGTGACAATGGATTGCCATATTTCCGTTTGTGTTGCCAATGACGCAGTGGAGGTGATGAACAGTTGTTGGTAGTGTTCTATCACCTTCGTGACGATGATCCGGTCTTCCTGCGGACTGAACCCCGTCTTTCTCTTCCTCTTCTCCTTGCCCTTCCCCGAACACGGGGTTCCTGGCTGGTCCTCCGTGGGGCTTGTGGGGTTCGGGTTGTCCTCTGCACTCGATCCGGGTGCATCCATGGTGCTACGCAGTTTGTTTTGTTTTTGGTGTTTATTTTTTGGTTGCTCTTATAGTGCATTTTCACGCATGACGCATGGGATTTGCGGGCCTGTGGCTGGTTGTCGCTGATTTTTGTATCGCGGTTTGGGACATCGCAGGTTTTGTCGCGTTCGTGTTTCGCATTGTTTCTGCGTCGCGTTGGTTTTTGGGCGGTCATTTGGCGCGTTATCCTGCTACTATCGCATGGTGCCGCAGGGTTGGGAATACCACGTTGACAAGGTGTTACTTTCCCACGATGGACTGCGATGTGAAGGGTTGCGTTAAGCAACTTTTGCGGTAGCTATCACACGTTCTTGAGAATATGCCCCATAGTGTACTAAAATGATGTACACTGTGCAGAGAGTCCAGTAAGTCCCTTATTGATTTATAGAGGCACAAGTAGACAATACTAGCAATCTATTTGTGGTAGCGTGGGCAAGCAGTTAGGCTTTTCAGTGAGTAGTGCTAAGCATTTGTTGTACTCACCGAGGCAATAAATGAGACACACACTCAAGAATGAATCTGAGACCAGTTTATAAAAATAGTATTGATTTATATAATTTTTCAGACCAAGAACTTCAATCTACAGTACGTATTTTCAAAGTTACGATTTTTAAGAGTTTGGAAAATCTATAACTTTTGTGCGCAACTACGCACCGATGAAATCAATGGGGAAAAGCAGAAAAATGCATATAACATTTTCACAAAGTTCACCTTCTCATTTCAGGTCAATAGCAGGTTCAGATCCAAAGTTCCAGCAGCAGAAGATCGGTAGTGTCCCAGATTCGGCTGGGAGCACCTGGGAAGGCACTGCACAGGAGGACTTAGAGGTAAGTCTGGTGGGTCCCACTCGAGGGAGGCGGTCGCAGGGATCTCAGGACCACAGGAGCACAACTGAGTCATTGTTACCGGGGCTGAACGGGCAGGGTGCAGAGCAGCAAGGTCAGCCGGGGCCATGTGTCGAGGGACCCTCGTGGTCAAGAGCAGGCAACTTGGAGAGGTGATTTTGAGACAGCTGGGCCACTCATGAAGTGGGTCTCAGGGGTCTCGTTGTCCCTCAATGGGTACTTGCTTCTGGGGTAGTTGGAGTCTAGCACAGACTCTTCGTCTTGCTGTTTGCTGAACTGGTTCTGGTAGGTCGTGGTGTCTCCATACTTGGAGAGACACATCTGACCCTCTGGAGCTGATATACCTCATTTGGTGCAAGTACTGCATCGGAGTCATCAGGGAGCAGCAAGTCGACAAACCGGACTATGCAGGATTTGTGCCTGCGGTGTGCAGGAGAGTGATAACTTCACTGCAAGTGAGGTTCTTAGCATTTATTTGAAGGCTGGAGGAGCTCCGGGGTTCTTGGAGTTCTTACAGGTTCTGGAAGAGACTGCACAACCACGACTGTCGAGTCCTTGAAGCAGCAGGCAGGGTTTGGTGCCAATTATCTCTGCAGCAGGGCTTCAATTCTTGGGCAGCAGCTCTTCTTTGTCCATGTCTTCTTCTTGTCCATTGAATTAAAGTTCAAGGTCCAGGGATGCCACCTAAATACCAAATTTAGGGGTGTTAAAGGGGGAGACAGATAGTAGCCAATGGTCTACTTACCTTTAAGGTGTCTACACCGTCTAAGTGACCACTTCCTGTGGGAAGGGGCACTACACTAGGCCTGATAGATTGTTTTCCGACCATCCCAAAGTGTTGGATTTCCAGGAGATGGGTTCACATCGCCTGCTACACTTTGGGGGTGGTGCTGGCTGAATGTGGGCACTCCTGATCTAATTAATTTTCTCACCTGTCCTCCTGCCAAATGTGGAGCAGGACAGGGGTGTTGGCATCCACCACTATCTGGGGAAGCCTGGGCTGCACTTCAAGGATGGCATCCCCTTTGAAGATTCCTGCTATGGAAGACAATTCAGGCCTGGAGGCAATGTGAAGCTCCTCCGCCAGAGCAGGCATTGTTTCTGGCCTTTGAGAGCTCGGGCTCTCACCCTATGAGGTCAAAAACATGTCTGATGGTGACAGGCTGGCTATGACTAGTCAGAGACCATACCAGTGTTTGGTAGGTTTTCTGGGGACCCTCTAAAGGGTCTCCTGTGTGCATTTAATAATAGATCCAACACTGGCATCAGTGAGGATTTATTTAGATGAGATATTTGGTACCAAACATCTTAGGGTACAGTGAAGCCATCACAGAGCTAGGAAGCTCGTTGTTAGAAATGGGGGTCTCTAGTTGCCAGAGGTGGGTACCTTTGTCCAAATAGGGACTCTTGCTTCTAGTTAGGGTAAGGAGGATATACACTTTAGATAACCCCTGCTCACCCCCTGGGTAGCTTGGCACGAGCAGACAGACTTATCCCAAAGGCAATGTGTAAAGTATTTGTACTCAAAACACACAGTACGCACTCAAGAGAAGTGATGTGTTGAATCCGGTCTGTAGAGGGAAGTGATCTGTTGACTCCAAGACCGTTCTGGTCCACGGGTGATGCGTTGGGAAAACTTGCCACACAGGTGCAATCCGTGGAAATCCGGAATGCGTCAGTGATCAGTGCGGTGTCGTCGAGCAGTGCTGTATTGGTTTCTTCAGCCAAGATCACTTGATGTGTCAGATCTTGCAGCTGCGACAGGTGCTGCATCGGTTTTGGGAGCGGCGCAGTGATGTATGGAGATTCTTCTCGCGCAGCGGTGCAGCATCGGAAACACAGCCGCAAGAAGAGCAATGCATCGATTTTCTTAGTTATTCAGGTTTCTTCCAGCTCCCAGCAGCAAGCACAACCTCCTGAGGCCCAGAACTGTAACAGGCACCTCCTGGCAGGTCCACCCTGGACCGGAAACAAGCCTCCAAGGACCGGTTTTGGGGTTTCACCCCTCATCAGCCAGGATAGCTTGAATCCAGTGGCACAGTGAGTCTGGGACCCACGTCTGGGCATACCAGGCGCACTTAGGGCAAGGAAGCAAAAGACACACAATTGATGGATGGAATGCAGAACAAATCAAAAAATGTACCCCCAGTCAAGAGAGGTGAGTTAAATCCATCATTCTTTTGCTCACCATGCCACCCCAGTTTAGACCTGGCCATATCCAAATCAGTCTTGACCCTGTGCCTCATGGGAACAGTCCAGCCCGAACTGCCAAGCCAGGTCCTCCCTGGACCGGAAATAAGCATCCTAGGACCAGCTTCAGGGTTTCACCCCTCATCAGCCAAGATAGTTTGAATCTAGTGGCACAGTGAGCCCGGGATCCACGTCTGGGCATACCTGTCGAACTTAGGGCAAGGAAGCAAAAGACACACAATTTATGTACGGAATGCAGAACAAATCAAAACATTCACCCCCAGTCAAGAGATCTGGGTTAAATCCATCATTCATGTGCTCTTCATGCCACCCCAGTTTAGACCCTGTGCCTCATGGGAACAGTCCAGCCCGAACTGCCAAGCCAGGTCCTCCCTGGACCGGAAACAAGCATCCTAGGACCGGTATCGGGGTTTCACCCCTCATCAGCCAGGATAGCTTGAATCCAGAGGCAGTTCGGGCTGGACTGTTCCCATTGGGCGCAGGGTCAAGACTGATTTGCATATGGCTGGGTTCAAACTGGAATGGCATGGGGAGCAGAAAAACGATGGATTTAGGCCCAGATCTCTGTACTGGGGTGAATGTATGACATTGTTCTGCATTCTGTCCATCAGTTGTTCTTTTTGCATTAGTCACCCCGAGTGGGACGGGTATGCCTAGACGTGGGTCCTGTGCTCTCCATGCCACTGGAGTCAAGCTATCCTGGCTGATGAGGGGTGAAACCTCGAAACCGGTCCTAGGATGCTTGGTTCCAGTCCAAGGAGAACCTGGCCTGGCAGTTCGGGCTGGACTGTTCCCATTGGGTGCAGGGTCAAGACTGATTTGCATATGGCTGGGTTCAAACTGGAATGGCATGGGGAGCAAAAAAATGATGGATTTAGGCCCAGATCTCTGTACTGGGATGAATGTATGACATTATTCTGCATTCTGTCCATCAGTTGTTCTTTTTTAATTTGTCACCCCGAGTGGGACGGGTATGTCCAGATGTGGGTCCCCTGCTCTCCATGCCACTGGAGTCAATCTATCTTGGCTGATGAGGGGTTAAACCCCGAAACCGGTCCTAGGATGCTTGGTTGCAGCCCAGGGACGACCTGGCCTGGCAGTTCAGACTGGACTGTTCCCATTTACATATGGCTGGGTTCAAACTGGATTGGCATGGGAAGCAAAAAAACGATGGATTTAGGCCCAGATCTCTGTACTGGGGTGAATGTATGACATTGTTCTGCATTCTGTCCATCAGTTGTTCTTTTTGCATTTGTCACCCAGAGTGGGACGGGCATGCGCTGACGTGGGTCCCGGGCTCTCCATGCCACTGGAGTCAAGTTATCCTTGCTGTTGAGCGGTGAAACCCCAAACCGGTCCTAGAATGCTTGGTTCCAGTCCAGGGAGGACCTGGCCTGGCTGATGAGGGGTGAAACCCCAAAACCGGTCCTAGGATGCTTGGTTCCAGTCCAAGGAGAACCTGGCCTGGCAGTTCGGGCTGGACTGTTCCCATTGGGCGCAGGGTCAAGACTGATTTGCATATGGCTGGGTTCAAACTGGAATGGCATGGGGAGCAAAAAAATTATGTGTTTAGGCCCAAATCTCTGTACTGGGATGAATGTATGACATTATTCTGCATTCTGTCCATCAGTTGTTCTTTTTTCATTTGTCACCCCGAGTGGGACGGGTATGTCCAGATGTGGGTCCCCTGCTCTCCATGCCACTGGAGTCAAGCTATCTTGGCTGATGAGGGGTGAAACCCCAAAACCGGTCCTAGGATGCTTGGTTGCAGCCCAGGGAAGACCTGGCCTGGCAGTTCGGACTGGACTGTTCCCATTTACATATGGCTGGGTTCAAACTGGATTGGCATGGGAAGCAAAAAAACGATGGATTTAGGCCCAGATCTCTGTACTGGGGTGAATGTATGACATTGTTCTGCATTCTGTCCATCAGTTGTTCTTTTTTCATTTGTCACCCCGAGTGGGACAGGTATGTCCAGATGTGGGTCCCCTGCTCTCCATGCCACTGGAGTCAAGCTATCTTGGCTGATGAGGGGTTAAACCCTGAAACCGGTCCTAGGATGCTTAGTTGCAGCCCAGGGACGACCTGGCCTGGCAGTTCAGACTGGACTGTACCCATTTACATATGGCTAGGTTCAAACTGGATTGGCATGGGAAGCAAAAAAACGATGGATTTAGGCCCAGATCTATGTACTGGGGTGAATGTATGACATTGTTCTGCATTCTGTCCATCAGTTGTTCTTTTTGCATTTGTCACCCCGAGTGGGACGGGCATGCGCTGACGTGGGTCCCGTGCTCTCCATGCCACTGGAGTCAAGTTATCCTTGCTGTTGAGCGGTGAAACCCCAAACCGGTCCTAGAATGCTTGGTTCCAGTCCAGGGAGGACCTGGCCTGGCTGATGAGGGGTGAAACCCCGAAACCGGTCCTAGGATGCTTGGTTCTAGTCCAAGGAGAACCTGGCCTGGCAGTTCGGGCTGGACTGTTCCCATTGGGCGCAGGGTCAAGACTGATTTGCATATGGCTGGGTTCAAACTGGAATGGCATGGGGAGCAAAAATATTATGTGTTTAGGCCCAGATCTCTGTACTGGGATGAATGTATGACATTATTCTGCATTCTGTCCATCAGTTGTTCTTTTTTCATTTGTCACCCCGAGTGGGACGGGTATGTCCAGATGTGAGTCCCCTGCTCTCCATGCCACTGGAGTCAAGCTATCTTGGCTGATGAGGGGTGAAACCCCGAAACCGGTCCTAGGATGCTTGGTTGCAGCCCAGGGACGACCTGGCCTGGCAGTTCGGACTGGACTGTTCCCACTTACATATGGCTGGGTTCAAACTAGGCCTGGGCGGTAAATTCCGTTCCGTTCACGGAATTTGCGGAATTTGGGGAATTTGGGAGAACGCGGAATTACCAAAAATTCCGCGATCCGCGGTTTCGCGGAATTTTTTGCTTGTTTGCGCTTTCAAAATGCGTGTTCGCGAGATATTTCTCCCCGAGCACGCAAACAGCGTTCGCGAACGGAAAAAAGTATCGCGAACAGGCGGAACAAGCAACTCCGCGTGTTTGCGGAACTTTTGCGTGCTCGCGGAGATTTTTTACCGTTTCGCGGAGCTTTGCGTAGCGCGACTATGCAAATTCCGCCCACCCCTAGTTCAAACTGGATTGGCCTGGGAAGCAAAAAAACGATGGATTTAGGCCCAGATCTCTGTACTGGGGTGAATGTATGACATTGTTCTGCATTCTGTCCATCAGTTGTTCTTTTTGCATTTGTCACCCGAGTGGGACGGGCATGCGCTGACGTGGGTCCCGTGCTCTCCATGCCACTGGAGTCAAGTTATCCTTGCTGTTGAGCGGAGAAACCCCAAACCGGTCCTAGAATGCTTGGTTCCAGTCCAGGGAGGACCTGGCCTGGCAGTTCGGGCTGGACTTTTCCCATTGGGCGCAGGGTCAAGACTTATTTGCATATGGCTAGGTTCAAACTGGAATGGCATGGGGAGCAAAAAAACGATGGATTTAGGCCCAGATTTCTGTACTGGGGTGAATGTATGACATTGTTCTGCATTCTGTCCATCAGTTGTTCTTTTTGCGTTTGTCACCTCAAGTGGGACAGGTATGCCCAGACGTGGGTCCCGTGCTCTCCATGCCACTGGAGTCAAGCTATCCTGGCTGATGAGGGGTGAAATCCCGAAACCGGTCAGAGGATGCTTGGTTCCAGTCCAGGGAGGACCTGGCCTGGCAGTTCGGGCTGGACTGTTCCCATTGGGCGCAGGGTCAAGACTAATTTGCATATGGCTGGGTTCAAACTGCAATGGCATGGGGAGCAAAAAAACGATGGATTTAGGCCCAGATCGCTGTACTGGGGTGAATGTATGACATTGTTCTGCACTGTGTCCATCATTTGTTCTTTTTGTATTTGTCCCCCTGAGTGGGACGGGTATGCCCAGAAGTGGGTCCCGTGCTCTCCATGCCACTGGAGTCAAACTATCCTGGCTGATGAGGGGTGAAAACCCAAAACCGGTCTGAGGATGCTTGATTCCAGTCCAGGGAGGACCTGGCCTGGCATTTCGGGCTGGACTGTTCCCATTGGTCGCAGGGTCAAGACTGATTTGCATATGGCTGGGTTCAAACTGGAATGGCATGGGGAGCAAAAAAACTATGGATTTAGGCCCAAATCTCTGTACTGGGGTGAATGTATGACATTGTTCTGCATTCTGTCCATTAGTTGTTCTTTTTGCATTTGTCACCCCGAGTGGGACGGGTATGCCCAGACATGGGTTCTGCGCTCTTCATGCCACTTGAGTCAAGCTATCCTGGCTGATGAGGGGTGAAATCCCGAAACCGGTCCAAGGATGCTTGGTTCCACTCCAGGAAGGAACTGGCCTGGCAGTTCGGGCTGGACTGTTCCTATTGGGCGCAGGGTTAAGATTGATTTGCATATGGCTGGGTTCAATCTGGAATGGCATGGAGAGCAAAAAAACAATGGATTTAGGCCCAGATCTCTGTACTGGGGTGAATGTATGACATTATTCTGCATTCTGTCCATCAGTTGTTCTTTTTACTTTCTATAAGTGGCATTTTCAAACACTCAATTTAAAAACCATCTTTACAAAAAGATGTGTTATTAAATTCTGAATTCAGAGAGCCTGAACGTTATTTCTCCATCTTGTTCCAATGGGAAGTTATACTTGTAAGATGTTTAAGTATTTCCCATTCTGTCCTATGGGACAGATATCCTTTCAATAGTGAAAAAAGGAAATTGGCAGTATTTCACTATCAGGACATACCACACACACCAATACATGTCCTTCCTTTCACATGCACTGCACCCTGCCCAGGGGAGTACCTTGGGCCTACCATACGGGTGCCTTACATGTAAGGAAAAGTGAAGGTTAGGGTCTGGCAAGTGGGTGCACTTGCCAGGTCGATATGGCAGTTTACAAACTGCGCACAGACACTGCAGTGGCATGTCTGAGATACCTTTTCAGGGCTACTCATGTGGTGGCACAATCAGTGCTGCAGGCCTACTAGTAGCATTTGAAATACAGGCCCTGGCATAGGCAGTGCACTTTACTAGGGACTTACCAGTAAATCAAATATACCAATCAGGGAGAACCAATTGTAACCACAATTTACACAGAGAGCATGTGCACTTTAGCACTGATTAGCAGTGGTAAAGAGCCTAGAGTCCTAATGCCAACAACAACAGGTCAGGAAAAATTAGGAGGAAGAAGCAAAACGTTTGGGGATAATCCTGCAAAAAGGGCCAAGTCCAACACTTGTAATGACAAATATCCAGCCCATGTTCTCTCCATGGCTTCCCTGTGCACTAACAACATCCAAGAATGGCTCAGATTTTGCAGGGTCATATTCGCTCATACAGATGTGTCCACACATGGGATACAGTGCACCCTGCCTTAGGGCTATAAGGCCTGCAGTAGGGGTGACTTACCTATGTCTCATGCGGTGTATGAGGGAATGGCACACAGGACTGTGTGCTATATTGACTCTTCAGTTTTCTCTGCACCAAGAAATGCAGCCTGCAATGGCAGTTTGGATGGTCTTGATAAGTGGTCTCTGGGGTGGGACAATTTGTGCTGCAGCCCCAGTGGACTCTCTTCAGTACCCATGCCCTAGGTACCAGAGGTACCATTTACTAGGGACCTACAGGGGTGGCTCAAATTGTGCCAATCGTGGAACGGTTTTGGGAAAGAGATCTGGCACTGGGACATAGTTAGCAGGGTTAGCAGGGACCCAGTGCACTGACAGTTCGAAATTGCATCAGGCATAAACCAAATAATGGGGGTAACCAGATCAAAAGAGACACAATTCTACAAAGGGTGCATGTGATTAAGGAGGAGTGTTTTGTGTAGGAGGAGCACCTTCCTGCACAAAAACAATCCCCTGCAGCACACATAGAAAGAGGAGAAAACAAAGAGAAATAAAAATATTTCTACTTGTTATGCCTCACCTGGGAAGGCATTTCTTTTTGGGGCATTCCCAGATCTACCGCTTTTGGTAAATCTGGGAAAGTGGGAAAACCCACGCAATTCCCTTGGAACGTCTTCCCAAGGCAGAGTAAAGCAACACAGCGATTTACACTGCATTGCGTTACTCCTGATTTATGTAGTAAATCAGGGCCACGCAAGGTGGTCTCGTGTGGCTTCATAAATCACATTTTGGGGTTGTGCAGTGTTAGAAATGGGGGTCTCTAGTTGGCAGAGGTAGGTACCTTTGTCCAAGTAGGGACCCTTCTTCCTTTTCAGGGTAAGGGGATACACTTCTAAAATGACCACTGCTCACCCCCTTGATAGCTTGGCACGAGCAGACAGGCTTATCTCAGAGGCAGTGTTTAAAGCATTTGTGCACACATACAGTAATACAGTGAAAACACTACAAATGGACACCACACCAGTTTAGAAAAATAAGTCATCTTTATCTAAACCAAACAAGACCAAAACGACAAAAATCCACAATACAGTACCAAAAATATGATTCTTAAAAGGTAGAAACAGTTCTGTTCCAAGAAAATGTTGGATGCGTCGAAAAATGCAAGCAAAAAGGGGAGCAGGGAAGGTGATGCGTTGGTTCCTTACACTCAGGGAAGGTGATGTGTCGGATCCTTGCTCCTGGGGAGATGATGCATCAGTTCCTTACTGCTGCACAGGGGAGGTGATGCGTTGGTTCCTTACCGGAGAGGAGGTGATGCGTCGGTTTCTTACTGCGTCCCCCAACGATGCGACAGACTTGACTCTTCGATGCATGACAATCCGGTACGATGCAATGCGTGAAGACCCCGGATGCCCTGCGATGATTTCAGCCGCGTCCGCTCAATGCGTCGGTTCTTCAACAACAGGGCCTGTGTCAGAATCGGTGCGGTGATCTCGGTCGTCGAAGATCGCTCCATAGGGTTCGTCGCATGGCAGACACTTCAGCCGCGAGCCAGCGCTGCGTCAATTTTTCGGCAACAGCGATGCATCTGGAAATTCTTCTTACACTGCTGCGATGCATTGGGAACAGGCGATGAGTCAATTTTCACAGTTCTTGCAGTTTCCAGTCCCAAAACAACCTCCAGAGGTCCAGAACACGGGCAGGCACCTCTCAGCATGTCAGGACTCCCAGCAAAGGAGTTCGGGATGGACAGGGGGTGAAGTCTTTGTGTCCCTGAGACTTCAGAACAGGAAGCAAGCTCTATTTCAAGCCCTTGGAGATCTTCCTCAAGCAAGTGACACACCACACAGCAAAGTCCTTCTCCTTTCCTTGGGAGAAAGTAGCCACTGCAGGACAACCCCAGACAGCAAACAGCACAGGGGCAGTATTCCTCCTCAGTTTCTCCAGCTCTTATCCTTGGCAAAGGTTCCTCTTGATTCCCAGAAGTAATCTAAAGTTCTAGGGTCTGGGCCCCAATATTTATACAGCAATTATCTTTGTTCTCTGGTGGCAGAGCAGCCCTGTGCTCAGTCAAAACCAGTTCTGTCCTCTCTGGTGCAGCTTCCCGGCAGTAGGTGGAAACAGCATTGTGTAAGGCAGACCAGCCCTATTCAGGTGCAAGGAAATCTCCTCCCCTACTCTAAATGCAGCCAAGGTCTATTCAGCCCAGCCCTGACTCATTCAGGAAAGGTAGGACACACATCAACCCCCACGGTGTCCGTCTGAGAGAATGCACATCCTCAGCCCCTGTCAATCCAAAGCCAGACAGTAAATACACAAACCAGCAGAGGCACACAGGATGGCTAAGCAAGAAAATACCCACTTTCTAAAAGTGGTAATTTTAACCACACAATATAAAAATCAGCTTTCCTAAAAGATGCATTTTTATATTCTGAGTTCAGGCATACTAAATTCCATCTTTCTATCTTGTCCCAATGGGAAGTTGTATTTATAAGATGTTATAAATAAACTCCCATTCCTTCCTATGGGACAGATAGCCTTTCAATAGTGAAAAACGAAATACACTGTGTTAGATTTGGGGGTCTCTAGTTGGCAGAGGTAGGTACCTTTGACCAAATAGGGACCCTTGCGTCTAGTCAGGGAAAGGGGATTACACTCCTGGATAACCCCTGCTCACCCCCTTGGTAGCTTGGCACGAGCAGTCAGGCTTTTCTCAGAGGCTGTGTGTAAAGCATTTGTGAACACATACATTAATACAGTGAAAACACTACAAATGGACACCATACCAGTTTAGAAAAATAGATAATCTTTATCTAATCATAAACAAGACCAATACAACAAAACTCCACAGTACAGTTATCAAGGTATCTTCAAGAATAGGTTATTCACTTAAATCAAGTTTCTAGCAACAAATGACTTCAACTGGAGTTATTACGACGTCGTGACAGATGAAAATCCCGAAGTACGGCGCCGACCGCGAGGTTCGCGGCGTCGGGCCCACAAAGAACAGTTTTTGGGAAAAGCGATGAAAACAAAGACGGTTCACGGCGTCTGGGAGGTGCGGCTTCGTTGGCGCTGCACGGCGTCGGTTCCTTACGACCCCAGGGAAGGTGTAGACTCGGTTCCTTATTGCAGCGCAGGGGAGGTGAGACGACGGTTCCTTACTGCGTTGAGGAGGTGACGTCACGATGGCGCCGAAACCACGGTTCCTTACGATGTCGCAATGTTGATGGCTTCGGGGTCACCCACGTCGAGGTTCGGCTCCGCGATGATGAGATTGGCTTCGGAGTCAATGCGGCACAGCAGCAGGCGTCAGGCCTACGTCGCAAATCGGAGCAGCGCTCACGGCTTCGGGCAGGTTACGGCGTCGCTCGCTGGCGTCGATGTGGCACGGCAGCTGGCGTTTTGGCCTACGTCGCAAGACCGAGCAGCGCTCACAGCTTCGGTGCAGGTTACGGCGTCGCTCACCAGTGTCGGTGTTGCAATTTCCTTCTGTAGCAGCTAAAACAACAGTTCTGGATGCAGGCAGACAGAAGGGGTGAAGTCTTGGTTTCCCTGTGACTTCAGACAGGAGGCAAGCTCAGTTCAAGCCCTTGGAGATCTTCCTCAAGATGATGAAAGCACACTCAGTCCTTTTCTCCTTTCTTTGGCAATGAAGCAACCACTGCAGGCCAACCCCCAAACAGCGCGTAGCACAGGGGTAGTCTCCTCCTTCAGTTTCCTGGTTCTTCTCCTCAGCAAAGGTTCATCTTGATTTCCAGAAGTGATCTAAAGTCTTGGGGTCTGGGCCCCAATATTTATACTCAAAAATCCTTTGTCTCTGAAGGCAGAGAGTGTCTGTGCCTTACCAAAACCAGTTCTGTGCAGCTTCCTGGCAGGAGGTGGAGACAGCATTGTTTGAGAGCAGACATGGCCCAGGTAGCTGAAAGGAAATCTCCTCCCCCTACTCTCTATTTTATGAGGGCTCAGGGGAGTGAAAGGAAATCCCCGCCCCCCACTCTCTATTCAGCCCAGCCCTAACCCATCAGACTGCTGGAGCCAAGCCCTCCTGTCACTCACAAACCAGACAGGCAATACACAACCTAGCGGAGGCAAGCTGGATGGTTAGGCAAGAAAATACCTACTTTCTAAAAGTAGTATTTTCAAACACAGAATGTAAAAATCACCCACACTAAAAGATGTATTTTAACATTCTGAGTTCAGGCATACCAAACTCGAATTTCTACCTTGTTCCCTGGGTCAGTTAGGATTATACGATGTTATAATCAAACTGCCCATTCTGGCCTATGGGAGCAGGTAGCCTTGCAATAGTGAAAAACGAAATTGGCTGTAATTCACTATCAGGACATGCCACACACACCAGGGCATGTCCTACCTTTCACATACAATGCACCCTGCCCTAGGGCCTACCTTAGGGGTGGCTAACATGTAGAAAAGGGAAGGTTTGGGGACTGGCAAGTGGGTGCACTTTCCAAGTCGACATGGCAGTCCCAGACTGCACACAGGCTCTGCAATGGCAGGCCTGAGCCATAGTTTACAAGCTGCTCCGGTGGGTGGCACAATCAGCGCTGCAAGCCCACCAGCAGCATTTGATTTACAGGCCCTGGGCACATGCGGTGCACTGTACTAGGGTCTGACCAGTAAATCAAATAATCCAATCATGGAATCACTAATCCATACAACAATTTACCATAGAGAGCATATGCACTTTAGCACTGATCAGCAGTGGTAAAGTGCCCAGAGTCATAAAACCAACAAAAATAGGTCAGAAAGAATACAGGAGGAAGGCAAAAATGTCAGGGATGACCCTGCAAAAAGGGCCAAGTCCAACACACTGTATTTCAATATCAGGACATGTCACACACCTCAGTACATGTCCTACCTTTCACATACACTGCACCCTGCCCATGGGGCTACCTTTGGCCTACCTTAGGGATGACCCACATGTAATGAAAGGGAAGATTAGGGCCTAGCAAGTGGGTGCACTTGCCAGGTCGACATGGCCGTACTAGACTACACACACACACACACAGACACACTGCAGTGGCAGGTCTGAAATACCTGTACAGGGCTACTTCTGTGGGTGGCACAATCAGTGCTGCAGGCCCACTAGTAGCATTTGAATTACAGACCCTGGCACTCTCAGTGCACTTTACTAGGGACTTACCAGTAAATCAAATATGCCAATCATGGAATCATGGAATCACCAATCCATAAACACAAAGGGCCTGATTCACAGAACTAACTTACTTCAAAAACGTAAAGTTAGTACTTTTTGGTATTCACAGAATACACTTACTCATTTTGGTATTCACAGAATGAACTTACTCATTTCGGTATTCACAGAAGTTAGTAGTCCTAACTTTAAGACTCCTAAATGCCTTCTGTGAATACCGAAAGTCTTAAAGTTAGGATTTTTCTCAGTTTAGGAGTAGTAAAGTTAGGACTCCTAACTTTACTACTCCTAAACTGAGAAAAATCCTAACTTTAAGACTTTCGGTATTCACAGAAGGCATTTAGGAGTCCTAAAGTTAGGAGTCCTAACTTTACTACTCCTAAACTGAGAAAAATCCTAACGTTAAGACTTTCGGTATTCACAGAAGGCATTTAGGAGTCCTAAAGTTAGGACTACTAACTTCTGTGAATACCGAAATGAGTAAGTTCATTCTGTGAATACCAAAATGAGTAAGTGTATTCTGTGAATACCAAAACGTACTAACTTTACGTTTTTGACGTAAGTTAGTTCTGTGAATCAGGCCCAATTTACAGGGAGAGCATATACACTTTAGCACTGAATAGCAGTGGTAAAGTGCCCAGAGTCCTAAAACCAACAATAACAGCTCAGAAACAGAAGGCCAAAAAGCAAAAAGTCTGGGGATAAACCCACTGGACAAGCCATGTCTTACATGCTGTGTAAGTATGATGCAATACCTTTCATAAATATGATGAGTGTCTGCCCGTGCCAGCATTTTTGTGAGGCATGGAAGCACTTAATGAAGCAGAGAGGTGCATACAGGCGCATACAACAAAGCCAATCAACTTTTACACACTAAAATCTTTTTCACACTGAAAGTTGTCTGAGTTACTGGGATCAAAATTCATTTGTGCAAGAGAACACCAACACACCTATAATGTATTAAAATGGATAGGAACAACGCAAACATCCATGCGTTTTCACACAAAGTCTGATCAGCTAGTGCTGCTTGGTCTGGCTTTGTGTAAAATCCTATCAGCAATATAAGCCAGGGCCCTCATTTATGGTGTTTTGGCGTAGGGCAGTGCAGCAAGTCACCATGCTGCGCTGCCCTACGTCAAAGTGAAAGGACAGGAATGCACCGTATTTATCGAAAATATGGTGCATTCCTGTCTTCTCCGCCTGTGCTGGTGCCATTTTGGCAACCTAGCACCAATACAGGCACCCTTGCACCAGAGTACAAGGGTGCCTGTGTTGTCGGCAGAATTGTTTTTGTGCAGGAAGGGACACCTTCCTGCACACAGTCAACCCTGGGAATGCTTTTTCCTCTTTCCATGTGTCCTGCAGAATGCAGGACACATGGAAAGAGGAAAAATGAGGAGGAAAAAAAGTGATTTCTTTTTGTTACGCCTCACTTCAGGAGGCATAGAGTTTTGGTGCATCCCCAGGGTTACATGGTTTTGTAAATCTGGGGAAGAGTCAATATCCATGGGTGTTGCGTGGGAACACCAACCGCGATGCTCATAGAACACCTACCAAGCGCAGAGTAAGGCAACATAGCGATTTGTGCGGCCTTGCCTTACTCCATCTTTATGAGGCCATTCAAAACCACGCAAAGTGGCTTTGCGTGGCTTCATAGATATGATTTCAAGGTTTGTGCAATTGGAGCCTCACAAAAAGAGACCCTCTAGGGGAAACATCCATTACAACGCAGTCATTACAATGACCTATCTTTACAACGCAACTGTTACAACGCAACTGCCTTTACATCGCATTCCATTACAACGCATGCCATTACAACGCATTATAAGGTAAGTAATGGAGACTTTTTTAGTATTGGGGTGGGTATGGGTTTTGGGGTACATGGGAATAGTAATTTTTACCCCTACACTATCCAAAACTTTCCCTACTGTTGCACCCACTGGAGTGGGAATAGTAATTTTTACCCCTACACTATCCAACACTTACCCTACTGTTGCCCTAAAAGTATTATGCGTTGTAATGGTATGCGTTGTAATGTAATGCGTTGTAATGGTAGTTTTAAAAAATGCGTTGTAAAATCATGCAATGTAATTATAGTTGCGATGTAAAGACTGCGTTGTAATTGCTTGCGTTGTAACGTCATATATTCCCCTCTAGTGGCATAAGGGGTTCATAAATATTCCCCCAGGGGACAAGAAGGAGCAAGAAGAATATCGCATGGTATTGATGTTCTTTACAGTGTAACTGTAGCAAAGTTACACATCATGGCTGGCTCTTGGGAAATTGGCCTCAGCTTGAGATTTGTACTGGAGGGCTTACTTTGAGTACTTCTCTCAAGCAAGCACCATTGGGTGAACTTTATGCTATAGCACAGTGCTTAACATTGAACTAACAAAATGTTTTTACTCAAGTTGTTTTTTATTAAAGATTGCAATATTCAAGCATAGAATCAAAGTTGCCAAAAATAACCAAAAAGTGAAAACAATAACCCTTTTTCCCTCCTACAGCCCCTAAGGTTATTTCACCTCCTTCCTTTTTGCAGCATCCCTGTACAGTTTCTTCATTAGCAATATAAACTGTCATCCCCACTAAAAAAGACTTCGAGCTATTGCTCCCACACATCATAACCCCTTTTCAGTGACAACTGGCATAATATTCTGTCACTCCAGCAGACACAGAGTTCTCAAGCTCACTGCTGCATAGTTTGTCCTCGGGCTGTTAAGTACTCAAGCGTGCTTTCAGTGTCATCATAAGCGATGGTGCACGGCCTAAAATGTAAACATTAAGGGGCTTATTTACAAGCCCCTTGCGCCACATTTGCGTCATTTTTCCCATGTTAAAAATGACGCAAAAGTGGCGCAAGGGCCTTGTAAATAAGCCCCTAATTTCTCAAGAGCCAGGAATTGCCATAGCGTAAGGAATTATGGAGGATCAGGTTTCTTCCAGTACAAGACTACCTACCAAAGCCTCAGCAGAACATGTCAATTGATTCAACAGCACCTTATCTTCAGCATCTTCATCTGCTAGATTCTCCTGGGAGTTGCACCGTAGCAGTGGCCTGGATCTTCTTAGACTGGGTAGCCTAAGGTCATGTTAATATTGCTCAGGAATTCCTTCCAACAGATAGTTATCCCGCGGCAGCTCCGTCATATCTGTAAAATCGTGCCAATTTGCATTTTAAATCTCCATCAGTTGGTCTTGGCATCAAGGTATATATGATTCAATCCTTCAAGAGTCGAATGCCACTGGAGAAGGACCTTATATGCAGTCTCGCTAGTTGAATTGTCACTGATTTGTTTGGGGATATCCCTCCAGACCCGCTCCCACTCTTTATCTGAAATCTCTCTTTCAAGTGCGTCTTACCATCATTTCGGGTACAGCCGTGCTAGTTTCTGTTGCTCTTTCCTCAAAGTCCTATTCAATATTGATATTAAACTTCTAGAGCCAGAGTGGGTCTGTGAACTTTTTTCTCGTGGGGTCAAATCTCTTATGGCAGTTTATTGTTGATGCGACGAGCCTGGCGTCAAAGCTGAAGTTATTGGAGCCTATCTGTTTCTCTAAGATTGAAGCCGTTTTCACATTGTTTAAACGATTTCATTTGGCTTCCGAAAAAGAGGTCACATAGAGTTCTATAGTCGATTTTTTGCCACCTTGTGAAATTCTCCTGCAAAAGCCCTGGGGTGAAATCTGGATTACCATGCACTGGGGGCCGACCCCTCCACTTTGAATCAAAGGTGTGCACATTTTAGCATCTGATGATAGCCGGGCGGGATACATCTGACTGTTGTCTCAGTTCCACAGGAAGTGTTTTTTAATTCTTGCCAGGTTTCTGCCCCAGGATAAAGTGACCAGCTCTGTAAAGATTTTAATTCTGATAGTAGGGCTGAGGTTGGCATTGCTTGGAAAAGATAGAGGAGTCACAACTAAACATTTATTTTCAAGACATTTATCCTGCCCATGAGAAAGTGCCTCTTTTTACTTGGTCATCTCCATTTTTTTGCACTGATGGTGCTGGTTTTTTAACTCTTTGTACTGGATCACTGCTTTCCATTCCCCAGTGGATGTCCTCTGACCCTTAAAATATGGTAAAATTGGCTTACTCCTAACGGCATATTAAACTTTCAAGTAAGGCTGTAGCATATGATGCTTGGAATACACCAATGACATGGAAAAGTTAAATTCCACCCATAGACTGCAGCATTGGTTGTGCCATCGACTAGGCTGACAAAAGAAATATGCTTGAGACCTACCTGTGTAGCCTGACTCCTGTAGCTTTAAATTCTACAGTCGAACCTCTCAAAAACTTTTTGGGCAGGAAATAATCCAATTTTTAAATATTAAGTCACCCCTAAGTAGGCCTTTGTTTTAGGCCTTGTTGCCTCAAGTTAGGATGCCTAGTATTTAAAAGGGGCATATGCAATAATTTCATTTTGTCATCTACATACAGTAACTAGCCCCCACATACTGCTTTCACTGTAAAGGACTGTAGCTATACTATTTGAATAACTTTCAGTTCAGAATTAGGCCTGGGTGGATAAATCCATTCTGCTTGCAGTTGGCGGAATTCAGAAACTCTGCTCTCCGCATATAATGCAGAGTTCATGCTAAATTCTGCCATCCGGCACGTAGCAGAATTTTTTTCTGTTGGGTCACGTGAGGTTTTGTTTGATGCACGCTGGCGAGCGCTATGAGACTTGCTGGCCGCTAGTGAGCGCGCATGAGAGTTTTGTGCCCACTAGTGCAACTTTCGGCTGCAACAGTGTCTTTTTCATGATTATAGCGAGCATGAGCAACAGTGGCTGCACCTCAAGGAGATTCTCTATGCAAGAAGCAGTTAAATCTACTCAAAAAACCGCTGTGAGTTAATTTTCTTCTCCAATGGATTGTTCAAGTTGTTTTTTAGTACGGGAAGCCTTTTTTTTTTACACTTTTTTTTTCAGCAAGAAGGAAGTGCCCCAGAGACTCCAACTTCCTGTTCCTCTCCAGCAGGTTCCGCCCAGTGCTTTGTCCAGCTCCTGGTCACTTTTCATTTGAATTTGGAGCTGGAAGAATCACTCTCTTTTTCTGCTGCATATATACTACTGGATTTAATGCCTTTCTTTTTTGAGATATCAAATGTAGGTTCAAAAACTCATGTATAGGTTATTGTTTGTTTTATAAAGGGCATTCACCAGTATTTATTTGTACTTTTGTTCAATTTAAAAAATGTATTGTGGTGGATGGCCTGCAGTTTTAGTAGGGGCCTAGTTATTTGTTGCAGTTAATTTCTTATTCTTGTGGAGGAAAAATGTTGCACTGTTCAGTACATTTTCTCCATGTTTGTTAAATTTGCAATATTCATTAATTTTACTACGTGGCCTAGTCAGCCCACAGGGCATCCAGTCAGTAGGCCCAGGCCATTACTAGTCATAGGTGAATGAAACAACTGTTTCTGTGGTATATGTTGTTTTAAAACATCATGTAGGGCTGGAATGGCATTGGATTAAAGTAAAAATATGTTTTTTTTGTATTTCACTTTTGTTTCTGCAAAAAGTGTATAGGTGGGGTAATATTTGATGCCTTGGGAGGATGTGTGTTGTAAATTGTTTATTGCTCAGTTAACTGTCGTTTTTGGCAATTAATGGTAGTGCAGTGTTTTCTTCAGTGTTACCAATGCCTCCTTTGTCTCACCAGTGTGTATTTGTGTTTGCCATTGGCCACCATTTGTTTTTGTTCTTAATGTCATGTGGCCATGGGCCATTTTGTGGAGTCAGTGTCCATAGACCTGCATGTGTTCTTTGTTTTTAATGCCTCCTTGCTAGTTGTTGTTTCACCATGTGGACAGCAACCATTTTGTGTAGCCAGTCAGTGTGCTTTTGCAATAGGTCTCCATGTGTTCTTTGTTATGTCCATGCCTCCTTGCTTGCTGTTGTTTTTTGACCATGTGGTCGGTTGGCATTTTGCAAAGCCAGCCAGTGTGCTTTTGCCATAGACCTGCATGTGTTCTTTGTTGTGGCCATGCCTCCTTGATTGCTGTTGCTGTTTGACCATGTGGCTGGTGGCCATTTTGTGTAGCCTAGCCAGCCAGTGTGCTTTTGACATAGGCCTGCATGTGTTCTTTGTTGTGGTCATGCCTCCTTGCTTGCAGTTGTTATTTGACCATGTAGTCTGTGGATATGTTGTGTTGCTTCCAGTGTGCTTTTGCCATAGGACTGCATGTGTTCTATGTTGTGGCCATGCCTCCATGCTTGCTTTTGATCGTTGACTGCGTGGCCGGTGGCCATTTTGTGCAGCCACCCTTTTTTTCCAGTTTTCAAAGCCATTTTCTATGGAGATTGATAGGAGAGGTCTATGCCATTTTGTATTTATACATTTTTTTACTTTTCGCTGATATCAATTTACTATTATGCTTGAGGATCATTGTAGTATATGTATATTAACAGTGTTTATATTATAGGCATTTTTTGCAATTTTGACTGGAAGCTCCTTGCTTCCCAATGGATTTCCTATAGTTCCCTGGTATCCCTCAGTACACAAGCAATTCATTTTTTGTGATTTATTTTTTCTATTAATTTTCTTGTAATGTTATTTCTTTTAATTTGCTTTTCTTTTAATTTTTTTCTTTCATTTTTCCTTTAGTTTTTTTTCTGCATTTTTTAATTTTAATTTCTTTAAATTATTTCTTTATTTCTTTTGATATTTTCTGACCATCTGTCCGTCACCTGCCTGCCATAGGTGCACAGTTTCACAACAGCATTGTTTTTTAAGTATTATTAGTCCATTTTCCCCTGAACCCCCTGCCTGCCATAAGTGCACATGAGCAGCATTAATGTGTTAAGGATAATTCCATTTCCCCCTAAGCCCACCACTTTTCAGTATCTATGTTCGCCCTTTGGCAGACCTGAGGGAAAGTTGTGGTCTAACGCAATTCTCCTATGTGGATGATACTCAAATCATATTTTCTTTATCATCAGATCAGGACCACAACTCTGTGTCACTAAATTCTTGTCTGACGCTCGTAGCATCTTGGATGAATAACAACTCTCAAAAATTGAATGGAGAAAAAACAAGAAATGCTGGTGCTTGGTAAGGACCCGTCACTCTAGGGACCTCAGCACTGGCCATATGTCTTGGGTGATATTCATGTCCCTGCTGCTAAAATTAAGAATCTTGGCTTCTTAGTGGACTCCAAGCTCTCCATGAAGCCTCAGGATGCAAAGGTGTCATCGGCTTGCTTCACCACCTTGAAATAACTTCAGAAATTCACCTGGATTCTTCCTATATCTGCTCAAAGAATCCTCCTCCAGGCATTCATTCTGTCCTGCCTGGATTATTCTAACACCCTGTAATTGATGGTTGATGAAAACTCCATAAGACGCATGTAGGTAGTGCAGAATGTGGCCACCAGAAATATTTACTGGCTTCCAAAACATGCTTCGCACACTCCTCTTCTCCGTGAGCTTCACAGACTAAAGGTGGCGAAATGAATCCAGTTTAAGGCTCTTTGTTGCGTCTTTAAAGCAAGGGCTGAGGTTGCCCCCACCACATTACATGCAGTAAAATTGTATCAACCTGTGCGTTTTCTGCACTCTAGCAACCTCTTTCTGTGCAAACAGTTCCAAGGATTAAATGATCCCATATGGGAGGTTGCTCCTTGGTGTACCTTGGCTCAAAACTCTAGAACACCCTACCATCTGAGATTCTGCCCTTCACTGACAATCTTCTCAGACAATTAAAGACGTGGCTGTCCTGAGTTAGATGGGCCGGAATTACTCTTGCCTGTTATTAAAGCAACAGGAAACCCAGAGTGGTTAGCTGTCGTGCTGTGTAATCTTCTTAATCTAATCTAATCTAATTTAATCCCCCAAGACTCCTTGCCTGCCATAGGTGCACACCAGCATTCATTTTTTAAGCATTATTCAGTTTTCTCCTGCACCTCCTTGACTGCCACAGGTGACTCCCTTAGATGCATTCAGAGCAAACAGTTACATATTTATCTTGTTATCCTGATTGGTATTATGTTCTGGTTATGTGGTTAGACTTAGGAATGGATACACTATTGTTCTTAATTGTTTAGGATAATAATGATAACTTAAGTAACCGCACTAAATTATATTGCCTTTGTCTGTCCTAATTCAAACTGCAACAATGTCACGTTTCACTAAATGTTTTTCTTGCTTGTTTGCTTTTAAGTGCACAAGAAACATTACCCACAATACTGCCAGGCAGTCATGTGAGTCCTCCAATCTCTTCCGCTTGTGCAGCTAAGTGCCACTGCCAACAGACAGCTTCAAGATGGCGCCAAAGAAAGATGCAGCCAAGAAAGTGGCCAGTGGGGAGAAGAAGAAGCAGATTTCCACCACTGGTGTGTCGCCTCAAACCTTTTTCGGGAGTCGTGTGTCTGCTGCACTGACCTCCGGGGAGCAAGTTGAGAGCAGCACTCCTGCATCATTGGCACCACCCCAACCTAAGCTCAGGGCCATATCTCTCAGCGAAGCAGCCACTGCAACCATGTCTGCGCCAAAGAGCAGTGACATTGAAATGGATTTGTCTCTCGTGCAAAGTAATTGTTGCAGGAAAGTCAGGAAACAGCCAGCAATAGTTCTTCCTGAAGTAGGAACAGATCCGGATGTTGAGCTTCCTAGTTAGCAAGAACCTTCTGTTTTACAACCATTGGCTTCCAGATCTCAAGAAAGCAAAAGGAAGGGTACTCTACCATCTCTCTGTCCTTCTGATAATCTGGACATGGATTTGACCCCAGCTGAGTCCCAGACACACCAGAAGAGGATCAAGAAAAGGAAAGTTCCTGAAAGCCTTACAATTATGGGAGGGGATGAGGATAACGTGCCAGTCACTGTCATGGAAGCTGGCCCAGAAGAGACCCATATTACCACTCTTTTTGAACCTACTCTGAGGGATGTGGCTCTAACACCAGCTTCAATATTTGTAAAGACCCTGCTGATACCTGCATCTACTACTACCTTAGTGGTATGCACTGCAGAGAGGCAATCGTCGACACACCCGCCTACCTCCAGTTCTTCGGACATTGGCAGTGGCACCAGTGGCCCATTGAAAAAGTGCACCTCCCCAATTTGGGACGTCTTTACGATTAGCAAGCAGGAGGAGAACATTGCAAAATCATCCATTTGCCACACTAGTGTTTGTCAAGGTAAGCCTGGTTCACACTATGGTAATTGAGGCCAAAGGATCCATATGAAAAAACATCATGCAATCCGCTGGGAGGCGCACCTTAAAATAATTGGTGGTGGTTGTGAAGGTGGTAAGAGACGGAAATCAGCTACGATCATGGTAAGAGGTGAAGGTGAGGAGGAAGAAGAGGGTGAGATCTTTACGCAGAGCAGCCCTGTCCCGAGCAGTGCACCAGTATCACCCGCCTCAGCAAGCACACTATGGCACAAGAGTCAGAGGGAGACACCACAGCAGCATACAGTGACTGTCCCAACAAGACGCGCATTGAGTCTACCACCTGCTGTTCATCTCCTCTCTGGAAGTCGACTGCATCAGTGGCAGTGGCACCAGAAAAGAAAAAGTCCAGGCTACTATTACAGGCATGTTTAGGTAGGAGGAGCCATATGAACGCAACAACACAACAGCAACTTTTTACCGTAAGAAACTGGCTAAAATGTTAGCACTGGACCTCCTCCCTTTTTCTTTAGAGGAAGAAGTGTTTTTTTTTAGATTTTGTCACCGTCATCTGCCTGAAATGGAATGCTTTCAGCAGGACCAATTTTGCCAGAGTTGCTGTCCCAGCACTCCATCACGATGTGCTGTAATTGGTTGGCCAAACTTTGCCGCAGAGTGCTGTTCATACTATCCACCTGAAAACAGACATGTGGAGCAGTTGTCAAGCCACTGATTACATGTGCATCACTGTACAATGGATCTCTTTTGTGAGAGTTAGGTAACAGCTATCAACATGGCTTGGTGCTGAAGAAACGTTTAAGAGCGTTCAGCAGCATGCAACAGTAGCTATGTTTGCCATGGAGAAATCCCATACAGCTGCAAACATCTTGGAAGACTTTAACAGCAAAGTGTTTGAATGGCTGCGACCTAGAGGTCTCAGAAATGGATTTGTGCCACAAACAATGGCAGTAATATAGTTAAGGCCATGGCAGATGGTAAATCTTTCAGTGTACTGTGTTTGTCACATTGCATCAACATCGCTGTGCAGGAAAGAAGACCTAGTGAGCAACTTACTGATCATCCGCAGAGGAATCTGCACTCATTTTAGCCATTCTTTTAAAACCCAAAAGCAGTTGAGGATCATTCAGTGTGCTAATAGAGTACCAGTTAAAGCCCTCATACAGGAGCTGTCAATACATTGGAACTCGACGAATTACATCTTGCAACATCCTGTTTGAGCAGTACCAACTGAACACTGGATATATCATACAAAGAGGGGACCTTCCTGTACATAAACAATCTATCCCTGCACGCAGACACCCTTGCACTATGGTGCAAGGGTGCCTGCGTTGGTGCTGCACTGCTAAGTGTAGCGCCAGCGCATTTTGGAAACGCAGGCCTGCACCTTATTCTTGTAAATATGGTGCAGCCCTGCCAAGGAGGCCATCGACACGCTCCGCCACTTCAGTTGTAAATACCCCCCTTAGTTTTATATAGCGCTCAAATACCCAAGGGTGAGCTCGGAAATTTCATAGAGACATTTATTGAGTAAAAAGCCAGGTTTTGAGGGCTTTTCTGAATTGTGATAGGTTGCCTGATTCTTTGAGATTGAGGGGGAGAAAGTTCCACAGTTTTGCAGTGCAGACCACAAAACTTCTACCACCCCAGCGAAACTTCTTAAGTTTTGGTACTGCCACATTTTTTGCATTCATAGAGCAGAAAGATCTAGTGGGCGTGTTCCAGATGAATTTCTGAGATATGTAATGTGGTCCAATGTTGTGCAGAGCTTTAAAGGCGATGCTCAAAGCTTTGAATGTTATTCTTTTGTTTATGGATGGCCAGTGCAGCTTTTCAAATGCAACTGTTGCTGAGTAATATTTAGGTAATCCAAAGAGGAGAAGAGCTGTTGTATTTTGCAATATTATATATATAATAGTTTTTGTTTCATATTGATATATAAACCATTGCAATAATCTAGTCTGGATAGTACCAGGGCTGTGACAACCGTTTTTTGAAGATTTTTGGAAATGTAAGGTAAGCTTTCTTTGATAATTTTTAGCAAATAGAAAATAGAGGAAGCTATTTGTTTGATTCGACTGTCAAAAGTTAGACGGTTGTCAAAGATAATCCCTAAATTTCTAGCTTTTTCTACTGGAGTGGGTAGAGTGCCCATGTTCTCTAGCCACCATTTGGGGGACCAAAAATAGGTGTCTTTCCTGAATTGAGCCTTAGACAATTAGTGTTCATCCACTAGCTTATGCTTTCCATGCAGTTGTGAAATTTGGTTCCTGCAAGGTCAGGATTTCCTGAGACCGAGACCACAATTTGGGTGTCATCTACATAAGATATTACAGAGAACCCAAAGACTTTTATGAGTTTTATCAGTGGCATGATATAAAGGACACTGTGGAACGCCGCAGGGAAGGTTGAAGGATTGGGAGACATAATCTTCTAGTGCTACATATTCCTCTCTTTCAGATAAAAAGGTTACTAGAAGAGCAAGACCAGTGTCTCCGAGGCCTAGATCAGGGAGGTGGTCAATTCGGACATTATAGTTGACTGTGTCAAATGCTGCTGAGATATCTAATAAACCCAGGTCAGCACTTTCACCTTTGTCAACGTGGGCTCTTATTCTTTCTGAGGCAGCAAATAACACAGTTACGGTACTATGTAGGCTTCTGAACCCGAATTCGGCATCATCTAGAAGATTGTTGGCATTAATAAAGTCAGTCAGCTGTTCGTTTAAAGCTTTATCTATGATTTTTGCTGGAAAAGGCAACTGCAATATTGGTCGATAATTACTCGGGTCAGAACAAGGGAGGCTAGCTTTTTTGATTAGTGGTAGAATGGAGGCTCTTGTCCAGACTTTAGGAAAATTCCCTGACCAAACCATTTTGTTAAAAATGATTGTTAAGTGGTTGGAGATTACTTCAGGGATTTGATAGAGAATCTTGGGAGGACACGGGTTCTCGGGAGAACCAGATTTTACTGACTTTATGAATTTGGAGAGTTGTTCAATGGTAAGTGGAGAAAAGGAGGTTAAGCATTCTAAGTTATTTGAAGCGGATGTAGGGTCAGATCCAGTATGTGATGTATTAGAGTGGGAATTGAGGGCCATAAAAATGTCTTTAACCTTAGTTTGAAAGGTCAGGGCAAGTGTGTTACAAAAGGTTTGACTAGACATGATATTCTTGTTTCCTGAGATGTTTGATAATGATTTAACCATTTTAAAAAGTTCCTTAACAGAGTCTTTCTCAGAATCTATTTTGTTTGTGAAGAATCTTGTTTTGTCTTAGATGATCATGGTCTTATACTCGTTTAAATATTTTTTATATAAATCTTTTTCTGTCTTATCATATTGTCATATTGTTCTCTTCATCGTCTTTCTAGTTTACGGCATTTCTTTTTTTGCATTTTGAGCCTGTCAGAATACCAAGGTTCAGAAGGTGTTTGTCTGTTTTTAGTGTGAAGTATATGAGAAAAACAGCTCAGTATGGGCAACTGGAAGGGTTCAGGAACTTCATTAACTTGAAAGGGACCAGGGTGAGGAATGCCCATTCCTAGTTAAGTGTAAACTAAAGGGACACCTGAGGAAGAGAATCCTTTTGTTCTGTATACCCTCTGTACCTAGTTCACCAACAGCCCAGTGGGTGAGGAAGCTAGCCCTAGAATCTGTTTGGTTTAGCGGGTGAGGTAGGGACTGCTTACTTCACTAAATGTTCCCCAGACTATCATACAAGCCACCTACAAGGGCAGAAAAGCTGTCCCATCTTGGAGTTTACTTAGAATAGTGCACAGTGGGATAGTATGCAGAATTGTACCTGGGATTTTTTCTCTCATTAGCTATGGAGAGTTCAGGAGTCACCCCACACACTGGCTACAATACTAGTGCCTCACCTACAACTCATTAAAACACTCTCTGGACCTGCAGAAGAACAGAAAATGCCTGGACCATCTGTTTGAGACCTGTGTGGTGACCTGAAAGAGTGGGTCTGCTCGCACTTGTACTAAGAAGTGAACAACACAGGTCATTTGACTGATTTTATTTGTAGCTACAGGAACACAACAAGCTGATAGAGGCTTTTTCCCTAAAGTGCCTAGCTCACTAGTAGAAACTGGACCTGAAATGGACAATGCTGGTGGCCTCTACCTAAGTAAGTCCTAGCCCCTAAGTACAGTCCCTGAGGTCCTGGGAGCCTTAGTAGTGACCAAGAAAAACTGCTCCAGAAACTCTGAAAAGTTAGGACTTTTTGAACTTTAGGCCTCCAGAGTCTGACTGAGACCCCACAGCAAGCTTGTCTGATTTCAAGGGGACTTCATCAGATACAGCTTGAGGTTTGCACCAATGTAGGATTTTGAATCCTTGAAAAAGACTAAGGACATGATTTAGATCTTGGCAGATGGGTTACTCCGTTGCTATGGAGACGGATATCCCGTCCGCTGAAAATATAAATCCCATAGGATATAATGGGGTTTAAATTTTGGCAGACAGGATGTCCATCACCGTTGTAATGGAGTAACCCGTCCACAGAGATCTAAATCAGGTCATATGTCTGAAATTCGAATTTCTCTGGCTCACTGCCTTTCCTGCTGGCTTCAGCGAGAACTCATCAAGTGGCTATCTAGCCTCTAGAGGACTTTTGTAGATACATTCTGCAACCTAGCCCCACTGGAGGATTTTGAGTTCCATTTCAGACATTAAGGCAGAAGGTAAAATCTTTGACTGAGATGAACCCACTCGATGTATGCGACCTGTGCTCCTTGTGGTCAGTCTAATATCGCACCTACGACCCAGTCAATTGAGAACAGTGACTACTAATGGCTCCTTAATTTTTCCTGGTGCTGCTTGCCTGAAATTACCTAAGGAACTTTGGCACCATTTGACAAATCTTCATGAAACTTTCCCAAAAAATGGTCTAATCCACATCAGCTCCTTCTTGGAAAGTTTCAGGGTGAACCATCAAGCTGGGGCTGAGAAAAAGATGGGGGCAAAATACATTTACCCCATTTATTTTTCCATGTGACAGTTGAACAGCGATACCAAAAACATTGCTGAACGGCATTACACCAACTTTGCAGATACTTAGATCTTTGTCCAGAAAGCTTGATTTTTGTGTTTTGATGTAAATCTATTCAGTAGTTTTTGAGATATTAAAGATCAAAACTTTGTATATTTCACACCACGGAGGATCTGTAGAGACAGGAGATCTCGAGAGAAGATCTGAATTGGCAGCCAACTTAGAACTTGAGACTCACTCCCTTGTCCTGGAAAAAAATGATAAAAAAGATAATAACATATAAAATAAGATATAAGAAGGCAGGGATACTGTTTCCCCTTGGCCTGGTGCTGGGGTTCAAGAGGAGTACCCGGGGCCTAAAAAATATACATATTTAACATTTTACTGTGAATTTTCAATAGATCCACAAATTCATAGTAAAAATTCAAATAAAAAATGCAGGCACCCCACGCTTTCAAATAATGATCCCCTGGGGTGGGCCAGGACCGGGGGGGGCAATGCATTTATTTATTTGGGGGGAAGGAGGGCAAGTGACCCCCCCCTCTCAGAGCCTCTAGGAGACCCGAGGGACCCCATCTGCTGGGGCTGATGTTAAATTACGGGGAGGGGATGCACAGCTCCCCTCCCTGAGCCTTGCTGAGGCTATGCCAACCCCACCACCTCGACCGATCCTATATTAAAGGGAAGGAGAGTGCACAGCTCCCTCCCTGAGCCTCCAAAGGACCTGGAAACACCATCCTCTAGGGCTGACATTATTTAACAGAGGAGGGGGTGCACCCTTCTCCTTGAGCTTCAAAAGGCTCCGGGGTCCCATCCCATTTTAAAAAAGGGGAGCAGGGTTGCACGGCCCCCTTCTGGAACTTTGAAAAGCCCTAGAACACTTATCCCTGCCCACAAGATCATAGGTCCCCACCGCCCGGGGAACTTAATTAAACTTCAAAAGATGCCTACTCTGTCACAAGCAGATGCAACTCGAAGTTAGATCTGTCACTTCATTATCCTGATAGACAACTAGGCACCAATCCCAGTGGGGAGGGGCTGCCTCCAGAACCAGTTTACAGTGACCACAGGGTAGGGTTTGCCCATTCTGCTAGACACTCCTCTGGGTGGGCCCATGGAGCTCAGCACAGGGGAAGAAAGGTTTGGCAATACTGGTTTTAGGTAGAGAGGGCCACTGTGGGGTACTTTACAGTAAAACACACAGGATGTGCTGCCAATGTTGGTAGGGGTACCCCTGAGAACCTTTACTCCATTGGGTAAGAAATGGCTAGGAGTTTCCCCCACCCAAAGGCTGGCACTGGGCATTAAAGTGCCATACTCAGTAGCCCCTTCAGAACACCTATCAATCTGATGAAGACTGAAGAAGGATTGCACCTAATTTTTAACCTGTGGGAAAAGACTCTAAGGATTGTTCCCCACTTGTATCTAGGACAGAATTATGGAATCCCAGTGCTAGTTGGCTTGCCTCTTGTCGAGCTCCAGGAACATAATAGCTGCAGGAAGCCCAAATCCCTGCTGTGCCCAGCTGAAGTGTTCCAACTCAATTTGGCCTGGACCCTGCTGGTGGCCTCTGGTATATTTAGTTCAAAGCCTCAAGTGGTGTCCAAAAAGGTCCTGGACCCCTGGATAATATTAGAGTGCTATCATTTTCCTTTCAGGATTGCAATACTGAGCACTTAAAATATTTCTAAACTTTTCCCCAAAAGAATGTGAGGCTACTATCTGACCACCACCGAGCCTTAGTCGCAGAAGTTGATTGGCCAGTCAGACTCAGCTTGCAGGTTTGCCCTGTTGAGAAGATTCTGACTGGCAAAAAAGTTTCTAAGTCCGAACATAGAGGACTCCACTTGGACCAACACTGAGCAAAACCCCACTGTCACATCACCTCTCAGCCAGCTACCATTGATGAGCTCCTCTTCAGATCCCGCCTGCAGCCTGACCCACCAACGACCTTGTGAACAAAGACTTTTCTCTAGAAAGTTCGAATTTAAACTTTCAACATGGACTAATCTGGTCCCTGAATTCGACCTATGCCCCATCGTGGTCAGTCTTTACTTTTAACTTTGAGTCTAGCACGACCAGAGATACACATTTGGCACTTTGTGCTTTTGGCACTAGAATTATCTAAAAATTCTAAAACTCATAACTCTGCTTACCTACATGCAATTTTTGCCATTGTGGTGTCTATCTGTTTATTAAAATGTACTCTATTTTTATAAATTAGAGTCTAATTTGTATTGTGTTGGTTTTTCTACTTTTGAACTGTTTTGGTACAGATAAATGCTTTACACATTTCTCCAAAATTACACCCATTTTGTTACAGGTATCAACGATTGAGCTCAGGTATAAATTTGAGACCTTACTGGACCTGTCATGGAATTGAGTCATTATTACACATACCTCCAACGAATAATCCATTTTCTCAAAGTCTGTTTCATTGATGAGTTCCATTGGTACTTCATTGCACAATTTGTAAGCATGTTGACTGCTGATTTGGAGAAGAGATCCCTGAACTATCAACAGAAAACATCATTGCCCCTCCTGTATGACATATGTTATGTAGATATCATACGGATTGGAACACATTGGCTCGTAGGAGGAGCTTCATTTAGATTTAAACAATTTTCCATAAAACATATATCTGAACACTACAGAAAAGCAGTTGCTTTCTTGGAACAAATATATAAAAATAATTTTAGTGTACAAACTTATTTTTTAAAGAAAATCCCATCCCACAAAGTCACAGAATAGAAATATTTTTCAACCTTCCTGTAATTTTCACATGCACTATATTTTACTCCTTGTAGTTTACAACGTTTTAGCATGTGGGTATCATATTAATTTTTGAAAATGTATGCACTTTTTCCATTGTTTCAAAAGACAAAATGCAAACATCTATATAGTTTCAAAGTTGCGAGGAAAACAGTTCTAATGTCAATTGACACGATTGCAGCACAGCAATTTTCATTGTCACCCAAAATATTAACACTCACAAATAGTGCCAGTCTGTATTGAAAAACTGCTCACCTGCATAGATGGAAATCCTTAGACACCAGGTACAGCAAAAATTGGTATCTTTTCTGGACTTTGATGATGTGTGAGAAAATGCCCCTTCTTGCATGTTCACCCCCATGTTTTGCTTGATTGTATTGCTATTTTTTAGACTCTGCTCACTGGCACACTTCTGTCCAATGCCCAGTGCATGTATTCCGACCCCTAAGACACAGTGATATTGACTACAGTCTTAATTGGCATATTTACCTTACCCATAACTCCGATTACATAGCACAAATTGTGCTCAGAGCCTGAAAGTTAAATGTCCTAATGGACTACGACACTCATTGTGCCACCCACTACAGTGGCACTGCAAACAAAACTACAGGTCTACACTTGTAGCCGGTCTATTCAGTGTTAAAACTATGAATCCAACCTGTCATGATAACTCCTTTAGACAGGCTTAAAAATTCCTTTTAAATAATAAGTAAGCCGTAAGTAGTCCTTAAATGCCCATAAGGCAGGGTGCATATTATTTAAAGGTATGACATGTACAAGTGTAATGTTAAACATGGCTTTATTGTGAAAAGCCCTTAATAGCCATTTTCACTGGAACAGGGTAAGCAGCTCTTTAGGAAAAAAGTGGGAGGTAATGTTAAAATTAAATAATCATATCTCTTCTTAGAAACCGGCTACAAAGTTCATTTTTGCACTTTAAAAAATATTTATTACAATCCCAGTTTGTAAAGTTGGATTTGCAATAAGTAGTTTACTAAATGTACTTTTAAAATGACGCCTTTCACCTGTCAATAGCCTCCATAAGCCAATTTACATGAGCATACAACTGTCAACCTGGGACTGAATAGCTCCTTGAAGAGATGTGAACTTGTTCCCAGAGCTGAGACAAAGGCTTTGGGTGTGGGGAGGTGTTCTGTTCCTCTGACAGATTGACCATGTGGACTGTGCCCCGGAACTCAACTTCAATGAGATCTACCCTGTCACAGTCAGATGCAGCTACCCCCCTGCTTGCCCCCTCTTTTATCCATCTAGTCAACCAAGCACTATTTACAGTGGGAGAGGAACTGCTCCAGAACTGGTCTTGAATGACCACAGAAGAGGCACTGCTCATTCCCCTGGCCTCACCTTTGGGTGGGCGCAGGAGCTCTACACAAGGGAAGAAAGGTTTTGTCATGTTGGATTTAGGTAGAGAGGGGCACTGTGGAATTGGTTACGTAGGGTACACCAGAACTGCTGCAAAAGTGAGCTTTCCCTCTATTGGTTAGGGAAGGACAAGGAGTCACCCCACCCGTAGCCTAGTGCCAGGTACAAATGTGGCACCCCTAGGTAACCTCTTCAGAACACTACTGGACCTACGGAAGACAGAAGAAGGACTGCACCTGCTGTTAAGACCTATGAGAAAGACCGTAAGGGATGGTACTGCTCCTTCTTAAACCCAGGACAAAGGAGTGAGCTTCAAGGGTATGTTGCCTTGACTCTTGTTAGTCCACAGGGACACAAAAACTGCAAGAAACCCACATTTTATTGTAAGAGCCAAGTAAGCCAGTTTCCACTGGACCTACCTTGGACCATTCTGGTGGCTTCTGTTGGAGTGAGTCATGGCTCCCTTGTACTATTCCTGAGGTCCTGGAAGTCTTTGCTGGTGTCAGAGTGTGCTCCTCCTTCCTAACCCTAAAATCTGTGACTTAGAATCTTTTAGCTAAATTTCTCTCTGGAGAATTGTTGTTGGACCAGGGCCAACCTGCCATCCAATTCCCTGCAGATGCATTGGCGGTGAATATGATTTCACCGCAGCTCCTGCTATGTTCTGCTCTGCAACAGAAAATCCTGTTCAGCAGGATCGATGCTGATTGGCATCCAACAACATTGAAATCCCCTTTGTTAAAGGCTGCAACCACTTGACAACATCCTAGCTGCGAAATCTGGACATTCCCCGCTTGGAGATTTTCTCACCATAGTCGACTGCTTCACAGAGACCTCATTCTCCATCAACTCATGCTTGAGAAGCCCTCCTTCTGATCCAGCCTGCAGCCTTGCCCCACTGAGGACTCTACCTTCTTAGAAAATGTTCTAGGTGGGAAGGTATCTTTAGGACTAGGATGAAACCAACCTGTGTATTGTGTCCACACTCCATTGTGGTCAACCTTAAACCTTACCCTTTTCCTGGTCTAGCACAACCAATTGCCTGTGGTTGAGGCTTACTGCTTTTTGGCAAAAATCATATCTCTGGTTTCCCCTTACTGACTTTTTGTCATTTTGGTGTCATTTTGATCAATAAATTAATCTCACAGTCCCCACCATTTGTACACAATCTTGATTTGCTCACAGATTCACTGCTTTAAATAGTGCTCCTCTAGGTCTTAGCCAAATTAACAGTTTTTAAGTTCTAAAACGTAAACTATTTTGAATACATAAACTAGGGTTTTTTTTGTTAAAAAAGACTTGAAGATGCAATGTTTATCATTATATAATGAGTCAAGAGTTACCCACTACCGTTAATCGGACCGTTAATCAGATCTTGCTCATCATCTGTTTTTTTCCCCAAAAATGTTTCCGACTGTGCCTGCTGATTGGATATCAGCCCAGGTCTCCCTCACCGAACTGGTCCAGAGTTGCCTATCCAGTCCATTACAAAAAATATTAATGGGTCTGACTCACAAAGGTAAGTTACACGTTTAAGTAAGTTTACATTTGGAAGTTAGTTTACTACTTTCGGGATTTTAGTGTAAACTTGCTACAAAAGTGTAAGTTACATGCCTCCACTCCCAGATTAGAGTAATTGGCTTACTCTTATGTGTGTGGGTAACGTCCCTCACTAAAACCCTCCCTTACCTACCTAAACCCCTCTTACTCCTCCCTAGTCCCATCGACTTTATGAGTAAGTCTGACCCCTTCCCCGCCCACTCGTCTGTGTTCGTCCCACGTTTACTATTAAAACCTATATTTACGTGTGTGGCGACTCTGCATTGGTGATGGTGAACTCCTCACACATAAGTATATATGAAGAACTTACATTTTGAAAATATGTTTTATAGTACTACAAAACGTACTTCAAACTACAGATTGTGACTCTGGCCTCAAACTCTCTGGAGCAAAGTGTTCATCAATCCCTCATTTCCTGGAGACTGAGGGGCAGATTTACGAAAAGTGACGCATCGCTGCCGCAACGCAGAGATGCGTCAGAAATCTTGCGTCGCCGCTGCGCCAACGCATGTCAACGGGGAAGCGCCAAATCAACAAGGTGACGGAGTGTGGTGCAACGCGGCAACCTGCCTCAGAGAAACTGACGTAGGTGCCGCAAAAGTGCCGCAAGTCAGCCTGATGCAACTGCAGGAAGTCACGTAAGGCCAATTTGCGACACGCAACGCCATTCCGACGACTCTGCGACAGCGTACGCTGCGGGAAGCGTCAAAAGGCAACCGGGTAAGTGACGCAAATACCAAGAAAGACATCTGTGGACCACAGAGGACCCAAAAATGGAACAGGAAGGTCACACCAATAGCCAGGACCCTCAGGCAAACCCTGCCAGCAGAAGCCCTGATGCACAGGCTGAGCCTGGGGCTAAACGAAAACGCAAGTCCAACTTCCGCCGTGAGGAAAATTAAATCCTGGTGACGGAGGTCACCAACTACCAGCACCAGCTGTTCGCAAGTTCCAAGCTGCCTATAGCGAAAAAAGAGGCGGTATGGCAGCGAATTGTCCTGAAAATCAACAGCGTGGGCCAGGACAAGAGGACCGTTCTCGACTGCAAAAAAAGGTGGCATGACTGCAAGCGCCGCACTAAAGAAAAGCTCGCGGCAAACCGCAAGGCAGCCTTACAAACTGGAGGAGGCAGCCCAGCAGACCAGGAGGTCCTGGATGACCTGGAGGAGCGGGTGGCACAAGTCATCCCAGAGGAAATAGTAACGGGAATCTCCGGACAGGACAGTGCCGCCAGAGAAACTGAAGAGCAGACAACGGGTAAGTTACAATAAGTGCACAGATTGCAGTAATGGGTCATGGTGGTCATTGCAGCTAGAAATTTCCCTGTGTCACAGTCTGATGTGTGCATCTTGTTGTCCCCATACTTGTCCACAATCACAACAATTCTCAATGTAAGTCAAACACATATGTCAATCACGCATTTAAAATGTCAGAAAAGCACTGCCATGTCCATCCCTGATGGAGCAGACATACTGGACATCATTTATGTAGGGCCTTGCACCACCGGTACCTCACTTTTGTGAATTTCCAAAGTGAAGACCTGTCAGTGCAAGGACTACATAAGAGACGTGCACAAGGTCATGAATATGCCTACATGCGTAACGTAGGTAATAAGGTGCAACGTGGTGCTACATCTTGCCTGTCCGTCCTTGAGGTGTGCAAGTGTGTTTGGGCAGGTTGCAATCAATGGGTGGAGGACGTGTGCAGCGGGGTCATTGTATGTAAGTGTAGGCGGAGTGCTGTGGCCAAGGGACTCCATGATAACTGATTAGATTTTCAGGATCCCTTTGTGATGTGGATCAATGATGGTGGTGGTGTCTGGTGGGCATGGTGAATATGTGACATTCACAATGATGGTTGGTCCAGGTGAATATGGTGGTGTGGCTGTAGTTGAATCTGTCTACTGTGGAGGAGATGTGCCTGTCTGTGTCTCCCGCAATGTGGCTTGGTGTTGCCAATAGCTGCCTCAGTTAGATGTCAGAAATTTCCCCCAAGAGGCGATGGTGTCCTGCTCACTGGGGTAGTTCAGGTGGAACTAGAGTTCCCGAAGTAGGAATGTTGTTGGGGGTGTGTGAGCCTGGTGTGCAATGGTGGCTACAATGGCATTGGTGAATGGGTGTTCATGGCCCGGGGGGCCTGCAAATGAAGGTGCCAAAGTGGATGTTGTCCTGCCTGGTCCTGCTTTTTAAGTAGTGTTGTACCATGGTCACTGATGGGTCATTTAAGTGCATGTTTAGTCGGAGTGTTCTCCTTTCTCGTAGGAGATGGCAATGCCTCCTCCTTGATGGACGTGGTGGGCCTTGTGGGTAATTAAGTATCCGTCACTGATGGTGATGGTGATTACTGGTCCAGACCGAAGGTTGGTGCATGTGTTTGTGAAGTAGGTGACATATGAAGAGTTAACAGCAAGGTGGTGCGACATTTCTGTAGTGTGCATGTGTAGTGCCTGCATGTTGTGGAGGATGAAGTTGAGCTGGTTGTGTGTAGTGTTGTTTTGCTGGGTGGCACAAGGCACTGGTGTCCTGATGTGTAAGAATGTCTGTCCTGAGATTAGACTTGCGCAGGGTGCAAGATAAGCATACAGTCCTGCAAGATGGCAGTTGTGGTTGCGTACATGGTGGATGTCGAGGAGGGTGTTTGTGTTGCAGCGGAGGAGTGTAGAAGAGGAATGGTCCTAGCTGGTGAGTGTGGTCCTGGGGCAAGTGGCCGCATACGGGATCATCCATGGCTTTCCTCCGTCATGGTAGATGTACATTACAACACTGTTATTACATTTGAATGTCAATTGCAAGTAACCTCAGGCACGCAGTTGCCTTCACATTGCATGTCATATCAACGCATTGTGATGCAACTAATGGAGTTCCATCAGTTCAAGCTTAGGTAATGTGTCCTGGTGTGACATAGCAATGTAAGGGAGTTTCTTTGTGATCAAATCAGAAATATTGGCTGTCTCGTGGAGAAATAATGGACAATAGTCTCACCTTTTTGTTTGGGCGAAACCAAAACAGGATTTCTTTTGGGGTAAAAAATGTAAACTAGTGTGTCTTCTGGGGTCAAAGATTGCAATTTGGGTGTCTTTTTGGGTCAAATTATGAAAATAGGGTGTCTTTTGGGGGCAACATATGAAAATAGGGTGTCGTTTGGGGTCAAAATATGAAAATAGGGTGTCTCTTGGTGGCAAATATGAAAATAGGGTGTATTTTGTGGGCAAAATATAAAAATAGGGTGTCTTTTGGGGCAAAAACATGAAAATAGGGTGTCTTTGGGGGGCAAAATATGAAAATATGGTGTCTTTTAGGGGCAAATCATGAAAATAGGGTGGCATTTGGGGGCAATTCATGAAAATATGGTGTCTTTTGGGGGCAAATCATGAAAATAGGGTATAGTTTGTACCAATTGTGATATCTAGTGTTGTCTGGGGGGTCTGAGATGATTCTCAGGTATCTGGGGTTGCTATGTGTTACAAGTGTTCCTTTTAGGGTTGCACTCACTGTAGTGGGTACTGTAATTCACAATGCTATCCTATCCAGCTCTCACTACACTGTTGTAATACGAGACCTATTGGTATGCATCATATTGGAAAGCAATGTAATGGTATGCGTAGCAACCAAAGAGATCTTATTTTTGTTTAACACTGGTCTGCCTGCTGCGCATGGCTGCACAGCATCTGGCATTGAAAAATGATGTAGGGGGCACTGGACAGCTGGGTGGAGGTAACATTCAGAAAATACACTGGAGGGGGCATGGATGTGGGGGTGGGTGTGAGTGGGTGTTTGCCATCACATTACAAACAGAAATGTGCAACAAGGCCTAGTCATGTGTAATCTGTGCACCTGCACCTCCGAGTCTGCTTCAAGGGACAGGAAGCAGCCAGGCTCCCTCACCAAGTCAATCACAGGGCTGCAATGTGGTGTTGTGATTGCTCATGCGCGCAGGGACAGTGCGTTCTGACAGAGGCTTGTTAGGTGGACATGTACTTCATGCACGCTGTAATGCTGGCCGAATTGTGAACAGGGAAGTGCACATGACTGTTTGGGCTGGACTGAGAGGACAAATGAACAGACATTGTGCACTTTAGTAGGCATACCACTGAGTCCTGGGCCTAATTCTGAGTAGAGCAGCCCCAATCACCCTCACACCCAGAAAGGAAACATAGCATCAGTACATAGATAAATGACCATCATGGTATTTGTTTCAACGTCTAGCACTGCTCAAAATCATGGGCCCAATACTCCTGCCTCGTAAGGATTATCCCCCATTGGGGGTCCTGCAGCCACAGGTGCTACCCCTGTGCAGCCCCATATCATGGGCATCCTCCACTAAACATCACACCTTCCACTCACTTGGACATCCACACAGTGGTGTTATCTGATGCACCCTCACAAAGTCGGTGAATCAGCCAGCATGACCCTCTGCTAGGTGGGCTTACACAGGCCTGGGTACAGCATTCCCTGCCAAGACAGCTGGGTAATGACACGATGAAGGAGATGCAACATGCATCCCTAATGTGTGTAGTTTGAGTGCTAGTGCAACATAAGTTAGAATCATCTCAGGGTCCACACCCTCCACAGCGTATGGCCAGTGACCCATCCTGTGGCCTAGGATGTAGATATGCGTTGGACACCATTGGCAATATCCTTTGTGCAGCACAGTGTACTGTTGGTGCATGGTATGCAATGTGTACCTCCCTATGTAGTTACTCCGTAGGACAGGTAACATTCACAAATACATGGGGGTCCAGGGTGTATTCTCACACAGGTCTGCAACATGCCTCCATGCAACCTTGCTGGCTACAACACCAGGTAAGGGTGATCACCAATGCCTCAATGCCCAACAACACAGTCCAGCAACTACACTGCCCCTCCGCATCCCAGGTTGGCTCACAAATGGCAGGCCAGCAATGGCACCCTGAGCCGGGAACTCATTGGTGCTTAGATGGGTTTGTATGCCATTGTGTAGTAGGAGTGCCCAATGAGATGTGTTGCACACTGGTATTGCTCAGCAAAGTGCATGTACTCAGTAGTGTAGCCCAGATTTACGCCTTTCCCTTGGTCTCTGGATTGTCATGGCATTTGAGGGGCCTGGGGGATTTGTTGCTCTGTGAGGTACTGGGGCCAGGCTAATCCATTCTGCAGGACAAACAATGTTAGTTACCTAATCATCATTGTAGGTCGACTCATAGGCTCATTTTTACACTGTTGATGCCAGAATAAATAGTGCAGAATAATTTGATTTCATTTGTTGCTAATGTGCCTTTCATCAGTCATTGCTTGCCAACGGTGTAATTACTAATGCTTGTATAGCAGTGTTTCTGCAAGTCTTCATTGCAGACAACTGCAAATCTTGCCATGTCACAACGTCTTGTAAGAACATCATGAACAGTGTGTTCTTATTGGGGGATAGGCTGGCACACCACAAACTTACGCTAACTAGTGTTTGTTGTAGTTTGAGTGAGTACCTGTACCCTTGGGCCGTAATGTTGCCAAATGTGCATGGACACATCTCATTAGGTTGGTTTTAAAGGAGGCCAACACCCTGGAATCACACACCAATTTACAATTGCCATTGCAGTGTTGCCCAAAAAGTGCACCTACCACTAAGAGCAACATTACCATTGCGGTGTTTGTACACAGGTCAGTATCAATGCATACCAATGACCAGCACCACTACTGTAACAATAAGTGGTGCAATGTCCATGCAAGTGGGTATGAGTCTTGAGCATCAGTCTGCATCAGGACATAGGTCGCTTGACTGTGACACAAAGATCAGCTTTGATAAGCCACATGTGATGCCTCTTACTAAACCTCACTACAGGTTACACAACTAACAGATTTGCACCTTATTTTTCAAAGGATGCTGCTTCAACATCACAACAGGTGGATGACACCAATCTGTTTGATGATATGGATGACAACCTCCCCTCCGTTGACACTGACACACTGGAGGAGCTAATAACCACTATACGGTCACCTACACCACCTCCAGAGCGTGACAACGGTGTGGTAGCTGCTCCAGCGGAACCCCAACCACCACCACCACCAGAATCTGCCACTACAAACATGAGCACCGAGTGGGAGAACACACAGCGTGAGTTCCAAAGAAACGCTGTATCTCTACAGCGGGAACTCCTCAGCGAGGTACATGTTGCTGTGGAGAGTATGGGGGGCATCGTGAAAGCCATACTGCGAAGCATGAATCCAGATTTGGCTAACATCGGTACTGACCAAGCCAGCTCCACCCAAACACCGGGACTAGCTCAATATCTGGCAAACATCTCAAATATCATGAGTCAGAGGCATGTTCAAATGCCACCACAAAGTGCCACCAGGGATGTAGCCCAGCACCTACAAAACATTGACGAGAGAATGAGAGACATGCTGCAACAGCAAGACCTCTACATGTCAACCATGACTGCCTTTCATGGTGAGTTGCTGACTGTGATCAAAAATCAGCAACTGATGCTGAATGCCCTAATGGCAAACTTAATCACACCTGAACATGTGTTCCCTCACACATCCTCTGCCACTGCTGGTGGTAGCAGTGGGACAACACGCCCTGCAGCAACCGAACCAACCAAGCCACAATCTGAAGACTCGGAGGATGACTCAGCAACACAGTTCCAGAGGAAGACTGGTCACTAAAATGACATTACGTCACAGGTGTCGTATGACAACCAACAAAAATTAACTTCAAAGAGAACAATGTCGGACAGACAAGAGCATTATGAAGATTTGTACACCTGTGCCACACTACATCTTTTTTTCCTGAAACACTGAAGTCCAATACATTGTGACAATAACAATGTATTAATCACCAAGCTACTTTTCAAATAAAATATCTTTGTCCCAACTTTCCTCAAACATGTGAACGAGTGCTGCTTCACCACTTGTGTGTCAAGAACAATGTGCCCTTGTGTCAGATTTGTACCATTCCACAATATCACTGGGTATAATGTTTGTTGTGAAATCCAGACACACGTGGAAGAGTGGCTAACTACTTGATCAATGTTTGTTAGTATGACAATGCAAATGTGAAAATACATGCTGTCATATGTAGAAATAAGTGGCAGTTTCTCATGAATGTGCCGCAGTGCATCACAACAAGCCCTTTGACTGTGCCACTCTGTGTAACGTTCTGAACACAGAAATGCCACACATATCCAAGGAAATGTGGCATTCCTGTGCTCTCCCCTGCGCTGGGGCAGAAACAGCTGCCATGCACCTGTGCATGCACCCTAGCAGCATGCCTCAAGGATGCCTGCGTCATGCTGGGATGATTAGTTGTGCATGAAGGTGCACCTCCCCACACAAAAACTGGCTTTTGGCTAAATTAATGCATGCTGTAGACTGCAGCACACCTTCAAACTTTCTGAAATGTGGAGAAAGGAAAAGCTTGCTCATCAGTGTGCCTCTCTCTCCCACCCCTAGTGTGGCATAGCATACTGATGCATTGGCAGGATTAGGATTCCTTGTAAAGCTGGAAATCTGTCTACTTCCAGGGTTGTGAGGTGTGAACACCTACATCAACCCACATGGAACGCACCATTCACAAATAAAGCTTTGTGAAAAGTGGCTGTAGTGACAAGGACAGCACTGGATGAGGGACGTACTTCGGCAATGGTCCTATTGGATATCTGTGCCGCGTTCAACGCGGTCTCCCACCAGATCTTACTGCAAAGGTTGGAGGAGTCAGGCATAGTGGGCATTGCACTGGACTGGCTCGCCTCTTTCCTTCCTGAGAGGACCACCCATGTAATGGACCCCCCTTTCAGCTCCATGGTTCACACTATTAAACAGGGTGTGCCACAGGGCTCAGCTCTGAGCCCAACACTTTTTAATCTATATGTCCAACCATTAGCAGCGCTGTCCAGGAGTTGAGGGCTCACAGTAGTATCATATGCAGATGATACACAGTTGGTAGTTGCACTCTCTGATAACTGGGTGCAGGACGCCCATAAATTTCGGAGTGATCTTGCTGCTGGTGCTGGGTGGATGACTGCCAACTGCCTCCAGCTCAATGCCAGCAAGTCTGAGGTCTTGCTGGTGGGTAAAGATCCTGAGCTATGGAGTGAATGCTGGTGGCCTGCAACCCTTGGTTGTGCACCAGCACCCAAACAGGTGGTGAAAGACCTAGGTGTCTGGGTTGACTCGGCTCTCCTCCTCCAGGCCCAAACTAAGAAAGTGGCAGGAACGTGTTTTGGTATACTACGGGGGCTCACACTGCAGTTGGCTTTTTTTCAATCCATCCATCAGCCAGGTTATTGTCCAGGCCTCCGTTTTGTCGAGACTGGATTATGGCTGCTTGCTCCAGCTGGGGGCCAACAAGTCTGAGATTGTGAGACTGCAGAGGATCCAAAACGCAGCTGCCAGAACTTTTCTTGGTCTTCCTAGAACCTGCTCCACCACCAGCGTCATTTGTCGGCTTCACTTGCTGCCTGGGGCCAGAGGAGTGGAGTTCAAGTCTCTCTGCATTGCGTTTAAGGTCTTGAATTTCTCCTCTCCTGGCATATTGGCCAACCTGCTCTCACCATACACCACCACTCGCCAACTCCTCTCAATAGGTCATCACCTGGCGGTTGTCCCCCAGGTAAGGAGGGTCCGAGCTGGTGGGCGCTCCTTCCGCACACTAGCAGCTAAACTCTTGAACTCATTTCCTACACACATTCGCACCATAGATAATTCCCTGGCCTTTCGTAAGGCTATCAAGATCCACCTCTTTCCTTAAAATTTGGCCTCCTTCTGTCACCTGCCTCCCGTTCTGTCTGCTATCAGTGCTGGGACGCCCCTTTGCTGGGGCAGCTGTGCGCAATATAAGACGTCTTAACAGAACAGAACAGAACAAAGTCAACGCAGGGTGGCTAGGTGAGTCTTTGTAAGTACGGGGATGAGGAAAGCGCTGCCAGTGTGTCACAAAATGTCACGTACTGGCAGTGCAAGTGGATTTAGAATCTGCACATCCAACATTGATGACGTTGTGTCAAAATATATGACTGGTATGCCCTAAGAATTTAAACATACCAGCAAACAAGATGTGCTGAAGTTTTGACCAGGGTACCTCATACACCAGCCTTAAAACTCAACTATGCCTGTATACAGACATTGGGTTGTCCAGTCATATGAACTAGCCACTCGTAACCCAATGACTACTTGTCCATTAACATGGTATAGCTCTTCCAGCCCCGAGAGCGATAATGTGTGGTGTGTACATTCTGTACATCTGTGTATGAGACAACCCATATTTCACTTACATATAGCAACATCATACCCAGCTGAGACCTATTCATGAAAGAAACACATGCAGAGGTTGTCCAAAGACTCATGATTTGAATCCAAAACATATGTATGTGTCAGACCAGGAGTGGGTACCCCAAAACTTTGAAGCACAGATGTTGCATGAACATGTACATATAGTCAGACATGGAGCACTAACCTACTAGAATGTACTAATATGATGCACTCAAACAGGAATCTGTGTCCACAGTCAATGTGCCCACTTACTCACACATACAACATAGTAAATGCTGACCATCAAAGAATATAGTCCAAGCTCGGTAAATACCAAGATTTTTATATAAAAAAAAGATAGAAGTTAAATCTACATTAATATCACACACTCTGCCTAAAATACCTTTAAAGCTATTGTAACATATCAAAACCTATCTAAACTAACTATGCTTAACCTACCTAACTTAACTTGATAATCCTAAGCTAAACTATGTTCACGCGGGACCACTAAACATCATCCCTCACCCCCCTTAACACATCAATGCACAATAGACATACACATGCTTATCCGATACATGAACTAACTAGTAATGTAGTAAAACACAAATATATATTTTTTTGTTATTTTTTCTTTTTTTCATAAACATGTAAACACACATTAAATGACCCACCCACCCCTAAATGTTATTAAAATACCCTATGATAAAAAAGTATGAAGTTATTAAAAATGAACACCTAACTAACTAACCTAACTACGTTAACTATGTCTACCTATATTAACAATCATAAATGTACTTTTAAAGGAGTCTTACATATAAAAATAAAACACAATATACATTTTACACTATGTACAAGCAGCCCTCAGATCAGGCTGATTAAATGGTCCAGGGCCTGCTGCATCTTGCCCATTTTCTGGGTAAAATTGTCAATTTTTTGCACCAGACCATCCATCCTCTTCATTAAGGTGTCCACATCGTTAGTTGCCATGCCCTGTCCACTTGACTGTCCAGACGTGGAGGGGGGGGGGTCCGACAGCTCCTGGTGCTGGGGTTGGGGCCTCAGTGGCTACAGGATGCTGGCTTGTGGTCTTGCCATTCTTGGCTGGGGCGTTGGTGAGCCACGTATTGGCAGCCTTATGTTTTTCGTACTGCAGGGAGGTCCATATGAAGCCCTTAGCTAGCGACAATATATGTGCATATAGGGTCTTCAGTATGCGGAAAACCCGTTCCTCTTCCGCATTCATGTTATCTGTATGAAAAGGGGGACACATGTGTCAGGCAACCAGTACATGACGGACAGAAGTTAATAGGAAATGCATGCCATCATGTGTGATGTAACCAACATTCGGGCCAATCATCTGGTAACTGTGAGGCCCACACAACCCAATACAATACTACTGATTTTGTTCATCACATACTGTGCAGTCAACTGAATGTCATGATTGCACGTAAATCATTTCCACACTTGATATACTAATAAATTAATGATGAGTCATAGGAATGACAAACCAGTTAACAGACATCATGGCATTTGATCATTTTCTCCTAAACCTCACATAATCTGGCTCCCCATGTACAAGTCATGGAGTCATGTGATCCTTAATCTGCAACGGCAGCTGAGTTCGGACAGTGTCAGTGTGTCATGGATGAAGAACATCTTCTCTAGACATATATACCACTTGACCGTTCTTTTCACACTCCAACAGAGTAATGCACTGTAGGAGCAATTTGCTTTTTGGGACACAGAGATGTGGTTGCTGTCTCAACACCAATGAACCTCAGAATTGATGACACTACTCAAGTTGACTGGCATGCAGCATGCCACAAAGTACTAGCAGGGTAAACAGCATATCTGCTTATTTTGACAGCATTTATGCACCTAGCTTCCAAATGTTGACTATAGTTTTTGAGTATATTGTTCAATCTACGACACACCAAACATACCTACTGGTCGATCACAGCTACTTAGTCCTCATGATAAAGGATCAAGGATGCATTGCAGCATCATGACATAAGTCTTACGTTGTCATGACTGTGAATGCAATTTTGGATTACAGGATGTGCCACACTTGTGTGTGATGACACAATTTAATATTGTTATCTACCATATGCACCAAAGCACACCGAAGCAATGTCACTATCATCCCTAATTTGTCCTTTGGTGCAAAAGGGACAATCAATCAGTACAGTTCCAAGGATGATGTTCAAAGGACTGATGCACAGCTGTTGAAGTGTCTGGACTTCAGAAATGCTTCTCTGCAGTCCAGACGTTATTCGGGAATGCAACAATGCTGCGCAGGGTCAACATGGTACAAGCGCATTTGAATGATTGTTCTCTACATATCCAATCATCTGTGGGAATTCTTTTGGAACTCAAGAACAGACAGCAAATTTGACCGTGGCTCTGTGATACTTCAATATATCAAAACAAGGCTGTTAGCCATATAATCAACTTAGAGGGAGATTCCTGTCTCACAAACGACTTGCTCGGTATATTAAAAAGAAAATGCCAGCATACTCTTGAGAGAAGCCTTGATAAAGTCCAGGAGGACGACATGCACGTTGGCTGCCATTTGTTGTATTTCATGGAATAAAAGTGAATGACTGGACACTTCAACAGCTGTGGAACACATATTTGAACATCATCCTTGAAACTGTGGAGATTGTTTCTGCCTTTTTCAACATATGACAAATTAAGGATAATAGTGACATTGCTTTGGTGTGCTTCGGTGCATATGGTAGATAGTGTCATCTAGACTACGTTGTAGGACTAGTGGATTTATAACCAAGGTGGGTGTGTATCCTAGCAACATGGGAGCACCTGATAAATGTGATGAGCTACAAATTGGATGCTAACTACATGACTCACTGACATATTGATGTGCAGATCGCAAGGCATATCTGCAGGTCATTCGTATATATTTCAATTTGAAGTTGTTCTTGACACAGCACAAGGATTACCCCATCCAAATACATGAGGCAGACTGCCATTCCTATGGCTCATTTGCATACAAGTGAGTATGGTCAGTTGAAAGTGCATCATTGTTCATGTATTCCTAGTATGATACATCGGACATTTGGGGGGGATGACATAAATCAGTCACAAAACTATACGTGTTCACAATTAAAATGATCAAGTACGTGAAGAGACATGTGACAATCATGGACACTGAGTATGGCCAGTTTGTGCTTGGTTGTTCTCTGTGTTATCACATTGAATCAATGTGGAAAAGCATTGCAACCCATGTACTTCCCCAGACCAGCTCACTCTGACCTTGCACCCACACAGCAACCCTGGAACAATGCCCTGTCCAACGATTGGGCACAACACCACTATCCACATGTAGTGAGCACTGTGTTCAGCATGCCCTCCTCTCCATATGTCAGCCATCTGATGCTGTTGTCTCCTCTTGGCTTCTGCTACTCCAGTCTAAATGGCAATGGGCACTCCATTTTGCATTGTGGCTAGAGGGAAGGGCTGTCTGACACTGTTGTGGCTTTTGATGTGTCCACGCATGTCTCCACGAAGTACAACATACACAATGTGTATCATCATGGTCTTTGGACTTTGAGAGCATCTGCAAAGTTCAGACTGCAGCTGGATGTAGTGATCATACTATAGTTGCCCACATACAGAGTCTAGCTTCCATCCATGCACATCACCAACATCACAATCAATGATTCTAGATACTCACTGGTAGCGTTGGGGTCTTCAAAGGTGTCAACCTCCCCCTGTGTATATGGCCGTGGTCCACCTAAGAAACATGAACAGATGTACAATTATGTATAAAATCCCCACATATGTACATTCTAGGGAAAAAAGATTACTTAGCGTGACACATGCATGTAATTACCAGACCATATCACTCCTTTTACATTAAGTACAGCAATGTTTTGTCACCCACACCTGGACACTGTAAATGCTGGATCAATTCCACATCACTGTTCACTGAGTGTGAAACAAACATGTGTGGCATCCCTGTGAGTTTGCACGTGCATCGACACATTTATCGGACATGCCCTTACGCAGACACAATTGCAGAATGTTGTAAGGATGGCTGGTTCAAAGATTTGTCTGCGCATGCACATGTGTAAACAGTTTTTTGATGTGCGAACTCACAATACTTCTTCGACTTCCTACATGCTTGCAGCATGTAAAACTCTATCTTGTTGCCTGATTGCACACTGATTTGACCTTGCTTGTGACTTTTGCATTGTTGCTTGCACATGTCTTGTGGTTCTTTTGGCTGCCTGCTTCACCCTCCGTCCCTGATGCAGATTCACCCGAAGTGCCTCCACCATGACGAATCCAGAGTTCCAGGTGCACATCCGTAAACCATTCACAATATTATGGGGTTTGATGCTTGTCCACACAGCAGACATGCACAGTATTAGCTCAACAGCCAAACCCCTCTGCAGCCATCGAAATATCACAAACACAATCATCGCCACAGGTCATGCTTCTCCACACTCCATCAGCTATGACTCTGAAAAATTTCAATGGACTGTACCAGTGGAAATATCAACAATACTACCTGTACACACCGAGCAACAACCATGGACAGTAATCCAGACTACACTGCCCCCAGGCCTTCACCACCAACTGCACACACACTACGTACACGCCAAACTGCACCAACTCAGGATCCCTGAAATGCATCCTCCTCAAAGTGTCCAGCCTTTGAAGACTAGCCATGGAGATCTGTATCATCCTTGACAACCTTGCACCAGATGAAGCGTTACTCACAGGAAGCATGGAAAACGCTACCTTTGCCGACAACATTGCCAAATGCATCACCAATTAATATTCACATTTTAGGAATGGCCTGCAACAACCGTCTGGTATGAGGCCATGCCATTGCACTTAATAGCTACCACCAAATCACAAACTCAAGCTCAAGCAACAGCACACTCAACACCAAACACCTATGCTTCCAGATCCAGGCCTGCACAAGGACAACCCTCCGAGGGAGCCTTGTCTACAGACCTTCCAGTCCTTGAACTGTGTACACCACCTACATCACAAACATTAGTGCACAACATGCCGTCGCATACATGTACTACATACTTGTAACATACCTCAACTCACATCTTGACATCCTCAGTGCCAACAGATTTGCCAACTGCAAGGACGAGCTTGAAAACGTCTGACAGTAACAACTTGTCATGACCCACAACCACAAGCCAGGTCAGAACATCAACACATCCACTACACACAGACCACGTACCCCCATGGACTGACCAGCCCGACGTACACCTCCATGTCAACTAAACATCTGCATTCGAAAAAACCAAATTGCACACCACAAAGGAAATGACAGAAGATTGACATGGAACAACTATAATGAGCCACAAACCAAAATGCCACCAACACCTTGCACAACACAAGCTTGGTTCCAAATGGACCCCACAGATGATTGTCAAAATGTGTAGATGAACTTGCACCAGTCTTTGACACCAACACACAGCAGCACAGGAAGGCAACATGGTTCCCGGACAGACCACATCAATTGTGAGGCACATGAAGATACCTTGTGACGGAGATGAATGACAGCAAATGCCCTGTAGAAGGATCCAAATGCAAGAACACCATATCAACAATCCACCTACACATCATACTTACAAATAAGCAACTGAATCCCACACTCAATCCTCACAAACTCCATAAATGCAATCTAAAATTCAGCTTCCTCAGTTATATTTGCAGAACTTGCATTGATAATACTGACATCTCCCCCTCCCAGGACCACTACAACAAGCTCTGCTCATACTTCCACACGGATGTCATATGCCTCTAGGATAAGTTCCAATCCGGATCACAGGTCTATGAAACCACACAATCTTCATGCAACCCCAGCTACCCCTCCATCTCATCCCGGACAACAATCAGCACCCAAGACAGCGCATCTACCATGAGAGGCATCCACTCATGGTCACAAATGGACCCCTGTCCCAAACCTCTTCTACTAAACTGCTGCAGCCATCACTCTAGCATTAAAAGTTTACAATAAACACCGGCGTAAAATAGTGACATTTTCCACGTCAAGTGGAAGTGCGCATAATTCTGACCCACATTCAATGAGCTGAGAATAATCATCCTGTGCAGACCACACCTGCACATCTTCATTGGAACTGTATAGACCTGACTCATCAACTGCAGGTGCATTCAGACCCTCACATGTGAGTAGTCCACTTATGATTTCAATGCTTGGTTGGTTTGTCGATTGATGCCTCATGCTTACATACACATCCAGAGTTATGTATATCAGGAGATTTACACAGGATATGGACTGAAGTCCAAGAGTGTGAAGCAGTGAGGCACCACAAGTCCTTTGTCTGCACCACACTGTGTAACTTCCCGAGCACTTGAATACAACATGGACATTTTCCTGAATCCCTGTGCCACCAGTACTTCACTTTTTTATATGTACTGGTGGTGCCGGGTCGTGCTCAATATTTCCAATGGCCTGAAAATCCAGCCTGCGTGACTTTCCATGCCCTTGTGATTATGCCACCTTTACACACAGTAGTTTGCGAGGAAGGGATGTTCCATGTTGGTTGCTGTGGATGTTCACACACAACACCCATATCCACTGATGCATTGCCAGACTTACAATAAAGCGCTAATCTGTAAAGGCATCAGGATGCGACGCCACCCTAGGGGTGGCGTAGCGTGGTGCAACAATGAGAAATGTTTTTATTTTCCCTTTTCCTTTTCCATCGCTCAATGGATGCTGCATTTGACTGCACACATTGGAGGAGGAATTCAGCTCAATTGTAAAATTAGGGTGCAGGAAGGTGCCCCTTCCTGCACAAACACAATCTCCCCACGACGCAGGCAGCCTTGCACCTTTGTGCAAGGTTGCCTGCGCCAGCACATGGCAGCAGGTTGTGTGCCAGCGCAGGGGTTAGCACAGAGATGCGACATAATGTGGAAATTATGTTGGATGCCTGCACTACGAAGATAATGCTGCTTTGCGCAGTTAAATGCTTTGCAGCACCGCGCTGCGTTAGTTCCTTAATGATCAGCCCCATAGTTTTAAGCATCACATAAATATTTTCGCCTTTGGCACTGGTGCTTGTGTGTGTGAAGATATACCATTTCTATGTCAACATCATATATATTGGTTCCAACATATGTGTCTGTGACCACACAACAATCCATTTTTTCCTTGAGGTCATATTTATTTTCTCCAAGACCATTGCAACACCAATCAATATATCCGAATTTTTGGACATAGCGAGATATGGCATAGCTGTGCACTTCTGACAAGAACAATATGAGTACCAATATACATTTACTTACCAGTTGGCCCACCAACATCCAGGCCAAGATGGTCAAGCAAGTCAGCCTCCCGGTTGATGATGTCCTGCCAGCGGTGCTTAATTTGGTGGGGACTGCGATGGACGTCAAGGATCCTGCCAAGGTATTACTGGACCAGGCCCCACCTCCGCTTCGCTCTGCATTGTAGCCCTGGCTCACACGGCCCCCCGTGCTGGTCATACGTGGCAGGTAATGAAAGATCAGCCATATGAGGCCACCAAACTCCCTGTTGGTCAGGTTCTTGGACCTGCCAGACATATTCAGGTCTGTGTATTTTTTTTAAAGAAAACTTATAAAAAGTAATGAAGGAAACCTATAGGAAGAAAAACTGACGAAAAAGGAATTGCCCCACCCGTATATTAACACCACAACTAACTACCCTTATAAACACACACCCCCTAAATACAACTATTAATGGCACACACAAGACTGACAAATGACAAAAGACAGAACAATTAACTTCAAAATACACAGAGGACTGACAAAACACACTGCAACAGACAACTCTCAAGCTCCACAAACTCCAACAGCCTCCTCCACCAAGTACACACTTAGAGATAATAAGAGAAAGTGAAAGTAAATGTGCACTTCCTGGTTTGGGACATTCTAGAATCATTGCATCATTTCCTGCTTAGATGCGACACGTTTTGACGTTTTGCGTCACGTTTCAGACGATGCGACTTTTATTTGACTCAATTGCAGTTAATTTCACATCTGCATGCGTGACGTTTCTCTGTTTTGCGTGTTGCATCATGGGTTAACATGCATTTGTCATTACAAAGCGTAACAGTTTTAATTTTGCGTCGCGCTTTGTTCAGATGCTACCCGTTTTTGTTAGTTTGTGACACTTTACGGGTAGATGCGACACGTTTCAGGGGGCTGAGTGAGTGGAGGCAGATTTGTAGATGCTTAACGCTTGGGTCTGTGCGACACTTTACGGTTGGATGCAACACTTTTCTGTGGTCTGATTGACTCAACCCAGATTTGTTACTGTATAGATGTATATATGTGGGGGCAGATCTACAAGGGAGTTCCGCAGCGTGGCACCGCAGACCTTTTGGCTGCGCCAAGCTGCGGCACTTCTGAAAGCACAGGGATGCGACATATTTACAAGAATATGTTGCATCTCTGTGCTTCCCCCAGCGCTCGCGCACAAACTGCAGCCATGCGCTGGCACAGGCCCCCTTGCACCATGGTGCATGGATGCCTGCGTCGTGGGGAGATTGTCTGTGTGCAGGAAGGGGACCTTCCTGCACAAAAACAATCAATACAGGCATTTTCCTCTTTCAATGCGTGCTGTAGAATGCAGCACGCATTGAAAGAGGAAAAAGACGAGGAGAAATTAAAGCATTTCTCCTCGTTGCACCTCGCTACGCCACCTCTAGGGTGGTTTAGTATCCAGACGCATCTCCAGATTTACGATTTATCGTCAATCTGGAAATGTGTCTTGTTCCATGGGTGTTGCGTGGGAACACCCACAGCAACAGCCATGGGTAAAATTTAAGGCCCTAAGGGGCACATGCATCAAGGTAGGCTTTTGCGATTCCTTAATTGCGATTATTAAGGAATCGCAATTAAGGAATCGCAAAAGCCTATGCATGTAGGAATCGCTATAAAAATAGCGATTCCTAAACATTCCTTATTTGCGACTCGCTAATTGCGAGTCGCAATTAAGGAATACCTCCCCATTAATTCCTATGGGCCTAGAGGCCCATAGGAATGAATGGGAAGACATTCTCAATTAGCGATTCGCAATTAGAGAATCGCAAATTGAGAATGCAATTTCAAGGGTGCCAGGGTGTCAAAATGACACCCTGTTGCACCCTGAAATTGTGATGTGCACCCATGTTGCGCACACACATGCCCCAAGGGCATGTGTGTGTGTAACCTAAAACTTAAAAAATGCATTTTAGAGCATTTTTCGAAGGTATTGCAAATTACAGACAAGTTTGATTTGTCTGTAATTTGCGGTCCCAAATAGCGAAATCGCTATTTGAAAGTGCTTCTAGCATTGCATTTAAGGAATCGCAAATTGCGATTCCTTAAATGCAATCATATTTAGGAATTCGCAATTAATTGCGAATTCTTAAATTGCGCATAGGAAACTACTTTCATGCATCTCCAAAGGCCAATTTGCGATCGCAAACGGCCGATTTTTGCGATTCGCACCGTTTGCGATCGCAAAAACCTTTGATGCATGTGCCCCTATGTGTAGTGCATAAAGCCCTGCATAAAACTGGGCCCAACCATCTCATCACGCAATTCCAATGGTACACACCAACTAGATGTTTACGCTCTTCAGAAGCTAAACTGGTATCAGTGCCCTTTGTAAAAAAGGCCAACTGGGGTGGAAGAAGCTTTGTGGTTAGCGCAGCCAAGGTATGGAATGGCCTTCCGCTGCAGTTGAGATCTCAGCCAAATCTGCTGGCTTTTAGAAAGGCTCTGAAAACTTGGCTCTTTACCGCATAGTCTTAGGCTTTTAACTTTCTGCTCTTGACTCAGGTTTCCCTTTATGACTTCAATGAGCGCCAGGACACCCTTGGGTAACAGTTTGCGCTATATAAGTGTCAATAACATAACATAACATAACATGGAATGCCCCTTCAACGCAAAGTGCTGCGTGTGAAGGGGCTGTATTTTCAAGGAGAGGAAAAGTCACGCCGGGTCACTTTTCCTCTCCTTGTAAATATGGATGAGCCCCCTGCGCCACCAGTACGTCACAAAAAGTGACGTACTGGTGGCACAGGGGGCTTGTTATTCTGCCCAGAGTTGTTGTGCAAGGGATGTGTAACATATAGTACATGTGTGTATTCCTTCTCAACATGTTGCCTGATTGAATGTTGAGTTGTGTTGTTTTCTGTCACCAAAATTTCCATACGTAATGGTATATGTGTACATAATCATATGGAATTAAGATTGGTTTGTTAGTGGTACTTTTAAGTTGCACTTGCACAGCAGGTGCCTAACATTACATCACGCGTTGTTGGCACTACCTGCAGTACATTGGTTACCATGTCACAGCACGCAACCATGTGGCTTCTTTTCAGGCCCATGGCGGGACTGGTGCACCACTTTTTACATGTCCAAACGTGACACATCAGCGGCACAAGGTGCTTTGATTTTGCAACTGTGTTTTAATGAGTGATGTGTGGTGCCACTATCGGCAGCTATGCATGTCAGGCACACCACACAGACATCCTTAAATCATGGTGCAAGTGTGCATGAACCACTGCATGTCAGCTGTTTGTGCAAAATTGCAGGGTAGTACACAACAATGCAACATGTCATTTGGATAATGTTGCATTCCTGTGCTCCACCAGTGCCACAGCTTGTCACAGCCAAGGTGCTTGCACTGACATGCTGCGGCAGTTTCAGGTTGATCTGCACATATATATTTCTATCAAATGACCTGTAAAGTAAATGGACACAAAGTTGATGCTCCTACTTAAATTTTTTATTGAGAATTTAGTGCATATTGTTACAAACTTAAATTTGCTACATCATGAGTAGAATTATGTGACAATGTGTGTGCGACGTCTTATCCCTGCTGCAGTGTGGCGTGTGTCTTGTCCTTCTGCTTCACCTTCATCACCATCATCCATTTGTTCAGGGGGCTGTTCCTCTTCATCCCAGGGCACATTTGTTTTTACACATATGTTGTGAAGTATTGCACATGTCATTATCATCTTGCACACAGTTTCTGGAGAATAGATTAGCCTTCCGCCTCATAAATCTAGGCAACGGAACCTGGACTTGAGCATTCCGAAGCTTCTTTCGATGATGTTCCGAGTTCTGCAATGGGCATGGTTGTATGCCTTTTGTGGTTCAGTCTGTGGATTTCCAAATGGTGTCATCAACCACGTCTGTAGACCATATCCTTGATCAGCTGTAATTGGAAAGTAAGTAGAAATGTGTTACTTTAGGGTGACATCAGTATACATGGCATGTGTTGTACGTCAGGTTTGTGGAGATTGTAATGGTCAATTACATTGGTGTCAATTGCATGTTGTGTTGGAGGTTGCTGCTCAGCTTTCCATGGCCCTGACACTGACATTACATCACTTTTCGTGACACACTGGCAGCGCAGTACACTGTCCCATATTTACAGGGACAGGAAAAGCCACCCTGGGTGGCTTTTCCTGTCCTTGTTAATTTGGCTCCTTCACATGCAGCACTTTCCGTTGATGGTGCTTACATGGGTGTTGCTGTGGGTGGTTGCTGCTGTATCTTTTGTGGCTTTTCCATGTCCCTGCACGTCTAAAGTTATCGCCGGCAGAGGCGCGGGGAACGAGAGAGAGACTTGCACTGGGTGGAGTGCCATGCAGTGGGACTTTGGTGCCTGGGCAGTGACTCTGGACCTTCCTGGTCCTTGTTAGGAGTGGCGGACCTTGCAAACGAGAGCAGTGGCGGGCCCTCGGGGTCGGCTGTATGCCGGTGAACCCTGACGCCGTTGCGCGCCTCTGAACCTGCGTGGAGCGGTGGCCGTTACTGGGTCCTGTAGCGATTGGCAGAGCTTCATTCTGGGTAGGGTCTGGACCTTACCCTTGCACAGTGAGTGCTGCTGGTGTGTTTGTATACTTGTGCATTGCAGTGAATGGGCCCAGAGATCATATGCCTTTTCTATGCCCAGATAAACACCTGCCGGCCCCCACGTGCCCTGACTGGTAACCCATTTGAGGGGAAGTTATACCTATTCCCCCTGTGGTCATTTTGGGATGCAAAATATCAGTACTCACCAAGGGTAATCTGGAGGAGCCCGACTGTTGTGGGAGGCAACGTGCGCAGGGGTGCCGATATGCAACAGAAGAAGGGTGACTGCGAATGGCGAACAGCCACTTGGCGACCGCTGCGTGACGCATTGGGAAATAAGTGGAAGAGGTGGTACTGCTTTCGCTAGTGTTTATTGCTACCATACCATCATGGGAAAGCAACGTGGACGCCAGGCTGGGGCCTCCCAGGACCCGGAGGATAACACCCCTGAGCATCCGCAGTCCACTTTAGAGGACCCTGTACAGCAGCAGCTTCACAAAATATTGGAGGCTATAGCTGACACGAAGGCTACCCTCCACCAGGACATTATCACTGTAGCGGTCGGGCTTGGGCTATTGAGGGAAGAGCACAGGAAACTCTCAGAAAGGGTAAAGGCTACTGAAACCAGCATTGCAGAACTGACTCCGGCGCAGAAAGCCATCGAACATCAAATGGGAGCCGTCACAGACAGAGTAAATCTATTGGAGCATAGGGCTGAGGACGCGGAGGGCCGCAACTGCAGAAATAACATCATGGTCGTGGGTCTTCCGGAAGGGTCGGATGGAGACGACATGGTGGCTTTCCTGGAAAATTGTTTTCGGAGTGTGGTGGCTCCTGAGGGCCTGTCGGCTTTCTAGACTCTGGAGCGCGCCCATCAGGGGCCAGCGAGACCGCTGGCTCCGGGGAGGCCTCCGCGCCCGGTGGTGGCCCGTTTGCTACATTTCAGTGACAGGGACCTGCTCCTGCAACGTGCGAGATCTGGGGGCCCCTTCATTGTGGACAATGGTAGGGTCACCCTTTTTCCGGACTACACTTTGGAAGTACAAAGGAAGCGGGTCTCCTATGTGGAGGTCAAAAAGAGCATTACGGGACGAAGGCCTCCAGTACTCTCTGATGTTCCCAGCCCGGTTGCGTATCATCCTGGAGGGGAACACTGACTATTTTGAATCTCCTGGAGATGCCTGGGACTGGTTAGAGGTGTACAAGGGTGGAAAGCCGCAAGAGGGTGCACTTGCTCGCCCCGGACCGGGGCCTTGCAACCCCGCACACCGATTGAATCGCCGATCCCGCAGGAGAACCCAGAGGAAGTCGTCATCGTCTCAAACCGAGAAGGAGCGAGCCGAGGCTCTACAAGCAGTGGCAGCATTGGGGCAGGCACGGAGCCCCACCCCAACAGTGGAAGATGAATCTTCTAGATAATCTGCCGGCAACGAAACTGACACGTCCCATAGCTATAGCGTGAAGATGCCAGTAGTAACGCCTAATACAGCAGATGATATAATTAGAATGAGTATGGTAAGCTAGAATGGTTTAGGTACCCGGAGGGGTGCTGGACTCAGAATGACTGTCATTGTTTCAGGACTAATTTTTTATATAAATGGCTAATGCTCTATGCTTGGCGTTGGTCTCTTAGGTTAGCCGCACTCCGCATACCTCTGTAACTCACAGAGGATTTTGTGTATATTGTTTTTGTTTGGATGGAAGCTAGTTTGATAGTAACTGTCCTGGGGAGGGAGAGTTGGGGGGTTTTGTAAGTTCAGTGCAATTTTTGGGCCAGATATGTCACTGGAGAAGATCGTACTGAAGCATTGTTTATCTACTTGCCATGGGTACTGCTAATGATTTAAAATGTCTTTCATGGAACGTGAGGGGAATGCAATCAATGTGGAGGCGTCATCAAATACATGCTTATTTAGTCCGAAGAGGGGTCCAGATTGCACTACTTCAGGAGACTCACTTGCATGCCCAGGAGGGTAGGGTATTACAGCGGCGAGGGCGTGCCCAAGTTTTTTATACTACTTATTTGGTGTTCGCCCGGGGGGTACTGATTTGTGTGCGAGCGGGAGTGCCCTTTCATTGCACGTACCAACTCATAGACACTGAAGGCCGATATGTAGTGGTGATAGGGAAACTGGATGGGCGGGATATAGTCCTGGGAAGCATATATGCACCTAATACGGAGCAGCCTGCCTTCTTTTCACATCTGTCCGGGAGGTTGGCGCCCTTTCTTACAGGATCAGTGTTGATCTTGGGGGATTTTAATTGTGTTACAGATGTGGTCCTAGATCGTTCACATCCCCCGCTTCCTAACACACCCACTCACAAAACAGCGGAATCAAGGCGCAATTGGCAGATTAGATGGGGGTTGGTGGAGACCTGGAGGGCCCAGCACCCAGAGGACCGGAACTATTCCTTTTTCTCTGCTTTACATGAACTCCACCTCCGCCTCGATGCATTTTTGTGCTCTTTGGATGTGCATGCCGGGGTGAAGTGTAGCGAATACCTCACAAGGAGACTGTCCGATCATAACCCCCTCTTGATCTGTATACAGTGGACTTGCGCGCGAGCTAAGATACCCACTTTGCGCCTGCGCCCTGAAGCCTTAGAGGATAAAGTGTTTCGCAATATAGTGCATAGGGACATAACTCAAAAGTTCCTAGATAATGAGGGCACAGCAACATCTGCTTTAGTGGAGTGGGATGCCTTCCAAACGGTTATTAGAGGTTGCTGCATATCGGTGATAGGGGGGGGTGTGCAAAGTGCTTTAAAGGGTAGTGCAGGAAGCTGATCAACGCCTGCGGGAAGTAGAACGAGACCGTCTGGACAGACCAGATGGACAGGGGCCGCTCCTGGAGGCAAAGGAAGCGGTGGCGGCACAAGTGGATGGATTGCGCAGCTTCGAATATGAAACGTACATTACACGCGCCCATACCGAAAGAGATAAATCTGGGGCACTTTTGGCTTGGTTGGCCAGCCCAAATAGAGGTTCAATGATTCTGGAGCTCAGGGATCAGCGAGGGGTGGCTTGCAATACTCAAAAGAGTATAAATGAGTCTTTCCTTGAATATTATGCAGCCTTATACAAAAATAAATTGGCCCTCTCGGATAACGTATTGGCCGGGTTTACGGAAGCAGCTCTGCTGTCGCGTTTGGGCAGGGATCAGGCAGGCATACTGGGGAGAGACATTGAGCTGCGAGAGGTGAGGGGGGCAATTAAGCATATGGCGAGGAATAAGACGCCAGGAACCAACGGACTCCCGATAGAGTTCTACCTCACCTACACTGACCAATTGGCGCATAAATTAGTAAGGCTTTATAATGAGGCAAAGCGACTGGGCCACCTCCCTGTCACAACCCGAGAGGCAGTAATCGTCCCACTCCTTAAACCTGGGAAACCACCTTGGGATAAGTCTGCATACCGCCCATTGTCCATGCTCAACACAGATTACAAGATACCGAGCCGTATATTGGCCACCCGCCTACTCCCCTATATGTCGACTTTAGTAAATAAGGTTCAGTCCGGGTTCATCCCAACCAGGAATACGGCTATGAATATTCTGCAGCTATTGCATATACTCGAAGCAGATTCTTACCCAAAGAACGAGCCCACTATTTTTGCAGTGGACAGTGAAAATGTATTTGATAGCCTTGAATGGCCCTATTTGTACCATGTGATGAATAAGTTCGGCCTGGGAGAAAACTTTGTAAAATGGACGGCCTTGTTATATATGCACTCCACTGCACGAGTTAAAATGGGCGGCTTGATATCTGATACTTGTGATATCACCCGAGGCACGAGACAGGGATGCCCCCTGTCCCCCCTTTTGTTTGCCTTAGCGGTAGAACCCCTTGCGGCCAGAGCCCGGACAGGTCTGCATTACCAGGGCTTAAGCATGCAAGGGCAAATTCATCATATTGCCCTGTATGCAGATGATCTACTGATGCTCCTGGCAAATACGGGAGAATCGTTGCAAGGGGCGAAAGAACTGCTCCATGACCTTGGCATGGTGGCTGGCCTTCGGGTGAATTGGTCGAAATCCTGCTTATTTTCAACGGTAGGGGACAGGGTGGGTCCGCAGACCACAGCTGGGGTGACATGGGAAAATATATGCCTGATGTATTTAGGGATACAAAAGGGGATGATGGACGGAACGTTTGAGCCAATCAAACACTCACCCCCAGTCAACTGATCTGGGTTTAATCCATCATCATTCTTTAGCTCACTCCACCACCCCAGTTCACTTTGCCACTGGATTCAAGATAGCCTGGCTGATGAGGGTTTTGAACCCGAAACCGGTCCCAGGATGCTTGTTTCCGGTCCAGGGAAGACATGGCTTGGCAGTTCGGGCTGGACTGTTCCCATGAGGCACAGGGTCAGACTGATTTGCATATGGCCATGTCTGAACTGGGGTGGTGGAGTGAGCTAAAGAATGATGATGGATTAAACCCAGATCAGTTGACTGGGGGTGAGTGTTTGATTTGCTCTAGCGCTCCGTCCATCATCCCCTTTGGTATCGCTTTGTTCGCCCTAAGTTGGCAGGGTATGCCCAGACGTGGGTCCCTTGCTCACTTTGCCACTGGATTCAAGATAGCCTGGCTGATGAGGGTTTTGAACCCGAAACCGGTCCCAGGATGCTTGTTTCCGGCCCAGGGAAGACATGGCTTGGCAGTTCGGGCTGGACTGTTCCCATGAGGCACAGGGTCAGACTGATTTGCATATGGCCATGTCTGAACTGGGGTGGTGGAGTGAGCTAAAGAATGATGATGGATTAAACCCAGATCAGTTGACTGGGGGTGAGTGTTTGATTTGCTCTAGCGCTCCGTCCATCATCCCCTTTGGTATCGCTTTGTTCGCCCTAAGTTGGCAGGGTATGCCCAGACGTGGGTCCCTTGCTCACTTTGCCACTGGATTCAAGATAGCCTGGCTGATGAGGGTTTTGAACCCGAAACCGGTCCCAGGATGCTTGTTTCCGGTCCAGGGAAGACATGGCTTGGCAGTTCGGGCTGGACTGTTCCCATGAGGCACAGGGTCAGACTGATTTGCATATGGCCATGTCTGAACTGGGGTGGTGGAGTGAGCTAAAGAATGATGATTGATTAAACCCAGATCAGTTGACTGGTGGTGAGTGTTTGATTTGCTCTAGCGCTCCGTCCATCATCCCCTTTGGTATCGCTTTGTTCGCCCTAAGTTGGCAGGGTATGCCCAGACGTGGGTCCCTTGCTCACTTTGCCACTGGATTCAAGATAGCCTGGCTGATGAGGGTTTTGAACCCGAAACCGGTCCCAGGATGCTTGTTTCCGGTCCAGGGAAGACATGGCTTGGCAGTTCGGGCTGGACTGTTCCCATGAGGCACAGGGTCAGACTGATTTGCATATGGCCATGTCTGAACTGGGGTGGTGGAGTGAGCTAAAGAATAATGATGGATTAAACCCAGATCAGTTGACTGGGGGTGAGTGTTTGATTTGCTCTAGCGCTCCGTCCATCATCCCCTTTGGTATCGCTTTGTTCGCCCTAAGTTGGCAGGGTATGCCCAGACGTGGGTCCCTTGCTCACTTTGCCACTGGATTCAAGATAGCCTGGCTGATGAGGGTTTTGAACCCGAAACCGGTCCCAGGATGCTTGTTTCCGGTCCAGGGAAGACATGGCTTGGCAGTTCGGGCTGGACTGTTCCCATGAGGCACAGGGTCAGACTGATTTGCATATGGCCATGTCTGAACTGGGGTGGTGGAGTGAGCTAAAGAATGATGATGGATAAAACCCAGATCAGTTGACTGGGGGTGAGTGTTTGATTTGCTCTAGCGCTCCGTCCATCATCCCCTTTGGTATCGTGATGTATTTAGGGACACAGTTTTATCACGCACAGAGCAACTTGCTGGAGGGAAACATTGGCAGAGCAATTAGAGGACTGAAGGGTAGTTTTGATTTTTGGGGGACGCTTCCATTGTCAGTAGCTGGGCGAGTGGCCTTACTTAAGATGGTGGCCCTCCCGAGACTTCTGTATTATTTTGGGACCCTACCGATATGTATCCCGGCGCAATTTTTTAAACAACTCAAGTCCATGGTTATAGGATTCCTGTGGGGGGTAGGTAGATGGCGTGTAGCCTTGACTGCTCTGATGCGTCCACGCTCAGCGGGGAATGGGCAGTACCTGTTTTTGAATCATATTATATAGCAGCCCAATTGCAATGGTTCACAAAGAACATGGCGGATCCGTTGCGGGGCACTGCGGAACAGAGGGAGAGAGCCCCTGGGCTTCAAATACTCTCTCAAATTGTGCTGAACCTCCCCATACCCACTGGCGGTCTCCCGGGGGACCTCAAGACAGCAGGGCAGTGTTGGAAAAGGAGCTTGACAAGGGCAAAGATTGATGTCCCGTATGCACCTGACATCCCATTATCCATGTGTGAGGTATTACTTTGCGGCGGCACCGGGAGGGGACTGGCTGGTTGGCAGGAGAAGGGTCTAACTACTATCAGGGATCTGTATGAGGATGGCGTGCTCCTTCCCTTTGCTGACCTACAGGAGCGATCTGGTCTATCAGGGGGCGACTTTTTGTTGCACGCAGCACTCGCTATGGCTATTCGTACACACTGGAAGGAGGGCCTCATGGAACCCAAAACAGCCCTGGGATGTCAATACATAGTAACGGCGGCGGGAACCTTCAAGGCGGTTACATGCCTATACCGCCGCATCACGCAGGAGATGCTGGTGCCCCTGACAGAACTGCGGCATAAATGGGAACTAGACGTGGGGGAGGAGATCCCAGACAGGACATGGGACGATGTTGTAGAACGGGCATGGAAGAGCACAAGGAACGCTCGCTTTCAGTTGGTGCACTTTTACATCTTGCATAGAGCTTACCTCACCCCGGCAAAACTTAATATATATTTTCATACTGGCTCGGATATGTGTCCACGTAGCCGGGGGGAGGGAGTGGACTTCCGCCACATGTTTTGGGGCTGCCCACAATTGACTACATATTGGAGTGCAGTAGTGTCCTTATTGAACGAAATTACTGACAGAGACTTGGCGTCGCCTATGGGACCTTGTATACTACATTGGTTTCCCCACACAGCTAAGAATCTGATCACTAGTAAATTTATTGATATGGGACTCCTGTTGGCTAAGCGTGAAATCACTTTACATTGGAAATCACAAAGGGGCCCCACCACAAGTAGATGGAAGGGAGAATTCATCAAATGGGCAGAGAGTGATGGAATGGTTAGGATGCAATTGGCGAAGGGAGTGGGAACTGAGAAGGCGCTAGATGCGGCTAAAGCATGGGACACATTAGTGGTGCTCTTGAAGACTCCGGACAGTGATAGCGATGAGGATCCCGTAGGTAATGCTCCAAGTGGGGAGGACTAGGCACACTGTCCCGGAAACTGCACCAGTGCGAAGTAAACAGGGCCTATAAGCAGCGTAACCTCACAGCCATGGTGAAGTTCCCATTGCATTGTTCTCAATACCCTACTAGCGAAGCTTCAGCACTACAAACTCACACTGTAACACTTTAGAAGAGCTGAGAGTTACATGTCTGGGGGGAGGGATGGGAGGGGGGTAGTTGTAGGGGATTAGATTAGAATTGATCTCGCAGTATAGTTGGAATGAATGCTTGTGGATTGCAACACACTATCGGACTTTCCTTTATCTGTGCTACTCATTTTAGAGAGCGGGAGGAAGGGATTTCGCGAGAGCAGGAGGCTTATCACACAATGTTATTCATGATTTTCCACTGTTCCTTCTGTACTATGTTGATACGCAAGCAATATTACACGGATGTATGTATATTGAATTGTTCAATTCATTACATTTTGTCTAATAATAATATTTAGTAAAATAATGGATGTTGCTGTGGGTGTTCTCACACGATACACATGGCACAAGACACATTTTCCGATTTAGTAGGATTCGTAAACCTGGAGATGCGTCTGAATGCTACACCACCTTAGGGGTGGTGTAGCATGGCACAACAAGGAAAATATGTTTTCATTTCTCCTTGTTCTTTCTCTTTCAATGCGTGCTGCATTCTACAGCACACATTTGAAGAAGGTAATGCCTGTGATGATCAATTTTGGGCAGAAAGGTGCCCCTTTGTGCAAAAAAACAATCTCCCCATGACACAGGCATCTGTTTTTGCACAAGCGCAGGGGAGAGCACAGGCATGCAACATATAATTGTAAATATGTTGCATTCCTGTGCTTTGGAAGTGCCACAGCGTGGCACTGCCTAAGGGCTTGCATTGCGGTGCTGCCGCACTTCCTTGTGAATCTTCCCCATAATGTTTTGTTTTTTTGCACACTTTCAAACATTGTGCATTGCACATCTGGGCACATTTCAATATGTGGGTACGTATGAAGTTTATTCTGTGCAAAGGAGAGTCAGTAGCCTGGCATAGTGGTCCGACACATTTTGTTGATACACTGTTTTGATGTCTTTGGCCCTGCATTGTCACTCATTAGGCTTGACATGCCCCTGAACAGGTACATTTGTCACATGGTGCACCAATACATGCTTCCTCTGTGTAATTGATATGTACACTTATATACACATAGATGCCCATGCCCGTTATATTTAGATTTATTTGCGAATTACATGCATTTCTTACAATGCATTGTACCTTTCAATTGTTAATTTGTGTTAGATGCCATGTGTGCATATGTCAACAGTGTGACTTATTGCTCTACACTAGCGGTTCCCAAACTTTCCACTCCTGAGGACCCCCATTGAGTCACTACCGGAACCCGGGGACCCCCAAGCAATTTGTATGATTTAAATCTCAAACATTAAAACTGTAATTCGAAGAAAATAACACACACACACACGTGTGCACATCAAACAAAGACTAGACTTGAATTACTAAAGATTTTAGTATTTTTATATTAATATTTGCAAAAATTGAAAAATCCTAATGGGAAGGTTGGTGCTGTATCTCGCAACTAACTTTTCATTGTTTGGTTTTATTTCACAGCCCAAGGCTCCTGCTCCTGCCAAGGCTGGACTGGAAACCTAAAGCTGCTCTGGCAAATGTTGTCAGCCCAGTCCCCGTACAGTGCACACCAAGTGCAGCGAGTGAGCCTGCCCACTATAAAGGGGGCTTTGGGGAGCTCTCCCTTAAGAAAATTTTGGGGTAAATGGTGCATTTTACCACACATTTGTCATTAAATATTAAATTGTATTAGCTTTTAAAGCATAGCAAACAATGACCTTACTATGCACCAGGATACAACAATCTTTTGTCAATCTTCAATGATTCCCTCACTACTACCCCCAACAGTGCCTCTCATCTCTCCATAGCCCCACTGTCACATGTAATTAATTTGTTTTATAGCACCTTTCATACCACTGTAGGGTGTCAGAGCACTTTACATCACACAAATACAGAGACAATGAATCATATGAGTGTAAATCAGTGCATAGAAAATGTTACATAAGGCAAAGAGGACTACAAGGTGTAGGACTCACATGTCATCCATACTGGTAGGCATTTTTTAAGAGTGCTTGGTCTGGAGAAGCACAAACTCAGGATTCAGAACATAACACAGGGGTTAGTGTTGTCTTTAATAATAAGGATTTATTTCTACCCAAACAAACCTTTTTAGCAGCATCAGGATAATGAAAGACTGGGAAAAAGCATAACTTACTAACTTGTGCCATGCTGTGTGCATGCAGCTCTTTGATGGCAGTTCATAGCTCACTGTGCTAGACTACGATTGGAACTAGTGAACTGCACAATAACAAAAGAATCTCTGTGGCAAAAGCAGGAACCCACTGAGCTATGCACAAAACAAAATACTGTTTTTAAAAAAATGCGTGGTAGACATTCTTTGCAGCAGGCATATTAACCATCAGCGCCTCCTAAGAGGAGTCAAAACTGCCACAGGACAAAACCCCCATCAGTCTACAGCAGGTACATTAATCACCGGAGTTATCTTGACACTTTTATTGCTGCCCAAAAACTGCTGATTATACAAGGAACTTTGCAGTGCTTTTAAAACTGCTGCCTGCGGACCCCCTATGAATGTGGACCCCAGTTTGGGAACCAATGCAGTCTACACAATTTTATGTAGGATATTTGCATGCATTCCTATCTGGTGTCCCTTGGGACTTTAGGTTATGCTGCTATGTGTGTATGCAGCTTTGTACTGTATGTTATGTGGTTATAGTGTATATGTGGTTCTGCATTTTCACATTGACTTCTTGCATCATTCGGACCTAAGGGCATGTAATGTGGCAGAGTGCCAGCTATTGTAGCGGAGTAAATTTGTATGTACATTAATTTTTGCTTACCTACAAGGAGCCTATTGCCATATTGTCCATTTTGGAAACGGTCATTGATGATGCTGTTTCTGAATATATATGAATCATGCACACTCCCAGGGTATTTGGCAAGTACATTGATGTATAGTCCACGATGGTCCTCAATGGCCTGGACATTGATGGAGTGTGTGTGCTTTCGGTTGCGGTATAGGTGTGAAGTTGCTGCAGGTGGTACAAGCTGGACATGCGTGCAGTCCATTGCTCCAAGCACATGTTGGAATCCAGAAATGGCATAGAAGCCTTGTTTAATGTCCATCTGCTGCTGGTGTGTGTTTGGGAAATGGATGTGCTGTGGTGTGAGCTGAATGATGGCATCCAAGACCGAAGGGAGGAAGGCAGAGAAAGATGCCTGTGAGACCCCTGCCACTTTTGCTGCTGTTGTTTGAAATGATCCGGAGGCCAACATGTGTAAAACCGCCAGTAGCTTTGTCAACGGTGGGATATTGGTGCCCCTTTCATTTGGAGTCTGTAACTGTGGTGTGATCTGCCGCAGCAGGGTCACAATAGACGCTTTCTTAAGGCGATACATTTTGATGACTTGTTCGTCCCGGAGTCCAATGAGGGTGGTCCTTGGACAGTAAATGCGCTCCCTTCTCCTGCGCTGCCTTTGTGGTAATGGTGGAGGGTGAGGTTGTGGGATTTGTTGTGAGGGTGGTTGTCGTCTTCTTGGTGCAACTCCCAGCTGCAGGATTAGGAGGTCCATGTTGCTTGCTCTGCTTCAAAACAGCTCTGCTGCACTTTATTTCAAATTATGGGGTACATGTGTCATTTCCTGCGCGTGGGTTTATGAGGCGTAAGCTTGTGAGCGCATTTTCCCATTTGCGTGATGCATTTTGTAGATGCGTCGACGCGGGGGAATGACGTAAATATGCCTGCGTCGGTAATGCGTTGGTTTTTGAGTGGGAACGCCTACCTTGCATATCTTAATACTTATGCGACGCAGTCGAATCTCTCGCAGCTCCATTCCGTCGCATCTCCGTTTACGTGACGCATCTCCATAGATGCGTCACCTTGTAAATTTTGTGTAAAAAAATAAAACACTGATGCGTCACACAAAGTGATGCATCGGTGGCGCAAGGGGCTTGTAAATCTGCCCCTTAGGATCAAACACTAAGCTCTAAAAGCATACTGCAGGAAAATGTTGCAACATAAAAACCATAAAGAAGCCATAGCCGTCAGTGTAGAATGACAATCAGTACACAGCAAATACTCTCCTAAAATTAAAAAGCAAGTTAAAGTAGCAACAAACTAACAAGGTTGTTGACAAATAGTGACCAGCAACATGATATCCTTCTGTGTACTTGATTTAACTCAAATTAAAAAACACGAAATGAGCAATGAAAGAGAGAGCAGAACATATTTGTTTTCTCTTTTACTCAATCAGCTAGAGAATCTATAAAACATTTATTCATCATGTGCTTATCTGGACAGGTGAAGCTGTGCTTCATAAGACACAATTTCTTACTTTAAATGCTTACTCTTGAAACTGGCTTTTAATAATCCCTTTGACTATATCTATTTTAAGATGAAATGACAAGGCTCTCAAAGTAATGCTGACAGGGCACAAGTCTTCCATTTCCTGTAGAAACAACTCGAGTTCCAATGGCACTTCTGATAACTTGCGGCCTTCACCCTCGAAACAGATTAATATCCATGTGACAGCTATCTTTCCAACCCAGTGCTCGCAAAAGATTTCAAGGGGATTTTAATTCATATAAAATGCAGAGGATTCACATTGCAAGCAAGAGAGCAAATGCAAGGAGCATGGCGTAAGTTCTAATGAATGCACGTCTTGTCAGTTCCTAACACGACGCTTCAAGGCAGGTTTCACATTTCTTCGGGATAGTGGACCAGCTACGCTGCCTCTCAGGTACAAGGACTTTCATGTGCCAATCAGCACACTTCCTGAACATCCCAAAGGCTTTGTCAGCAGAGAGCTGACTCTGTGGAACACGGAACTGTTACATTCAGGACTTGGCAAAATTAATGCACAGCCGGTGTAGGATATTCTGTAGCAGTATGTGGAGTTGGTGGCCTAGGAAAAATGTACCTTTTCAAACACTGTTGAAGTTAAAAAGATGATGGCTTGCACGGTTCACATTTCTGTCCTTAATGCAGCTAGTGTTTTAATCCCATTTCAGACATCAAGGGTCCTTTTGCACCCAAAACAGGATTACAAATATGGCACAATACTGCTTTTTATAGGATTTTGCTGGCAAGGTTTTTTTCCAGGTAAAACTGGTGAAAATCTTGCAGGCAAATAGTTCAATCTTCTAGTTTGTACTCCTTAGAATGGGAGAATAAATTAGCATTTTGAAATCAATCCTCGTTTTGACTTCCAAGACTCGAAATAGTGTGTGCAATTGGTAATTACTGGGTGCCCAATGAATGCCCAGAATAGTGTGTTACTGTGAATTAGAGTGTGCAAATGTGATTACTAAGCCTTCTGTTGTACATCGTTTTGTCTTCATGAGTGAAACCTTTATTTGTGGGTAAAACACTGCTGCTTTTTGGCAGTTATATCAAACTGGGACAAGATACCAGGTTAGAACAAAAATTACAATTTCGATAGCCATAAGAGATTGTAAACATTGCCTCATTCATAACCATCTGCTAACAACTAGACTGCCTCAACAATGTACAAATAAGTGCAGCAACAACATGTTACATTTTATTTACTGCAAAGTCTGTACTGACACTACAGTGGTTCACATACATTGACATTCACTATACCAATGTTATGTGCACATGAGCGTTTGCACAGTTCACATAGAATACAAACCCTATTTTAAAACAAGTTTTAGGTTTATGTTAATTTTCAAAATAAAAATCTAACCTCTGTAACACTTTTCGCAAACATTTCTGAGCTAGGTGGGCGGGCATGTTGGTTGGCATGTTGTATGTGATTTTGTTACGTGTGCATTCCTACAGTTGTGAGTTGTATGATTGTGGAGTTGAGGTGTGTGGTGTGTTCCGTTGGTGCTTACCAACGAGCAGTGCATTTCCATAGGTGCCATCCCGAAAGCGCTGGTTGATGATGGACTGTCGGAAGATGTAGGAATCATGCACACTGCCTGGGTAGTTGGCGACGACATTGGTGAACAGTCCCCGGTGGTCCACTATTGCCTGCACATTGATGGAATGTGTGTGTTTTCTGTTGCGGTAATTGTGTGCAGTGTCGGCAGGGGGCACAAGTAGGACATGTGTGCAGTTAATTGCCCCCAACACGTGCAGGAAGCCAGCTATGGCATAAAAGCCTTGCTTGGTCTCCAGCTGTTCCTGCGCAGTGTGGGGGAAGTGAAGGTGCTGGGGTATCAAGCTGATGATGGCATCCAAGACAGGTGTGAGGAACTTTGATAGGGCTGGCTGTGAGACTCCTCCAACTCTGGCAGTTGTTGGCTGGAAGGTACCAGAGTTCAACAAGTGCAGCACAGGCAGCAGCTTTGTCTGCGGAGCGATGTTGGTTGTCCGCTGTGTTGGCACCGTCAGCCTGTGGACAATGTGGGTCAGGATGCGGAGGATGGTTGTCCTTTTGAGCCTATAGTGGGCAATGACATCCTCTGGCGTTAAGTCTCTGAGGCTGGTGCGTTTTCTGAAGGTCCGCTGTCTTGTTCTGCTCTGCCTCGGTGGCAGTCCGGGGGGGTGTGGTCCTGGGGGTGGGGGTGGTCCTGGGGGTGATGTCGGTGGGTGTTGTGGCCCTCTTGGGTCTCCAAGCTGCATGATTAGTAGCTCCATGGCATCTGTTGGTCTTCAGATGTGGCTCTGGGCTGGGCTCCCTTTCACTGCAGGTTTTCATCCTACTGAAGACCAGGAAAAAGCAGGTCTTAACTCCCTGCTGCTAACGTGCCTTATCGCCTGTTTTTGGACCGCATCGCCGTTCTGGCTGGTCGTTGAGAATATCGCGAAGTGGTGTTATCGTGAGTTTTTGCACGGGAACGCCTACTCTGCATATGATTAGCGTTAGTTGTCGCTGTCAGCCTTGGCGATGTTTTTAGCGGCAGCTTTCGCAGGTAAAATGACGATGTCAGCTGTTAGCGCAGGCTTGTGAATAGGGCAATGGATCTATCTCCACTTTCGTGGCGGAAAAGTGCCGCTAATTCGGCGATGAGTCCTTGAGAATATGCCCCAATATTTGGGCAACTGATTAGTTCAACCAGCTAGATCCATTAAATAATATTTGTAGCTGGCACAGGCAAAAATCAAGATACTTACGTGAATGGAAACTTAAGTCTCTGCATTGAGGCATTACCTCTCTACATAGGCGGTTGGACTCTACAGACAAGAGGATTAGAGGATGTTGCGAAACGGCAGCCACAGAAGGGGAACAAATTGTAGGGAGTACAACAAAAGTCAGGGGCCAGGAAGACTGGTCCAGAAGGCACAACATTCGCCTCTGTAGAATTCCAGAACATTATGAGAAGGAATACATCATTATATAGCAGATCTCGTTCTGTGAATACTGAAAATGCATAAGGAAACCTTCGAATTTCAAAGAACACATAATCTATGTAGCACTTCTTGAAACTGGATAGTCAAAGGCCAGTGATTGCTTGCCTCCCGCATCATCTGCACACATGAATCATCCTCCATGCTGTAAGAATAATGTGCTTTTCTACTTGAAGACCTTCACATCCATATAATAGCATTCTAGTCACATGAAACACCCATTAAGAGATATATATTCTTGTCTATTACCCTTGGCTGTTACAAGTGAATATGGTTTTCTTGATCCAGTGATGATGATAGTTATCATTGAGTGTAAATCTTTTTTTTTTAATTGTGCTGAGCCGTATGATCTACTGAGCTTTTTGGACAATGTGGTACCCTACATCAATAGGCACTTCTCCTATAGAACCTAGAGAATGCCAATGCTGTTCTCAACTGAAAATGCTCTGATACTGCTTGATCATCACATTGCAGATAGGGTTCCCACCACAGGAGAGCAGACTGAGACAAACTGAACAAAGTGGTGATGTTCTGACTTAGGACAGAGACAAACCTTGGTCACAACTGAAAGACCACATGCAAGATTAACTTATTTTAATGTGTACATTTCCTTATTATTTCTACCACTGCTGCTTGAAATCTGATTGACTACTATCTGATGCCTGCTCAAACAGTTGTTGTCTCAATTGCGACTCTTTACAGTTGACAGGGCACACCAGTAATCCTCTTCACATACTGCAGATTTTTGCCTGTCTGACAAGGCCACGCATACACTTGGGTGGTTCTGTGTTTCATCAATAAGCTGGGTTGCATTTTTTCTCTTCCCTTGTCCAGGGTTGTCCCAGCACCTCCTCTGCCTAGTTCAAGATATCTAGCGATATAGCTTAGGCCTCTTCTGCTGGGCAGGGAAGGAGTGCATCCCATGATTAGAGTTCAGTTTGGAGACAAACTCTTTTAATATTACTGCTTACTCTTAGACACTATAACTAATCCCACACAAGAGAGCAACAGTGTCTGACACATCTATCCTTTCATTTTATCTTCTCCCTTTCATAACTACATTTGTTGATGAGGTGTGAGCCCTTCTCAAGCAACAGCCACAATCCTTGTCAGGGTGTACCACTAAAGTCACTAAATTAATCTGTGATTAACTCTCTGGTAGCTTGACACAAAAGCAGTCAGGCTTAACTTATTGACAATGTGAAAAGTGATTATGCAGCACACAAAGAGTAATTAATCGAAAACACAACATAAGAAAAATACAAAACCAATTTAGAATAATATAGTAAAATGTAATAAATACAATGAGACCAAAACAACAAAAACCCAATCAGAAGAAGTGGAGATAGGCAATTTTAAGGATTTTAGTAGATATTGCACCTGAAGGCACAAAGCGACACTCACCGCCAACTTATCGTGCTAGACTGTGGTAAAGTCACAAGTTCTGGCTGACCACAATGGAGCACGGGCTAGATAAAGGGATAAAATGAGTCTCACTGAAAAAGTTACCTTCTCAATGTCTAGCATGAAAAGCCCAGTTAATGTTGCATGAGTCCGCGAGGAGCAGGGAGAGCACCGTGCATGGTCGTCGCTGCACCATGATGAGCAGACCTGGTGCCGCGGGCAGTCGACGCCGAAGCGCAAAGTTCTTGTCAGGCGTTGAGGACAGTCGTTGCTGGAGCTCTGCTTTGGCAGTCACCGCAGGCTGTTGATGCTATAGTGCAAAGTGCCGATCTCATGTTACCAGTCATCCCTGGCGAGCGCAGTATCACAAAGAGTCAGGTTCACCAAAGCTTTGTGTTGGCGGTCATCGGCACACAAGGCAAGTATCTCAGCTCGTTCGCAGTTGTGAAGGGCATAACACTTCAGGATTTCTCCTTTGTGTCCAAAAGAGTGTACTTTGATTCCAACCAAGGGCCCAGGACCTGGGGATCAAAAACTCACTCTTGCAGAGGCCAGCAGGGCTCAGGTAGGTCTGGTTGCATGTGCTTACAGGTACAGTTGCAGCAGGGCAGTTGCAGGATTCTGGAGCTTTTTGTATCCCTGTCGCTAGACAAGAGGTCAGCCAGCTAACACTTGGAGTCACTCAGGTAGCCTGGTATATTTGGAGTCACTCAGGTAGCCTGGTATAAATGGATCAGGTCCAGTCTTCCTTCTCAGATAGCAAGGCAGCCCTCAAGCACCAGGACAGTAATTTGACGGAAGGGCAGTCCTTCTTCTGTAAATGCCAAAAGTGTCAGATTCTCCACCCTGGGTGTTCACAGAATAAGAAATACATGGGAACACTCACACCCTAGCCACAGTATACAAACAATGGCTACCACAATCATTGACTGACAGTTCTATAGTAATTTGTCTATTGCCAATGTGGAAAAGAGCACACACTGTCCTTGGTACAGATCCTTGGTTAAATACATCAGGTCCCCTGTGACTTAATAGCGCTACAGGTTGAATGTTACCCTTTACATTGGGAGGAATGAGCAATATCCGGCATCACTAGAGCTGAGCATCTACTAGAGTAACAGTGGATCATGTCTTTAACTGACCTTTTCTGAATTCAATCTTTTCCCAAAACAACATTGGTAATATAATCAGACATTGCTGGATTGGCATGGTAGGTAACTCCACCATTGACATGGTATCCTCACTGATTAATGCTTAGGAACAGAAGATGGGAGAATGCAATTGTGTTATATCAGGCCTTTACAGCCTCCTATTTACTTTCTCTTCTCTTACAGTATCCTCCTCCATAGTCAGCTGGCACATTGCTTTGCATAATGTTTTCTCTGATGAAGAGTGGACGTCATTATTGAAATCCCATGAAAATCTCTTGAGATAGGCGAGGCTCAAATATTCCTATTTTAAAATCTTTCACAATTGGTCCTGGGCTCCATCTGCTTGCACAGAGATGATCTTCTCCTTCATGCTAAGTGCAGGTGATGTGCTATACCTGAGTGCAATCTGGTCCATGTTCTGTGAGAGTGTACCAGTATTAAAAAATATAAGGCTGAGATCCAGATGATTCTGATGACCACTTGAGGAAACTGGAATATTATGTGGTAGGCTTGATAGCCTTACCATGTAATATTATCACAATACCCCAAAGATGGTCCTTGGATTCACAAAAATAAATCCTAAGTTCAGTCCTGGTAGAGTAGCAAAGAGCAGTCAGGCTTTACTAGAGGAATATGTGTTAAGCATTTCAAAGTACCAACATGGACGATAAGTAATTGACACGACTCGAGAGAAATCCAACACCAATTTCTAAACATAGAGTATATTTTTATCTTAATTTAGACACCAAAATGAATGGAATAGCATACATATAACCGGTGTTATAGATTTTTGAAGCAATATTAAATCAGTGCAGTAAAATACATAGACAAAATAACATTGCGGTCAATGACAAAAACCACTAGCGACAATCGGTCACTTACATTCCGAATTTCGTAGAACCCTTACAGAGTTAAGGTCATGGGAGCCCCAGGACAGGGCCACAACAGTCAGATCAATTTTACCTAGCCTGTGGAGTCCGGGTTTAGAGTTGTTCTGACTGCCCTTGGTGCTGAATGGGAGCCACGGGTTGTGCTGTTTTTACCGCTTATACGGTTCTGCAAGAAACAGAATCCCAAAACACAACAGACAAGCAGAGAGTGGCAGGGTCTGCATAGCGTACAACTCTTTTCTAGAAGGGGAGAATGTATTTCTAGACTAACAATGACAATTTTAATTGTACTTTTAATTGCTCTTAATAATTGAATGTAGTGCAATCTTTTTGGTTTAATCTTGGTCTTACTGCTTTAGCGGGATTCCCGCTCTGTCCCTCGGTGTGTGTCTTTGCCCTGTTACGCCGCAGCAGCAGTGCCGTTTGAGCGGAGGGCGAGACTCAGTTCCACACTCACTTCCGTTGTGCTAGCTGGACACGGAAGTTGGCAGGCTAGTTTTTGGCGGCCCTACGCCTTTATCAGACGCATGCCGGAGCAGACGCGCAGCACAAGCAGACAGCGGCAGGGTCTGCATAGCGTACGACTCTTTTCTTGAAGGGGGGAATGTATTTCTAGACTAACAACGACAATTTTAATTGTACTTTTAATTGCTCTTAATAATTGAATGTAGTGCAATCTTTTTGGTTTAATCTTGGTCTTACCGTTTTAGCGGGATTCCCGCTCTGTTCCTCGGTGTGTGTCTTTGCCCTGTTCCGCCGCGGCTGCAGTGCCGTTTGAGCGGAGGGCGGGACTCAGTTCCACACTCACTTCCGTTGTGCTAGCTGGACACGGAAGTTGGCAGGCTAGTTTTCGGCAGCCCTACGCCTTTATCAGACGCATGCCGGAGCGGACGCGTGCAGTGGGACTGCTGCTGGCTCGCCGAAGGCGCATCAAAGGTAAGCCCGTCTGCGCCCGTACGCACCTGGACGTCACCAGACGCCAGGAACCCTGGCTCTGGAGGACCCCGCAGGTTAGTCTTTACACGGGAATACCTGTTTGCACTGCAACCTTCAGTCACATGCGGACAATACAGCTGGCACCCTGATTCCTGTCCCCCACACTGCAATATATGCGTTTCAGGGTGAGTCTGTGTTCCCGTATGGTGCAGCCAGCCTCTGGGCTGAGGGAATTCATCATCTGCAGACTCAATTGCATGTCCCTAGTCAAACACCATGCAGAGGTACTAGACCTCTTGCAAGAGACTGCCCTGGACATTTTATATCTTATGGAGACATGCCTCACTGCTGATTCTGTGGCCATTCCGGCCCCAGCCCTACCCGCAGGCTAAACGATGTGCATTAAGAACAGAGCAGTCGGGGGGGGTTAGCTATTATATTTAAATCAGCGTACACTTGCAGCCTCACCCTGAAGGACATACTCGACTGTGAAAGCTCTCTTTTTAAAATTGCACTAACACATCATTTTACACTATCTGGGCTACTTATATATCTCCTACCGGGCCCTTCGAAAGCCTTTCAAGAACCCCTAGCTAACACTGCATCCACGTTAATTCTAGAAGCAGCCAATTTTAGCATCATAGGGGACCTTATTTTACACCTGTAATTCCAAGAGTCCCATGATGTTTTCAATTTTCTGAGGGACATGGCAGCCTGCCAGCTGATGCAGCTGGTTGTGGGACCAACACACATAGCTGGTCACCTCCTGGATCCTGTACTTTTGAATCTCCAGATCTTGGAGGCCAAACTCCCCTTTCCTATGCTCTGGACGGATCATTTCCTCATCTCTCTACGACTCTGTTTAAAAGGCCCTCCACTTAAATTTACTCGCCCGCCCTCAATGAAGCGCCGTGGCATAAATTAGACCCGACTATGTTTACAGCTTCACTAAACTCCCACCGCCCAGAATGGCCAACTGACATAGAAGCAGCTGATGCAGCCTTCCGGGGGTGGGTTAATAAATCATTAGATAGCTGTATCCCGGAAAAAATAACCCATGCCAAGCGTATACAAACTAATGCATGGTACGACAAGTCTCTGATTGCGGAAAAGAAAAAATGTAAGATCCTAGAACGGGCCTGGAGAAGATCTTATGATCCCTCAGCTAAGACAGTCTATAGGAACGCAGTCAAAGCATACCATAAACTGGTCCGGAAGACCAAGGCAACGTTCTATGCCAACATAATCACCACTAGCAGCAACCCAACCAAAACCATCTTTGATCTCATGAAAGAAATGCTAAAAATTCTATCAGCTGCCAATAGCAATGTGAGACATTGGCTACATTTTTTATCAGCAAGGTGGAACAAATATTTAGCACATTCTGTCTGGAGAAGGCTCCCTCCGGCAGTCGGGAGAGTCCCCTCCCGGACACTGCGATTCACTCCTTTCACGTCCTCCCGCCCATGTCCTTCAAAGACGTGGAGTCCCTGTCGGTTAAGGTAAAGTCAGGTTCTCCTGACGATCCTTTGAAACCTAACCTCTTCAGAAAATTCCACCACTGCCTCCTACCGGAGGGCTGGGAGTTGATCAATAGGTCACTATTACTGGCGGCGATCCCCAAGTCCTGGAAACATGCTAAAGTAATTCCCTTGTTAAAAAAAACCGACGATGGACGCGTCCCAGCCGGAAAACTTTCACCCAATATCTCTGCTCCCGTATTTTGCTAAAATCATGGAGTCCTATGTCAACCACATCTTGACTCAATATCTGGAAGAAAATTTAATCCTGGATATGTCTCAAAACGGTTTCCACCCCAGACACAGCACTGAATCTGCACTACTTGTGGTCATGGTGCAATTACAATCCGCCTTGGATGAGGGCAGAACCTCGGCTCTGATCCTGCTGTATATGAGCACTGCCTTTGACACGGTCTCCCATTAGATCCTGCTATGCCGGCAGAAGGAGATCGGTGTCAATGGCAAGGCCCTTGCCTGGTTCTCGTACTTCTTGGCCGATCGGTCTTTCCAGGTCTCTGCTCCCACTTTTACCTCCTGTGCCCTCCCTCTCCGCTGTGGTGTGCCTCAGGGGTCAGCCCTGAGCCCCACTCTATTTAATATTTACATACGTCCAAAGCCCGAAACATCACCCTGGTATCATACGCTGATGATACTCAACTGATGTTCACCTTCTCCTGCAATCCCAACCAGGACCAGGTGAAATTCCAAGAAGGCCTTACGGCCATCTCTGAATGGATGGCGAACAACTATTTACAACTAAATTCCACCAAGCCAGAGGTGCTCCTGGTGGGCCGAGACACTCATCTGTGGGGCAGTCACTGGTGGCTCGCGGCCCTTGGAACCTCCCCTCAACCCAAATCTGTGGTCAAGAACCTGGGACTTCTGGTGGACGGTGCCCTCTCGTCTGAGGGGCACGCCAAGGCTGTAGCTGGTACTTGCTTTGGTCTTCTACGTGGCCTGAAGCCCATCTTGGGACTTTTTGATGCACCTACTCGACAGATGATTGTCCAAGCCACCATGCTGTCAAGGCTAGACTACTGTAATGGGTTGCTACTGAGCGTTAATAAACCTGTGACTAAAAGACTTCAACAGGCACAGAACGCGGCTGCCCGTACGCTCTTTACACTACTTAAGTACTGCCATGCTTCAGACCTTCTAAGCCGACTTCACTGACTACCTATAGAGCAGAGAGTCTACTTTAAAGCCCTATGTATGACCCACAAGATCCTCTATGGACTGGGTCCTCAAATCTTGAGCGAGCTGTGCTCTTTCTATGTCCCCGCTCGAGCCTTGCGCTCTGCGGATCTGCACCTGGTTCGTGTACCGTGGGTACGCAGGACAAGAGCAGGGGCGCTCGTTCCGGGTACTGGCACCTGCCCTTTGGAATTCCATCCCTCTGGCTGCCCGTACCACGCAAGACCACTGGATCTTTAGGAAAATGATCAAGACGTGGCTATTCTCCAGCCACTAGCCCCCTTGTCCTTTCCGCTTCTACTTGATATAGGACTGGGACGCCTTGTTGCTGGGGCAGCCATGCAAATCTGTATAACATAACATAACAGATACACAGCTGCTGATGTCAGATGATGGTGTCACGGCTGCCATGATCCGTATTCCAGATGCAGCAGGGGCGGAGCACACACGGCATAGAGGGGGCAGGGACAGACATGAAGCTGCTTGGCGTTCTAGTTGTTTCGTGCCTGCAGCTTCCTGCCGTCGGTTCACTTACCTTTGCTTCTGGTTTCCTGAATGTCTCTGCTGCATTCTCGGCAGCTCCCATCGGGATCCTTCTGCGGTCTTCTGAATGAATCTCTCTTCATTTCAGATACGATCTCGTTGGCTCCTGTTTCTGGACGCACTCTGTTTCTTGGCATCCAGGGATCCTTGTAACACAAAAGAAAAGAATAATCTAAAAATCAGCATTTTAACATCTGGGTAACGCACACTGCACATTCAATGTGATAACTCTTCCACATTTTACACTTATCTGATTGTGCATCTTGCTTGAATTGGATTTTGTATTTTTCCATTTACTTGTGATGATCATACCTGTGGAACAAAAAGAAAAGACAATGTGGTGACACTGTTGGTTAAGGAAATTACTCTATAGCATTATAGTTTTCCTTTTCTCAAATTATTAAGGCTCTAGAATCTTTGGCTTTTTGACTGAGGTATAGGACTAGAAAACGATACATTTTTGAATGTATGGGTTTTCTCTTCTTTCAATTGTTTGAATTTTTAGTTAAGGCCTTTGGCCTTCTAGGTGCACAGAACATTACATATAAGGTATGTGTGTGAATTCAAAGAATATGATTTTAGGTCTTTGGGTAATATGAGATTTACCAATGCGCTCCTTTTGTTTTTAGAGTAATACAAACTAACACTGGCTGCACTTTCTTCTGGCCTATAAAACGGAAGAGTGGATTTGTTAAAGTACATGCATATGTATAATTTAGAGATACATTTTGACATACTTACTGACGTTAGCAGTGGCTTATTTTTTCTTCTCTTCTATTTTTATGTAGGAAGAACCTTTATCTATCCTGGGTAGACATTCGCTCCAGAACACTGTCTCAGTGGGCCAATTGTTTATGTCTTCCCTTCCCCTCTTCCCCGTCGAACTTGGTAGACTTTAACAATTTGTGGGTTGCCTTGGTCGAGGATGAAGTTGGGAGCTAGCATAGTGACTCCCTATCACCCCTGCAGAATATAAGGTGAGATTCTAACTGATAGTTACACAGTGTTCCCTGTAGATGCAGCATCAAGTGTGGGGGCTGGATATCGGATTGGTGACCAACAAGCCTTGGCAGCGGTAAGCAGTGTGAAAAGCTCCTGGAACTTCACAGGGTCTGGGGGAGTAACATAGTGGCCTGCAATTTTGGGTTCAGGTGAGACTACAACTCCCACAAAACACCGGACCACCTGGATTTGGGCAACCCCACAGAGGGCCCGATGGCCAGTGATTCTTTGGATCCAGTGAATGTTTTTACCTGCAGTTTGCAGGGGACTAGTGCCACTAGTCCAGGAGAGACTGCGGGTGCTTCTGGCTTCCACAAAGTCGAGTGTTGAGTTTTAGCCGTGGGCGAGGGTCATTCACTCAGTTCCAAGTCTGGTGCCTCACGGACAAAGTATCCCTCCTTTGCTTTGTGCTGTGGGCAAAGTCCGGTTGTCAGTGACAAAGGTCTCCTCTTGGTCCTTCCTTCAATTAAGTCATTCAGATCTGATATTAGCTCCCAACCCTAAATCCCCTAAATCTAGGATTTAAGGGAGGGGATCCCTTAAATCCTAGATTTAGGGGATTTAGGGTTGGGAGCTAATAGCCTATGGGCAACTAGTCCCGGCAGCAAATCTGCCCCTAAGGTGATCACATTCAGTGGTGTAGGTCATCCTTTCTACCCAAAACCCACTAGTTTGACTCTCTTAAAGATGGCAGAGTTATATTTCAGGTGTATAGACAAAGGTGCTCTCCCTGGAGGTATGGTCAGCCTTCCAGGAGGTGTACGCCTCCTGCATACCTAATTTACCACTGTGCCTGGGTGCAAGCATGTCTGGGGCAAGGGAAGGGCTGGGTCCTCCTCAGGGGGACAGCCCAGATGCATATCAGAGGTGGCGCAGCCTTAGAAGCTCATCGCTCTGATGTGTCACTTCACTAGCCTGCTTGGGGGGGTGACCTTCTTCTTGCCCAGCCTTTGTTTATGACTCCTGGGAGTGATCACACTGCCTGAGAAGAGGTCAGAATCCTGTCTTGGTGTCAGCTTGTGCAGGAAAGCACAGGCTGGTCTGCCAGTGCACAGTGAAGCTGGGGTAACCAGGTGGGCAACCTCTAAAGTGCCACCTGGGTGCCTGCCAGCCTTCCCTTGACACCACATTCATGTCGGGGGAGAGTAGACTTGCTGTTTGACACCAAGCTTGACATATCTAGGTGGTACCATAGTAGAGCAGGCAACCCGGGTCTGCCCTGGTCCAAGTCCCTATTTATCCTATGGAACGACTATCATTTATAGTGTACTTTAATGGTAAAGACACCATAGACACATATAAACTTGCACCTAAATGTCTATACTCCTAACATACTTCACCTGGCTCTTGGGCACAGGAGGCCGTCTCTAGGGGTGACTGACATATACTAAAGGCAATGCATTTGACTGTGCCACACATGATGAGAGCACAGTCGAGTCTGAGCGGTTTGCACTGCTCCTGCAGTCTGCCCTACTGTCAGTAGTTTGCTTGGGTCACCCAGGGTGACACAAAACCATGCTGGAGCCATGAGGACACCTTTAGCACCTATGCCCTAGGTACCCCTGGTACCACATAGTAGGGACTTATACGGGGTAAAGTCTCTGTCGATTGGGATTGCCAATTCACACATAACAATTTTAGGGAATGAGCACAAACACAGGAGTCTGGTTAGCAGGCTTCAGAGCACTGTCAGAGTCGAAAACCTGCAGATAGTAGTCCAAATGGGGGCAAATTGTGTGGGGGACATCTGCAAAAAGCACTGTTTTCTAACACCATTGCAGATTTCAAACTATTCCAGTTGAGGAACATTGCTCTCCTCTGCGATATGCCTATATGTACTCTCTTTACCAATAACAGATGTAGATGGATGACAACATCTATAGCCTGTGTTAGGGTGTGTATACTCTGTCATTGTAAGGCACCCACAATTCCATCACATGAGTTGTGGCTAAAGGAATTGGCCAGAGTGGCCAGCTGTGAGTGGATGATCCACAAACTTCACAACCAAATGTCCGTTTTGAATTAATATGTGAACAACTCGTACAGATTTGTAGAGGTTGGCCTCCATGATTTAACAAATGAGTGTCATCTGCATAGGCCTTATTTTGAGGGGAATGTAATCAAGTTGAGAATGAAAGGGGGCATGACAGTTTCACAGGTATATTGAAATGGGAGGTAGTACTGTTGTATGGTTGATAAATTCCGTTCATGTTTAGCTACATTTGTATTTGAACAGGCGCTACTGTGTAATCGTGTGGGCTATGCGAGAGTGGGCTATAAATCATTCACTTGATATAAACAGACCAGTTAATGTTGATCCTAATGTTGGTATGCAGTTTGAAATATCTTCTTTTTGTAGCCATCAAACAGCTACTGCTTATTGCTTAGGGTCAACAATGCCAGTATTGCCCTAATGTGAACTTTTCTTGAACATGTTTTACTGCATGTGAACATTATAAATTTAAGTCAATAAATGATTGATGTAAAAAAGGAATGCAGGAACACACAGGCCACACAATCCAACAACACCCATATTAAATTTGAAAAAATAATTCTAGCATTTTAACAAGTACAATACACAGGACTAGGCTAGGGCTCCCATGATAAGGATAAATGTGTTCAAGATGGTGAAGGATCTGGCAGCATATAGATATGAGTTAGAATGCATGGAAAAATGCTCATACATTAGGATCACAAATGACAACACATGCACTCAATCATCCCACACATATTCAATAACGTACAAAGCAAAGATATTTTAGAATCATGGTATGGTGTTTCTGGTGTTTGTATTTGCAGGTAGGTCTATGAGGTGAGGCATATTTCAAAAACACAACACCAAGAAGTAGAATGTCTTTGCTAACTGGGATTCTTCATATTTCCAAGAACATACAGGAGCTCTCATCAAGACACGACACTTGGATGCTCCTCTATCTTTTTCTATGTCTGCAGACATGAAATAAAAAACTCCATTAACTGGAGTTGGCATGGTGGAGTGGGTAGAAATGCTGCTGCCATCATGGCACCCTGAGTTCCTTCTTCATCTGAGTCATAGGAGGGTAGCCATCACACACTTGCAGCATAAAATAAGGACCAAAATAGGAAGGTCTCCCCAAATAAATTTCCTCTTTCATTTCCATTAATGGTTATTTCCTACACCTATCCATTATTTTCTTATATTCTTTATTTTCCAATCAAAATCAGCAACTTAGGCCATATTAATAATAGGACAGACAACACTTCTGATGCTTCAACCGTTTTGGAAATTTTAAGTTTTTATTTCTCTGTCTTACACACATTCTTATAGCTCATGCTTTCACAGGCAAAATATTTTCACCTCTCCCAATTTCCTACTGTCCGTTTTCTGACTATATGACTATATCTAGCAACTCTCTGAAAGCAAACGTATATATCCTTTGTGTCCAAGTCCTCAGCATTACTTTCAGCATGTTTCAAGTACTCTTTCACCCTGGCAATTAAGATCCAAAGACTGACTGTCAAATCAAGAAGCACAATTCAAAGTACTATTCCTCCTACAATTTAAGTTTTGGGACATTGATAATCAGCACTTGCACATCAGCTCTGTCAACTTACTAAAAGTAGAATCCACACCAAATCCAAATGCACCCTGCATCATATCCCTGCCTCAGAACACCTCTGTAAATATTTGTAGTTCTTCTTCATAACACTGAAGCAGCCATTAACAATAGCAAAGCACCAATCTGCCAGTACGTTTCAAACACTTGCCTGTTGTCAGTCTCTCATGAATTCCTTCTCATTAACTCAAACGGTCTATAACCAGTTGTAGCACAAAGAGAAATTCTATATGCTCATAGAATATGGAACATCTCTTTCTTCCAATCAAATTTATTATTGATGGCTAACTATATTGATCCTTTAACTACTTGATTGAAGTGTTCTTCAGCATCATCTGTAGGATGTTTTACAGAAGTTTTTTTAATGCATAATACAATTCCTCTTTAGAAATGTTTTAAAGACATGCAACAACAATTGTGGACCATAGTCTTGATGGAGCAAGGTTTCAAAATTGAAACTTGCTTGTATGCAATCCTCCTCATAGTATTAATTTATTAAACTTGTACTGTCAATACTAATCTTTGCATTCACAAACACAAAAGGGATAGACGCTTGCCTATGTGTTTTACTAATGAATAACGCTTGTCTATAAACCAAGATGGCTGCTAAAAGCGCGGGACTTCATTGCGCATGTCGCAACCTGATCACATGGTGTGACGTCTTTCTTTGCTTGGTGGGAAACTTCTGCTTCTGCGCAGTGTGCACTAAAATGGCAGCTAAATGTTTTCACATGCTTAAGCTTGCTCTCATGTCATTATTAAATTGTCGTTTTCTTAACGCTACTAATGCAGGATAGTATTATGATTAAATGGGAATAGAGTAGGGAAAGTGGGCATACAGTGAAACATTTTATTTGTGATTTTAATATTTCCTTCTTGCACTTTTAGTAATTCGTAAACTTGGGCCTGGGTTGGTGTCTTGAAACTCGAGAGACAGATGGTTCTGCGCATGTGTCCTGTATGCCTGCCAAGTGAAGTCAACTTGGACGTCTCCCAAGGCCACGACCAATTGGCCGAAGATGATGTACTCAATGTTTCCGGTGGACAAATTGTTACTTTTCTCCTGTAAAATGTATAACATTTGTCGTGAGACGGGTGGGAAATAAAGTGAATGTATTAATTTGAAGGGGCGGGAAGCTAAAAACAATAGGCTTCACAATTTAGGCCAAAATTGACATGGTGCGAGAATCCACCCCTGTCCCTGTCCAATCAGAAGTAGTGGTCCCATAATGTTAGCAACATTAAGGGGAGGTACATGGGCGTAGAAGGGTATAATAGAATATAGCATTAGTAAATTAGTCAGAGCATGCGTTCACGAAGAACAGGCGTCCATACTGCCAGAGCGCTCTCAACTCCAGACTGCCCAGCTGATCGGTTGCTGACTGAATTCCTGTCCGGAAGAGGTCCTGAGGAGGGGGCGGCGGAGTCCATTAGACGGGAGAATCGAGGAGAAGTCGAGTATCAGAGAGGGGAACGGCGCAGGCGTCGTTGTAGAGAGGTTATCGGTCCTGTCCTGATCCTGGAAGAGGTCTTTGCTCTTCATCCTTCCTGGGTCCTATCTTTTCCAACTCCTTGGCCAAGGGGCTTGGTTCTCGCATTTTAGGTAACTATACTGCAACCTTTAGTTGCGCTGCTGTCTCTATTCTCTCCTTTCCTTAAACACCGTCATTTATTAGCAAAATCATTTCTATGCTTTTTCTTGGGTATTACAATCAAGTACCGTGTTTCTGTATTTTACTCTGCTAAAACTTTAGATAAACATTTTAAAACTTCCTGACTCAGTGATTATTTCAGGATTATGTATTATAGTGAATGTCACTCATTTTAAACTTCCCAATTAGCAAAGGATCCATTGGTAAGTTTTTACTCTTCAATCAGAAGGTAATTGGTAGCAGGGATTTTTGATAAAAGAGTACATCTGACACCCAGCGTAAGTATTAGTGTAGTGTGAATGTATGGGCCCAAGTGAGTATATGGTGTATGAATGCTGTTGGCTAATATTGCACTGGATCAGTTTTCTGGTAAGCAGAGGACGGTTGTTGTTACTCTTTGTTAATTGGGTAATGAGAATTTTATTTGTATTTTTATGAACTAACATCCGCTTATTTTTGAGTTTTTGTTATATGTTGTCCAGAATACCCCGGGGTAGGTAAAAAGAATAGTGGGTGGCAAGTGGAAGCCATACTGCAGTGAGGTTATCTGTCAGGCAGAAATAGTACTGAGAAGTTAAACAGGACTTCATATACTTTTTAGGGACTCTATGCGTGTGAGTAATAGCAAAAAGGGTACGCTGATAAAAATTTGATGTTATATCACCTAGTAAGGGTAACATTGAAGAAGTAACAGGTACTTCTGGAGCTTGTGTGAAGAGTAGACGGAAGTGTTTTACTCGTAGTGTATGCATTAGTAAACGGAAAGGTTTTACTAAAGTGTGGAAAAAACTATCTTTTTTCGAAATTAGTGGAAACTGGCACGATAGCGAATGTTTTATGTTGTTACTGAAATTTAATTAAGATTTATAGAGAAAATAAGTTTGCGTAAATTTTTGTAAAGGGAGGGTCAGTTGCCGGAGAGGGAGCTGACGTCGCAAAACGCTGCGCTGTGATAGGTTGAAATAGCGGGTGTGGAGAGACTCTTGTAAAGGAGGGGTCAGTAGTCAGGAGCAGTGCTGACGTCACAGGTGCTGCGCTGGTATTGGTTAAAACAGCGAGAACAGAAAAGAGCAGATTGTAAAGGAGGGGTTGACAGAGAAAACGTCACCAAAAGGCCGCGCAAGGATTGGCTCGAGATTAAAAGGTAGCAGACATTTGATTGATCGAAATTATAGAAGCAAAATTCTTAGTGGATAAGGATTGCATGTTAAAACGCGATCCGACTTTAACAGGAACTCGTCCGGATAGGAGATTCCTAGGATTTGCAGAATATAATTATGTACACCGAAGATTAGATAGAATGTACGGAGAAAGGAGAAAAATGTCATTCTTACAAAAGATTAAGAATTATTTTAAAAAGGACAAACCAATCAAAACTAGAGAAGGAATTATTATTCCACCAGCTAAAACGCCAGCATCGTTTATGATGATGGAGAGAGGTTATCATACTAGTGTATGGATGGAGAATTGGATAGAATATACCAAAAATGATGGAGTATTAGCATTTCCTGAAAATGGCACTTTCAATGGGCGAATTCTTCAAAACTTGAGATTGAGGATGAATGATTTAGAACCCAGACCTAGATTAACCCAGTACGAAGCCCTAGAAGAATGGGAAATCCGAGGCATTTGAGCGGGATAGATCTAGAAGTAATAGGAGTTACCCAGGATTTTACCCCAGATATTTACGTGAGTCAAGAGAGGGTCAGATGAAACAATGGAGAAGGGCAATGATTACAGAGGGACTGTATCCATTATTCACAGAAGGAGAAAAATCAGGAGGCAAATGATCAGAAAAGACAAAACATTTAATAAGAAATGAGGATTCGGAAGACAAATTTATGGAAGAAATGTTAAGAAATCCCCCACCATATCAGGAAGGGACAAATGGATGCCCTCCTAGTGCACCACCACAAACTCCAATGGTACCAAAGGTAATGCATGAATTCACCCCGACTAGAATACTTCATGACAAAGAAAAGGAAGCTTTAGAAAAGACCAGAGCAGAATTAGTACGGAAAATAACTCAGATAAAAGTACATCCTGATTCATTGACTATTCCTGTAACAATTGGTCCAGTAGTTCCATTATATGGTACTCAAGGAAACTGCCCTCCATTGATACCTGTACCGACTCCTATGAATACTCCTGTGAGTAACCCCAAACCTGAAGCTCCAGTTATAATTGAGGATCAATTTTGTGACTGTGAATCCACAATATCACTCATGGATTTACCTATTCGAGGTTCTGTAAATAATACTCCAAGAAGAGATGTACCTGGAGGTTCAAAAGATGTAAGTTTAGTAACTTCATCAGGAACAAAAAGTGCTACCATAGTAACACCTGAAGATCTAGAAAGATGGGTACAAGGGTCAGTTAAACAGTGCACACCTCCAAAAGTACTGGATATCCATAAATTAAAAGTTGAATTAGAAGAAATAATAGCAGGAAATGTACGAGTAGAACGCTTGAATACCTATGATGAAGAAGAATTATTGTTTCTGTGCAGAAGTATCACTAGAAATGTGAGGGTATTTCATGAGAAATTGTCCAATCTAGCACTACAGATGGGAATTGAAATAGGGAGATCAAAAGTACAAAGAAACCCTATACAGCAGAATTTTCAGACAAAGATTTAGAAAATATGAACGCATCTGGAAGAAGACTGCAAATAAGAGAATTAATGTTAGTTTTACAAAAATGGGGAGATCTAGATAAATGGAGATCTAGGTGGGCCAAGAAAAAGGAAGAAGCACGAACAAGTAGAACAGCATCTGAATATGTGATGAAGGAAGCAGGAAAAGCAGATCAAATGTATCCAATGCGAGAAGTTGCAGGAGGAGGATATGTACATGTCCCATGGAGCAGATAGGATATTTTATCATTTACGAATGATTTTCCAAAGCTGAGGGAAAAGCCAATTGAATGGTACAAGCAGGTTGAAAGGTTTGTGAAGGTGTCAAAGGTATTGTTGAAGGATTTGGATGGTCTGTTTGACATAGTGGTACCTGCCGATTTATGGACAGATTGTAAGATCACAGTGGATTGGCCTAGTGATGAGTATCCCAGAGATCCAAAGACAGGTGCCCCGTCAAGTGACGTGATGAAAAAGTATCAGCAGGTGATAACATACCTGAAAGGGAAAATACCCCCGAAAGAAACAGATTGGGTGAAAATAGATCGAACTTCTCAAGAAGCCAGTGAAACAGTACATTCTTACTATGAGCGCCTATTACAGGTGTTTAAACAGTATAGTGGATTTGAGGACATTGGAGACAAGAATATGAGTCAGTTTGTGTATCGGTTTGTTTATGGTCTGAAGCCAGAGATTTGCCAGATGATTAAACAACACATGCTGTGTTGTCAGGGAAAGCCCATAGATGAAATTTTGAAATATGCAAAATATTGTGGAGACGATATTGAGGATAGACACAAGAAATTGCAGGAAAAAGTGATGTGGGCACAGGTGAAAATGGCTGAGAAACAGGGAATTAATTTGGAAAATCCAAGTGAAAATCCAGGAAAAGAGTCTGGAACGAGTGGTGATACGGGAAATGGTGGAAAATTTAGAGGACGAATGAGTAGAGAAGAAGCTAAAAAGAAGTTTCCTTGTCATGGATGCGGAAAATTGGGACATTGGAAGGACGAGTGTAAAAAGATTCGGAATAATAATGGCCCAAATCAAAACTTAAATCCACAGATGCAGAATGATTCACAGCAGGGTGTAAATCCCCAGAATCAATTACCACCTCCACCTGTTCAGGGTAATATAAGCAGAGCAAAACATGGTACAGACATTGGATACCCAGGAGGGATTGGTAAGAATGATTATATGACATCACAATTTCTTTTGCAGGACAATTACTGTGAATTCGACTCATGACGGTGCCTAGGAGAGGGGAAGAAGGAGTGCGTACTTGGCGTATCCTTACAGGTAGATCAGTCTGGTCCATATGTTGAAGGGAATGTGAAAGGTAATGATATTACTTTCCTTTTGGACACTGGTGCTACCAGGTGTACTGTGAGATCAGCAGACATCCCAGACCTTCCTCTCTCTGGTGAAGATATCCAAGTAGTGGGGGTAGCTAAACAAAGAATTAGAACACCTCTTACAGAACCAATGGAAGTCAAAATAGGAAACTTCAGAGAAATGCACCAATTTGTAGTGTGCGATTCTAGCCCAGTGAATTTATTAGGTAGAGACTTATTGTGCAAAATGAACTGTACAATTTTCTGCACGCCGGATGGTGTGGCAGTTCAGACACCAGATGAGAACCATGTATATAAAATTATGGTTGCAAAACAAGGTACAGAAATAGATGAAATGTTTTCGTTGATAACAAAAGATGAGTTGCCAGAAGAATTAAAAGGTACAGTAAACCAAATAGTATGGGATTTCACCGGAAAAGAAGCAGGACTTATGGCAAAAATAGATCCAGTTCAAATTACTGTAAAAGAAGGTGCGATTTTCCCAAATACTAAACAATACAAAATGAGTGCAGAAGTAAAAGCAGGAGTCATTGAAGAAAACAATCGAATGGTAAAACAAAACATTCTAAAAGAAGTAATGAGTAGCCCATGCAATTCACCAATCATGGGACTAAAGAAACCTAGTGAAAAATATAGGATTGTTCAGGACCTGAGGAAAATAAATAAGATTGTAGAACCATGTTGTCCTATAGTACCAAATCCTGCAGTAATACTATATCAGATTCCTTGGAATGCAGGATGGTTCACAGTAATTGACTTGTGTCAAGCATTCTTTTCAATACCATTGCATCCAGACAGCCAGTATCTTTTCTCATTCAAATTTGAGAATAAAGTATATGTGTGGAATCGTGTTCCTCAGGGGTACACAGAAAGTCCTTCCATTTTCAACCAGATACTGAAAAAGTGCCTTGAAAAACTAGTGATGCCAGGAAGCTCAGTTTAAGTTCAATATATCGACGACTTATTAGTAGCGTCGACCACCAGAGAAGACTGTGTTGTTGATTCCATAGCATTATTAAATCTTTTGGCTGAGGAAGGGCATAAAGTCTCACCTGAAAAATTACAGTTTTGCAGGACAGCAGTTAAATATCTGGGACATCAAATTGAGAGGGGAAAAAGAAGAATAACCTCTGAAAGAGTAGAATTAATAAAGAGAATGCAAATGCCTGTAACCCAAAGACAAGTGCGAATGTTCCTAGGAATAGTAGGATACTGTCGACAATGGATATCAAATTTTTCCATGTTAGCTAAACCCTTAATTAACATGATGAAAAAGAAAGCAAAGGACCCTGTTGAGTGGGAGGATGAAAGTGTAGAAGCTTTTGTAAAATTGAGAAACGCACTTTGTTCAGCACCTGCCTTAGGCATGCCTGATTATAAAAGAGAATTTGCATTATTCTGTCAAGAGAGAGAAAACTGTGCACTTTCTGTCCTAACTCAGAGACATGGACTAGACAGACGTCCTATAGCGTATTTTTCTGCTACATTGGACCCAGTAGCAGCCGCGTTGCCAGGATGCTTAAAAGCAGTAGCAGCAACTTGTTTGAGCATTAAACAAAGCGAGTCAATTGTGATGGGACATCCTGTAAAAGTGTATGTTCCACATGCAGTTGTGATTCTGTTGACAAGAACCCGAACTCAGCATCTTACTCCTAGTCGGCTGACTAAATATGAGAAAATAATAATGGGTGCTGAAAATGTGACCATGGTAAGGTGTACAATAATAAATCCAGCAAATCTATTGCCAGACCCATATCATGAAACAAATAAAGATGACGAAGAAGATGAACATGATTGTGTACAGATTACAGAATTATGTACAAAACCACGCCCAGACATTGAGGAACAGCCTCTTAAAAAGCCAGACAGGGAGCTATTTGTCGATGGTTCATGTCAAAGACATGAAGATGGTAAACTAACTGCTGCCTATGCGGTATGTGAATTAACTGGAATAGTCGAAGCATCCTATTTACCAGGAGTAAAATCTGCACAAGTAGCTGAATTGATTGCTTTGATAAAAGCTTGCAAAATTGGGAGGAATCAGAGAGTAACTATATTTACTGATAGTCAATATGGTTACGGGGTTGTGCACGATTTTGGCCAACTGTGGATGCAGAGGGATTTCATGACTTCTTCAGGATCCCCTATTAAAAATGGACAATTTGTAAGGGAATTGCTAGAAGCAATACAATCACCAAAAGAATTGGCTGTGGTGAAATGTGCCGCACACAAGTCAGGAGATGACTGGGTGGTAGTTGGCAACAGATATGCGGATCTGGTGGCTCAACATTGTGCCAAAACCAGAACGTCAGTAAATAAGAGGGTGGAAAGAATGGGAATCAGCTGCCAACTTATGCTGTATATGCCACCAGAAATTTGGAATGAAGTAAAGAAATTGCAAGATGAGGTTGAGGAAAGTGAGAAGAATTTGTGGATTAAAGTAGGTTGTTCCCAAAGAGGAGATGATGAAGTGTGGATCAGTGCAGATGGCAGACCAGTCATGCCAGACTGTTTACTCTCACAAATGGCTAGAATGCATCATGGAGACACACATATAGGGAGAGATGCAATGATTAGGCTGTTCAGACAAAATTGGTACAATCCCAAATTCAGGGCTGTTGCAGAGAGTCTTTGCCAGAGATGTCTAACTTGCCAAATGCACAATCCAGGCAGGAAAACGATAATTGGGTTTGGAAAGATTGGAAAGGCAGAAGGCCCATTTATAAGACTCCAGTTTGACTTCATACAGTTACCACCATGTAGAGGGTTGAAATACGTACTAGTCATAGTGTGCCTATTTTCAAAGTGGGTGGAGGCTTACCCTACTAGAAGAAATGACAGCATTACAGTCGCAAAACTGTTGCTACGAGAGCTCATACCAAGATTTGGTTTTCCAGTATCTTTGGAATCAGATAGAGGAAAACACTTTAATAGCGAAGTAATCAAACTAATCTGTGAAGCATTTCAAATCAAACAGAAATTGCACTGTGCATATCGCCCAGAGGCTTCTGGAGTGGTTGAACAATTGAATGGCACTATAAAGTCAAGATTGGGAAAAATGTGTGCATCAACATCATTAGAGTAGCCAGACGCATTGCCACTTGTCCTGATGGGAATAAGAAGCATACCGGACAAAACGACAGGATTGAGCCCCCATGAAATAATGATGGGAAGAGCAATGAGACAAACACATGTTCCCACAAACAAATTAGTAAATATATCTGATGATATGGTTCTGGATTATTGCAAAGGATTGGCTGACCTCGTGCGTTCTGTCTCTCATCAGGTTGGAGAAGACGCAGTATCCAGACAGCCTGAATTAGAACATGATCTGAATCCTGGTGATTGGGTGGTAGTGAAGAATCACACCAGAGAAACGTGTCTATCACCCAGGTGGAGCAGACCTTGTCAAGTCATATTGACCACCAATACAGCAGTGAAGTGTGCAAGATTTCCTAATTGGATTCATGTAAGCCACACAAAGAGAGTACCAGAACCTGAAGAAGAGAGTCCACAGACAACGCCAATCACTGAAGAAGCTGAAGGTTGCCCAGCTGAGGAATCTAAAGCTAGAGGTTCGAGAGAAGCTGACGAAGAACAACCGAGCACAAGTCAGGATTGGATACCAGTGGTAGAAGTGCCTGAAGTATACCACAGAACGAGAAATCAAACTAAATTGGAAGAAATTGAAGAAGATCAGATAGGTGAAGAAGAAACAGTTCGGGATCAAGAAGACAAGACAGTAAAAGATCCTGAACTAAATCAGATAAGGAAAGAAAATTGGACTAAAAGCAGTGAAGATTTAATAAACTTTGAAGAGGGAGAGACAGGTCTAGAAGAAGCAGGTCAGGCTGCAGAAGTTCACAGTGCAATAAGCCCTGATCAGAAGCAGTTAGATCAAGAAGAATTCACTAAAGATAAAGGGGTTGATACAAATGAACATAAAGAAATAAAAAGGGAACAAGGTCAACATCTTGAAAGTCATTGTGGAGCTACTGTAGAAAAACAAATCAGACCTGAAAAAGAACAAACAAAAGAAGCAGTAATCAAAGAAAACAAAGCAGTATTAAGCAATGAAAATAACGAGATTTCTGAAGACGTAAACAGAGAAACAGTACCAACCAAGAAGACAAGAAAAGGAGATCATTGGCCAAGTGTCATCAAAAGAGTAAAATACCACATAACAACCAGAAGTGAAGATCCAGAACAAGTACCTGAAGTGACAAGTCAAACTGAACAAGAGAAAAAGTCAGGAAAAAGAAAAAGTAAAAGACTGAGACTTGTGAATAACAAATTCAAGGGTCCTGACTGGACTTATATTATTCTTGAAGATTTTGAAAGCTCAGAGTCAAGTGACAGTGGTGGCGAAGGAACAAGTGCAGAACTAACATACGAAGAAGAAACAAGACCACCCTGACTAAACAAAAGAATCCTCTAAAGAAAAGAAGAAGAGATAAGAAGAGCAATCTTCCTTGTCGAAAAATGCCTGATGATAGAGTTACTGGGAGACCAAAACGAAATTGTTGTAGGAGATGCTGTGCAATCTGCATATGAAGTCTAGTATTGGTGCTTATAGTATGGCTAGTACTGATTGTAGCAGTTCCTTACCTTATGATAATAGATAAGAAGATTAATAACGAAACTAAAGGGAGGACAGCAAACATGAAGGGTAATAGAGTAGAACTAATGGCAGAAGATGAGGCAGAAATTCATCATGAAATAGCTGACAACGACACTAGTTTAAATGTTTTCACAAAATTATTGTTTCAATATGTAGACAAAATGGAAGTTAGTAATTGTTATGTCAGTATGAAATTACCTGAATCAGTAGCGGAAGGATTAACATACCATCATTTACCACGGACATATGGCATATCATGTGGTGTATTAACAAGTTTTTTTATAAAACAGGTAGACTGCAGTATTATTATTCAAACTTAGATGTGATATTTTCTGAAGTTCCAATTCACAAGAATATGAACCCAGTGCTTAGTAGTCAAGACGCACAGTTTATGGGAGAATTTTTCTTAACAATGAAATCGATAGACATAACACATGCACATAGACACAATTTAACATGTTTTTTACTAGAAGAAGAAAAGATATTTTTGAATTTAGTAGAAGATAGAAGACATGATTTTCAAAAGAAAGCTTCAGAGCATAAGGCTCAGTTGCCACCTTGGGCGGAGAAAGAAGGGAGTTATACACCTGGCAAAGCTCAAGCTGCAATGGCTCTGGATTTTGTAAAGACAGGGAACATTTGTCTTTATAGGTTAAAGACTGATTTTAACAATGTTTTCATTGGTACCAGTGAATGTGAACACAATTTTTTAATTCTTGGAGGTTGGGGACTCAAAGGAGGAACTGATTCAGTTTTTCCTGGAATTTATTATGTATGCGGGAATAAGGCTTACTTTAGGCTTCCTGCACGGTGGTATGGAAGTTGTTATTTTGGAATAGTTTTTCCAAAAATATACCACGTAAAAAGAAACACTGGAAGCAATGAAAAATATAATGAATTAATACGTAGTAAAAGAGCTAGTTTTTCAGAAATTTTAGGTGATATATTTGGTGCATTGATACCTTCAGTGGGAATAATTCTGAACTCAAGGAAAATATGTAAATTGTCTACAGTGGTTGATCGTTTATCAACGGATACTGCTGGAGGTTTTCTAATGATTAATACGGAGATGGTTGCGATTAGATCTATGGTGATGCAAAATAGACTTGCTCTTGACATTCTATTGGCAAAAGAGGGAGGAGTCTGTAAATTATTGAAAACGAAACATTGTTGCACTTATATTCCTGATAAGAGTGCAGAAATTGGAACGTATATTCAGAACATAACTAAAATTGAGAAAGAACTTAAACCACTGGAAGTTGATAGTGTATGGGAAAGATTGACAAATAGTATTTCGTCAATTGGAACCTGGTTTGCTAATGTAGGAAAAGGACTTATAGGTCAAATATTAGTACCCTTAGCAGGGATAGCAATAATAATTTTAGCAATAACAATATGGTGCAAATGCTGTAGAAAGAATGGAACATATAAAGTGACAGGAAAAGGAAAGAAGAGAAAACTAGATGAAATCGAACTAGAAGAATGGAGAAGTGATTTATACAAGAAATTAAAAGGAGACTGTAACAATAGAAAATGTAAAAATGAGAATGAAACGAATTGCTAGAAGTTGGCATCTGATTGAGGGTAGTATTTTTTGATGGCTCAGAAACGCCATCAGAGAGGGCATTGATGGAACAAGGTTTCAAAATTGAAACTTGCTTGTATGCAATCCTCCTCATAGTATTAATTTATTAAACTTGTACTGTCAATACTAATCTTTGCATTCACAAACACAAAAGGGATAGACGCTTGCCTATGTGTTTTACTAATGAATAACGCTTGTCTATAAACCAAGATGGCCGCTAAAAGCGCGGGACTTCCTTGCGCATGTCGCAACCTGATCACATGGTGTGACGTCTTTCTTTGCTTGGTGGGAAACTTCTGCTTCTGCGCAGTGTGCACTAAAATGGCCGCTAAATGTTTTCACATGCTTAAGCTTGCTCTCATGTCATTATTAAATTGTCGTTTTCTTAACGCTACTAATGCAGGATAGTATTATGATTAAATGGGAATAGAGTAGGGAAAGTGGGCATACAGTGAAACATTTTATTTGTGATTTTAATATTTCCTTCTTGCACTTTTAGTAATTTGTAAACTTGGGCCTGGGTTGGTGTCTTGAAACTCGAGAGACAGATGGTTCTCCGCATGTGTCCTGTATGCCTGCCAAGTGAAGTCAACTTGGACGTCTCCCAAGGCCACGACCTATTGGCCGAAGATGATGTACTCAATGTTTCCGGCGGACAAATTGTTACTTTTCTCCTGTAAAATGTATAACATTTGTCGTGAGACGGGTGGGAAATAAAGTGAATGTATTAATTTGAAGGGGCGGGAAGCTAAAAACAATAGGCTTCACAATTTAGGCCAAAATTGACATGGTGCGAGAATCCACCCCCTGTCCCTGTCCAATCAGAAGTAGTGGTCCCATAATGTTAGCAACATTAAGGGGAGGTACATGGGCGTAGAAGGGTATAATAGAATATAGCATTAGTAAATTAGTCAGAGCATGCGTTCACGAAGAACAGGCGTCCATACTGCCAGAGCGCTCTCAACTCCAGACTGCCCAGCTGATCGGTTGCTGACTGAATTCCTGTCCGGAAGAGGTCCTGAGGAGGGGGCGGCGGAGTCCATTAGACGGGAGAATCGAGGAGAAGTCGAGTATCAGAGAGGGGAACGGCGCAGGCGTCGTTGTAGAGAGGTTATGGGTCCTGTCCTGATCCTGGAAGAGGTCTTTGCTCTTCATCCTTCCTGGGTCCTATCTTTTCCAACTCCTTGGCCAAGGGGCTTGGTTCTCGCATTTTAGGTAACTCTACTGCAACCTTTAGTTTAGCTGCTGTCTCTATTCTCTCCTTTCCTTAAACACCGTCATTTATTAGCAAAATCATTTCTATGCTTTTTCTTGGGTATTACAATCAAGTACCGTGTTTCTGTATTTTACTCTGCTAAAACTTTAGATAAACATTTTAAAACTTCCTGACTCAGTGATTATTTCAGGATTATGTATTATAGTGAATGTCACTCATTTTAAACTTCCCAATTAGCAAAGGATCCATTGGTAAGTTATTACTCTTCAATCAGAAGGTAATTGGTAGCAGGGATTTTTGATAAAAGAGTACATCTGACACCCAGCGTAAGTATTAGTGTAGTGTGAATGTATGGGCCCAAGTGAGTATATGGTGTATGAATGCTGTTGGCTAATATTGCGCTGGATCAGTCTCTTACAATACTTTCCTTTTTGGCAAACCCTCCTCCAAGACTACCTTATCTAATAGTATCAGATTCTAAATTATCTGTATCTCTGGCCATTTAGAAAATTTTCCATGATAACAATTAAATACTTTTGGACACCATCAAACAAAAGAGGATGAATATGTCTATTCCTATCCTCTCTCTTGGCATTTCTGGACTGTGCATGGGTCACACGCTGGGTTAAGAATAGCTTGTGACCTGTCTAAATTATCATCACAACACATTCTCTCACTTTCCTCTCAATGGTTAATCCAAACCTGGCCACCAGTATTACTCTTTCATTCTACTTTTTGTCTTAACCATGCCAAGATGGTCTCCATTGCAAATATCCAGCAGTTTCTGCTACCAACTGGAGGTACAACTTTATCAACTCTCATAACTTTCCTCTGTTCAATGGATATTTCTTTTCTTAGTTCCCAAAAAACTTGCAAATTCTTTTCTATAGGTTTTTTATCTGGCCATCCTTTCATAATCATCCTTCTGACTGCCTGTATAATGTTCTACTCTTTGTAAGCAATCTCCCATTACACACATGAAATACCTAACTAGTCATAATCAATATTCGCCACACAACATTTTCCAGCATTATCAACAGGTGTGCTCTTTATGAATCGTGAGAATCGATTTAAAGAATAAGCCAACCTATTTCTTACAACCAGATTGTACAACACATTTTAATTGTAATCCAACAGGCAATTTGGCCAGCATTGGAGATGTGTTTTACAAAACTTTCTTTGTTAGGATTTTATTCAAGGGTTTGTGATCGCTCCGTAATTTTACATGTTTGCCCCAAATATATTGCCTAAAGTGCAACAAACCGCACATGAAGGCTAATGCTTCCCATTCTATAACAGAGTATTTTCCTTCTGTTGGGGTTAAAGAACGTGAAGCAGCAGAAATTAGGCATTCTTCACCCAAATAACTTATGTGTTTTAATACATCACCAATGCCTTTCACGCTTGCATCAGTAGGGACTACACTTCGAAATTTTGAATCAAATCTTTGCAACGGTAGGGCCAAACAAATATCATTCTTCACCTCCTGAAATTTTGAATGACATTCATATGACCATTCAAACTTGTTCTTGATTTTCATAAAATTTCAGAAAATGATATGTTTTGTTTGAAAAATTCATAGCAAATTTGGGAATAGAACTCTGCTAAACCAAGAAATGCTCAAACGTCATCATTGTTTTTAGCAAGAGGAGAATCTCTACTTCTATCAATTCTTTCTTGGCTTTTATATCATCACCACATACTTCATACCCACGATATGTCAAACTGTGTTTGGCACAGTACTCTGCAGTTAAACCTTTTTTTCTAAAATGTCCAACACTTATGTGACGTTGGCATTATGCTCTGCTTTGTTTCTTCCTATAATCAAGATGTCATCCTGAAAAAACAGTAAGTCTTATCTTTTTGTGTGTGGAGTCACTAGAGCTACTACTAGAAAAATATCTTTGTGAACATCAAAGAATCGTAAACGAACACAAATCTGTAAATTTGCCTTTGTGAACCAGGCCCAGCATATCCAGTTCCACCTAAAGTTGATGGCCAGACAAGTCATAAATTGGCAAAACATTTGCATCAGTACAGTCCAAGCTTTGATCTACGAGGCCTAGCCAAAACTAAATCAGATCAAAACTGAGTTGTGCTCCTCACAAATACCAGCAAACAACTCCAAGTCCAGAATTGGCTTGATGAAATAAGAAATGACAGATTTTTGAAAGTATCAAGTACCTGGGCTTCAAAATTGACACTACACGCAGCTTCAAACCACATGCCCTACAAAAATCGCAATAGAATGAATATTAGATCTTGTTCTTCAAGCAAAATCTCACAGCTAGGTAATGGGGGAAACAGGAGGGATGCGCTATTACACAAGCTAGAAGAGGGTAAAGAGAAGATGCACCTACCCAGTCTCCCCTTTCCTGGGCACACTACACGTTTCCACCACTCGTTTGTTTTCACTCCCTTGTTTTTTTCTCTCCAGTTTTTTACAGCACGAACAAGGCCCAAGGGCATTTGGGCCATTTAAATGAGCACCAGTTTACATTACCTTACGTCAGGTTTATTTTTTTTAGGTGCAGGGAGATTAAGCGCCTTATTACGAGTTTGGCGGTCCTCTATTGGCCCGCCTTCACCGTGCAGACAGGAGGACTGCCAAGCCTGTAGAGCGCCCGCTGGAATATAGCTGTAATCCATGGGGTGGCGGGCAGGCTCTGTTAGGTTCATAGAGGAACCTTCACTGCAGACTGCCACCATAACAGCACCTGCAGCATGTTCCTGCATGGTGTGGCATGCATGCAACACCATGCAGGAACTGGGGTGCAATTCCAAGAGGCCACAAGATGTACCCCCTGCATGCACCCCTAGGCCCAGGAGCAGCAGTGGGCCCTGTTATGGCCCCCTTAGTTGCTTCTCTGCCACCCTTTTCATGGCAGAGCCACTGCCAGGAAAGGTGCAGTGGACAGGCAACTCATAATATGCTCGATGGTGCTGCAGCAGCATGGCCAGTATATTGCTGCCCCCTTCCGGCTGCTCGACTGCCATGGGATCCAGGATCCCCTGCAGACATGGCAGTCCTGTGGTGGTACGACTGCCACACTCATAATGGTGGTGATGGTCTGGTCGCCACCACGAGTGCAGCAGTCCTGTGGACCGCCGTACTTGTAATAAGGCCCTAAGTGATTTGCCCAGAATCAAGGGATGTTAAGCCAATTGGGGACTCAAACTTGATTTACCAGTTCCAAAATCGGTGACACAAACCCAGGTAAGTCACGATTTACCCTCTCACAGCCTATGCTCTAAGTGTCAATAAACACTTTCCATCGATTTATGTTCAAATTGTTAAAATTTTATTTGTTTGATTCATGCCATCTTTGGTAAAATGCATTGAAAAGGAGGATATAAATAACAATAAAAACTTAATTTACATCTGTTCCTTTTATCGATTGAGCAAAAATAAAATTTAAAAAAAACAAGAAACAATTGGAAATATTTCCCCTCAAGCACGTAATTTAAAATCCCTTGAAGTCTAAGAATATATAATTTTTTTATTATTGTAATAACATAGGGGCATATTATCAAGAACGGCGTTCAAATTATCGCCGGTTTAGCGGCAGAAAACTGCTGCTAAAGCGGCGATAATGGGCTTGATAATATGCCCTGGAGAATTCCAATAGAAGCCCATGTTCACACCAGAACATGGACTTCTATTGGAATTCTCCAGGGCATATTATCAAGCCCATTATCGCCGCTTTAGCGGCAGTTTTCTGCCGCTAAACCGGCGATAATTTTTAACGCCGTTCTTGATAATATGCCCCATATTTTCTTCTCAGAATATTCTCACATGTACCAATGGATGCAACGACTCCATACAAAGAGGATAATTTTAATGGCGAAGCCCTGATATCTCTCCAGCCTCTTTGTAGCTCGCATATTGGGAGCTGACTGAGTATTAAGTTAAACATCCAAAGTCTTGCTTCTCTTGACTGTAAGGATTTTGTCTGCCTGGAGATTATTGTTTTGTAAAGTGATCATATTTAATGCTAAAAAATTATCACATTCCTGGGCCAGGGAGCAAGTTCATAGTGCTCTAATTGTTTCTTTAATAAGAATATTAAAGAATCTTGTTCTGCAAAGCAGATATTATATACAAGATTCTGACAATATTCTTTTAATAATCGAATTTTAAGTCTTAAGGCAAATCGGCTAAAGAGGCTAAAGACGGTTTAGAAACATGTATTCAGTTTTTCAAGATTATCATTTCTGCCTTTTGAAACTTGCACAGTGATTTACATTCTAATAATTCAGAGCCATAGAACAGCATGCTGACAGTTTTCTGATTATATATTTGCAATAACGTGTTTATAGAACGATAACCAGAAACTGTATCTTCAAAGAGCTCCTGACACTAATCTTCTCGTGTTATACCAAAATTAACAATGAACTTCAAAACACATAATACAAGGGTAGGCCACACCAAAGAAACCCTAATAAGTTTTAGTTTTGTCTATATGTATCTTTACAGTAGGAGCTAAGTGTATCCAAAGCTTGCTATGGACCTATTGATGTTGGTCAGGTGAAATAGCATCATCTGCATAAAAGAGTCACTACCTAGCTTCTAAATGTATTTTGGGAAGGAAATAGTATGCTTGACTAAGGGAGTCAGGGGCATCTGCGATATATTGCAAATAATAATGTGGTACAATACATTCCTGCCTCACACCATTCGCTATTATCATTCTCAGAGACTGAGATCCATTTCCCTCAGTTGAATCCTTGTCTCCTTGTCCATGAAAGTGCCGCTTTCAACACGGTTAGCCATGGCATCTTGCTGACCCGTCTGGAGGAGGTGGGAATAGTGGGCACTGCCCTGGACTGGTTTCGAACCTATCTTACCGGCAGGTGCCAAGCAGTGGCTCTTCCCCCGTTTCAATCTGCCTTTTCCAACATCCGGCATGGTGTTCCTCAAGGGTCTGCCATCAGCCCAATTTTGTTCAACATTTATTTGAGCCCACTGATCAATATAATTCGGGCTCATAATGTAAAATTGGTGAACTATGCTGATGACACCCAGATTATCTTGTCCTTGGATGGTACCCAATCTAACGCCTTGGAGGACTTTCATGCCTGTATGCATGATATTGCGCAGTGGTTTCGTAATAACTCTCTACAATTCAATTCGGATAAAACGGAAATTCTTCACTGTACAGTTGGGAAGGTTCCTCTGCCTCTCCCTCACAGTTTTTGGCCCTTTGCAACTTCCACTCCCTTAGTCCCGACCAAGTTGGCGCGCAATTTAGGAGTTACGTTCTGCGCCAATTTGTCACTGGAGACACAAGTGAATAAAACAGTGGGGTGCTGTTTTGGTCTGATCAGAGCACTGAGAAAGATCCTGCCGTTGCTTCCAAACTCGACTAGAGCCCCAATAGTACAAGGCGTTATTTTAAGCAGACTTGATTATTGTAACGCCCTATTGTTGGAATCTCCTAAGTATCTGAGTCAGCGATTGCAACGCGTCCAAAATATGGCGGCCAAGCAAGTTCTGTCCAGACCAGGTGACTCCTCTGCTTCATTGTGTTTAGCCGAGCTACACTGGCTCCCAGTGGTGCAAAGAATACATTTTAAGTCCCTATGTATAGTGTTTAGGGCCTTGCACGGATTTGGCCCCAAGCCCTTGCAGAAGAAATTGGGTTGGTACACTCCCACACGGAGCCTCCGCTCCTCTTCTGCTTGTCTGGCGAAGGTCTCAAAGTTCAACAAGGTTAGAATGGGAGGGAGGGCTTTTAGCATTGCTGCTGCCAAGCTATGGAATGATCTACCTCTTGAAATTAGACAATGTAACACTCTGTCTTTGTTTAGGAAAAGGATCAAAACGTGGCTGTTATAAATGAGGACAACAAAGACTGTGTTATCATTAACTTTAGATCTCCTTCGCTGGTGACATTTCTGTTGAATTTTTTTGAACATCATCACCACCGCCAATCCCCAGGCCGTATCCAGGTGGTACCGTTGAATTATTTTTGCAGGCCTTCTATGTTATCGATGGGCAAATGGTGCAGCGAGCAATGCCCGGCCAGTTCCACCAGCCTGTTGTTTGCTGTACCAACACAAAATTTGATTGAGTCATTATCTACCATGGAAGATTTGGATTGACGTTTCTCCAACATGGCTTCCGTCTCAGGGTAGGGGTCCAGGAGGGCTAGAAACAGAAGGAACAGCACCTTGTAGGCCAAGGGGATGTGCCTCCTCCTCAGCCCCTCCCAGTTTGCACTCTACCCCAGATCCTCCAGCAGTCACAGCATGATGAGGCCCCACCCCCCATCACTCTAGCTAGTCATATAGGGAAGCCTCTCAGCCTTATCTAATGGAACATTGCGGGAGCACATAAAAGACTAGCACAACAGCGGACACATACAACTGCACCTCCCACTATGTTCCTCCGGTCAGAACTTGGTGCACTTTTTCCTCAGTACTCGCTATTGCAAGAATCTGCTGCTGAGCAAAAAAACATTGAAACAATAATATTGAATGGTGCACCCAATCATTAAAGAGTCCACAGTCCTGTATCTTTTCAAACATCCTTTATTATTTTTCATTGTGTTCCATAAAAATAGCCTGAAATCAGCCAACGCATTTCATTACAAAGGATTGAACTTCCTCAGGGCTCATAATTTTGCAATAACATTTTCAACATCCAGTGATTCATTCCTCATGGCTCCATTTCCATATTCATCGTGACCACTGAAATCAGTCATCGGACTCCCACAACAATCTCGTGGTTCCATTGAGACATACGTCGTGGTACCACTTGACAATAATTCATATCATAGGGGTATATGGAGTACCCTAGTAATGACACCTGAAACAATGCCTGCTGCCATCAATACAGCGTCATGTCCCACAAACATCTTTTGGAAAACAAGTGAGCACGTTCAAAGATTTTGCATCCCAGTTGGGGTTATCTTTGTTAATCTCTCAGACATCATTCGCTGTCAGGAAACCTGACTGATGGAAGAGTCTATATTAATGGTTCACACCTTTTTTCAACCCGCATTGACATCTAAATTGGCGAGAGCTAAAGGGGGTCTAGCCACTATTTTTCCTATTAACTGCACAGATTTTCACACTTGGAAGTGCTGGTCCTCTCCTTACTTCCTAGGGACTCCCTTAACTTTTTCTGTTGAACCTTTTAATATGTTGATAAACTTTCATTATAATATTTTTAATCAGTCAATGAACGAAGCGATTGACCAGTTGGACTTTCAATTAGCCTATATGCTTCTTCTTGCACTTTGTAATTGTTCGTCTTATTGTTTTATGAACCCGAGCTCGAGGGTGAAGAGGAAGTGATACTTTTAACTTCCAGCTAAATTCTCACCTTAAACTATTCACAACATTCGAGGTTTACAGAAGGTCAATCATAAGCAGTAAATTCAACCTGTTTAGACTCAAAGCCCTACATTACTTGGTACGTATACACTGTTTTGCAGACAGGAGTCATTGAATTCCTCCACAAAAACCGTTGCACTTCTTGGACTACGAAATAAAGCAAAAAATGACAAACTCACCTGTGACATTCCCTACCACTCACTTGCACTTCACAGCTCCGGTTGATGTAATTGTTGGTGTGGAGAAATTTGGGCGAAAAATGCACGGTGATAAACAAATGAGATGCTAGTGCCTATTAAAATAAGGTGGGAAATTCCACCCAAAGGGTCATTTTGTATTGCCTTTCCGTTACTGTAGGCTCCCATAGGCTGTAAGTATAATAAACCTTGCAACACATGTCAATGTACAGAGGCATCATGCTGCCACTACCTGAATGCTCAGTTTCGAAGACAGCATAGATTGCCACCGGCACAGCGTATTAAGCACTGCAATTAATGTCAGACAGTGTGCCAAAATGTGTAATGTGTATTGGCCATAAATATACCACCTTCCAAACACTGATACTTTTAAGGAACATTTGCAGGCTCTGCAGTGCCTTACAACTCCCAACACCTTTGAAGCACTTGTCTGTCTTGACTTTTAAGACAAAAGCTACAATTATTCCTTTAGTATTTATTTATTTATTTTATTTATTTTAAAGGTTTTATATAGCGCTGGCTAGACCCGGAGGTATCAGAGCGCTTTACATGAGTATCAGACCATAGTTGCAGGTTACATTCTTACAAAGTTTACACAGTTATTAGAGCTTGGCAAACATAGTTACATGTAAGGTCGAGACTACAAAAAGGACATATACGTAAGGGAAAAAGCAGGCAAGGGGAGAGATTCAGGGGAGGGGGGTAGGAGCAGGGGAAGCAGACAGAGAAAGGAGGAGGGAAAGAGGAGGGGAGGGTGAGAGACACAGCATGGAAAGAGGAGGGGGAGGGTGACGGGGACACTAACTGTTAGACGAGTCAAAGCTGCGTCCAACGTCCAGTAAGCTGTGATCAGGGGAAGTGGTATCATTTCCCCATCTCTGTTGCGAGAGGTTCCCTATACGCAGTGGACTCTCTCAGAGGGTCTCTGAGACTCCAAGGCCTACATACTGGATCCTTCCCCAAAAGGGGAGAGGGAGTGCTTTGGCAAGGGGTGCCATCCCATACCTCTACTGTGGGTGGCTCCCTTGGCGCTGTGGACTCTCTCAGCGGGTTCGTTGAGACTCCAGAGTATAAATATTGGATCTTTCCCCAACAAGGGGAGAAGGAGTGCTTAGTCAAAAGGGCACAAAAGGACAGGGGGCTAGGTGGTGTAGCAGGCAAGGGGAGAGATTCAGGTGAGAGGGGATAGGAGTAAAGGAAGTAGACAAAGAAAGAAAGAGTACTAAATGAGAACGGACAGCATCGGTTAGGGGGACAGACTGTTTTCTCTCTGTGGCCATGAATTTGCCGCATCTCAAAGGTAAAAACCTAGCACAGGCCATTCCAGAAGCTTTGCCATCCAGGACATGAAGCACACAGTTTGTAATTCGAATTATTTTTCACAATTCACAGAAGTTTATAGTACGCTGCACATCAGCAATCCAGATGTTATCATATTAAGTTCTGCAGAGGATGATGTTCAGAACTAACAGTGATTAACCAGTAATACTGTCTGTTCTATATAGCGCTTCAAATAGCACCTTTGCCAATTCTATGTACCGTTCCCTCTATGATATGCCTGACGATAAAAGGACGAACAACTAACACAACCTAATTTACTCTGTTTCTTAGTTCCTGAGAGCTGTGTCATGGTATATGTTGGTTTGTTACAAGAATCTAAAATAACACATACTTAAACCACCTTGAATTTCCCAACGTTGTGGATTAGCGCCTCAAAAGGGCTCTGATTTGCACTCCTTGAAGCTCTCTGCTCATGTGCACATTTACAGGCTGCTCTTTCAGACACATTACATGAGTCCCTGCAGTGGATGGGAGTCACAGGGCCCCACATCAAACTTTGATGCGTCACTGCCTGGGGTTCATGGGATGGCCATAAGGGGACATGGGCTGCCTTGTCCATCAGCCCATGAGGCGACCCAATGCAGTTACGTGCACTGATCTCACATCTCACTGTGGATGGACATGAGCATGCGCTATTACTGAAGAGGCTCGATAATCCTTGAGGTTGGACCAGGCACAGACCATGCTACTTGGCAATGATAGAGGAACTTAAATAAAGTGAATGTTCCCTGAAGCACTCTAGTAGCAGTACACATACCTAAGTATTTTCCCCCATGCTCCCAGGACCTGGCCCACATGGGGGGCATACAAAAAACAAGCACAGGAGCCCACGTTAGTTTTTTTATTCAATTTTGAGGCAAATTTGTGGATCTACCTGCGATTTTGCTGCAAATTTTTTTAAAATTGTTTTTAACCCTCAGCGGGGTCCCTGTGGAACCCCACCACCAGACCTAGGGGGTCTGGGTATTCTTACTCTGCCCCTTCACTTAATTTTCAGTGGTTTTTTGGGACTCTACTCACTCTGAGTTCCAAAATGGCTGCCAATATTTCATGGTTGAAGTGTTGGCAGTCAATCAGATTTTAGCAAGGAGACTGCCGGATCTGCGTCCCTAGATATACAAATTTGGATTTAATTTAATATCTCTAAAACTACTGAACGGATTCACACCAAATTACAAAAGGCACGCTTTCTGGACCAAGAGCTAGCTTTGGGCCAAATTTGGTGTAATTCTGTCCAGCAGTTCGAGCTGTAGTCATGTTCAAAATTGCTATGGAAATTTACATGGGGAAAACGCGTTGTAGGACCCCCCTTTCCTCCCCTTAGGCCCGACTATATATATATATATATATATATATTTAACATCCTTCCCCCACATACTCTTAGCACAGCCTCCATAGAAACCCACCGAACCTTTTTGTTTTTTCCAGTGAATATATGTATATACATATATAATTTAGTGAATATATATACATATATATATATATATATATATATATATATATATATATATATATATATATATATATACATATATATTACCTACTGGCGGTCGCCAGTAGGTAGTTATAGTTAGGACCTAGTTTCCATAGGAAAAGCGTTTTTGATTTGCCAATATCTTTGGCGCCGTTTGATCGAATCTTTGCGAAATTTTCAAAACTATTGGGGTGCTCCGGTGAGCTCCTGTCTTGAAAGTTTCGGGGTGAGTCGTCAAGCAGGGGCCGAGAAAAAAGGGAGTCCCAAAACGAGTTTTCCCCATGTTAATTTCCATAGAAATTTTGGAACAGGCTACAGCCCGAACTGCTGAACGGAATGACACCAAATTTGGCAAAAGGTCTAGAAGGCGTGCTTTTTTAAAAATGGTATAAATCCGTTCAGTAGTTGCTGAGAAATTCAAAAAATAAAAATATCGATATCTGAGCACAGAGGAGGGTTCGCGAACCCTCCCGGGCACGACTCTGATTGGCTGCCAATACTCTAAACCAGAATGTGTTGGCAGCCATCTTGTGGGGAAAAAAAGGTAAAAAACAAGAAAAGGGGCAGGGTAGAAACACCCTGACCCCCTAGGCCTGCTCAGGGGGTCCCTGAAAGGACCATCAGGCCCAAAAAACCTTTTTATTATTTTTTAAACGGCTGAAGAAGTGCTTCCTTGCACTTAAGCCCCCGGGTGGGCCAAGTCCCGGGGGCAATCCCCTGGGCTTGAAAAATAAATGCGTGGAGGGGTCCCAATCCCCCCATGCTGCCCCGGGGACCGCCACCTCCCCGGGGCTTTATTAAAATGGAGGCGGGGGGCCTCGTGGGCACCCCCAAGCCCCGGGGACCACCACCTCCCCGGGGCATACTTGATTAATGGGGGGCCTCGGGGGCCCCCCCAAGCCCCGGGGACCACCACCTCCCCGGGGCTATGTTAAATGTAGGGAGGGGGGCCTCCTGGAGCCCTTGATGGCCCTGGGGACCGCCACCACCCAGGGTTGGCTCCTGCAATGTCCCAGGGGGCCCACCCCCTGGACATTGCCGTTTGCAATGACAGGGCGGGAGCCGTGCGGTTCCCGCCCTGTCATTGCAAACACTGCTTTGCTTCTTGGAAGAGAGAGCAGGAAACCTGCTCTCGCTTCCAAGAAGCAAAGCAGAATTGCTTTTGGGCAAGGGGAGCTGCATTTTAGCAGCTCCCCTTGCCCAAAAGCAATGCCGGTTCCCGCAGGAGGCGGGGAGCCTCCTGGGACCGTGGGGTCATTGGGGCTCCCCCACGGTCCCCAACACGAGTCCAGGCCCCGGGGGATGGGGTCCCCGGGGCCAGAAGTGGCCCAGGGGAGGGGGGCCACACGGCCCCCCTCCCGGGAAAAATAATGTAAACATTTTTTTTTTAAAGGAAGGCCGTCCCCGGGGGATGGGGTCCCCGGGCCATAATTGGCCTAAGGAGGGGGGCCACGCAGCCCCCCTCCCAATTTTTTTTTTTTTTAAAAAGGCTGGCCAGGCCCCGGGGGATGGGTTACCGGGGCCATAATTGGCCTCAGGAGGGGGGCCACGCGGCCCCCATCCAAAATTAAAGAAAGATGTAAAGGCTGGCTAGGCCCCAGGGGATTGGGCCCCCGGGGCCAGTAGTGGCCCAGGGAAGGGGGGCCACGCAGCCCCCCTTAGGGATGACCTGGGACGCATTTATGTGGTCAGTAAGGGGGGAGACCCTGCGGTATAGTCTAGGCAAACAAAAGAGGGTGGCAGGATGGATAAAAGAGCTTTATCAGAGACTTGAGGGCCTAGCGACTGAGTTAATCAGCAGAGTGGCCTCGGGAGGCAACATCTCTCCAACACTGAATGTAATCGCCATTACAAAATTATCCCTTGACGATTTTAATACAGAGAAGACTGCGTGGAAGAATCTGGCAAAAAGACAGGAGTGTTATGAGTATAGTGAGAGTGTGGGCCGATACCTAACTGTCAGGGCTAGACAACAGGTAGCTATGGGGCACATAAGGCAGGTCAGGAGAATGCAGGGGGTAATGGTCTTGGACCCAGCTGAGATAAGGGAAGCCTTTAGGGAATTCTATAAAGATCTCTACAAAGCCTCGCAGGCAGGGGATTATAGGAGTGTAGGAGAACAGATGGATTTTGCGCCATAGGTGAGGCTCCACCAGGACGAGAGCCTTCTTTTGGCAGTGGATATATCTTTGGAAGAATTTCAGGCAGCTCTTCAGGCCCTCGATTCAGGCAAAGCTGCAGGAACAGACGACATACCTCTAAAGTTTTATAAAGTCTTCAGAGAGGAGGTCGGTAAGGATATGCTCGAGTTATTCAAGGGGGTTAGGGGAGGGCCTGTTCCACCAGGCTCTTGGGGCACCACCAATATTGTTATCTTCTTAAAGAAAGGGAAGGACCCTATGTTATTGGGATCCTATAGACCTATCACACTCCTAAATAGTGACACCAAGATGTACTCCAAAATCTTCGCCACCCGATTGAATAAAGTAATGCCACTCCTTGTTTCAGCCTGGCAACATGGCTTTATTCAGGGGAGGGGAACGGCGGATCACATCAGGCGGGTAATCACATTACTGGATGCCACAGAGGTTCTTGCAAAACCTATGGGGGTAGCGTTTTTAGACGGGGAGAAGGCCTTTGACAGGGTGTCATGGCACTATCTATGGAAGATCATGGAAGCTAACGGCCTCGGGACACCTTTTATTAAGGCAATGCGGGCTATGTATATTAAACCTACTGCCCGAGTACGAGTAATGGGAGAAGATTCTAAATCGTTTCTAATTGAAAGAGGAACAAGGCAGGGGTGTCTCTTCTCTCCTTTGCTGTTCGCATTATACCTAGATACGTTCCTTTGATGACTGGAAGCCTCCAAAGATATTATCCCTGTCAGTCTGCAGGGCTGGTATACTAAGATATTGGCATATGCCGATGATTTGGCCATAATCACTCCTGACCCTGACAGAGCGATACAGGCGGTCGAAAATATAGCCCATAATTTTGGGACCCAATCTGGTTTCTCATTGAATAGGACTAAGACGCAGGTCCTGATGAATAGATTCACCCCCGCCTCCGACAGCAGAATCGTCAATGAAGTAGTTTATCTCGGAATAACCATCACGGCAAAGGTTGAGGCAATAGGGGATTTAAATCTTTCCCCTATAATGGGGAGAATTAGCAAGGACTTCTGCCACTGGGATAACCTGGGACTCTCAATAATGGGGAGGTGCAATCTAGTAAAAATGATGTTCCTGCCAAAGCTACTTTACATTTTCCGAACAATATCTCTTGCAATACATAATGACTGGTTTAAGTTAATAGAGAGAGAGGTCGCTAGGTTTATCTGGTCCTACGGGAAAACAAGGAGGGTTAATGCATTCTTATGTCTACCCAGGGATAGAGGGGGTAGGGGGCTCCCTAACTTTAAGTTATATTATTTGGCAGCAGTTCTGCAGTACTATAGCCCCCTATTCAGCAACAAGGTAATGGCAGGGTCCGACCCTAGCTACGTTCCATCAATATTCGAGATCTTGATAGGGCCGAGGGCTGAAGGCTGCCTAGTGAAATTCTACGAAGCAAGCTACTTTAAAAAAACAAAGTTTAAGACCTTAATCACAGTATTCCGGAATTGGGCAGTGATTCGGAATCGGCTTGCGGTAGGCAGATTTAGTAGATATACCCCCTTGTTTAGGAACGATCAGGTACCAAGGGCCCTGCAAGATAACTGTCTGGCAAGGTGGGAAATGGTTGGTTTTTGCAGGGTATGGGATCTTTTGGCTGGAGATCATATTGCGTCCTTTGAGATAGTCAGGGAAAGATTCAACATTGGCCCCCGAGACTTTTTAAAATGTGTGAAATTAAGGGACTTTTTATATAAGAAAGCTAGAGGTGTTTGTTGGAGGAGGCCCCGGAAGATCTGAATAATCATAGCCTGAAGTGGCAGGTCAGGTTAGGGCTTTCAGATTCCTTTTTTTTAAAATCATTAGCAATGGGGGGCTCTATATTATGCTCTGCTAGCTTACAGTCACAGCATTTTAAAACCCTGTTTGATTTATATATAACACCTGCTAAAATTGCGAAATGGGGCGGGGTGGAGGGGACTCAGTGCTTTAGATGCAGGGTGGAAGGAGCGGACTTGGTTCACATATTTTCCACATGCCCTAGTCTCGAATTAACAGCCAGGGAAATAATTGTTGTTTTACGAGACATATTGAAGACGGATATTCCATTATAACCCCAGATTATGTTATTAGGAAGAGACGAGCAGGATGGGAGAAATGGGAAGGAGCTAATCTTTATAGCCATGTCAGTCTTCAGGTTGTGTGTTGCTTCAGATTGGCTGGATCCGCTACCACCGACCTTCCAGCAATGGAAAGGGCGTTTCTTACATGTTTATAAGCTAGAGACAGCACTATATGAACGAAGAGGCAGGAAGGGAAAGATTAAGGGCAAAAGGATCTGGGGGCCACTTTCAGTTTGCATCTCCCTGCAGAATTGAATTAGCTATGCTCTATGATCTGTTGTCTGTGACCGTTTTTAATAAATGAAACTGCCTATCCCTCCGCACGGTATCTATGACCTTGTGATTCTCATTTAGTTGTTGCCTTTTGTAGGATTATGAATTACTATGGCTGTATTTTTATGATCAATCTGGTTAATATTTACTATTTGTAGAGTATTTATGCCTATGACAATTTCTTTAATGACTGTAATCTGTCTTTGCTCACAATGGGGGAAAAAAAAAAAGAAATATATAATAGAAACACACAGAATTAAATCCAGGGGCTCAACAATTTCAGTAACTTGTAGCAGCAGAGATGAGGACCATTTTTATGAACATATTCACACTTTTGCATGGACAAAAAAGTAAATGATGCTAAAGGTGTCTTCTCAGGAGTCACGTCTCTCAGTGCCAATACATTCCGTGAGCTAGGTAAATACTTTTTAGAACTTTGTGATCTTCACAGACAATTGTTAGGGGAAGAGGTGTACTGATATGTGGGGTGATAGTGTAATAAGGTTTGTACTAGCAATAAGTCTCCTCAGTATATATCGACCTGCTAGGATACAGTCAAAATGCAGGAATTTGGTAGTTTACAGCTGTAGAATTATAAAGACAAACAAAATATAGTTGGAAAGCTTGAATTAATCTCAGCCACTGGTTATTAATCTGTGCTACTTTCCAGTGCATAATTTTTTCGCTCACTCTGCCCTTACAGACAGGGATCACCCATATGCAAATCAACCTTACTCATGACCACAGGCAACTATTTATGCCCATTCTAAACTACGGGCCATATCTCAGGTGAAATGAAACACAAGCAATTACAACCAGGTTCTAACTTGTTGGGCCTCATCAGTGCGGTACAGGTTTAGTAGAATAGCACAGTGAGCCTTGCACCCATGTTTGGGCAAGGTTGTGACACTCAGAGAGTCTCAATTGGAAATTACAATTATGACACAGCAACAATACATTGCATTCACCTTGCTGAAGGCCAGGGGAATAAGGGGCCCAAAAGCCACCCCACCCTTTGGACAGCATCTATGATGTTGGGGAATTCAACTCCATCGACAGGGAAATGAATCCTCTGTAGTCTTTGCAAAATAATCAAATAAAAGTGTGAACTGCTCTGTGGGGCTTAATCTCCTACAACGAATAAGGAGGCATTGGCAAAGTCAATCAGTCTAGCTTGCCAATGGTGAGCGAGTGAAGCAATGGCTTTGCCAGTTCCCTAACAACTACATTAAAAGTAAAGAACATAGGTTTCTAAACATTTTAGATAGCCATTGCACTCTGTGATGCAACATTTGTTTTCTATAATTTAACATGGGCGATCGTCGCTTTTGGCTTTGCCAATGCCAGCAAACTTTAAAAGCCCCTAGGATTTGCAAAGCCAATAGTATCTACCACCATGGTGCAAGGGACGGGCGATGGGGGAGAAAAACAAAACCTAAAATCTCTCTCATGTTGCCACAACGCATCTGACACTACAAAGCATGCTGCATCATGCAACGTTGTGGCCATCTCAAAACAATAGGAAACATTTGTTTCATTGCTTGCTATACTTTTTTTATTTTAACCGTTCTTTATAGCAATTTTGTCAAAACAATAAACGTATTTCCACGTCATTCGCACATTTATATATCAACTAATCAACAGTTGTAATACAATGCTATCCCATTACTCAGAAATTCAAATGCAGAACAGGTACTTTTCTTACTTCCATAACAATGTCCCCACATCCCTCATTGTTGTGATAGATTAATTTGATTTCAAGTCTGAACACAGTTTAAATGAGAACCTTAAAACTGAGGTTCTCCATGTTTGTGGAGATAGAAACAAACACACAAAACAACCTACGGACATAATGGGAGATATAACAGCATCATACAACATTATGAAAGAATAGCCATGGACAACAATCGTACCCAAAGTTACATGTATCATCATCATTTTGTCGTCTCACCTATGACATATATTAATAATAGTACTAGGAGAGAGGTATAGAATATCCCAGGTACTGGGCCAGGGTGTATCAGTCTACACCGTCTGATAAGAAGGTAGCCCAGGTGCAAATTTCTACATTTGGTCAGTTAGGCAATATATCAACTGCTCATGGGTTGCCGTTTTGTGCAGTTTTTGAATCCATGTCTGAGTATCCGGGCAGGAACAGGTTCACCACAGTCATAGAATAGAAATCTTTGCTACAGCTAATGCTGTGACAAACCACCCTTGATGGGGCCGCATAATTATGGGTATCCTTCAACATCATGCAGTAGGGCCGTTGGTCCTAATAAAGATCTAGAAGTCCATAAGATTGTCTTCATTGTGCCCCAAGTATTGATGCACAGATGAACATTCCCATAGCAAGTGAACTATAGCATTGTGTGTGTCATAGCATCTCCAACAAGTCACCTCTGGCAGTACCCCTGCCGTGTGTAGCCTTTTAGGACACCAATGCCATCTGTGTAGTACTTCAAAATAAGTCAGTTTAAGTTATGCCTCCATCAACGGCTTGTCAAGGTTTGCCATGATGTCCATCCAGTCTTCCTCATCGTATTCTACCTGTAGCCGGTTTGACCGCGAGGACCTCAGTGAGCTCATTGTGTGTGTCAAGAAGGAACAGTCATTAAGTATTTTGTATATGCCTGGCACTACCCCTTTGAATGTTCCTCATTTATGGATGCATTGAAGTAGTGTGGAACCTGGCACGTTTGGGAGCAGTTGCATAGGGACTTGTGTAGGCAGTGGCGTATTCACACAAGATGAGAGACAATTGAGCCTTCCCTAGCTCTCCTAACTCTGACTATAGACCTCACACAAAGAGAAGGACAGAAAACAATGCTGTATATGACAGACTGTTACAGAGCGGATATTATCCAAATGAAAAAATATTTTTTAAGTGGTGTGCATCATAGGGAAGAAAACCAAACGGGAGTAAGTCCTAATAAAAACCAGAACCTTTAAGAAAAAGCCCAAGGGCTGTCCTAAGACTGCCCTCACCCACTATGTAGTGGCATGCTTCATCAATGGGCCGCTACAAACACCCTGGTGCAGACCAACACTCAGGGTGGAGCGCTGATTTTTTTTAGAAAGAAGAAAAGAAAAAGGAGACAGTTCTCCAAATGAGGGATCCCTAATGCAGAAAGAATAGTGTTAAAACTGCCTAAGTGAGTACCTATATACTAATTTATTACTGGTCCCACTTGACAGGGTTAAAAGTATGTGTTGGGTGTAGGAGAGTAGGATCTGCTTCTCATGGGTACCCCCACTTTTTGCTGATGCTTCACTGTTTTTCGACTTTAGTCTGGCTGGGGCCCTGCTAATCAGAACCCCAGCCTAGCTGCTTCCTCTCTAAAATGGTTTCCATGTGCCTTAGGCACATCTCTGATTGGAATCTGGAGTGCCCTTATAAGTCCCTAGTATATGGTATACTATGTACCCAGGGCATGGTACCTCAGAGGCCTACCAGGGGCTGCAGCATGTAATGTGCCACCCCTGGAAGGCCATCCAAAATGACACCACAGGTCTGCTACTGCAGCCTGGGTAAGGTGGTGCATGCACCCCTTACTGTGATATAGGCTACCTATATCACTACATACATACACACATATAAACCTATAAGTCACTCCTATGGCAGGCCTTATCAATCCTGAAGGCAGAGTGCTTGGTTCCTATGTGAGAGGGTGCCCCTGCATGAGCAGAGCCCCTCTGCAGCGTTCGGAGACCCTTCTCTGATGCTGTTTGTAGTGCAGCCTGACCATATACTCTTAAGCGCATTATAACCTCGCGTTAAATGCTAACTTTGGGATGGCTGCAAGGAAACATGTCGTGTTTGGTGTCAAACATCTTGGAATACTACCCCCAGCCAGTTCTGGCGGCGGGGGTAGCATTCCACCCTTCTAGAGGGAGAGACATGTACACACCGGCCTGCCCGGTAACTTCTTTCCAAGCCCTGGCATCACAAAATGGATGCCGCTGCCACAGACACGAGTCTGGCCTCCTGCTGCTGACCGAAACTCCGGCAGGGGAGGCCTGGACAATAGGTTTCCTGTCCCAGGGAGGTGTAACCACCTCCCCAGACAGGATAGTGTGTATTGGGACTGGGCAGGAGCACTCTCTTGTGCTTTGAAGTCCTGCACTGGGGGCACATTTGGTGTCCCTGTGCATACCCCAGTTCAAACCGGCTCAGGGGCTTCCAGCCCCTGCTCTGGTGCGAAACTGGACAAAGGAAAAGGGGTGTAACCACCCCTCTGCCCTGACCCTCCCATAGGTGGGTCCCCAGAGTATGTCCAACCCCCTAACTTGGTATAAGTATGGGACCCCAGTCCTTAGGACTTTAGATTTACCTGGATGAAACTCTGACACAGAATCCTGGACCTTCGACGCTCTACGTTAAGATTAGAGGACTGAAGAATCTCCCTTGGGGTCAAGGAGTGACTCCCCTGCTTGGCAGGCACCAAAGAAGCAATTGTCAGGTCTGCATCGCTGAAGCTCCCGCTGAACGCCGAAGTCTTTGCATCACCAGAGGTGGATTTCCAGACTTCCCTGAGCTGCCCTGAGTCCCCAGCAAAGCTGAGGCCCGTAGCTGTCGTGGGTAACATGGAACTGTGACCCCTGGACACCGATCGCATTTGCAAGTGCATCCTCTTCTGGGTCTCCCACGAAGTTGTGCTTTGGGCTTCGAGTAGCCCCAGCCTCCAGCACCGACTTCACCGAAGATCACTGGCCTCCACTCCAGGAGTGTCCTGTGAGCCAGCTCCAAGTGCGTCCACTTGAGGCTCCTTCGCGGTTGCTAGTCCGTTGGCTAGTAGGCCCTTCAGAAGGCCAATCTTCTTCTGCTTGAGCTCCCTGGTTGCTCCAGGCGTGCCCTGACTTACCCTTGCTGGGTGAGTCCCTCAGACCTTGCTAGTCTGCACCATCGTCCTTCTTCCATTTCCACGAGACTTGCCGTTGCCAAGGCTTGTTGGGTCCAATCCGGTCGCCGACACCCCTGCAATCGACAAACGTCGTGGGACAGCTCGAATCCAGCTCCTGGTCATCATTGACGCCTCCTGGACCTCGTGGCTGAAGAATCAAGACGACCGTCAACCTACCTGAAGCACTCAACATCGGTGGGCATCTGCTCATCGCCTTCCTGGTCACTGGCTAGTGACCCAGACTCTGTCCCCTCTGCTTTCAGGTTCTTCAGATCTTCGATCCACCTTTGGATCCACCCGAACACTTTCGACTTGGCCGCCAGCAGCACTTTGCAGCAGATCGCCATTGAAAACGACGACGAAACCCGACCCCGAAAGACACCTATGCACCCGGCTCCCCTGGGTGAGGTAACTCGAGTACTCCAGTGCTCCCGTGGGTATTGACACTAGAACAGCCTAGTTATAAAAGGGTTTGCTCCAAGTCCTCCTCTAAGTGTCCCTTTTCTTTAAACTTCCAACCCCGACTTTCCCCATAGAAGTCAACGGCGATTCGCGGCTGTGTTCTCACACTGCACGCGTCCCCCGTGGGTCCCCTGTGTCACTACCTTGGGTGGTTCCTTGTGGTCCAAGCACTTCTACAGGCTCTAGGCCTTGTGTCTAGCTCAGTCGTGGTTCTTATACCACTTTATTGGTATATGGTTTGGTACGTCCCTAGGGCTCAAACGTGTATTTGTGCTAATACTGTAGATAACTAACTTATAACTTATGTATTTCGAACTCTAGCCTCATAAAGAGACTAGAGGGGTGTGTTTAGCAATAAATACATATATTTTGAATATATACCTGGTGTGGTCCTCTTTCATTTGGTCACTCAAGAGATTATAGACTGGTAAAACAAGCTGCTTTACATTCCTTCAAGACTTAGCCTGAAGGCTGCTCTCCATAGCTACCACTAGGATAGCTTTCAATAAAGGTTGTCTTTAACCTATCTCCAATAAGGGGTTGTTTGGACTGGTGCAAGGTGCCCACTATAATTAGTGGACAGCATATGCCAGGCCAACTTCTCACATTGGTGTGCAGCGTGTGGGATTCCAGCTTGCTATTGTTTTACCAGATAATCTCAATTGAATTGATCAACTGAAAACCACTAAGGGTACCTAAGGTACATATAAATCAAGCTTAGTATACAGTAAGTTCTACTGAACTTAGAGTTGTGTGTTAAGGGATAGCACACCCTTTCTACAACTCAAGAGAGTTTAGTAGGCCACACTAGAGTAGGTAGTGCATACACCACACCTCACTAGTAATGTCTTCAAAGCCAGGACCCAGTGAGTCCTTGCCAGAAGCCAGTGGGCTTCTTCCCTCCAAGTATGATAAACTCCCATTCTTGGAATTGAGAGCATTATGCAATACTAGGAAGCTGAAGGCAGGCAAAAGTGCCAGCACCCAACACCTCAGAGAGGTGCTACTAGCTGATGATCTCAGCAGGCCCCTAGGGTCTTAAGGGGTAGGCAGAGAGGGTGGGGCAGAAGATGAGGAAGGGGTCAGGGGTGAAGAAACCCAGGCCCCCCCCCTCTGAAACTGGCCAGGAAGGTGAAAATGACCTTGACCTGGAGAACCCAATTCCTCCTGTGGAGGAGGAGGATCAGAATGACCTCCCTTTGTCCCCCAGGAAGAATTGTGAGTGTGCCCAGAAGGTCTAGATCTCCTTCTCAGGAGTCTAACCACTCTGACACCTCAATAGGGACCTCTGTCTCTTCTCATAGGAGAGAATCCTCTCATGACAGGAGAAAGAGACTGATTCAGTATGAGCAAGCCCAGCTTGAACTCAGAAAACAGCAGTTGGCTATAGACAGGGAGTCCCTAGATCTCTACAAAGAGAGAAAAAGATGGGACTAGAGTCCCATGGTGGCAGCAATTTCCCCAGAGATAGGGAAAGGTCTTATGACCATAGAAACCTGAGCAAGATTGTCCCTCCCTACCAGAGTGGGGATGACATCCACAAATGGATAACTGCACTGGAGAGGGCCTGTAAAGTACAGAGGGTCCCTCAGGAGCAGTGGGCAGCAATCTTGTGGCTCTCCTTTGCAGACAAAGGTAGAGATAAGCTCCTCACTGTTAGAGAGGAGGATGCTGATAATTACACAGTCTTGAAGAGTGCTCTGATTGATGGGTTTGGCCTAAGCACTGAACAATACAGGTTAAAGTTCAGAGATACCCAAAAAGCACAGACTCAAGACTGGGTGGACTTTGTTGATTGTTCTGCCAAGGCTCTGGAAGGTTGGTTATTGGGCAGTAAGGTATGTGACTTCACAGGATTGTACAATCTTATCATGAGGGAGCAGATCCTTAATAATTGTCAAAATCAGCTGTTGCATCAGCACCTGGTGGACTCGGATCTGACCTCTCCCCAAGAATTGGGAAAGAAGGCAGACAAATGGGTCAGAACCAGGGTGAGGCAGAAGGTACAGAACCAAGGTGGTGACCCTAAGAAGCAAGATTCTAAAAACTCTGATAAGGGTGGGGAGAAGGGTAAAGACCAGAAGTCTTCACAAGGCCCCCAAAAATCTTCTTCAGGTGGGGATTCACAGTCTAACAAGGGAAGAGGCCAAAAGAAACCATGGTGCAAGGTCTGTAAGCAAAAGACCCACTGGACCAGTGATTGCACCAAGTCCAAAGACTCTACTCCAGCCCCCACCAATGCCCCTAAGGCACCTGCTCCCCCTAGTACAGTTACAGTTGGTGGTGGGACTACACAAGCCAAGGGTTTAGTAGGGTTTACCCTGGGTAAGGAGATGAGCTCTGACCTAGTCAGAGAACTCACTCAGGCTGTCCTAGTCTGTGATGGAGGCATGGATGTGACCGCCTCTGTGAGTCCCAGTAATCTGGGCAAGTACAGGCAACAGCCCTTAATCAATGGAAAAGAGGCTTTGGCATTTAGGGACACAGGGGCAAGTGTCACCATGGTGACACAAGACCTTGTGAATCCTGGGCAGATTATACTTGGTGAAATGTACCAAGTGACCAATGCTAGCAATGTCAGAACAGACCATACTCTGGCAGTTGTTAACTTCTCCTGGGGAGGGGTAACTGGCCTTAAGAAGGTTGTGGTAAGTGCAGACCTACCAGTTGAATGCTTGCTTGGCAATGATTTAGAAACTTCAGCTTGGGCAGAAGTGGAGCTCAGGACCCATGCAGAAATGCTGGGCATCCCTGCAGATGTGTTTGCTGTGACCAGGTCACAAGCCAAAATGTCTAACACTGAACAGGCCTTGGAATCTGGAATAATGGACCAAGTGCCCTCCAAGAAGAGGAGTAGTAGGGTAAAGGCAGTGCCTTCCCCTTGGCTCAGAAGGAAGATCAGTCTCTTGAGGGGGATGATCTCAGTCCTGAGGAAGGAACTGTCCCAGAGGAGCTTGAACCTGACCAGGTTGAGTTCTTGGGGACAGGGGCCCTTCCAGGGCAGATCTGAGCCAGGAGCAGCAGAGCTGCCCCTCTCTTGAACCCCTCAGACAGCAAGCTGCTGCTGAGGCTGCTGGGAAAGCTAGTAGTCCCCATACAGTGTATTGGGATGATGGACTCTTGTACTCAGAGTGTAGAGACCCCAAGCCTGGTGCCACCAGGAGGTTGGTTATACCTCTGAAGTTCAGGGGCTTCCTATTGACCCTAGCCCATGACATTCCCTTAGCAGGTCACCTGGGCCAGAACAAGACTTGGGACAGAATTGTCCCTCACTTTCACTGGCCCCACATGTCTGAAGACACCAAGGAGTTTTGTCGCTCCTGTGTAACCTGCCAGGCCAGTGGCAAGGCAGGTGGCACTACAAAGGCCCCCTGATACCACTACCTGTGGTGGGGGTTCCCTTTGAAAGGGTGGGGATTGACATTGTTGGTCCCATGGATCCCCAAACAGCCTCTGGGCACAGGTTTATCCTGGTGGTAGTGGATCATGCCACCAGGTACCCAGAGGCTATTCCCCTTAGGACCACTACAGCACCTGTGGTGGCAAGAGCCCTCCTGGGAATTTTCTCAAGAGTGGGCTTCCCTAAGGAGGTTGTATCAGACAGGGGTGCTAACTTTATGTCTGGATACTTGAAAGCAATGTGGAAGGAGTGTGGAGTGACTTACAAGTTCACCACACCCTATCACCCACAATGCAATGGTTTAGTTGAGAGATTCAACAAAACCTTGAAGGGCATGATTAAAGGGCTCCCAGAAAAGCTTAGGCGAAGATGGGACATACTCTTGCCCTGCCTTTTATTTGCATACAGGGAGGTGCCTCAAAAGGGGTTGGCTACAGCCCTTTTGAACTTTTGTTTGGTCACCCTGTCAGGGGTCCATTGTGCTTGGTGAAGGAAGGATGGGAGTTACCTCTCAAGCCCCCAAAGCAGGACATAGTGGACTATGTACTTGGTCTCCGCTCCCGGATGGCTGAGTACATGAAAAAGGCAACTAAAAACCTTGAGGCTAGCCAGGAACTTCAAAAAGCCTGGCATGACCACAAGGCTGTACTGACTGTTTACCAGCCAGGACAGAAGGTGTGGGTGCTGGAGCCAGTGGCCCCAGCAGCTCTCCAAGACAAATGGAGTGGACCCCATACCATTGTTGAACAGAAGGGTGAGGTTACCTATTTAGTAGACCTAGGAACACCCAGGAGTCCCCACAGGGTTCTCCATGTCAACAGGTTAAAACCATATGTGGACAGGGCAGACATGGGCTTGCTCATGGCTACTGATGAGGGACAGGAGGAAGAGAGTGACCCACTCCCTGACCTGCTCTCACAGAACCCTGATGATGGGTCAGTGGATGGTGTAGCCTTGGCAGGCAGCCTCACTGCCCAGCAGCAAACTGATTGCAGACATGTGCTCAATCAGTTCAGGCACATATTCTCACTGACACCCAGTCAGACCACCTGGTGCACTCATGAAGTGGACACTGGGGACAGTCTGCCTATTAAAAATAAGATTTATAGGCAACCTGACCATGTCAGGGACTGTATCAGGACAGAAGTCCAGAAGATGTTGGATTTGGGAGTTATTGAACCCTCAGATAGCCCTTGGGCTAGTCCAGTGGTCCTTGTGCCAAAACCTCACACCAATGGTGGGAAAAGAGAGATGAGGTTTTGTGTGGACTACAGGGGTCTCAATGCAGTCACTAGCACTGATGCCCATCCAATACCTAGGGCAGATGAGCTAATAGACACTTTGGCCTCAGCCAAGTATCTAAGCACATTTGACCTGACAGCTGGCTACTGGCAGATCAGACTAGCTGATGATGCAAAGCCAAAGACAGCATTCTCAACCCCTAGTGGGCATTATCAATTTGTGGTGATGCCCTTTGGTCTGAAGAATGCACCTGACACTTTTCAGAGGTTGGTGAATACAGTCCTTACAGGTCTGGAAGCCTATAGTGCAGCATATCTAGATGATATTGCTGTCTTTAGCTCCACCTGGGAGGATCACCTGGTCCACCTCAGAAATGTTTTACAGGCCCTGCAGAAAGCAGGCCTGACTATCAAGGCCACCAAGTGCCAGATAGGGCAGAGTCAGGTTGTGTACCTGGGCCACCTTGTGGGTGGAGGCCAGGTTCAACCACTGCAGAGCAAGATCCAGACCATCATGGACTGGACTGCTCCAACTACCCAGACTCAGGTGAGAGCCTTCTTAGGCCTGACTGGGTACTATAGGAGATTTGTCAAGGGGTATGGATCAATAGTGACACCCCTGAATAACTTAACTTCTAAGAAAATGCCCAAAAAGGTTCAGTGGACAGTTAGCTGTCAAAAGGCATTTGATGACCTAAAGCAGGCAATGTGCACTGCTCCCATTCTACAGAGTCCTGATTACTCCAAGAAGTTCATTGTCCAAACCGATGCATCTGAATTGGGGGTAGGGGCTGTACTGTCACAATTGAATGATGAAGGTCAGGATCAGCCAGTAGCTCTTATTAGCAGAAGGCTGACCCCTAGAGAGAAACGTTGGTCAGCCATTGAGAGGGAGGCCTTTGCTGTGGTCTGGGCTCTGAAGAAGTTGAGGCCATACTTGTTTGGTACTCACTTCCTTGTTCAAACAGACCATAAGCCCCTCTTATGGCTAAAACAAATGAAGGGTGAAAACCCCAAACTGCTTAGGTGGTCCATTTCCCTACAGGGGATGGACTTCACAGTGGAACATAGACCTGGGAGTAACCATGCCAATGCAGATGGACTCTCTAGGTACTTCCACTTAGAACATGATGACTTAACTGGGCAAGGTTAATTTAATGTCCCTACATTTGGGGGGGGTTGTGTAGGAGAGTAGGATCTGCTTCTCATGGGTACCCCCACTTTTTGCTGATGCGTCACTGTTTTTCGACTTTAGTCTGGCTGGGGCCCTGCTAATCAGAACCCCAGCCTAGCTGCTTCCTCTCTAAAATGGTTTCCATGTGCCTTAGGCACATCTCTGATTGGAATCTGGAGTGCCCTTATAAGTCCCTAGTATATGGTATACTATGTACCCAGGGCATAGGTACCTCAGAGGCCTACCAGGGGCTGCAGCATGTATTGTGCCACCCCTGGAAGGCCATCCAAAATGACACCACAGGTCTGCTACTGCAGCCTGGGTAAGGTGGTGCATGCACCCCTTACTGTGATATAGGCTACCTATATCACTACATACATACACACATATAAACCTATAAGTCACTCCTATGGCAGGCCTTATCAATCCTGAAGGCAGAGTGCTTGGTTCCTATGTGAGAGGGTGCCCCTGCATGAGCAGAGCCCCTCTGCAGCGCTCGGAGACCCTTCTCTGATGCTGTTTGTAGTGCAGTCTGACCATATACTCTTAAGCGCATTATAACCTCGCGTTAAATGCTAACTTTGGGATGGCTGCACGGAAACATGTCGTGTTTGGTGTCAAACATCTTGGAATACTACCCCCCCACCAGTTCTGGCGGCGGGGGTAGCATTCCACCCTTCTAGAGGGAGAGACATGTACACACCGGCCTGCCCGGTAACTTCTTTCCAAGCCCTGGCATCACAAAATGGATGCCGCTGCCACAGACACGAGTCTGGCCTCCTGCTGCTGACCGAAACTCTGGCAGGGGAGGCCTGGACAATAGGTTTCCTGTCCCAGGGAGGTGTAACCACCTCCCCAGACAAGATAGTGTGTATTGGGACTGGGCGGGAGCACTCTCTGGTGCTTTGAAGTCCTGCACTGGGGGCACATTTGGTGTCCCTGTGCATACCCCAGTTCAAACCGGCTCAGGGGCTTCCAGCCGCTGCTCTGGCGCGAAACTGGACAAAGGGAAAGGGGTGTAACCACCCCTCTGCCCTGACCCTCCCATAGGTGGGTCCCCAGAGTATGTCCAACCCCCTAACTTGGTATAAGTATGGGACCCCAGTCCTTAGGACTTTAGATTTACCTGGACGCAACTCTGACACAGAATCCTGGACCTTCGACGCTCTACGTTAAGATTAGAGGACTGAAGAATCTCCCTTGGGGTCAAGGAGTGACTCCCCTGCTTGGCAGGCACCAAAGAAGCAATTGTCCGGTCTGCATCGCTGAAGCTCCCGCCGGACGCCGAAGTCTTTGCATCACCAGAGGTGGATTTCCAGACTTCCCCGAGGCTGCCCTGAGTCCCCAGCAAAGCTGAGGCCTGTAGCTGTCGTGGGTAACGTGGAACCGTGACCCCTGGACACCGATCGCATTTGCAAGTGCTCCGAGTAGCCCCAGCCTCCAGCACCGACTGCACCGAAGATCACTGGCCTCCACTCCACTAGTGTCCTGTGAGCCAGCTCCAAGTGCATCCACTCGAGGCTCCTTCGCGGTCGCTAGTCCGTTGGCTAGTAGGCCCTCCCGAAGGCCAATCTTCTTCTGCTTGGGCTCCCTGGTTGCTCCAGGCGTGCCCTGACTTACCCTTGCTGGGTGAGTCCCTCAGACCTTGCTGGTCTGCACCATCGTCCTTCTTCCATTTCCACGAGACTTGCCGTTGCCAAGGCTTGTTGGGTCAAATCCGGTCGCCGACACCCCTGCAATCGACAGACGTCGTGGGACAGCTCGAATCCAGCTCCTGGTCGTCGTCGACGCCTCCTGGACCTCGTGGCTGAAGAATCAAGACGACCGTCAACCTACCTGAAGCACTCGACATCGGTGGGCATCTGCTCATCGCCTTCCTGGTCACTGGCTAGTGACCCAGACTCTGTCCCCTCTGCTTTCAGGTTCTTCAGATCTTCGATCCACCTTTGGATCCACCCGAACACTTTCGACTTGGCCGCCAGCAGCACTTTGCAGCAGATCGCCATTGAAAACGACGACGAAACCCGACCCCGAAAGACACCTATGCACCCGGCTCCCTGGGTGAGGTAACTCGAGTACTCCGGTGCTCCCGTGGGTATTGACACTAGAACAGCCTAGTTCTAAAAGGGTTTGCTCCAAGTCCTCCTCTAAGTGTCCCTTTTCTTTAAACTTCCAACCGCGACTTTCCCCCTAGAAGTCAACGGCGATTCGCGGCTGTGTTCTCACACTGCACGCGTCCCCCGTGGGTCCGCTGTGTCACTACCTTGGGTGGTTCCTTGTGGTCCAAGCACTTCTACAGGCTCTAGGCCTTGTGTCTAGCTCAGTCGTGGTTCTTATACCACTTTATTGGTATATGGTTTGGTACGCCCTAGGGCTCAAACGTGTATTTGTGCTATTACTGTAGATAACTAACTTATAACTTATGTACTTCGAACTCTAGCCTCATAAAGAGACTAGAGGGTTGTGTTTAGCAATAAATACATATATTTTGAATATATACCTGGTGTGGTCCTCTTTCATTTGGTCACTCAAGAGATTATAGACTGGTAAAACAAGCTGCTTTACATTCCTTCAAGACTTAGCCTGAAGGCTGCTCTCCATAGCTACCACTAGGATAGCTTTCAATAAAGGTTGTCTTTAACCTATCTCCAATAAGGGGTTGTTTGGACTGGTGCAAGGTGCCCACTATAATTAGTGGACAGCATATGCCAGGCCAACTTCTCACATTGGGTGTATAGGAGGAGTTACATCTCCATCACCCCATCTGCTCCTACCAACATGTTTCAGCCAATCACTACAGCCCTTATGAGTCTCTGGCCTTCCTCAGGGTCCTGATCCCCCTCAGCTATTAAGAATCTTAAAGGATACAATTTAACTAGTAGTAAAAAAATGTTAGGCCTTACTTGATTCTTTGTAAGTAACCACACTCGCCTTTCATGCCTATGTAAAGACAAAACAACAGTCAGATACTCCCTCTGGATATTAGCATCTACTATCTCTCCTTATATCAGGATTCTATTCCCTTAAATTAACCCTGTTATGCACAACCATGTGGGATGACAAACTGTCAGCAATTCAAATTTCATCATTAAAAAACACAGAGCCAGCACCATGTGGATATTGGAACCTACCCGTTAAAACTCAGTCATTCATATCTGACACAATAATGCCAACGATGTTCACTCTTACCCGAGTTGCATTGCTTTTTCTCCCAACTCAGGGCCCAAAGTGGGAACACCGCCCTGAGTCAAACACTATAAATGAACATGTAATTACCAAAACGGGCTACATATATTCATATAGTCCTATCTTTAGCCGTGTGTAATATGTAGTTAAAATGTTCTCTACAATCTACCCCACGGAGATGTCATTGTAAATGATATTCTGTTAAATACACCAAAATGGAAGACAACGTCTTGATGTGTTCAGAGGGGCTGGTCCCCCCCATATAATCTGGTTACACAATGCTCCTGTCAACTATCAGGGAGGCCTTCCCCCTGCCGGTATCCCCATAGGAAGTTTGGCCAAGCATTATCATTCCGAGTTTGTCTTACACATCCGAACAGACAGATAAGCAGGCATGCCTTATCCAACCCCTTGTATTTATGAACCATGCGATCACACACCCAGACTCCCCTTGACTTACTTCATCAAGGGTCAGTGCCTCCAACCTGTGCCACTTTGCGCACTCCGACAATGGGAGGGAGTTGGTGCGGCGTCTTAATGTAGATGTTCCGATCATCCCGTGTGGCAGAACTTCCGGTATCAGGCTCTCTCGCAAGCTAGAATGTAGCTCGGATCCTTTTCGGTCTGTAAACAGTGGCCATCTTGGAGTGGTCAGGTGCCCTATATTCAACTAGTCCTATTTCAGATACTATGTTGGTTATGATCTAATAACTGTATATTCTAGCCACCGCACACCTAAATGCATTGCATATGCTCCTCTTTTGGTTCAAAACTGCATAAAACAAACTAAATAAAATGCTCAATGTATAGCAAATGTCATTAAATTTATACAGCCTGCCTGATCATGTATTAAGGTTCCAGGCCATACCGTTTTGCTTTCCGGACAGCCCAAAATGACTAGAGGCTTGTATCTTGTGTATTATCTATACTACAGTTCTAATATGGCTTACCATATTCCACAAATGCACCGTGAGTCACCCCATTCTTTTTGTCGGACGTTTGTCAGGCTGATTCCCATCTCTATTTACCTACTGTGGAATCACTCTTATCCCATAGGAACCATCCTGTATTAATTTATCGGTGAGTTAGACGGTTCGTTTACCCTTCGGGTTAGACTTGGTGTACACTAAGTTGAACCGAACCATATTGTGCCCAGTGTCATTTTCTAGTTATGGTCTTGCAACGTTGTGTAAGTTCTTTCTATTACACTGTCAGTGTCTCCTACCCCACAGAACTCAGATGGTACCGTGGGATGACATCATTCAGTCCCTGGTCACTGCTTCTTAACCTGTGAACCCATCTCTGCTCTCGTTGGAAAAGCAGATGTGTAACATCCCTGGTTGTTTGGGGAGATATGGTTTATCTATTACAGTCCATTTAAGATCTTTTTTGGAGTGTTGCATTTCTATGAAGTGGGCGGTCAATTTGGTTGTTATTCTCCCAAATCTTATATTACTCATGTGTTCCAGGATCCTGATTTTTACTTGCCTGGTTGTCATACCTACATATTGGTATCCACAGGGACACTTTATGAGGTAGGTAACATTTTCTGAGTTGCATGTGGTATGGTTACGCAGTTCCCATGGATATGGTAAACCTACATCCAGCGTTTTGCTGTTTGTTGTCAGTGGGCAAGCTTTACAGTACCACACGCAAAATGCCCCGTGATTGGTGGCAGCCCCCAAGGCGTCAGATTCATCCTCCGTCTGGGTTTTGTTGTCACCAGTCTGGTGTGTACCAAGATGTTTCTGATACTAGCACTCTTCTTGAAATAAAAAGAGGGCCTAGTCTAAACCATTGGAGTTGATGATGCGTCAATTTTTCATGATTATTTTTTTAACATGGTTGGAAGCTGTGTTGAATGTTGTGGCATATATATTTCGATCCTCTCTCTCTCGTACATGCATTTCCAGTAGAGCGTCTCTATGGTTGTTTTTGGCCTGTTTCCAGGCTTCTTTAACAACATGGTGTGGGTATTGTTGCCCCAGTAGTTTATTACTGAGTCTTTCTGCCTCTTTTTCAAAGTCGCCTAACTCAGAGCAATTTCTCTGCAACCATAGGAATTGTCTGTAGGGCAAATTCTCTCTCAGTGATTTCAGATGAAAGCTCTGCAAAGAGAGAAGGTTGTTTCTGTCTGTAGGCTTATGGTATACTTCGCTCACCAAATTGCCATTTTTTGCTGTTATGGTCAGGTCCAAGAAAGGGAGGGATTCAGTTGTCATGGTAGATGTAAAAAATAAATAAGGATTTCTACTATTCAGCCAAGTCAGGAAACCTTCGGCTGAGGTCCTATCCCCCTTCCAGATGAGCAGGACGTCATCAATATACCGTTTCCAGACTGATGTAGTCTAGAAACGGATTTGCCTGTGAGTGTATGTTCTGTCTCTCAAAGTGTGACACATACAGGCAGGCTAGGCTGGGAGCAAAAGAACTTCTCATGGAAGTGCTATGGCTTTGTAAATATAAGGTGTCATTATATTGGAAGAAGTTCCTAGTAAGTGCTAACTCAGCTAGATAGAGGACAAAGGATCTGGGAGTTTGGTATTCCCAGTTTTCTGCAAACAGGATATTTTCAATTACTCTGAGTGTTTCCCGTTGGGGGATGTTTGTGTATAAGAACTCAATGTCGAGTCGAATCAGAATCTCTCCACTCGGATCAAAGTCCATGTCCTTTATCAGATTAAGAACTTCCCTGGTGTCTTTAAGATATGCCGGCATTCGTTGTACTATGGGCTTCAGAAAAAAATCACAAAATTGGGATAACGGTTAAAGCACAGAGTCTATCCCTGACACGATAGGTCAGCCAAGGGGAGGCCTGACAACTTTGTTTACCTTGGGCAATGTATAAAAATACGGTGTCCTTGGTTTTTGCCTGCACAGGAAGGTGGCTTCCTTTTGACAGATCCACCCATTGGTGACGGCTTCCTCCACATAGCTACTTATCTCTCTCTGGAGTCCAGCTGTAGGGTCGTTAGCCAAAATCTCAAGATGGCCACGGTTTACAGATCGAAAAGGATCCGAGCCACATTCTAGCTCGAGAGAGATCCTGATAATGGAAGTTCCGCCACACAGGATGATCGGAACATCTACATTAAGACACTGCGCCAACTCACTCCCATCGTCGGAGGGCGCAAAGTGGCACGGGTTGGAGACACCTGACCGACCCTTGATGAAGTAAGTCAAGGGGAGTCTGGGTGTGTGATCGCATGGTTCATAAATACAAGGGGGAGAATAAGGCACGCCTGCTTATCCGTCCGTTCGGATGTGAAAGACATACTAGGAATGATAATGCTTGGCCAAACATCCTATGGGGATACCGCCAGGGGGAAGACTTCCCTGATGGTTGACAGGAGCATAGTGTAACTAGATTATATGGGGGGGACCAGCCCCTCAGAACACATCAAGACGTTGTCTTCTGTTTTGGTGTATTTAACAGAATATCGTTTACAATGACATCTCCGTGGGGTAGATTATAGAGAACATTTTAACTACATATTACACACGGCTAAGGATAGGACTATATGAATATATGCAGCCCGTTTTAGTAATTACATGTTCATTTACAGTGTTTGACTACTGGGCGGTGTTCCCACTTTGAGCCCCGAGTTGGGAGAAAAAGCAATGCAACTTGGGTAAGAGTGAACATCGTTGTCCTTATTGTGTCAGATATGGATGACTGAGTTTTAACGGGTGAGTTCCAATGTCCACATGGTGCTGGGTCTGTGTTTTTAATGGTGAAATTTGAATTGCTGACAGTTTGTCACCCCACATGGTTGTGCATAACAGGGTTAATTTAAGGGACTAGAACCCTGATATAGGGAGAGATAGTAGATGCTAATATCCAGAGGAGCTCGTAAATCTCACCTGTTTTGTTGGTGCCGCCACCGCCTCCAGAGTCATTTGCGGCCACTACCGATTCACGGTCCGGGGAGACCACAGGGAACTACTCGCCCCAGCAACCCTTGCGGCGCGCACGCCGCCCACGCCATCGGAGAGTGCCAGGAGGCGTTCAAAAGGTCAACAGGGCTCCTGCAGCGCGGGAGCTCGTAAATCTTACCTGTTTTGTTGGTGCCGCCACCGCCGCCAGAGTCATTTGCGGCCACTACCGATTCCCGGTCCAGGGAGACCACAGGGAACTACTCGCCCCAGCAATCCTTGCGGCGCGCACACCGCCCACGCCATCGGAGAGCGCCAGGAGGCGTTCAAAAGGTCAACAGGGCTCCCGCAGCGCGCGAGCTCGTAAATCTTACCTGTTTTGTTGGTGCCGCCGCCAGAGTCATTTGCGGCCACTACCGATTCCTGGTCCGGGGAGACCACAGGGAACTACTCGCCCCAGCAACCCTTGCGGCACACACGCCGCCCACGCCATCGGAGAGCGCCAGGAGGCATTCAAAAGGTCAACAGGGCTCCCGCAGCGCTGGAGCTCGTAAATCTTACCTGTTTTGTTGGTGCCGCCACCGCCGCCAGAGTCATTTGCGGCCACTACCGATTCCCGGTCCGGGGAGACCACAGGGAACTACTCACCCCAGCAACCCTTGCGGCGCGCACGCCGCCCATGCCATCGGAGAGCGCCAGGAGGCATTCAAAAGGTAAACAGGGCTCCCGCAGCGCGGGTCGCGCGCGGGCGTGCCCGGGCCATGCCTGGGTAAAGCCGGGCCAAGGGCGGGCCCGTCTGCGCCCATCAGTGACCGGAGGAGTCCTGGCGGGCCACCCCCTTGATAAGAGGGTAACACCTTTGGACTACGTTACACGAGCTGCAGGTGCAATTGTACGGTAAAAAGGTTTTTGGACAACTGCTCACTACTAGCATTGTGTGGTGGTTAGTGAGTTGTCGAGCAGTTTGGGGGTTTGATTGAATATGAGTAAGACAATGACCAAGCGCAGGGGAGTGGCAGGTACCCTAGATGCTTTTATAGTTAGGGCAGAATCACTTCTGAGCCACGAAATAGAAATGACAGAGCGGCGACTTTCAGTAGATCCAGCAGTATTACAGAGACGTTCATCACTAGGATTATTAAACCCGGGGGATTCCTTACAACCGCCACTGCCTACTACATCGCAAGACATACCTATGACACCTCCCGTACCTTCCTCAGACATATCCCCAACACGACAAACAACAACGTTGAATGGGGCAAGAACACAGGCCTCTAAGTTATCTGAGGAGACCAAGGGGAGACAATTACCAATTAAACGAAGGCAGGGGTGATCTTCAAAAGGGGGGTGGTCCCCAAAAGAAGAAGAGAAGTACAAAAGGAACTAGCCCCGTTGATCGAACAATAGCTCACACAGTCCATACAGTTGATTCGGCAGCTCCCTTGATTAATTCCGTTGGCACGCAGACGGACTTAGACATGTTCTCATTTTCATCACCACCACTAAGACGAGAATGTATTGGGGACTCCATTACTATTCCTACTATGGAGTCAGTTCTGGGAACTGTGTTAGCTCATATTAATGAACTATTTGACAAGAATTTTAATCCTTTAAGGGAAAAGTTGGAACAGGTGAATGTTGTTATAGCTAATATAAGTGGTAAGATTATGAATCCCAATGTAAATGTCGCTGAGGGGGAGAACTCTTCAGTAACAGTATCAGTACCAGTAAATGTGAACTCTTTTGATTATTTGTGTAGTACAAGCTGCAAAACGAAAGAACCCCATATACCTAAACCTAGATTGAAATCAAGGATGGGAGAAGGAAACATACAGGGAAACATACAGGGAGTGGTTCAAGATCAAAACACAAAGCATAGAGATGTACCTGAACGCTTACCCCTGGGAACTACACTGGGCAACCCGAGTAGTAGTACCATAGATGGTTCAATGACAATTAACTTAAAACCTAATACTGATACTTTGAGTCTACCGGCAGCTTCGTGTCCTTACGTATTGATTCTGTCTGGTGTTCCTCCTCTTAAAAGCAACCAGAAGGAATCCTGGGTAAACTTACGTAACAAGACGGTGGATTGGTTAGTAAAATATAAAAGATTCTGTCCATCTGATATGGAAGAGGTTATTATGGTTCACAGAGTTGGGTGGGTAGGCCAATTCCCCAAGAATATTGAGGGTGACTGCGTAGTGGTTAATTTCCGCAGGCCACAGACAGCTCATCGTTTACTAAGTTTAAACGAACAAACTTTTAGTCAAACCACCAGTATCTGTGCCCTGCCGTTAGGTTATTTTTACAAACCACCATCTAGGGTTGGTGGGTATGATGGTGCTCCTGCTTTTCTATCAAATAGGTTTCAGGTCCTTTCAGATTTAGATACTCAAGACTGACAACCAGTCACAGTAGAGAGAGAATTACATCTCCCTAATAATCTTCAAGTTACTATATCACTCCCTGCTAATAATATTTTAGATGATTATATTACCCCATCCAATAATAAGATAAGCTCAGATGTAAGTACCCTGAGTGAGAGTTTAGAAGATTTACAAGGCATAGTAAAGCTTAAAGAGACACAAAATATGCCATTGGTGCCCGGACTTAGTGGAAAGGTGGTGACACCTGAATTGAATCTGATCCTGCACAAAAACGCAATAGTCCTCCCTGATTTGGTCATTGAATCCCATGTAGTTCATGAGACTGGAATAGAGTTGGATACTGTCGTGAATTTAGGAATGGGGGAAAAGGAGCTAATGGAAATACGGCTCACGTCATGGAATATTGCAGGGCTAAAAAGGAATTTGCAGGATGCAGAATGGCAGGAGTACATAGATCAGAGTGATATATGCTTCTTCCAAGAGACATGGGCTCTAGAAACCCCCCCACAAGGTTGGGTATAGAACCTATAGCGTTAATGCTATTCCTTCAGTTAGAGGTAGGCCCTCAGGTGGCCTTGTTATATGGGTAAAAATCACCATTGGTATTGATATAACCCAGTTGGACTTCCCATCACAAGATATAATTGGTGTGAAGATTTGTGCATGGGATAAAACTGAAATATATTTCATAAATATATATAATAGACCAAGCCCGTCCAACAAGGAATCTACGGTGATAGACCAGCTCGACCGTTTTTTAACGACAATTGATTCAAGGGCAATGATAATAGTGGGAGGAGATTTAAATTGAAAATTTGAGCCAGTGGTGGGCCTTGAAACAATCTTTGAAGATGAAGACATGGCAAATAATATTCCCCCCTTAGAAAGTAGCCCGGTAGTACCTTGTTCAGTTGCAGCTGCCCAAATTATGAGATTGGTGGCAGGTCATGGACTTAGAGCTTGTAATGGTCGATTACCCTCAGACAGTCCAAATGTTCCAACATTTAATAGGGGTAATTGTAAGAGTAGCATCGACTATATTATAACATCTATCGGATTCTGGCCAAATGTAAAAGATTTAGTAGTCGATGCTAGAACTGATAGCGAACATTACCCCCTGCACCTGACACTAGCAGCGGATATATTCAAAATAACTCCAAGGAACAATGAGGATATAAATAATATTCTTTTTAATGAGCCATTAGTAAGTAACAACCGTAGAGCGCTAAAATGGCCAGTTATAGTGGGGAATATTGAGGCTATGATGCAAATTTAAGTTATGTTTACTGACGTCATTGCCCCATATATTGATTTGCCTGCTACAGAGTTCCCTGTAACGATTGTACATCAAGCATTGGTAGAAGCGCTAAAACCTATTTTGAGTAAAATCCCTAAAGTAAGTGGAGGGAAAACTGAAATAAGTAGTTTGGTAAATCCCTGGTATAACAAGGAGTGCTGTGAGGCAAAAAAGAGCTTATACTGGCCGCAAAAAATAATAATGTTATGGCCTTAAGGGAAAAAAGAACTAATTACAAGAGACTACTGGTACAAACTGAGAAAAGTTGGGATGAAAATATTTGGTTGGAATTAATTAGTGCAGCAAAAAGTAGAGAGCATGTTGGATTCTGGCAGTTGGTGGCAAGAGATAATAAAACAGGAAGATGCAGTAAAAACCTCTTTTTGGATGCAAATACATGGGTCAATCATTTTTCCCGTCTTTATTCTGTATCCACAATTGAAATAACATATGATCAGCAAGATTGTGTATCTGATTCTAGTACAGCTTGTTTGCACTTTAGTTTGGAGGCTACATTGGCAGCAATTAACGCAGTGAAACCAGGAAAAGCGCCAGGCCCCGGCAAGATACCAGGAGATTTACTGAGACACGATAAAACTGTCTGGGGCCCTTACATTAATCTTCTTTGCAATTCAATAGCAGCAGGTGCACCGATCCCCGAATCATGGAAGGGGGCGGAAATTACTACTATTTTTAAAAAGGGTAATCGTTATGATCCCTCAAATTATCGACCGATCAGCCTAATTGATATTTTACAAAAAACTTTTGCAAGGCAAATTTTAATAAAACTAAATAACTGGATTGAGGATAATTGCATTCTTTAACCCCTTCGCTGCTAGGCCTTTTCCCCTCCTGTGCTAAGCCTTTTTTTGGCTATTTGGGGTAGTGCGCGCTTAGGCCCCTGTAACTTTTTGACCACATAAGGTATCCATGCCAAATTTGCGTCCTTTTTTTCTAACATCATGGGGATTGTAAAGGTACCCAGGGTTTGTGGATTCCCCTGGAGGGGACCCAGAAATTAGTCAAAATACAGCTAAATTTTGGTTTTTTTTGGAAAAAGGCAAAAAAAGGGCTACAGATGAAAGACAGATGAAAGCGTCTTGATTTTTCCCTGCAAATGGCATCAAAAAAGGGGTTGTGGGGATGAAATCACCATCTTCCCAGCTTTCAGGGACAAGCAGACTTTTGTCAGAAAACCAACTTTTTTACACAGTTTTGGCATTTTTCTGGGACATAGCCTATTTTTGCTATTTTTTGTGCTTTCAACCTCCTTCCAGTTAATGGTAGAAATGGGTATGAAACCAATAATGGATCCTGGAAAGCCATATATTTATGAAAAGTAGACAAACTTCTGAATTGAGCAAGGGGTCATTTGTGTAGATCCTTAAAGTTTTCCTTATAGAAACTAACAGTTAAATAAAGGAAAAATTGAAAATTAGTTGAAAAAACAGCCATTTGTGTCAACGTTTTCACCTGTAACTTCTTCTAATTATGACAGCTATTTGAAGGCAATATACCGTTATATCCGCTGGACCTTTCTGGTTGTGGGGATATATAGGACTTGCAGGTTCACCAAGAACCCGACGAACCCAGAGCCAATAATTGAGCAACATCTTGCAATGATTTATTTTTAAGTACCGGGTATATAGCAATTATTTTGGGAAAATGTATACATGGAAAAATTGTTATGAAAGACACCTATGTATTTATGAAATGGGAACAAAATGTAGATTTTAGAAACAGTAGATATTTGCACATTTCCGAAATTGGGAGTACCCATACTAGCATGAGAATTATAGGTCATTTTTCAAAATGACTTATTTTTTACACATTGTCTTTCATTTGGAAGGCAGAAATGCATCGAAAGTCAATAGGTAATAACAGTTGCTCTACAATTCTGTGTTACCCTAAGTCTCCCGATAAAAATGGTACCTCACTTGTGTGGGTAGCCCTTGTGCCCACAACAGGAAATGGCTCAAAATGCAACGTGGACGTACCACATTTTCACAATGAAAAAGTTCCCTTTCTATTTGCAAAGTGCCTAGGTGTAGTTTTTGAACCCTAGCTCTGCCGGCATCTAGGGAAACCTAGCAAACCTATACATTTTTGAAAACTAGACACCCAGGGGAATCCAGGATGGGGTGACTTGACTGCCTCCCACCAGGTTCTGTTCCCCAGAATCCCTTGCAAACATAAAAGATTGTCAAAAAAAACACATTTTCCCCACATTTCTGTGGTGGAAAGTTCTGGAATCTGCGTGGATCCACAAATTTCCACCCACCCCGCGTCCCCCAAAGTCTTACGAGAAAAATGGTACCTCACTTGTGTGGGTCGGCCTAGTGCCTGCGACAGGAAACGGCGCAAAACGCAACGTGGTCACACCTCAATTTCGCAGTGAAAAATGACCCTTTTTGGCAAAGTGCCTAGCTGTAGTTTTTAACCCTAGCTCTGCCGGCACCTAGGGAAACCTAGCAAACCTATACATTTTTGAAAACTAGACACCCAGGGGAATCCAGGATGGGGTGACTTGACTGCCTCCCACCAGGTTCTGTTACCCAGAATCCCTTGCAAACATAAACAATTGTCAAAAAACCCACATTTTCCCCACATTTCTGTGGTGGAAAGTTCTGGAATCTGCGTGGATCCACAAATTTCCACCCACCCCGCGTTCCCCAAAGTCTTACGAGAAAAATGGTACCTCACTTGTGTGGGTCGGCCTAGTGCCTGCGACAGGAAACGGCGCAAAACGCAACGCGGTCACACCTCAATTTCGCAGTGAAAAATGACCCTTTTTTGGCAAAGTGCCTAGCTGTAGTTTTTGAACCCTACCTCTGCCGGCACCTAGGGAAACCTAGCAAACCTATACATTTTTGAAAACTAGACACCCAGGGGAATCCATGATGGGGTGACTTGACTGCCTCCCACCAGGTTCTGTTACCCAGAATCCCTTGCAAACATAAAAAATTGTCAAAAAAACCACATTTTCCCCACATTTCTGTGGTGGAAAGTTCTGGAATCTGCGTGGATCCACAAATTTCCACCCACCCCGCGTCCCCCAAAGTCTTACGAGAAAAATGGTACCTCACTTGTGTGGGTCGGCCTAGTGTCTGCGACAGGAAACGGCGCAAAACGCAACGTGGTCACACCTCAATTTCGCAGTGAAAAATGACCCTTTTTTGGCAAAGTGCCTAGCTGTAGTTTTTGAACCCTACCTCGGCCGGCACCTAGGGAAACCTAGCACACCTATACATTTTTGAAAACTAGAAACCCAGGGGAATCCAGGAGGGGGTGACTTGACTGCCTCCCACCAGGTTCTGTTACCCAGAATCCCTTGCAAACATAAAAAATTGTCAAAAAAACACATTTTCCCCACATTTCTGTGGTGGAAAGTTCTGGAATCTGCGTGGATCCACAAATTTCCACCCACCCCGCGCCCCCCAAAGTCTTACGAGAAAAATGGTACCTCACTTGTGTGGGTTGGCCTAGTGCCTGCGACAGGAAACGGCGCAAAACGCAACGTGGTCACACCTCAATTTCGCAGTGAAAAATGACCCTTTTTTGGCAAAGTGCCTAGCTGTAGTTTTTGAACCCTACCTCTGCCGGCACCTAGGGAAACCTAGCAAACCTATACATTTTTGAAAACTAGACACCCAGGGGAATCCAGGATGGGGTGACTTGACTGCCTCCCACCAGGTTCTGTTACCCAGAATCCCTTGCAAACATAAAAAATTGTCAAAAGAAATACATTTTCCCCACATTTCTGTGGTGGAAAGTTCTGGAATCTGCGTGGATCCACAAATTCCACACACCCCGCGTTCCCCAAAGTCTTACGAGAAAAATGGTACCTCACTTGTGTGGGTCGGCCTAGTGCCTGCGACAGGAAACGGCGCAAAACGCAACGTGGTCACTCCTCAATTTCGCAGTGAAAAATGACCCTTTTTTGGCAAAGTGCCTAGCTGTAGTTTTCGAACCCTATCTCTGCCGGCACCTAGGGAAACCTAGCAAACCTATACATTTTTGAAAACTAGACACCCAGGGGAATCCAGGATGGGGTGACTTGACTGCCTCCCACCAGGTTCTGTTACCCAGAATCCCTTGCAAACATAAACAATTGTCAAAAAACACATTTTCCCCACATTTCTGTGGTGGAAAGTTCTGGAATCTGCGTGGATCCACAAATTTCCACCCACCCCGCGTTCCCCAAAGTCTTACGAGAAAAATGGTACCTCACTTGTGTGGGTCGGCCTAGTGCCTGCGACAGGAAACGGCGCAAAACGCAACGTGGTCACACCTCAATTTCGCAGTGAAAAATGACCCTTTTTGGCAAAGTGCCTAGCTGTAGTTTTTGAACCCTAGCTCTGCCGGCACCTAGGGAAACCTAGCAAACCTATACATTTTTGAAAACTAGACACCCAGGGGAATCCAGGATGGGGTGACTTGACTACCTCCCACCAGGTTCTGTTACCCAGAATCCCTTGCAAACATTAAAAATTGTCCAAAAACACATTTTCCCCACATTTCTGTGGTGGAAAGTTCTGGAATCTGCGTGGATCCACAAATTTCCACCCACCCCGCGTTCCCCAAAGTCTTACGAGAAAAATGGTACCTCACTTGTGTGGGTCGGCCTAGTGCCTGCGACAGGAAACGGCGCAAAACGCAACGTGGTCACACCTCAATTTTGCAGTGAAAAATGACCCTTTTTGGCAAAGTGCCTAGCTGTAGTTTGTGAACCCTAGCTCTGCCGGCACCTAGGGAAACCTACCAAACACACACATTTCTGAAAAGTAGACACCCGGGGCTTCCAGGGAGGTATGGCTTGCGTGGATCCCCAACGTTTCCTTACCCAGAATCCCCTGCAAACCTCAATTTTAGCTGAAAAATCACTTTTTCACACATTTGTGTGTGGAAAGTGTGGCATCACTGGCCTCACACAAATTTCCTACCACCAGCGTTCCCCAGGTCTCCCGATAAAAATGGTGCCTCACTTGTGTGGGAGGCCCAGTACCTGCGACAGGCAAGGGCCCACAACGTAGTGAGGCGACCTCAAAATGGCCTTTCACAAAACCACCTGGTTTTGCAAGGGAGTCACCTGGGTTTTGGCCCTGTGCTCGGCGGCCATCTAGGGAAACCTACCAAACCCACACATTTCTGAAAAGTAGACACCCGGGGCTTCCAGGAGGTATGGCTTGCGTGGATCTCCCAACGTTTCCTTACCCAGAATCTCTTGCAAACCTCAATTTTAGCTGAAAAAATCACTTTTTTCACACATTTGTGTGTGGGAAAGTGTGGCATCACTGGCCTCACACAAATTTCCTACCACCAGCGTTCCCCAGGTCTCCCGATAAAAATGGTGCCTCACTTGTGTGGGATGCCCAAGTACCCGCGACAGGCAAGGGCCCACAACGTAGTGAGCCAACCTCAAAATGGCCTTTCACAAAACCACCTGGTTTTGCAAGGAGTCACCTGGGTTTTTGGCCCTGTGCTCGGCGGCCATCTAGGAAACCTACCAAACCCACACATTTCTGAAAAGTAGACACCCGGGGGCTTCCAGGAGGTATGGCTTGCGTGGATCCCCAACGTTTCCTTACCCAGAATCCCTTGCAAACCTCAATATTAGCTGAAAAAATCACATTTTTTCACACATTTGTGTGTGGAAAGTGTGGCATCACTGGCCTCACACAAATTTCCTACCATCCAGCGTTCCCCAGGTCTCCCGATAAAAATGGTGCCTCACTTGTGTGGGAGGCCCAAGTACCCGCGACAGGCAAGGGCCCACAACGTAGTGAGCGACCTCAAAATTGCCTATCTCAAAACCACCTGGTTTTGCAAGGGAGTCACCTGGGTTTTGGCCCGTGCTCGGCGGCCATCTAGGAAACCTACCAAACCCACACATTTCTGAAAAGTAGACACCCGGGGGCTTCCAGGGAGGTATGGCTTGCGTGGATCCCCAAAGTTTCCTTACCCAGAATCCCTTGCAAACCTCAATTTTAGCTGAAAAATCACTTTTTCACACATTTTTGTGTGGAAAGTGTGGCATCACTGGCCTCACACAATTTCCTACCACCAGCGTTCCCCAGGTCTCCCGATAAAAATGGTGCCTCACTTGTGTGGGAGGCCCAAGTACCCGCGACAGGCAAGGACACAAAACGTTTTGAGGCAACATCAACATTGCCTATCAAAAAATGTTTTGGGCCCTTGCCTGTCGCGGGTACTTGGGCCTCCCACACAAGTGAGGCACCATTTTTATCGGGAGACCTGGGGGAACGCTGGGTGGTAGGAAATTTGTGTGAGGCCAGTGATGCCACACTTTCCCACACAAAATGTGTGAAAAAAGTGATTTTTTCAGCTAAAAGTGAGGTTTGCAGGGATTCTGGGTAAGGAAACGTTGAGGATCCACGCAAGCCATACCTCCCTGGAAGCCCCGGGTGTCTACTTTTCAGAAATGTGTGGGTTTGGTAGGTTTCCCTAGATGGCCGCCGAGCACAGGCCAAAACCCAGGTGACTTCTGCAAAACCAGGTGGTTTTGTGAAGGCCATTTTGAGGTCGCCTCACTACGTTGTGGGCCCTTGCCTGTCGCGGTACTTGGGCCTCCCACACAAGTGAGGCACCATTTTTATCGGGAGACCTGGGGAACGCTGGGTGGTAGGAAATTTGTGTGAGGCCAGTGATGCCACACTTTCCCACACAAAATGTGTGAAAAAAGTGATTTTTTCAGCTAAAAGTGAGGTTTGCAGGGGATTCTGGGTAAGGAAACGTTGGGGATCCACGCAAGCCATACCTCCCTGGAAGCCCCGGGTGTCTACTTTTCAGAAATGTGTGGGTTTGGTAGGTTTCCTAGATGGCCGCCAAGCACAGGGCCAAAACCCAGGTGACTCCCTTGCAAAACCAGGTGGTTTTGTGAAAGGCCATTTTGAGGTCGCCTCACTACGTTGTGGGCCCTTGCCTGTCGCTGGTACTTGGGCCTCCCACACAAGTGAGGCACCATTTTTATCGGGAGACCTGGGGGAACGCTGGGTGGTAGGAAATTTGTGTGAGGCCAGTGATGCCACACTTTCCCACACAAAAATGTGTGAATAAAGTGATTTTTTCAGCTAAAAGTGAGGTTTGCAGAGGATTCTGGGTAAGGAAACGTTGGGGGATCCACGCAAGCCATACCTCCCTGGAAGCCCCCGGGTGTCTACTTTTCAGAAATGTGTGGGTTTGGTAGGTTTCCCTAGATGGCCGCCGAGCACTGGGCCAAAACCCAGGTGACCCCTTGCAAAACCAGGTGGTTTTGTGAAAGGCCATTTTGAGGTCGCCTCACTACGTTGTAGGCCCTTGCCTGTCGCGGGTACTTGGGCCTCCCACACAAGTGAGGCACCATTTTTATCGGGAGACCTGGGGGAACGCTGGGTGGTAGGAAATTTGTGTGAGGCCAGTGATGCCACACTTTCCCACACAAAATGTGTGAAAAAGTGATTTTTTCAGCTAAAAGTGAGGTTTGCAGGGATTCTGGATGGAAACGTTGGGGGATCCACGCAAGCCATACCTCCTGGAAGCCCCGGGTGTCTACTTTTCAGAAATGTGTGGGTTTGGTAGGTTTCCCTAGATGGCCACCGAGCACGGGGCCAAAAACCCAGGTGACTCCCTTGCAAAACCAGGTGGTTTTGTGAAAGGCCATTTTGAGGTCGCCTCAATACGTTTTGGGCCCTTGCCTGTCGCGGGTACTTGGGCCTCCCACACAAGTGAGGCACCATTTTTATCGGGAGACCTTGGGGAACGCTGGGTGGTAGGAAATTTGTGTGAGGCCAGTGATGCCACACTTACCCACACAAAAATGTGTGAAAAAAGTGATTTTTTCAGCTAAAAGTGAGGTTTGCAGGGGATTCTGGGTAAGGATCGTTGGGGGATCCACGCAAGCCATACCTCCCTGGAAGCCCCCGGGTGTCTACTTTTCAGAAATGTGTGGGTTTGGTAGGTTTCCCTATGTGGCCGCCGAGCCCCGGGCCAAAAACCCACTTGACCCCCCTTGCAAAACCAGGTCATAATGAGATAATGTGTTGTTTATTTCTGCAGCGTGAAAATTTTGGCACAATATTGCAAGGAAAATGTGACAGACATTTTGAGGTTTGCAGGACATTGTGGGTACCATAACTTGTTGGGATCCACAAGAGAGATATCACCATGTACTCCCATGGGTGTTTCGTTTACGACAATATCTACAGTTGGTAGGTTATTCTTAGACGGAATGTACACCTTGGCAGACAGACTAAAAGACAAAGATTACTGCACAGCCATCTATTCCTCAAGCACACACACATACTGGTTGGATTTGGCACGAGGGCAAGTGATGGTTCAGTATATACAATTTTATTAACAAGAGATTACACAAAAATGAAATGCACTGTCAATAATTGAAAGGACAAAAACGGAACCAGTGACTCGCAGCTCGTGAGCTGTAAAGCCACGTCAAGGCCCCAACCGCTTTACAGGCCATTCACACACCTTTCATACGTGATACACACAAGACCATTCACACCCCCAGGCACGAAACAAACACATTACAACATTCACAAAAAGGGACAAGGTACACCCTGCTTGAGAAAGACAAAAAAAATATATATTACTGCACAGCCATCTAATCCTCAAGCACACACACACATACTGGTTGGATTTGGCACGAGGGTGAGTGATGGTTCAGTATATACAATTGTATTAACAAGTGATTTCACAAAAATGAAATGCACAGTTAATAATTGAAAGGACGAGAAACTGAACCATTGACTCACAGCTCGTGAGCTGTAAAGCCACGACAAGGCACCAACCTCTTTACAGGCCATTCATACACCTTTCATACGTGTGACAAATACAAAACCATTCACACCACCAGCCGCGGGCCCATCACATTACAACACTCACACCAGCAGACAGCGCCATTCAAGGGCCCATCACTTTCACACGCCCACATTCCTAACACAGCAACCACACAAGCTGATGGATTGCGTGGAGTGTCGCTCGGCTAGCAGTGTGTGTAGTGACCAGCAGCAAGTCACTACTCACACACTGCCAGCCGAGCGCCACTCCACGCACACCGCCAGCCAAGCACCAGCCTACACACACCACCATCACATTTAGGATTTTTTTATACAAAAAAGAAAACACAAACAAATTGCAAATAGATACAAATCTACTAACACAAAATCAGAAACATTGCACTAGTGCCAACCTTGAAACAGAACAACAATTCTTAAACATTACAGACCAGGCAGTTCACTTTACCACTCATGGTTGCTCCCAATAATTCTTTTGCTTGTGGTACGCTCTATAACAAGCAGGCACACACAGCACAGGGTTAGAAGGACACTCAGGGCAGTACATACGAGTCTCCTTCCGCGTACCTCTTCGCCAACAGACTCTACATCTCCTAGTGGGAAAGTCTTTTGAGAGTGTAGGAGGAATGTGATCAGGAAAGTGGCGATCTTTCAATCGAGCCACATCCTCCACCACTCCAACTCTAGGAACACTTGCCTGTTCCACAACAACAAGGCTGCCTATGACAGACTCCTGAAACTGAACAAAAGTCAACTTTGACGCAGGAGAACACTCCTTGAACACAACAAAAGCATTGAAAGTTGCTAAATTGAAGAGATGGATGGCCAACTTCTTATACCAAATGTAAGACTTACGAATAGCAGTGTAAGGTTCCAACCTCTGATCTACTCTATCAACACCACCCATGTGCTTATTGTAGTCTAAAATGCACACAGGTTTGCGCACTTCAGCAATCTGACCCCAAACAGCCACAGGTGAAGTACTCTCATCATGGATGGTAGTCAGCATGTACACATCCCTCCTGTCCACAAATTTCACAGCTAGCAGTTCCTCACTACGCAAGGCACTGCACTGTCCCCTCTGAAGTTTTTGCAAACAAGCTCTTTTGGATAACCTTTACGGTTAGAGCGGATTGTGCCACAAGCAAAAGTGTCCACTTTGAACAATTCCTTAAACAATTGCACAGCAGTGTAGAAGTTATCAAGGTACAAATGGTGGCCTCTGTTAAACAGTCCTCTAGCAAGTTCCCACACAATTTTCTCTGAAACTCCTACTAAAGTGGACGGACAACCAGGGGGGTCAATAGTGGAATCCCTACCAGTGTACACACGCAAATTAAAAACATATCCTGTCCTACTCTCAGACAACATATACAGCTTAATTCCATAGCGTGCCCTCTTGCTAGGAATGTACTGCCTAAAAACCAAACGGCCCTTGAACAGCACCAAAGACTCATCAATAGATATTTCTTTCCCTGGAGTATAGATCTCTGAAAATCGATCTACAAAGTGATCAAGAACAGGCCGAATCTTAAAAAGACGGTCACATTCAGGGTGATCTCGTGGCAACGCCAAACCATTATCAACAAAATGCAGCATCCGAAGCAAAAGTAAATACCGATCACGAGTCATAACTGCAGGAAATATGGCCGTTGCCATCAAGGGACTGGTAGACCAATATGAACCCATGGACGGCTTCCTTATCAAACCCATCAAAAAAGTCAAACCCAAAAACTTCTTCATCTCTTCCAGATTTGTGGGACTCCACCGGGTAGCTCTAGAATGGGGCCTAAGTCTGGCACTGTTGTCCCTCAAAAACTGTTCAGCATACAAATTAGTCTGCTCAACAATCTCACCCAAAAATACATCATCCATAAACAACTGAAAATACTGTATAGGCAAATAATGTTCACAATCCACTCTACACCCTGCATAACCACTAAAGGCAGGCAACACCGGCTGCACCATGTTTGGATCAACCCAGAGTCCAGCACTTCCAGTAGGAAGCCTAGCAGCCCCAGGCTGCAATCCAGATGCCTCTTGCACCATCGGCACAGTAGTATCCTCCTCTAAATCAGGCACTTCATCTGCACTGAGAGTACCTTCATCATCCGATGATTCCATGTGGAGAGAAAACTCACTGCCTGAATCTTCCCCTCCCTCCTCTCCCTCAGACGCACTGTCAGTCTCATAATCCTGCACAGAGGAAGATTCAAGAAGCAAACCAACCACCTGCTGAGCAGTAATTCTACGGCTAGCCATAATGCTTACTAATAAAGGTTACTTGTCAAACAAGTCAACAACAACAAACCCTTTGTAAAAAAAGAAATAAACAAAATGTAGCTTTATCACAAAGACCTATATACTCCAACACTATACCACTCACGTGACAGAAGCAGCTACACTCACCACCACCTACTCTGCACAGACACAGTAAGGATCAACAATATCCCACTAAAAAGAAGAAGAAACAAAATTACACATAAGACAATGCAAAACATCGCAAAGAATTTCATGCTCTGAACACTAACAAATATGCTGCCATTATGGCACCACTTACAAAAAAATTCATTCATGCATGACAATAATACTCATTTGGAGTACACACAACAAAAATATTTTTCTTACCAAATAAATGCAATTACGCAAAACTGCAGAACCACAACTGCCGAAACCGCAAACAGGAATCAAAAGCTTTACACTAGAATAAAAAGGAGGAAAAAAAACATTACAATCACATATGCAAATAATGCACCAGTCCACACACAATCCACCAGCCAAGCTAAGGGGTAGGTGGGCCTAACAGTATAAATAAAATATTCACACCCGTAAAAGGGAGCAACCCTTGCCCTTTTGGCTACTCCCCAACACAAAAATTAAAAAAACCCTGGTGCCTAGTGGGCATTCCTGCTGCACGATCACATGATCGTGCAGCAGGAATGCACAAAAGAGGCATCGGGGAAAGGAAAACCCTTTCCTTTCCCTCGATGCCTCTTTTGATACAAACCCCCCTCCCCGAGCCAAACCTCACCTGATTTCCCGACGCGCTGGAAGCAAATGGCTTCCAGCGCGTCGGGAAGAAAGGGAAACCCTCAATGATGTCAGCGCACCTCGCGCGCTGACGTCATTGATGGGGCGGGGGAGGCAGGGGAAGCCCTTCCCCTGCCTCCCCAAAAAAAAACCTAACGATCAGATTCCCACGGGGAGCGCCAGCGCTTCCCCGTGGGTGGTCTTATGACGAGCTGGACTCGTCACGAGCACTGTGTGCCATGACGAGTCCAGCTCGTCATAAGCACCGAAGGGGATAAAGGGTCAGAGCAGGATCTCAGCGGCAGACGAGGAGAAGGAACCTCCTGGACACAGGAACTACACGAGCATTGCGCTCGAGAAATTCAAGGATGCAAAGACCTCCATCAAGGATTACAGCTAACTTTTCAGGGTGTAAATGGAGAGAAGGCACATCTGCCCTGCATATTTATCCACGAAGATGCCACCGTTTTGTGCAATACCTCTACTCAACTGGAGTACTTTCTACTGGCTAATCAGTAAGTGCTACCTCGTTGGGTAAATGTATAGTGCCTTTCCTACACTACAGCTGCGTAAAGGACCAGAAGAATTGTCTCCAGTGACCTGTGTGTCTGTAACTTTGCCACCGCGCCGAAAGCGCCGGGGTCCTTTGAGTAAGCTGTCCATCATAGTGGGGAAAGGGCGGGCATACGTTGCATACCGCTAGTGTATGTGTGGCGGGGCCAAACGAGCGGGGCTTCTAGGCCCGTTCACATGCCTCTTGTTTATAAAGGGTCAGAGCAGGATCTCAGCGGCAGACGAGGAGAAGGAACCTCCTGGTCACAGGAACTACACGAGCATTGCGCTCGAGAAATTCAAGGATGCAAAGACCTCCATCAAGGATTACAGCTAACTTTTCAGGGTGTAAATGGAGAGAAGGCACATCTCCACGCTCACGAATTCTACACGAGAATTGCGCTCGAGAAAATGAAGGATGCAAAGACCTCCATCAAGGATTACAGCTAACTTTTCAGGGTGTAAATGGAGAGAAGGCACATCTGCCCTGCATATTTATCCACGAAGATGCCACCATTTTGTGCAATACCTCTACTCAACTGGAGTACTTTCTACTGGCTAATCAGTAAGTGCTACCTCGTTGGGTAAATGTATAGTGCCTTTCCTACACTACAGCTGCGTAAAGGACCAGAAGAATTGTCTCCAGTGACCTGTGTGTCTGTAACTTTGCCACCGCGCCGAAAGCGCCGGGGTCCTTTGAGTAAGCTGTCCATCATAGTGGGGAAAGGGCGGGCATACGTTGCATACCTCTAGTGTATGTGTGGCGGGGCCAAACGAGCGGGGCTTCTAGGCCGGTTCACATGCCTCTTGTTTATAAAGGGTCAGAGCAGGATCTCAGCGGCAGACGTGGAGAAGGAACCTCATGGTCACAGGAACTACACGAGCATTGCGCTCAAGAAATTCAAGGATGCAAAGACCTCCATCAAGGATTACAGCTAACTTTTCAGGGTGTAAATGGAGAGAAGGCACATCTCCACGCTCACGAATTCTACACGAGAATTGCGCTCGAGAAAATGAAGGATGCAAAGACCTCCATCAAGGATTACAGCTAACTTTTCACGTTGGAAATGGAGAGAAGGCACATCTGCCCTGCATATTTATCCACGAAGATGCCACCGTTTTGTGCAATACCTCTACTCAACTGGAGTACTTTCTACTGGCTAATCAGTAAGTGCTACCTCGTTGGGTAAATGTATAGTGCCTTTCCTACACTACAGCTGCGTAAAGGACCAGAAGAATTGTCTCCAGTGACCTGTGTGTCTGTAACTTTGCCTCCGCGCCGAAAGCGCCGGGGTCCTTTGAGTAAGCTGTCCATCATAGTGGGGAAAGGGCGGGCATACGTTGCATACCTCTAGTGTATGTGTGGCGGGGCCAAACGAGCGGGGCTTCTAGGCCGGTTCACATGCCTCTTGTTTATAAAGGGTCAGAGCAGGATCTCAGCGGCAGACGAGGAGAAGGAACCTCATGGTCACAGGAACTACACGAGCATTGCGCTCAAGAAATTCAAGGATGCAAAGACCTCCATCAAGGATTACAGCTAACTTTTCAGGGTGTAAATGGAGAGAAGGCACATCTCCACGCTCACGAATTCTACACGAGAATTGCGCTCGAGAAAATGAAGGATGCAAAGACCTCCATCAAGGATTACAGCTAACTTTTCACGTTGGAAATGGAGAGAAGGCACATCTGCCCTGCATATTTATCCACGAAGATGCCACCGTTTTGTGCAATACCTCTACTCAACTGGAGTACTTTCTACTGGCTAATCAGTAAGTGCTACCTCGTTGGGTAAATGTATAGTGCCTTTCCTACACTACAGCTGCGTAAAGGACCAGAAGAATTGTCTCCAGTGACCTGTGTGTCTGTAACTTTGCCACCGCGCCGAAAGTGCCGGGGTCCTTTGAGTAAGCTGTCCATCATAGTGGGGAAAGGGCGGGCATACGTTGCATACCGCTAGTGTATGTGTGGCGGGGCCAAACGAGCGGGGCTTCTAGGCCCGTTCACATGCCTCTTGTTTATAAAGGGTCAGAGCAGGATCTCAGCGGCAGACGAGGAGAAGGAGCCTCCTGGTCACAGGAACTACACGAGCATTGCGCTCGAGAAATTCAAGGATGCAAAGACCTCCATCAAGGATTACAGCTAACTTTTCAGGGTGTAAATGGAGAGAAGGCACATCTCCACGCTCACGAATTCTACACGAGAATTGCGCTCGAGAAAATGAAGGATGCAAAGACCTCCATCAAGGATTACAGCTAACTTTTCACGTTGGAAATGGAGAGAAGGCACATCTGCCCTGCATATTTATCCACGAAGATGCCACCGTTTTGTGCAATACCTCTACTCAACTGGAGTACTTTCTACTGGCTAATCAGTAAGTGCTACCTCGTTGGGTAAATGTATAGTGCCTTTCCTACACTACAGCTGCGTAAAGGACCAGAAGAATTGTCTCCAGTGACCTGTGTGTCTGTAACTTTGCCACCGCGCCGAAAGCGCCGGGGTCCTTTGAGTAAGCTGTCCATCATAGTGGGGAAAGGGCGGGCATACGTTGCATACCGCTAGTGTATGTGTGGCGGGGTCAAACGAGCGGGGCTTCTAGGCCCGTTCACATGCCTCTTGTTTATAAAGGGTCAGAGCAGGATCTCAGCGGCAGACGAGGAGAAGGAACCTCCTGGTCACAGGAACTACACGAGCATTGCGCTCGAGAAATTCAAGGATGCAAAGACCTCCATCAAGGATTACAGCTAACTTTTCAGGGTGTAAATGGAGAGAAGGCACATCTCCACGCTCACGAATTCTACACGAGAATTGCGCTCGAGAAAATGAAGGATGCAAAGACCTCCATCAAGGATTACAGCTAACTTTTCACGTTGGAAAAGGAGAGAAGGCACATTTGCCCTGCATATTTATCCACGAAGATGCCACCGTTTTGTGCAATACCTCTACTCAACTGGAGTACTTTCTACTGGCTAATCAGTAAGTGCTACCTCGTTGGGTAAATGTATAGTGCCTTTCCTACACTACAGCTGCGTAAAGGACCAGAAGAATTGTCTCCAGTGACCTGTGTGTCTGTAACTTTGCCACCGCGCCGAAAGCGCCGGGGTCCTTTGAGTAAGCTGTCCATCATAGTGGGGAAAGGGCGGGCATACGTTGCATACCGCTAGTGTATGTGTGGCGGGGCCAAACGAGCGGGGCTTCTAGGCCCGTTCACATGCCTCTTGTTTATAAAGGGTCAGAGCAGGATCTCAGCGGCAGACGAGGAGAAGGAACCTCATGGTCACAGGAACTACACGAGCATTGCGCTCGAGAAATTCAAGGATGCAAAGACCTCCATCAAGGATTACAGCTAACTTTTCAGGGTGTAAATGGAGAGAAGGCACATCTCCACGCTCACGAACAGTGACCTGTGTGTCTGTAACTTTGCCACAGCGCCGAAAGCACCGGGATCCTTTGAGTAAGCTGTCCATCATAGTGGGGAAAGGGCGGGCATACGTTGCATACCGCTAGTGTATGTGTGGCGGGGCCAAACGAGCGGGGCTTCTAGGCCCGTTCACATGCCTCTTGTTTATAAAGGGTCAGAGCAGGATCGCAGCGGCAGACGAGGAGAAGGAACCTCCTGGTCACAGGAACTACACGAGCACTGCGCTCGAGAAATTCAAGGATGCAAAGACCTTCATCAAGGATTACAGCTAACTTTTCAGGGTGTAAAGGGAGAGAAGGCACATCTCCACGCACACGAATTGCGCCCTCCCTCCCTCGTGGGCATTCCTGCTGCACGATCACATGATCGTGCAGCAGGAATGCACAAAAGAGGCATCGGGGGAAAGGAAAACCCTTTCCTTTCCCTCGATGTCTCTTTTAGAATCAAACCCCCCCTCCCCGAGCCAAAACTCACCTTATTTCCCCGACGCGCTGGAAGCAAATGGCTTCCAGCGCGTCGGGGAAGAAAGGGAAACCCTCAATGATGTCAGCGCGCCTCGCGCGCTGACGTCATTGATGGGAGGGCGGGGGAGGCGGGGGGAGGCAGGGGAAGTCCTTCCCCTGCCTTCCCCCCAAAAAAAATGACGATCGGATTCCCACGGGGGAGCGCCAGCGCTTCCCCCGTGGGTGGTCTTATGACGAGCTGGACTCGTCATGAGCACACGAGCACTGTGTGCCATGACGAGTCCAGCTCGTCATAAGCACCGAAGGGGTTAAAAATTTCAGGCTGGATTTAGAACCAGAACCAGCACAATCGACCAGGTTTTTAGATTCCTTTGTATAAGCTGGAAGTATACGATTTAAAAAAAAAAGGTCACTTGTATATTGCCTTTGTCGACCTGAAGGCCGCATTTGACCTTATTCCCCGAAAGTTATTATGGAAATCATTACAAGATCAAGGGGTACCAGGTGAGCTCCTCGTGCAAATAATAAGGTTGCACGAGGATAACTATGCAAAGGTCAGATGGGGTCCGAGGGGTGAACTGACAGAGGCAATACCAGTAAAAAGAGGTGTGAGGCAAGGATGTGTGCTTGCTCCCACCCTATTTTCGTTATATGTGAATGATATCCCAGAATATCTAATGGGTTGCGCACATGATGCACCAAGGCTAGGAGGGGGGCCAGTACCAGCTCTTTTATTCGCAAACGATACTATACTAATATCTCAAACTCCAAAGGGTCTACAATGTTTATTAAATACCTTTTGTGCATACTGCGATATCAAGGGCCTAGAAATTAATCCTAGCAAAACCAAATATATGGCAATAAACCCACATAGATCTTTTAAAAAGAATCTTTTGGTCAAAAGCCAAAAGTTGGAATATGTGCATAATTTTAATTATTTAGGTATAACTTTAGATACTAAAATGACCTGGAAACCGCAATTGGAGAAAAGCAAGGATGTCTTGCTTCAAAACTCCCTACCGATAGTTAAAAGACATGGGAGTAGTACTTCTAGAGCAGGGTCCCCGGCTCTGGAGGTTTTTAAATATAAGGTACAATCAGCAACCCTGTATGGGGCAGAATTATGGGGACCGTCAAGTAAGAATACCTTTGCGGCAGGGGAAAATAAGTTTTTTAGAAAATTACTGTGCCTTCCAGTGCATACAACTTTAATCCCCATTGTTATGGACCTAAACATTAAACGCATAGATCACCAAGCCATACTGAGACCACTATTGCTTTGGGTGCGATTATGGTCCACACCAGAACTTGCACATTACAAAGATGGCTTAAAGGAAATATTAAAGTTTGATCATAGTATGAATCTCCAGTGGTTTAAGCATGTTTTCCATTGGCTCGGCAAATTGGGGTTGCAACACTTTTGGGATGAACCATCAAACTTGATACTGGCTTCTAAGAAACTACTAAAGTCCACTTTTTGGACTTATATTCAAAATAGTGTGTCCCACAATTCTAAAATTGGCACACTAACCACCCAATTTATATTAATGAAACCAATAGCGAGCGTCGAGTTATTCTTGGATGAAGTGCAGCCACAGTTAGCAAAATAATTATACTTGAAATTCCGATATGGTATTCTACAATCAAATTTTAATACATCTAAATGGGTCAGTAACTCTGGGGAGGAGAACAGTGAGTGCTGCGCATTATGCCAACCTGACACTTTGGAAGACGATTTACATATATTATTCTTCTGCCCTGTTTACGACAAACCTAGGAAGAAATGGATCAAACCTATATGTAGAAACATGGGTATTAGGGCTTGTCGGGAGGCAGAAAGGATATTGAAAACTGATGGTTCCCAAAAAATTGTTTTCAGTGTTAGTAGGTTTTTGTTTAATGTTGGCATAATAAGAGCAAAAGTAGGCTTGAAATTTTAAATGATTTTAAATGATTGCGTATATGTGCATCTGAAAATATGCCTTTATATAGTATGCACTTGCACTTTAAAAAACTGTCAGACTATAAAGGTTAAATTGCTAGTTGTTTTATTGCACTAAAAATATTTGCACTTTTTGTTATGGAACATCAACCTGGAAGTTATATTAAAGGAATGAATGTATAGATATTTGTACCCTATTGCATCCTAAAGGCATTCGCACTCTGTCAGAATAGATCCCCTTTGGGAAACTTTACTGATAGGAAGTATAGATAGTTACTTATAGTGCTCGGTTACAATAGGGTCAATTGATTGATTTATGTTATTCCTCAAATGTTTTTAGATACTAATCATGCCCAGTTTTAATGTATTTATCTATATTTATATATTTTAAATTAGTACAATGGATGATCGGTCATCATTTTTATTTGATAATGAGTTTACCTGCTTTTGAAAATTGCTAAAAGTGGAGCCTCTTTGGGTAAATGTATCTGACTGTACTTTTTAAAAATTGCAATGCGATTACTTTGTGTATCTTTTATGGTTTAAACTACAACCGAAATAAAGAAATAAAGAAAGAAAGAAAGAGTATCTGACTATGTTGTTTTGTCTTTACATAGGCATGAAAGGCGAGTGTGGTTACTTACAAAGAATCAAGTAAGGCCTAACATTTTTTTACTACTGATTAAATTGTAACCTGGACCCTGAGGAAGGCCAGAGACCCACAAGGGCTGTAGTGATTGGCTGAAACATGTCGGTAGGAGCAGATGGGGTGATGGAGATGTAACTCCTCCTATACACCCAACACGTACTTTTAACCCTGTCAAGTGGGACCATTAATAAATTAGTATATAGGTACTCACTTAGGCAGTTTTAACACTATACTTTCTGCTTTAGGGATCCCTCATTTGGAGAACTGTCTCCTTTTTCTTTTCTTCTTTCTTGAAATAATCAGCGCTCCACCCTGAGTGTTGATCTGCACCAGGGTGTTTGTAGCGGCCCAATGATGAAGCATACCACTACATAGTGGGTGAGGGCAGTCTTAGGAAAGCCCTCTGTTTTTTTCTTACAGGTTCTGGATTTATTAGGACTTACTCCCTTTTGGTTTTCTTCCCTATGATGCACACCACTTAAAAAATATTTTTTCATTTGGATAATATCCGTTTTGTAGCTGTCTGTCTTATACTGCATTGTTTTCTGTCCTTCTCTTTGTGTGAGGTATATAGGCAGTGGCGTAGCCTTTGAAAAATCCAGAATATGCGTTGGGGTAGGTTAAAGTGCTCCTGCATTTCAGCAAATGTTTTCAACCTGTAACATATAAGTAGGTCATCAATTGTTCTGACTCCACTAGCAGTGGTGGCTGCCTCTGAACGGAGGTAGTTGGGCGGGGGGGCAGGATGTAAAAATAAATAAATAAATGTACCTGCTTTGCCGCTGCATCCACCGCACGCCTCTCCTCTGTCTTCTTGTCTTCTTCCCGGCTGCTGCCTGCACCGGAAGCACCCAGGCTTCCGACTCTACAAAGCCAATCACGATGCTGCAAGAGCAGTGTCGTGATTGGTCTGAGCAGCCTGTTTGGCCGCTCAGGCAGTGCCTGAGAAGGCTGGGCATGTTCTCCACGGGGCTGTGCAACACAGCCCAATGGAGAACATCCCAACTACGCATAACTGTTTGGCTGGCCCTAGAGGGCCAGTCAAAGCATCATGCGCATGTAAGGAGGGAGTGCAAACCACTCCTGCTCCCTCTGCGGCGAGCCAGCCCCACCCCGCCCCACCCGGAGTCACAAAGGAAAATAAAATGATAATAAGTTCTTGTTATTATCATTTTATTTTTATTTTCCATTGCTCAATGAGCAGTGAGGTGACGCTACTCCACCTTAGTGAAGGAGCCGCCACTGCCCACTAGACAAAAAGTCCTTCTAGAGCAGTTCAGTGCCCGCTATAGTAAAGTTGCAGTTGCCCCAAAGTGGAGATCCCCTATAAAGGGTGCTGTTTTCTTTCAATACGGCATGCACCATGCATATATTGTTGCATGTATGATGGGGTGGTTGTGCGTTTCTGTCGTCTATCTGCTGTGTAGAAAGGATAGAGTTTACCAGTCCCTCCCCATAGTGATCTTTCAATATGGAGCCAGTGTGGGATGTCAAGAGCATCATGCATCATGTATCTCTCTTGTGCCAGTTAAAACGCTAATCAGTGGTGCTCAATGTGTGGTAGTCATATTCCCCCACTTTCTGTTGCAGCATGCAGTTTACCCATCTAGGTCGTGGCTTCCTTCAATCCCATGTGAATGTCTTCATGAGTATCACTAGTTCTGAAAACAGATCAGCAGATATTCAGATGGGCAGTAGTGCAAAAATGTAGTTTAGGCAGGGCATCACATTCATCTTGTATGCCTGTACTCTGCCCCACGTTGATAGGTCCAGTGTTGACCATCAGGTGAAATCCCTCATTTTAGAAATGAGGTGGTTGATATTATCTTTGACCATTTTCACCAAACCGGTATTTACGTTGACCCATAGAAAGCGTAGGTTAGACGTTTTCCATGTGAAGAGGTCATTGGTTATCAATGACACGGTTGTAGAGTGTGCTAGTGGTAATGTCTCACAATTACTCCAGTTTATTTTCTACCCAAAAATTAGTGGGAAAAACTGGCTATCTCCAAAATTGGGTGGGGTATGGAGTTTTGAGGATGCACTGGTGTAACCAAGATGGCATTGGCAAATAGAAGTATTTTATGTTCCCCTGCTGTGGTCTGGGTAGCTTTTATATGTTTCTCCTTCCTGATTGCCTGGGCTAGAGTCTCCAGTGTCAAAACAAAGAGCAATGGAGAATGGCAAAAGAGGACATTCCTGTTGTGTTCCTCAACTTATGGTAAAAGCCATACACATGTGGCCATTGTAGCACACTACTTCTGTGGAGTTTGAATATAGCCATCTGACATTGTTCAAGATTCTGTCTCCGAGGCCATACTGGCTCAGTATATGCAAAAATAAGGCCACTCCACCCTATCTGAGGCTTTCTCCACGGCTGACGAGAGTGCCACTTTTTCTTCCCTGTCATCTATAACCTATCAAAGGATGCGTGCTAGCAATCTCAAGCGAGACACAGAGGAGCGCTGTGGTTTGTCTCGATGGACGAGCAGTGGGATGACACATTTAAGCCTGTTTGCTAAAATTCTTGTGAATATTTTCATGTCTACATTGAGTAATGATATTGGTCTATAGTTAGTGCAGTCCAGTTTCTTGCTTTCAATATCAGCATGATTTGGGCCTATTCTTATCACCTAAGGGTAAGACACATACTTGTATGTCCTGAACAGCTTACCTAGCATTGGTGCCAGTAGCTGTTTGCTAAGTTTATAGTATTCCATCGGGTATCCGTCCACCACCAGCACTTCATTGTACGAGAGTTCATCTATGGCTAGCATTATTTCTTCGTCCATGATGTTGTGGTTCTGAGTATCTGTCTGTTATGGGGTTAATCATGAAAGAGACCATACAGAAAGAAAAGCATGAATCTCTGACAAATGATTCCAATGGTCTGCTTAGTACAATGATTTGTAGCATTCTTGAAATGAATGAAACATGCCCCATATAGCTGGGATGGTCTGCTGTGCCTCTTGTTGTCTAAGTTGCCTTGCTAACAGTCTGGCTGCGTTTTCTCCCCTTTCATAATGTTTTTGCTTTAATCTGAAGAGCACTTTCTGAACCTGAGGGATATATAGTTGGAGTAGGTCTTTTTAGGTGTCAGGAGATTGTCCAGACCTATTTTAGAAATAGTTGCCTTATATTGTAGAGTCAGTGGTATAAGCCTTTAATCTAACTTGGCTTTCTGAGTCAGAGATTCCTGTTTGCCTATGGTTGAGTCTCTCTTAATCTCTCCCTGATACAGGCCTTGCCTGCTGCCCACAAAATAAGGTGGGGGGTCACTTGAGTGTTCATTTTTCTGGATGTAGATGTGGACAATGGATTGTAACCTTGCCTTATCATGTGGTAGGCGATAATAAGACATGTTGAGGTTCCAATGACCTGTCGGTGGTCTAAGAAAACTGATGTCAATCTTAATTTGAGTCGTTTTGTGGTCATACACTTCATTCTGAGGTAATATGGTAATGAACACCCTGCTCAGGTGCGGAGTAGAGGTCAAGAAGTAGTCAATTCAAGAATGTGAGCCACATGAACATGGCAGGAAGGTATGTATATTCTATGTCTTTGGGATGTGACGTCTCCAGAGGTCAAGCAGGCAGATGTCCTGCTTGAGATCTTGTAGCAGCCACCTATCGGTCTGGTACTGAGAGGTCGCAGGATGGGGTTTGTCTAAGTAAGGGTCTGGTGTTACATTCTTGATGAGAATGGCAATCCTTACGATATGTATTCATGGAGATTAGGGACGTAGTTGAGGCGGTCCGTTGTTTGCTTGCATGATATGCCCAACCCACTGAGTCTTGGCGTAATGTCTGGCTCTCTTCATCCAACAGATGGGTCTGTTATATCAGGCAATGCCTGCCTCTAGCGTGCAGAGGTACGATAAGATTTTTTTCTGCCTGATATTTTGGGTTAGGCTGTTGACATTGAGGGCAATTACATTAAGGTCAGCCTGTCGTGTAGTTCCTATATTACCTATACAGGATCTGCACGTTTGGATAACATAAACTGTGGGATTGGTGGCGGACTGATTCCGTGCACCCCCACCGGATACGTTAGCCTGTCTGTATCAGCTAGCTCACAGTGCCACTAGAGTCTCCTCTTATCGGGGACAGAATAGTTCTTGGCAACCTCAGAACATGACAACCCTGATCCCTCAGGATCGTGGAAACAATATACTACCTTTCGCTCAGTCACTCGTGCTCACTTAGTTTGTCTCAGACACCTACACAGAATAAACAGTCTGGGCATTTCAATAAGTATTTATTGAACAGTTGTTATTCTAGTGTAGAATATATGAGCTGCAACAACCATTAGACAGTAGCAGAGATATATGATTAGCAATATTACAAAAGTAAAGGGATGGTATAGTTCTACCATCTTGCAGAAATCATGAATATATACAAGTACATAAAACACATGATAAAAGTGCGTACTCCTACGATGCCTCCCTAACTAGATGTACCTAAATGTACCTAGCATCTATGTAGGTGTTATGTCAAGAATTCCTCTAGGATCTAGTCCACCCCATTACCTGAGCGTTTAGAGAATGTGGGACCCTGTCCTGGTCTCGAGTTGGACACCCCACAAGGGATGTTAGACCACTGCTAGCTGGAGCGTCTACATGCAGGATCCTCAGCGTTTCTGGTCAGTGTGTCAGCTGGGAAGTCACGGTCTCCTCTAACTTCCTAAGCAAGATGTGCTGTACATATACCCATAGGTCTCCCAAGGGGTCCTACCTTGCTGTGTTACTGTGTTGGCCTGAAGGATGCTGTTGGGCCTGAACTTTATACAGAGATATTATACAGGAGATGGTAATCCTACTGTTAGTCCTGCAGTGCTTCCAAGAAGCCTCATGCATAATGTATGAGAATCGAACCAGGGAAAAACCCGCGTTCTGAATGCAGTGTCATATCTAGGTAAAAGGTCAGTGCCTAAGAACCGTTATGTAGGTAATGTAGGGAAGAATATAGGTGAAAGGTTGCAATGTTACCTGCGCCAATATAGGGTACCTATATGGAATATAACACCCACTCCTCTTCCGACTGGACGACATATGTAACCTATTACTGTACTACTAGCATAACTAGATAGCGGTACGCACAAAGTTTATAAAAACATCTCTTTAGCTAAAAATGTTTAAAAACTTCTAAAAAAATTCTAAAAACTTTAAAAAATGTAAAAAGAAAATTTTTCAAGCCCTAGCTCTAAAAAGTGTCCGTAATTGTAGTCCGAACCACTATAAGCAATAAAAAGCCATGTATGCCCCTAAAAATTGAATGGAATGTCAATTTTGTTTTTGAGTTCCCAAATTGAGCTTGTTTAAAAAAAAAAAGGCAAATTTCTTCCAGCACACGACGAGCCAAATGAGTCAATTGTTTATGTATCCTGGTTGGTAGACGCAACATTTCCGTTGCTTGCTTCCGCAGTAGACGGCCCCTGTAACACCTCGCAGAGTATGTCAATTGAGCACAGATGATGTTCCACGCTGTCTGCAGCCTGTGCAGGGGCAGCCTGTGCGCCAGCCAAAGCCTGGGTGTCAGTGGAGGAGCTGGTGTTCATACCAACAGGTGCAGTTACTGCCTGCGGTGGCTCAAGAAATGCTGCCATCAACATTGGAATACGCTGAGGACACTGCAGAACATGGGACGTTATCGGGTCCAGTAACGCATTCACGTCCGGTTGCGCACATGATGGGAGTGTCAAACACAGGTCTAACACGCATTCTTCTCCGCAAAACAGGCATCGGAGGACAGGTAAGATGCAGTCCATCCAGACTGGTCGAAATGAAAAGATCCAAGACGCACTTAGTTCTCTTAGGCGAGGTATGCCCAGATGTTGTACCATACGGTCACAGTATTTACGCTCCAGGAGTGCTTTTTCCATCTCCTTGGTGACTGGGACGTCCATTGCGTAGCAAATATAAAACAATAGGGATACCTGCTGCTAGGAACAGGATGAGCGGAAGTCCTCCAAAGATGCTTCCAAAAACGGAGTGTATGAAGTTTGGGATAACTCCAAGTACCGTCTGAAAGGTGCTCAGAAGTCCAGAACCTATGGTCTTAAATAGGTGGACAATTTCTGCTAAATGGAAAGGGCAGTTTGTATGAATGAGCGCCTGTATCTCTGCCGAAGACCTTGCGATCTGGAGATCAAAAGTCTCTCGAGCGGAGGTTAAGGGCACAGACTTCTGTAGAAGCATGGCTTTCATTCTGCTTAGAGTATCAAACCGTATTAAAGAAACATTCAGTGAAGGCCATAATGGCGCCTCCCTGACTGTATATGTCGGTGGAAACAATACATGCATACAACAAGTAACCCTGGAGCTCATGGTTACCAGATATGCGATGCCCGGGAGCATGCCACAGCAGCCTTGACTGTTCAGCATCAAGTAACTCCCATTCGAAAGCAGCCTAAAAGCTGGTGTAATCACTGCAGCTGGGGCACCCCTCAAATGACAGGACAGGTTTGCCACAGAACGATTACAAGCCCCGTGCAGCATTATATTCTGGCATATGAGTGATCCACTTAAAGCGTTCTCACAGTTTGTACCGCTTAGAAACACTTCTCGATCCCCACTCTGGCATCGAAATCTGTATGGTAATACCCATGATTCCTTGATGTATTCGTTACCCATTTCGTCATATCTGCCTACTTGCTTTTGTTCAAGGCAATATTGAAACTGAAAAGTAGTGACCGGTAGAGCTATGTGGCCATGGATTAGCCATTCTGTGGATGGTGATTCTGCTACTGTGAATGCTGATCTATCCAGTTTTTCGATGTGCAGCATTGTATATTTTGCTCCCCTTTGTGCCATTTCTATCTGTTTATCTGTTAGATTGTATTCAGAAAACGTACTGTTGATATAACGCCAAGGCACGTAGCCTGCACGCAACGATTGCAGCATCCAGCTTAACAACATAATAGAACGTAATTGAGATTGCCCGTGTTGTAACATGGCCAAATCTTGTTCTAGTATGTCTATCGCAGAAGATACAATGTTGCCTAAGGAATATATCCTGGAGGTCAATGTAGTTAACCTATTGTCTACCACTGCTAGAGATTTTTCTAGATTTATACGGTCTATCTCTCGTAGTCTCTCTGCGGCCTCTTGTTGTGATATTTTCCATATTTCATTATAGACAGCATAATAGAAACGTTTCTGACTTGGCTTCCTGGGACCCATTAAAAAATCCCTAAGATCCACATCCTGTGACAGTAAGGATAAGTGTTGTTTCACCTGTGTGAGTGTTGAAGTTTTTAGCCAATCAAGGCACAACTTCCCAACACTGTAGTATGTCACTACCCCTGGATGTTGTCTTTGTACAGAATGTGGATCTGACCTATGGATACTAAACCCTTCGGTTTTACTCATGAATCTTGCCTGACAACTATTAGTGTCTGTGGGCCAAATTACCCATTTTTCCCAATCAGGGTCTGATCTGTTGTATTGTATGATGTCATCTATTGTAATCCCTTTCTGTGATGTTATGTTACCCCCGGTGTGTGATGGAGTCGGCAACCGAGGTGTGTTTAAGTCTTTGTTATTGGCTAGTCCAGGGCAAGACGTCTGTTGCACTGTCTCGTTCAAAAACATGATTTGTTGAGGGATGAGGCATGCTCTAAACAAAGCTTCTATTCCCTGTACCTGCCATTCCCTAGTACCCCAGACTGATTTTAGGTCTATGGTGTCTTTCCACAAGTCAAAACCTTGTTCGGACAACTGGGTAATAAAGGAAGCAGAGTATATCTGTTTGGTGTTTGTCAACATATTTTTCTGTGCTGATGTTGGTGCAACCTTATAATAGTATGAGGCTGGGTCAGACATATTAAACCCCAAAAAATATGGAAATTTCTGTGTAAATGTTTTTAAACTGCCTTTCGGCGGAGTTGGACAATGTTCCCACTGGTGGAATATGAACATATTTCTAGGATTTGCAGATTTATGCAGAAAATGATGACCATAATGTTGATAACAATACATAGCCTCAAAGTCTGACGTGTCCTCCAATGTTTCACTATTAGAAAATGCAGCAGATTTTTCCAAATCAGATAACATGTTATTAACAGTTTCAAAATCCCAATCATCGGAAAATGTACTTCAGGTAATGATATCACTTAACAATATTTGAAATAAATGTGGAATTCTTAAAATTTCGGTCGGACCAAATATATCGAAATCAACCTTATCCCACACTATACCAACAGGTATAGGAACTGCTGTAATGTTTACTGATGACAAATCTCTTTGTTCTCGATGAGCTGATTGGTGTGGTTTTAAAAGTAAGTTCACCTTTTGGGCTGCAGAGCTTTGTCGAAGGTATCTTCCATTAACAAGCATGCTAAAAACTATTACTAAGCCTACCAGAAAAGAAAGAAAAGTATCCCGGTGATTACCCATAGTTCTACCCAAGGTGACACCAGGTAAGTCTTTTTAAGAAAGTTCATAAAGTCTTTAATTTGCTGTTTGCGTGATTTTTGGGTTGGCGTCGTTTCCGGTTCGCTTGGATCCAAAGAAAACGTATCAAAGTTTATGACGTAGCCAGAAGCAGTTTGATCAATTGTTGGTATTGCATCAGGATTTGTAGAAATCATGGTTTGCTCTCTTTGAGGCATGTTGACTTAGACATCTGTATTTGGTCTAATAGCGAGTTGTCTCTCATTTTGAGTTTGATTTTGAATTTGAACTTCAGGTTCAAGATCATTCCGTGCAGGAGGTTCTTCAAACGTGATGAGTCTTTCCGTTTGAACTTCTTGAATTGTAGCGAGAGGAGGGCGTCTGCTACTTTGGAGTCCACGTGGCCTACTGCTTAATATCGGCCACATAGTGTGGTTTGATTAGGTCAATTGAGACAAATCTTTTCCGGCAAGAGGCGGTAGAAGTACAGTTCTTGTTCCTGCAACTGCTAGGACCAGTACAGGTTTTCTGTATGATGGCCCAAATTCTTTTTTTTCCGCTATTTTCTCTCTGACCAGATCCCCGACTTTTGGGATCCAGACAGGTCTTGCTGTGACTGATTTGGCTTCCCCAGTGGCGGTCTGCTTCAGGTGGACATTACTTTGTTGTGTCCCAGATTCATTTAGATCCTGTAAAACAGCCAAACGATCATGAATGTCAAAAGGCTTTTCATCCGCCACTGTGCCTTCACAATCAAGATCAGGTACCCACATTCTTGTCCCAAATAGGACCTCAAATGGAGTGACCCCCCCTAGAGAACTTCTTGGCATGTTGTTCAAAGCTCGCTGGACTCCATACAGATGTTTTACCCAACTTTCACCCGTGCCTAATACTCTAACTGTTAAAGATTGCTTTAAGTCCCGTTTTTTTCTCTCCACAACCGATTTTCCCTCTGAATGGTACGGAGATGAGTACTGCAATGCTACACCCAATCCTCGCATGGCCTCCTTGTAAGCCCGAGAGCTAAACGCAGGGCCCGGGTCAGAATGTAATGGGCCAATTGCGTATGTCCCTATGAAGACTCGCAAATCTTTTATAACAGTTCGAGCATCAGCCGAGCGTTGGGGCCACACCCATAGGAATCTCGAGCAGGACACACACAAACAGACAGTCTGATGCTGTCTAACAATGGGATTTGCGCTGGTCGTGTTACGGTGGAACCTTTCATCTGCTGACAGATGTCGCATTTCAAGACATAGTCTTTAGTCTGCTTTGTTAACCCAGGCCACCAATAGCGTTGTTTCAATAAAGAAACAGTTGCCGTAACTCCTGCATGGGCAGAACCTATCCCTTCGTGTGCTGCTGGAATTAAACCTAACCTACGATCCATGTTTGGAATTACTCTATCCCCCACTCTAGGAATCTGAACAAATATAATGTTATTGGCATCTAACTTGTAGGAGTACTTGAGTGGAATTTTTTTTGGTACTGCTCCGCTGTTTTTGTGACAAGCATTGATAGCTACCATAGTCTCACCGTTTATTCTCGTTTTAGAATGAGTGATTGCAGCTACGGAAGCCGGGCGTACAGCCCCCTTCGCGGCTTCATCAGCCAATGAATTCCCTTCAACGTGAACGCCATCACGCTGATGACTCAGTGTATGTATCACGTGAGCCCTTGGTAGTTCGGTTTTCAACTCCACTACCTGTCCCCATAGCATTTTATGCTTAATTGTTCCACCTTTTGCATCTTTGAACCCATTTTGAACCCAGTACTGCAAATATTCATTGTAAGACTGCACACAGTAAAAGGAATCGCACACAATTAGTGTGGGGAATTCTCGATCCGTCTTTACTAGTGCCAGTATCAGCGCTTTTAACTCTGCCAGCTGTGCCGTGCAGTCTCCTAGAGACTGTGTTTTTGTGCAACTTGGGTGGAACTTTCCATCCCGCATGTGACCTTTAACGATTGCGTATGCTGCGCTATATTGTTGCTTACTCCCTATGGCCGGTTGAGCTGATCCGTCAGTGTAAATGATATATTCATACTGATCTAGAGGCATTATTTCGTTTGGTAGAGGATATTCTTGTTCGTATTGCAGGAATGCTTGTGTCTTTAAATTTGGGTCGTACCTGTATTCTACATCTGTTGCAGTGAGAGAATCAGCCCATTGTATCCATCTCGGATGTAAAGGTTTAGCATTAGGAACGCTTGCCTTTGTCGCAGCCTCTAAGGCTGGAACCGGAGTTACTACTATTATTCGTTTCCCCTGAGCCAGTACTCTTTCTCTCACTACAGCAGTCTGTACTGCTGTTAGAATTTTTTCTGTAGATGCGAAACGCATCTCAGCATTTGTGTACAAATGTGATTTGTAGGCAATTGGTACTGTCTCACCTTCATTATATGTTAGATAGGTGTACCCAGATTGACCCGCAACTATACGGATCACCAGGTTGTATACGTTTACGCGTGTCTGTAAGTGTTTGGAAGTTATCATGTCAGCTTGTAAGGAACGAAGTGTATCTGTATGTTCCTGTGTCCATTGTTCTACTGAAAAATCAGGTTTTATTAAATCGTAGAAAGGTTTTACTCTTTCTGCGTAATCCAAAATGTAAGTTCTACCAAGATTTAGGAATCCCAGAATTGACTGTAAATTTTTCAATGATTTTGGAGGTTGGAGCAGCGCGCATTTTTCAAAGAAATTGGCTGCTAGGCTTTTTCTTTCACTTGAAAGCTCATATCCTAAAAACAGGACACTGAGGTGGGCAATTTTTGATTTTTTAAAGTTGAATTTGTAGCCCTCAGATGCTAATCCCAAAATGATGGTATTCAATCTGTTCAAGTGCTCCTCTAGGTCATCCACATAGGACAATGCTTCTTCATCCAAATTTTGAAGTAACTCAGTTACTCTGGCCGAAAACAACCCCAGGCTGTTCTTATACCCCTGGGGGAGTCGACAAAATTGACACTGGGTCCCTAGCGCTGAGAAGGCTGTCAGATATCTGCTTTCAGGTGCTATATTTTGGCAGAAAAATCCATTTGAGATATCAAGTGTTGTTTTATATTTTTTCCACACAATGTTATTCATTAATGCGGCACTGTGTGCATTTTGGACTGCAAATGTCGTAGTGCAAGTGTTTAAATGTCTATAATCTAAAACTAGATGATATGAATTGTCAGGTTTCATGACAGGAAACAAAGGATTGTTCATTTGAGAGGTGCAAGTTTCAATCACCCCTTGGTATTCAAGTTGATCTAAGATCTCCCTGACCTGTTTTTTAGCTTCTTGCTTTATTGGATACTGCCTCTGTGCAGTTGGAGTATTTTTCAAAGGAATTATGTGGTGGGTTGAATCCTCATCCCATCCAACATAGTTTTTGTATAATGCCGGAGCCTGGGCTACCGCCCACTCCTGCGCATATGTGTGTTGCAAGTGCCTGGGAATATGGTCTGAGAAGGCCGGAAGAATTACCGTTTCTCCTTTAGGGCAATCCATGACGAATGCTGGCGGCCAATCTTGTTCAGCTAATAAAATATCATAGCCAAACGTCAGGTTCTCCCAAAAGAGACCTTTCACTGTTCTACATTTGACCCCTTCCATTTGGAGCGTTATTTCATATACTTTATGTGGGATACTTACCCTAGTATCGGTTGTTCCTACCATGATATAATCATTCAAGTCCGCTGTCACCAGAAATTCCATCAGGTTCTGGTGAGCTATTGTTATTTCTGCCACACTGTCTAGCATCGTCAGAGCCCATTCCCCGTTCAGTAGTCGAGTCCTCAGAATTCTGGGCATGTCTGATCTTTAGACCTGCAACTTTCTTCTTTTTGAACTGTGACTTTTGCTTTGGTTTTTCTTCTTTTTTAGAAGTGTTCTCTTGAGTGTGCTGCTTGTCTCTGGACTTTGTACGATCTTCTTGTCTGTCTGACCGTCCTTCCCTCTCGGAGTTTTTCGAAGAACCCTGAAAGGAACAAGAGGAACGTGTATCAGTATCCTGATACCTGTCAGGTTTCCTAATATTTTCCCTATTCCTAAGGTTGTACCTCTTTTCGGAGGGCTCCTGTGGAGGAGATCTACCTCTGGATTGAGATCTGTTTCTTTTAAAGTTTTGTTGTTTTTTTATTGTCCTACTTCTTCTTAGTTGAAGCAGGTGTCTGCTTGGAAGTGTCCTTTTCAGGACTGCCCATCAATTGTGGTTTTAAAGCTTTCCCACCCAAACTGTCTCTGCCTAATTCTGCATATGCAGTTTCAATTATTTTAGGTAGTTCGTGTTCCTGTTCTAAAGGACTGAACTCCCTTAGGCGTTGGCGGATGGCCACTGAAGCTGCTTCCCCCTTAATGTTAGCTAGTATTATGACTCATACCTGGGCATAGTTACCTAATAACTTCATCCCTTAGTTTAGGGCAGGTTCTGCTCCATACTCATTTTGTATTTGTCTCAATACATCAGGTACTACTGCTAATGACGGGATACCATGTGTTCTGGTATAAATGGCAGAAAGATTGTATCCCAAGTGGTACAATCCTCTGCTTGTGGTGTTATCCCCATGGGCAAGCATATTGTTATCATTCTGTGTTTTTCATACGGGGTAGTATTCGGGAATACTGCCTCTAGCTGTGTTATTTTCTGAGCTACCCAGAATGGCATTTGTTCATGTTTTGTGGGCATTTTACCCATTACCGCGTGTAATGTTTATGGTGTAATTTTAATTGATGTACCCTGAATCTGAGTTCCATTTGTTGCAACTATTGCTGTTTGGACTGTAAATGTCCTCATAACGAATTGCGTCAAGTTTCTATAGATTTTGATTAAATCTTTATGTTGCATGAGTAAGTCTCCTAGTGGCATTGTGTCAATGTCAGGATGTGGTGTGTAGGCTGCTAATATCGGCCATGTTGCCCCTTCTCATCTGAGCGGGCCGAGTCTTACTCTTCTTCTTGTATGGGACAGGGCGCCTTTAAACCAGTATAAATTTTCCTGGTACGTGAGCGGAACCTCTATATCCTCGAACGGATAATATTCCGCTGGTGCATCTCCTTCCGTGTAGCAGTGAAATGTTTTTGTTCTTGCATTTGCTGCTGGGAATGTAACCCACGAATAAAATACCTCTGTTTTGTTTGATTCGTGTGCCTCAATCACGAAAACTACTATGCCACCCCTAGATGATAAACCATTCTCTCCCAGTCTCAGGGTGACTGCATTTCTAACATTTGGTGCAATTTGTATTGCGTCTGCATCTTCCTCACCATCTGTGAGGGGAAGTGCTTGTTGCAGTGGGTCTAATTCTTGGTTAATAATAGAAACAACGTGGACGAACCCACAGGTAAATGTTATAAGTTGTATTGACTCAATGTGATGTAACAGAGTAAAGACATCCAATAGATTTGTAAAAAGAACCCTCACCCACCAACCTAGTTGGTGGCATGCTTCATCATTGGGTTCCCAGCTGGTCTGCCGAATGCAACCCAGCTGTGCTTCAACGCCTGAATTACAGTGGAGTGGGTTTTGTTTGTTCAGTGAGGTGTGTGCTCAGAGGGGGGTGAGGTTAAAAATGTCTCTAAGGAATGCCCATCCGAAAAACTTTATTTGTAGGGTCTTAGGACACGATTAAAATCAAAGGTAGGGATATAGTGAAGATTAAAAATGAGTCTTCGATATCCCTTAAGTGTAGATCAACATGTTTCAGCCTTTTCGATAATCGTAAGTAACCCTGGGCGTAGTTTGCGTAGTAGCACTTCACGTAGCTACGTGAAGTACATTTTGAACTACACGTAGCTATGCAAATTGCGTAGCTGTGTGCTTGACTGCACTGTACAATAATTGCCAAAGGCATCTTGCACAGTGCAAGTTAAGATAAAATAAGGATCTCTGTCTTTATATGCTAAAATGCATATAGCATTTCACAAAAGTGAAATCAATAAAGTAACAAGCAGTGAGAGAGGTGATGATTTTGGTATCCTCCCTAACCTAGGGAGAGAACCAAGCAGATGCCTTGAAAACAAAAAGCACATCTTTTGAACGATTCAGTGGTGGTCCCATCCTCTTAGGCCCACCCCAAGCACAGTTATTGGCAAAAATACAATCCCAACCAAAGGCCCTGCAAAGCATTATGGGACGAGATTAGCAGTGGGCAGTGAATATTATAGTATCCAATATCAAAATAATTCTACAAAGAGCTGCAGTTCCACTAGTCGTTACTAGATGCCCCTCACGAGTCAAATACAAAAGCTTCATGGAAGGGTTTCAATGCTTTTGCATTTGACTCGTGAGGGACATCTAGTAACGACTAGTGGAACTGCAGCTCTTTGTAGAATTATTTTGATATTGGACACTATAATATTCACTGCCCACTGCTAATCTCGTCCCATAATGCTTTGCAGGGCCTTTGGTTGGGATTGTATTTTTGCCCATAACTGTGCTTGGGGTGGTCCTAGGAGGAAGGGACCACCACTGAATCGTTCACATGATATGCTTTTTGTGTTCAAGGCATCTGCTTGGTCCTCCCCTAGGTTAGGGGGAACCCAAAATCATCACCTCTCTCATTGCTTGATATTTTCATTGTCAAAGTTCACTTTTGTTATATGCTTTTAGCATAGAAAATTCCTTTAACAAAGCATTTGTATGTCTTTAATATACTGCTGCTACGCTATGTCGATTAGCAGAGTTTTTTTACTCTGCTATGTGCAATTTGCGTAGTGCGTAGTAACACAAACTTTGTATGCTCCGTGAGCGTAGCAAAGTATTATGCTCAGGGTTAATTGTAAGGCTTTCTTCAGGACCAAAGCTGACGTGAAAAAATAGTAAAGTATCTACAAAAGTGGAGGTAGCCATGTGAGTAAAATATATGCACACACACTAAGGTGCGCTGTGTATGTGGTGGAAGAACCGTACTTACAGACCCACTTAATGGTTGAAATCTGTAAGAAAAACACATCGTGAAGGACATACAAACATTCAGAAACAATTTTGTATGGAACACGTGACTGTCCTTTCCTGCATGGTGCGTGCTTTGCTGTGATCTGATGCATCTCATGAGTCGAAAGTATCTGTGAAAGTAACCCTGTCAAGGGCATGGCATGCGATGAATGTAGATATAATTTTGCACGTCATGCATGGTGAGTAGTATTATAGCATGCATATTTATACGTGAGCAAATACCTTGCGTGGTCACAAGTATGCGCAAATCATTCAGCCAACTGTAGAATTTTACTGGGCTACAGTAATTACTGTGTGGGACTCATTGGGTCTTGCTGTAAACGCGGGAATGATTATTACGCATTTAACAGCCATATCAATTAATTAGCAAAAATGTTCCTAAAACCAAAGTGAATACATGGGACCCACTCCAGACGTCTCTGTTGTTTTGTGAGTAGGGGTAGAATAGCACGACTGAACTAATCAGATTCTACTGTTAAATAAGTACCCAACCAATGTTGGCGGCGCCATGTCGTGTAGTTCCTGTATTACCTATACAGGATCTGCGCGTTTGGATAACAAAAACTGTGGGATTGGTGCTGGACTGATTCCGTGCACCCCCACTGGATACGTTAGCCTGTCTGTATCAGCTAGCTCACAGTGCCACTAGAGTCTCCTCTTATCGGGGAGAGAATAGTTCTTGGCAACCTCAGAACACGACAACCCTGATCCCTCAGGATCGTGGAAACAATATACTACCTTTCGCTCAGTCACTCGTGCTCACTTAGTTTGTCTCAGAGAGATACACAGAATAAACAGTCTGGGCGTTTCAATAAGTATTTATTGAACAGTTATTCTAGTGTAGAATATATGAGCTGCAACAACCATTAGACAGTAGCAGAGATATATGATAGCAATATTACAAAAGTAAAGGGATGGTATAGTTCTACCATCTTGCAGAAATCATGAATATATACAAGTATATAAAACACATGATAGAAGTGCGTACTCCTACGATGCCTCCCTAACTAGATGTACCTAAATGTACCTAGCATCTATGTAGGTGTTATGCCTAGAATCCCTCTAGGATCTAGTCCACCCCATTACCTGAGCATTTAGAGAATGTGGGACCCCGTCCTGGTCTTGAGTTGGACACCCTGCAAGGGATGTTAGACCACTGCTAGCTGGAGCGTCTGCATGCAGGAACCTCAGCGTCTCTGGTCAGTGTGTCAGCCGGGAAGTCACGGCCTCCTCTATCTTCCTAAGCAAGATGTGCTTTAAATATACCCATAGGTCTCCCCAGGGGTCCTACCTTGCTGTGTTACTGTGTCGGCCTAAAGGATGACGTTGGGCCTGAACTTTATACAGAGATATTATACAGAAGATGGTAATCCTACTGTTAGTCCTGCTGTGCTTCCAAGAAGCCTCATGCATAATGTATGAGGATCAAACAAGGAAAAAACCTGCGTTCTGAATGCAGTGTCATATCTAGGTAAAAGGTCAGCGCCTAAGAACCGTTATGTATGTAATGTAGGGAAGAATATAGGTGAAAGGTTGCAATGTTACCTGCGCCTTTATAGGGTACCTATATGGAATATAACAAGCCTGTGCATGCGTCACCATCTACAGCGAAGAATGGCCATCAACCTTGAAATTGAGAATCTACAAGAAAAATGTAGAAATTGTCACACCTGATGAGATTTCTGCCATCACAAGGTGTGTTAGAGCTGCAGAAGTGTTCCAATGAGGGAAACAGGGCTTCTGTTGAGAACACATGAGAGGATGAAGCAGCATGAAAATAGGAAAGGACTAAAAAATTAAGACATCAACAAGACCTGAAAAGACAGCAATAAAGGCGTGTTCTTAATAGGTTGATAGCTATGTAGTGAAAGACACATAGCAAGATAGGATTGTTGTGCTGTGTCTGCACCTCTCCATGTACAATGAGAAACTGTTACATTGCAGCCCATTATAGGAGTCCCTGCCATGATCCACGTAGATATGTGGTAGATGGTTGCAAGAGCCATGACTCGTATTTACTAATCAACAGGTGAAGGTCCTGTAGTCAGAGTGATACACATCTTAAGTCCAGAGGCAGAGCTGTGTAAGCAAGTCTTTACTGAGGAGACATAGGTGGGCAATCAAGTCCAGGTTAATGACAGATGAAGTTCCTCTTGCTTTGTGAACAATTCCAAGTCTTTATATAAATCTAGTATGTAATGTGTCTGCTCTTGGTGTTCAATTATCAGTAGCAGATGGGAAAAAGAGGGTTAGGGGATTCAAATATAGGAGGGTGTCATTTGGGAGTGGATATAACCTGTTCCGATGGTGCAGAGAAATGCTGGTCACCTAGGTTGAGATAGTATGACAGTCCATAAATTTAAAGGACGTCTCTGAGATGCATTAGTGGCCCAGTCCTAGAAATGCTAACCTTTGACCGGACAGAAACTATGCTGCTATCATTCCAGGTGCTTAGCTGTGGTTGACTTGCTATGCTTTTAACAAGGGCAGTCGAGCCCTGGCCCTTTGCTTGTTCAACACTGGTGAATATAGAGCAACTGATTTTGCCAGTGCTTGTTTATCCCTTATCACATTGCTGGGTTCAAGATTGCTGTCTTATGACTGCACTTTGACATGGTGCCAGCATTTTTTATTTTTGTGTATGGTGCCTGCATTCCCTTACTAGATCACAAGTCAGAGCAGTTCTTTGTTCCATTTAAGCAGGATAGTGTGGTGCAGACTTACCTTTGCTGCTATATATGTCCTGGCCAAAGCATTTTTATTACCGCTGTTCTCTTAAACCCACTAACTGGAGATATGTGATGGAAACAGCCTTCTCAAAAGTGTATGCTGCCTGTTCTTCCTGTTCTTGCTGCCTTTGCTCTAGGCTGTCAATCTCGTATCTCTGTGAAATCCAACTGAGGATGGTGGAATCACCTGAGAATCAAACACACTATCACTCCACCTGGGATCACAAGAAGCATTTGATAAACAAGCAGCATGTTGGTACCTTCTGCTGCAGGCGCACTCCTACATTGCTATTTTTTTTTTAATTTGTCAAAGGTTTTCATTATACCATTTCTGTTGGATGTCTAGGTGGGCAACTGGCGAACGATGTAAAGCAACAGGACTTAGTACCTTCAAATGTTTGTATCAGAATCTACTTCAACTGTGAAGAATGGCCATCAACCTTGAAATTTAGAATCCACATGAAAAATGCAGAAATTGTCACACCTGAAGAGATTTCTGTCATCACAAGGCAGTGTTAGACATCCAGAAGTGTTCTAATGAGGGAAACAGGGATTCTGCTGACAACACATGAGAGGATGAAGCAGCATGAAAATAGTAAAGGACTAAAAAGTAAAGACATCAACAATACCTGCAAGGATAGCAATAATGGAGTGCTCTAAATAGGTTGATAACTATGTAGTGAAAGACACATAGCTAAGGTTGGATTGCTGTGCTTTGTCGGAGCCTCTCCATGTACAGTGGAAAACTTTCACAATGCAGCCCATTAAAGGAGTCCCTGCAGTGATCCACGTAGATATGTGGTAGATGGTTGCAGGAGCCATGACCCTTGTTTATTAATCAGCAGGTGAGGATCCCCGTAGTCAATGTGATACACATCCAAACTGCCGCTTCTAAGCCCACAGGCATGCTAAGGCTTTGTTTTTACCTCTTAGTTTGTTTTTCTGCAGATTTAAATACAGCATAAACTCGAAACGATGGCCGAGCGCTTTACATGAGCACAAGTTACATTACACTAGGTCACAGGCTTTGTTTATAGGCATGAGAAGATTAAGTGATTTACCAAGATCACAGGATGTTGAACCGAGACTCAAACCTGGATCCCAAGTCCCACATTCAGCAGCTCTGATGTAATGCCAGATCTTGGGGAGAGGGAGGGAGGGAGTCAGGCAGAATCCACATGAAAGCTCAGCTCATTATGGGATTGAGGATCCAACAGGACCTCTAGCTGAGCTAGAGTCAGGCATCAAGTTTGAGCCTGACTCAATCTTTCAGTGGCTCGCCCACCTCTAGCTGCAGGACAAGAAAATGACAACTTTCTAACAGTGGCATTTTCAGAATTGTGATTAAAAATCTGACTTGATCATTAAAGAGGGCTTTTAATTAGAATTCTTTAGATACCAAACTCGATCTGTCTACCTGCACCCAATTGGAAGTTACAGCTTATTTATTGTAATAAGGTAACCCCTAAGTCATCCATTGGGACAGGTAGGCCTTGCAATAGTGAAAAACAAGCTTTGGAGTTTTTCACTACCAGGACATAGGGAACTTAAAGGTACATGTACTACTTTTTAAAATACATCACACCCTGGGCTCTTCAGGGCCTATCCTAGGGGTGACATATGTATTAAGAGGGAAGGTTTGGGCCTGGCAAAATGCTTATTTTGCCACGACAAAACAACAGTTTAAAAACTACACATGCAGGCTGCAATTGCAGGCCTGAGGCATGTTTGAAGGGATACTAAAGCGGGTGGCCCTATCAGTGCTGCAGGGCCACTAGTAGCTTTTAATTTATTAGTCCCTTTGTACCTGTAGTACAACCTTACTAGGGACTTATAAGCAAATTAAATGTGCCAATTGGGTGATAGCCAATTCTACCATGTTTTAAGGCCAGAGCACAAGCACTTTAGCACTAGTTAGCAGTGGTAAAGTGGGCAGAGTCCTAAAGCCAGCAAAAACGAAGTCAGCAACACAGGCGGGTTGCAGACAAAAGGTTAGGGAGACCCATACCAAGGATGTCAGGTCTACCACCGCTCAACCTTTGGCAGCAGCTTGCAGGTGACACAATGAATTTTTGCAGGAGACTCTTTTTCCAATTATCAAAAGTATTTTACTGTTAAACCATATATAGGAATCCCGATGTTTAAGTCATCCTGAATGACCAGTGATTCAGTGCTGTCAGATCAAAGGATGATATTGAAGTGTAGGATGCACTAACCTAGATGTCCAGTCCAGCGGGAGTGATGGTTTTAAAATGTCCAGCCATGCCCTTTGAAGCTCAGAGTGTGATCATTAGTAACCAGACCCCCTCTTGACTCCCAAGGGAAAGGGAGAAATGGGACAAAATAATAAAACCTGGCTGATGGCATTCTAGCGTCTACTTGCAGACCATACGGGCTCTTCACTCAGGGCCCTTCCAGTTGTGGCTTGACTACCACTGTGTGTTCGTGTGAGCTGCAACAAAAAGGCACAATTTAATGTGGCACTCTATCCAGCCCCTTTTCTATCTCTTATGCCTTTTCAAGCACTCTCGCACCTCTCACACGTATCTAGTGGTGTGTGTCAACACTCTGTACGTGTTGATGTGTGCCAGGATGATGAGTACAAGTGTAACCCTTCAGTCTCAGTGTGAGCACTTTGTGATTATTGGCACAAGGTGCGTTTAGTCATGATCTCTTTGGCTGCTTGAGTTCAGTCTTTTTGTGAAAAGTCTGGAACAGATTGGCAACACTTGGATGAATAGTATTCTTATGCAAGAGTAAATCTTGATGCTTGTCTATTTGTAAATCTTGCCGCTTGTCTAATTCACAAGTACCAACTGGTTTGTCTCTCGAAAAGGTTACGTGCTGTGGTTAGCAAGTTAGTTAAATGAAGTGCTTTGAGTTAGGCGTTGGTGCGTGCACTTCTTCGTGTGCTGTGCATTTGGGCACTTACTGATTGTAACTTGTTTTTCTTCTACTTATAGGTTGACAACCTCCAGTCGGAGCAGCAGGAGTCTTGGAGATGCAGGAGAGCAGAATTGTTCCTCCCACAAGTCGAGACAGCTGAGGCAGCGGATTCCAGGAAGCAGGTAAGTTCGATGTTGCCTGGGTTGCTCTTCCTTGAGCGTTGATTGCTTAGCAAGGGCACGGGGCCAAAGGAAAGCTCTTTATAGAGTGCCACTTAAAATGGCCCTGCTACCACACCCTGAAACTACCGGATTGACTCTCAATGCTAAAATTGTGTTCCTATCTTGCCAAAGCCACACCCAGCCCAACCATGTAAGGCTGCTAGTGGATTTCTATGCCTGGTGCATGCAGCATTTGTAATGTAATGTTAGTCGTGCTCATCAAGATAAGTGTTAATGAGGCTAATCGTACACTCACACTCCCCTGAAGTCATCATGCCACTTCCTGCATCTCCATTAGATGGACACGAGAAGTGCACGACGTGTGAAGCACATTGGATCATGTGTACCTGCTCTCTAGAACTGCGTTTTGCGTGTTTGTACGCTCTTTGTGGTGGCACCTCAGTGTGACCATGACAAGTGCAATGATATATTTAACCCAATGGTATTTACAGCACATTCTAAAAAAGCAGGTTAATATAGTGGTATTCTGTGTGTTAAACAATGCTCCATTCTGGCATCTCTCTAATGTTGCAATATGGTAGCTGTAGACTGTGCTGTGTGAATTGTCAATTGGAGACACCATGGAGTGAGAACACAAGAGGGAGACTATTTTAAGGAGCAAATGTAAAAAGACATGGTGAGCAGGTGAGAGCGCAGGGGATGTAAGAGAGAGGGAATGAGTGTAAGGGTGCTATAATAGCAATGAGCAGAACAGGCACTCTCATAGAATGCTAAACAAGTGAAAACAAAAAAAGATTTTAAAAAAATAGTTTCATAGGGTCAGCAGTGGAAGGATACACCTAATCCCATAAAAATAAAAGATAAAGTAGCTACACTCCAGGGAAACGTGTTTATCATTTCCCTAGAGCATAGCTGCAATTTAATAGTAACTCTACAACTGTGGATATTCCGCGGTCGGGTGGAGAACTCCCCACATAGATAGGTATGTCCCATCTTTTTATGTGCGGAGTTCTCCATCCGACTGTGAAGTCTCCAGAGCCGTAAAGCCACTATAAAATTGCAGTTTTGTGAATTCTGAAAAAAGCAAACTTACACAAACGTATGAGTTTGTTTTTGTGAATTAGGCCACAACAAGGAAGATGCCACCCCATAAAGAGCAGGGAATCACAATTGAGAGGAAAGCTATCTGACTTTCTGTAGTAGTGTATACAATGCTGTCTGTGACAAAAAGCTGGAGATGGGGGGCGTGGCCAACCATCATGGCCGCAAGGATGTGTTCCGCGTAGGCTCCGCGCCTCGCTCTTTTGAGCTGCGCGTCTCGTCTATAAGCCCCAAATCAAGGGGAATGATGGCGAGAATGGTGTAACTGCTGGCGGTCACCTTGCCTTCGGCCACACTTGCTGTGCAGAAAGAAGATGCAGTTAGAATGGGCCCGTGGTGGTGACGAGGGAAGCTTGACAAGATGGCGGTGGGCTCTGCTAGCCCCTGAGAGCCGCTGGAGTCTGGGCATCGCAGATGCGAGGCGCTTGGACGGGGCAAGCCTCCAAGTCAGTGAGCCTCCCTGGGATCCAGTCGGCTGAGGCCTGAGGTGAGCTCTCTGGCCCTGCGGGCTGCGGTGCGGTGGATCCCTGGTCATGGGGCTCGCTTCCGGATGCACCGAGGCGCTGTGGCTGGCCTCTCTGCCCGGACGCCTGTGGGGGTGAGGGCCGTGCCTGGTGGTTGAGGGAGACCGGGAGCCCCGCATCGGGGGTCTCCCCCGGCCACAGCGGGAGCCCGTGTGATGCGGGTCAGGCAATTGGCCTGACCTTAAGATGCTGCCCGAAGAAGGAACGCTGCCGATCAGCCTCCATTAACTCTGCAATGAAGGAGAGGACCGGCCAGGAGCAGGCGCTGTCCCTGATGAGGTTGGCATAAAGGGTTGAGTGGCCTGCTGGACAAACTACTTGGCGGAGGTGAGAGGGTACACATTGGGGGACTTCCATCAGCATTAGAGGCAGCCAGTCTAGGGTGTGACTCTACACATAATCAATGCCAAGGGACCTGAGGGATCCCTGTCTGGAACACCTTCTCCCCCTTTGTGACTCTTGTGATACCTTGGTGGAGTGTGGGCAGGGAGTGGACACGCAGGATCGGTGGCCAGTGCCCATATGCCTCCCCAAAAGACACAGAACAACCGCGTCTCCAGCTACTTTACTCCTGCGGAAGCTCAGGTGGACAAGAGGGGGACGGTGCAAACGGAGGCTGACATGATGTCACCAGAGAAGACCTCCTAGAGACACTGCGTGAGTTCAATAAAGAACTCAGAGAAGATTTTAAAGCCGATATGAGCTCCACCTTTCAAGCCTTTCATTCAGTGGTGGGTTCCAAGCTGATGGCGCTGCAGGCTGATGTGGACTCAGTTGGGACCCGTACCCTGGACTTAGAGACAAAATATCATGAGCTTGAGGTGCGCTTGGTGGTGCTGGAAACGGGTTCTGCCAGAGCTGCTGTCCAACTACACGCCGACCTCCTCAAGTGCGAAGACCTCGAAAACCGCTCCCGTACGGACAACATCAGAGTAAAGGACCTTGAGGAGGGTTGTGAAGGTCCTGACCGGGAGGCGTTCATGGTTGCCCTTTTTTCCAGTATCCTGGGAGAGGACGCCCCAGAGGTCAAGCTGGAGCGGGTGCATAGAGTTGGTCAAAGAGCGGAGGAGGGGAGCAAGCGCCCCAGGGATGTTCTGGCGAAATTCAGCTCCTTCAAAACCCAATGAACTCGTCCTACGAGAATCCAGAAACTTCGATTCAGTCTCCTTCCAGGGGTTCCGGTGTTTGTTGTTTCACGATGTAGCTCATGCCATGCTGGCTCATCGGCAGCAGTTTCGACCCTTAACCACGGCACTAAGAGAGTGTCACATTAAATACAGTTGGACCTACCCTTTTAGTATCTCCTTCTCGTTCAATCACAAGCAATGCCACTTCACTGAGCTGTCTGAGGCGGCTACCCTGTTGGGTCTGGAAGCAGCGCCACCGGAGAATAATTCAGGACCGGCTGCGGCAGAGCAGCCACTGGAGCAGCGGGGACCGAGACCCTGGCAGACCACCAAGAAGGACGGCAAGTCATCATCTCGGCAACATAAGGTGGACCCCTGACACTGTCCTAAGTTTGCTCCTGTAGGTGTGCCCCCGTCACACAGGACGTCGGGGTCACCTGTGCCGCTGAGGTGGGCTATGGCCTGAGCCTCCCACCCCGGGGGCGAGATCCGCTGCACAATGGCTGGTGAAGTTCTCTTTTGCATGAACTTTCTGGACTCGGGTCCCCTCCAGGGCCTGGAGGTGAGCTGCCCGAGGGATATTGAGTGTCCAATGATTAGCAACGGGAGGTGCCGGGAGCAGTTATGGATACGACCCGGGAGTCACCACAAGTGAGAATGTCTCGCCTTTCTGGAGACTCTGTATTCTTCTGTTGAATTATGTTTAGGTTATTAGGTTATTCCCATGATGCATCTCATTTATTCTCTCAATGAGGGGTGGGGAGAGGGGTGCAGTGAGCAGGTGGGGGTTGACCCTGGGGGTGTTCTGTGTTCTCCCTGCACAATTTGATGTTCCTTAAGTGCATGACCTGGAACGTTAGGGGGCTCAACTCCCCTAACAAGAGACCACGCATCTGGAAGTTCTTGGGGGACAACCAGGCGCACATAGTCACCCTACAGGAGACACACTTGAAGAAAGTGGATGTTCTACGCCTACGACATAGGTCTTACCCACTGATTCTGCGCTCCTCTAATATCTCAATAACAAAATGGGGTGGCACTTCTGTTTCACGCCTCGATGCCCTTTCAGCCATCGGATATGAGAGCAGACAGGGCGGGGAGATACCTTATGGTTAGGGGGCATCTTGCAGGCCGCCCATGCACCATTGCTACGGTCTATGTACCGAACTCAAGTTAAGCGGACTTTCTCTGCACTTTCCTCACAACTCTTGAGAGTTTCGCCATGGGGGACATAGTTCTACTGGGGGATTTCAACCTTATTTGGGATCCCTCTCCACACACCACTCCCCCACACAGGGCTCCTGCAGGCGTTTTCCCTCAGACACTTAAATCCACCCTCATGAAGATGGGGTTATTAGATATCTAGAGAGTATTGAATCCTTCTACGCGTGACTTCTCTTTTATCTCACACGCACACAGAGTATACTCGAGGATTGACCACATATTTCCTAGCCAATAACTCTGCTCCGCTACCCTGACAGCCAAACTTTACTCAATATGCCTGTCAGATCGCATGCCACTAGAAATAGGGATGGACTGGCCAGCTCCCCGTTCCACACTTAAAGGATGGTACTTTCCTGATATTCTTTGTAGGGACCGACTGCTACGAGATGAACTACGTCAGTCAATTAGGGACTTTTTTCACAACAATGACCCCAGGGACACCTCTTCCCTGACTAACTGGGATGCCTTCAAGGCTGTCATTCAGGGTAAATGTATTGCGCTGGCCTCCACCCTTCGACGGCAACAAACCTCAGAGAGGTTGGGGTTGGAGGGGGAACTGCAGAAAATGGAAAAATTGCATAAGGGGGCCCCTTCTTTAGCCACCCAAAGTAAGGTCACAGCAGTCAGGGGTAAACTTCAGGCGATCTACGCTAATAGAGTGGAAAAGACCCTTTTACACCTTTAGGCCAGGGGGTACGAGGGTAATAGATGCCCTAAAACTCCAACGGTCCCAGGGGCCTGATGGCTTCAGCGCAGTGTTCTACAGAACATTTGGGGCGGAGCAGGTTCCCCACCTAATATATCTTTCTAATGCAATCGCAACCCTTCATCAGGTATCCCCTTCAATGGGAGAAGCGTTGATCACGCTCATCCCTAAGGCAGGGAAAAATCTACAACTTTGCTCCTCTTACAGACCTATAGCACTTCTCAACTTGGATGCAAAACTCTATTCCAAAATTCTCGCCAGCAGACTTGAGGAGCTGCTCCCAGACTTGATCCAATGGGATCAGTCTAGATTTATTAAGGGGCGCCAGACACATGATAGTTTAGGCAGAATTGTACACCTGATCGAGAAAGCACACATAAAACGAGTCCCGGCGGCCTTACTATCATTGGACGCAGCTAAGGCCTATGACCGGGTCAATCTGTCCTGCTTGCGGCGTGCCCTGCGACGGTTTGGATTCGGAGATGCCTTTTTGGGTATGCTGTAGGCAAACTATCACTGTCCAAGATCCCGGGTCCTAATTAACGGGGTGGCCTCAGACTTTTTTAATCTCTCGCGGGGCACGTGTCAGGGTTGCCCGTTATCGCCCATGCTTTTTGCGCTATGCATAGAACCTCTTGCGGCACGTATTAGGGCCAACCCGGCGATTCACGGGATTAAATTCGGTCCATACGGCCATTTGCAAATGATGTCCTCTTACCCATCACTGAACCCTGTGCCTCGCTTCCGGCAATCCAGTCTGAGCTTAGCGCCTTTGAGAAAGTTGCAGGCTTTAAAATTAACCTGTCAAAATCCTTCTTACTTATCTTAACGGTTCCTCAGGGTGAAATGGCGACAATAGCAGCCTCCTCGCCGTTTACATGTGCTCACAGGGAAATAACCTACCAGGGCATCAAAATCACCCCTAATCCATCAAATTTATATAAAGCCAATATCCCATTACTGCTGCAACAGCTTAAGGCAGACTTTAAGAGGTGGGGCTCCGCATTCATCAACTGGCTTGGTAGAATCAACGCAGTTAAGATGAATGCACTGCCGCAGCTTCTCTATCTTTTCAGGGCCTCCCAATCCCGGTCAGCAGGGAATTATTTATGGAACTGAAGTCGATGACAACAAAATTCATCTGGCAGGGACAGAGGGTCCGGCTGGCTCATCGACTACTAACCAAACCGTGACTTGCAGGGGGGTTGTCTCTGCCAGATTTTCTTCTGTATTACAGGGCAGCCCAACCCCGAGTCATATCAGAGTGGTCCCTCAGGGCCTCTGACAGGCACTGGCTCCATATGGAACGGATGGTGGTGGGTAGAACCATCTGGGACCTCCTGTGGCAGTCAAAGCAGGACAGACCAAAGAACGCTTACCTAAGCACCCCTACAGCTACCACACTCCAAGCGTGGGACGTGGTCACAAAGTCATTACCCTTAACGACATTTCCGTCCCTTTACACTCCCATTCGCTTTAGCTCGGGCTTCCCCCCTGCCCAAGTAGAGGGTCCCTTTCATAAATGGAGGGAGACTGCTTGATGGTATCAGACATGTTTGTTCATGGCGAACTACATTCTATCGAGGGTTGCGTAAAAGCCTTTAACCTTCCAGTGACAGAAAAGTACCATTATTTCCAGCTGAAGCACCGGCTGTTACAGCCCCAAATGCAACTTGCTGCTACACAACACCTATTCCCTATAGAGAGCTTTGTAAAGTACTGGGGCACGTCACGGTGGTGCATCTCGTTCCTCTACTCGCTCTTGCATACAACAGGTCAAAGGCTGCCCCCCAAGACACACAGCTTTTTGGGACGCTATACTTGAGACACCATTGACGGAGAAACAATGGGGATCGCTCTATAAAGATATTGGGAAATGTAACAGATCCATGTTTCTCAGAGAAGCCCATTACAAATTATTGTACGATTGGTACATATACCCCCAAAAGCTTCATACCCTCTTCCCAGATGCTTCCGATAAGTGTTGGAGGGGCTGTGGGCTATTGGGTGACTTCCGCCATATCTGGTGGGATTGCCCTGCCATTCAACCCTTTTGGAAAGAAATCCTTGTCAAGGTCAGGAAGATCCTAGGCTACCCAATCTCAGAATCCCTGGAACATGTTCTTTTAGGGGTGCGTGATCCCTGTCTGAAGCATCAAATGGGGGGAGACTGCTCCATCTTGTGGCTATGCATAGGGGCTGCAAAAATGGTGGTGGCAGCGGCATGGAAGAAGGCGGAGCCCCTCTCACTTTCACAATGGCATGCCCGGTTGTGGCGTGCTTTGGCGCTTGAGCGCATGGCAGATATAATGGCAGAAGCCTGTAGAGGGTTTGACTACATTTGGAGTCCGCTGGCAACTTACCTGTCGGATGGGTTGCCACTTTTTGCCTGAGGTCCCAGACTGTGTGCGCTGCATCTCTTCCAAACCTAAGATCTAATACCCTATGATGTAGGCCCTGGGACCTCTGAAATGCTCAGGCCCTCTAACCGGGAGTCTCCGCCTGCCCGGGCCTGGGGTGGGTTGGATGCTGGCCCCTTTGCCCCCCTCTTCCTGCCCGGCCCCCAACTGCATACCCATTGGACCCCTCTGAATCTTAGTGCACATGAGATTCATGTCACAGGTTTGTTTTGTTTATCCAGTTATTTAGTTTTTCTGTATACTGTGATCTCATGTAATTGTAGCACAGATGCATCCAGTATTATGATGATGGTTCGTTGAACTAACTGTTCAAGAGGACATTTGTATCTGTGAACTCCTTAGACCTTGCCGAGAACTTGTGAGAAAGATGTGTCCTAAATTTGGCTACCTTTCGCTCTTGGCTTACTGTACTGATGAATTGAGTATCACAAGTTGTTAATCCTTTGAAAATGTAATAAACAATTTTTGACAAAAAAAAGCTGGAGATGACTTTAGTGAGACCACCAAAAATTAAAAAGAAAAAATAGTTTTATTATTTTTAAACATCTTTGATGTTTGTGAACACAAGAAGGGATTATAAAATTCACTGTTGAGAAGGCTAAACACGGCATTCTCAAAATTGTAATTTGAGAACCACCATAGTGCACCACTTTTAGTAGTGCTTTTTTAAAGCAAAAAGGAAATTCCCTTTTAAAATTATTCTAAACTGTAAGTACCAGCTGCCAAAAATGTTCACTGTTTACTAGGGAAATTGCTGCTCAGCAATTCTGGAGACATTGATGTTCAATATTGCCTGGGCCTTAAAAAGTACTGCTCCTTGGGGACATTATTGCCCTTTACTGCCTGACACCGTTGTTTGTCATTACTGCCTAGTACCAATATTTTTTTTTGATAACCAACTTGATTAATTTATGAACAGTAATATGACTACTCAGAGTACAATGAGGCACATTACAATTCATACCTTGTATATGACAAGCAAGCAGCATCAGTGATAAATCGATGAGATTAACAAGTGATAGACGGTAGTGAGGAAAAATAAAGGTATAGTGTCACTCCAATCAACACACTTGACCCCATCATTTACCCCACATTTTTTCATATTTGTCCAGACAACCTCTCGCCTCATGCACAGATTTCTCCTGCATCGCACACCAGTCTAGTCCTTTGGGCCACTGTGACGCGATGGGAGATGTGGGGCTTTTCCACTTGGTCGCTATGTCCCATTTTGCTACGATAGTAGCTGTGCCCAGGAATTCTTTGTCTGCCTGGGAACCCCTGGAGCCCTCCAAAACTCCTAAAGGAGTGTGCGGAACATCCCACCCCAACACAGCGCTGAGTCCAGTCACTATGTCTGTCCAGTATTTTTGTATAAATGTACATAAACATACCATATATTAAAAGTTCATGGGGGCCTCTGCGCAGCACGGGAAATCAGGGCTCAGAATGAAACTGGCTTGCTGCAGTCTGGCTGGAGTAAGGTAGGTGCAGTAGAATTAACCCCAATTTGGACAAAATGGTTATGACTCGAGGGGCCATAATGGCATCACACAAAATTGTCATCTTCTAAGGGGCCCAGCCATCATTTCCAGCACGTCTGAAGGCGATCTAGTGCGTCAGGTGCATTGCTAATGAGAGATCGATAGATCTGGGATACACCTCCTTTCCCAAGTGCACCCATAAGGAGTTTCAATCAATCAATCAATCATGTCACTTATAAAGCGCACTACATACCCGCGAGGGTCTCAAGGCGCTGGGGGAAGAGGGGGGTGGTGCTGCTACTGATCGAAGAGCCAGGTCTTGAGGAGTCTTCTGAAGGCCAGTAGGTCTTGGGTCTGTCGGAGGTTGGTGGGGAGGGTGTTCCAGGTCTTGGCGGTGAGGTGGGAGAAGGATCTGCCGCCGGCGGTCGTTTTCCAGATGCGGGGGACTGTGGCGAGGGCGAGGCTGGTCGAGTGGAGCTGGCGGGTGGGGGTGTAGAAGCTGAGTCGTCTGTTGAGGTAGGCTGGTCCGGAGTTGTGGAGTGCTTTGTGTGCGTGGGTGAGGAGCTTGAAGGTTATCCTCTTGTTGACAGGGAGTCAGTGCAGGTCTCTCAGGTGGGGTGTGATGTGGCTGCGTCGGGGATGTCGAGGATAAGACGTGCAGAGGCGTTCTGGATGCGTTGCAGCCGTCTCAGGAGCTTAGCCGTCGTTCCTGCGTAGAGGGCGTTTCCGTAGTCCATCCTGCTGGTGACGAGGGCCTGGGTGACTGTTTTTCTTGTTTCGGTGGGGATCCACTTGAAGATCCTGCGGAGCATTCGGAGGATGTTGAAGCAGGATGAGGAAACGGCGTTGACCTGCTTAGTCATGGAGAGGGTGGGGTCGAGGATGACCCCTAGGTTGCGTACGTGGTCGGTGGGTGGCGGGGCTGTTCCCAGTGATGTTGGCCACCAGGAGTCGTCCCAGGCTGAAGGGTTGGAACCAAGGATGAGGACCTCCGTCTTGTCCGAGTTCAGCTTCAGGCGGCTGGTCCTCATCCATTTGGCGACGGCCTTCATTCCTTCGTGGAGGTGGGCTTTGGCGGTGTGAGGGTCTTTGGTGAGGGAGAGGATCAGCTGGGTGTCGTCGGCGTAGGAGATAATGTTGAGGTTGTGCTGTCGGGCGACGTGGGTGAGGGGTGCCATGTAGATGTTGAACAGCGTTGGGCTGAGGGAGGAGCCTTGGGGTACGCCGCAGATGATCTTGGTGGCCTTGGATCGGAAGGGGGCGAGGCGGACGTTTTGTGTTCTGCCGGAAAGGAAGGATGTGGTCCAGTCCAGGGCCTTCTCTTGGATCCCGGCGTCGTGAAGGCGTGTTCGTAGTGTGTGGTGGCAGACCGTGTCGAAGGCGGCTGATAGGTCCAGGAGGATGAGGGCTGCTGTTTCTCCGTTGTCTAGCAGGGTCCTGATGTCATCGGTGGCGGCGATGAGGGCGGTTTCGGTGCTGTGGTTGCTGCGGAAGCCGGACTGGGAAGGGTCCAGGATGTTGTTCTCCTCGAGGTAGCGGGTCAGTTGTTTGTTGACGATTTTCTCGGTGACCTTCGCGGGAACGGGAGCAGAGAGATGGGTCGGAAGTTCTTGAGGTCCTTGGGGTCTGCCTTGGGTTTCTTGAGTAAGGCGGTGATCTCGGCGTGCTTCCAGCTTCCCGGGAAGGTTGCTGTCTCGAAGGAGATGTTGATTATTTTCCGGAGTTGGGGCGCGATGGCTGTACTGGCTTTGTTGAAGATGTGGTGAGGGCACGGGTCTAGCGGTGAACCGGAGTGGATGGTGTTCATGATCTGGCTGGTGTCCTCGTCGTTGATGTTGGTCCAGGAGAGCAGGCGGTTGGTGGTTGTGGGGGCAGTGGTCTCGGTGGTTGCCGGGGTGGTCGTGGTGTTGAAGCTGTCGTGGATGTCGGCGATTTTGCGGTGGAAGAAGGTGGCCAGTGAGTCGCACAGGTCTCGCGACGGCTGGATGTCGTTGGTGTTGGAGCTGGGGTTGGAGAGTTCCTTCACGATGTTGAAGAGCTCTTTGCTGTTGTGTGCGTTGTTGTCTAGGCGGTCTTTGAGTGAGGCCCTTTTGGCGGATCTGATGAGGTGATGGTGACTGCGGGTGGCGCTCTTGTGGGCGGCGTAGCTGTCCGCTGTCCGTTCGTGGAGCCAGATCTTCTCCAGTTTTCGGCATGTTCGTTTGGAGGCCTGGAGGTCTTCGGTGAACCAGGTGGCTTTCTTGCTGGTGTGGCTGTTGGGCGGATTCTTGAGCGGGGCGAGGGTGTTGGCGCAGTCGTCGATCCACTGTCTGAGGTTGCGGGCGGCGGTGTCGGGGTCGGAGGGTTCGGCGGGTGGGCTCAGGGCGAGGGTTGTGGTTAGCTGGTCTTCCGTGACTCTGCTCCAGCAGCAGCGAGGCATTTGTTCGGTGCGGTGGTGCGTGGTGGGCTTCCTGTAGGTGAAGTGGATGCAGTGGTGGTCAGTCCAGTGGGGTTCGGAGGTGTGGTTGAAGGAGACGTGTGGGCTTGCGAAAAGATGGAGTCGACCGTGTGGCCGGCGGCGTGGGTGGGTGTAGTCACGAGCTGTCTGAGTCCGAGGGTGGCGAGGTTGTCGATCAGGGTGGTGGAGTTGGTGTCCTTGTTGTTCTCGAGGTGGAAGTTCAGGTCCCCGAGGAGGATGTAGTCCGTGGAGGCGATGGCGTGTGTGCTGACGAAGTCAGCGATGGAATCGCTGAACTGTGGTCGGGTCCGGGGTCTGTAGATGAGGGTTCCTCTGAGGGTGGTGTTGGGATCGGTGTGGATCTGGAAGTGCATGTGTTCGGCGGTGCTGAGGGTGTCGTCGGTGTTGGTTGAGACTCTGAGGGTGTTCCTGTGGACGATGGTGATGCCTCCTCCGACTCCGTTGGTGCGGTCCCTGCGGGTGATCTTGTATCCGTCCGGGATGGCAATGGCGATGTCGGGGGCTGACGCGGGATTCAGCCAGGTCTCCGTCAGGAATGCAACGTCTGGGGAGGTTGAGTCGAGAAGGTCCCAGAGTTCGATGGCGTGTTTGCGGGCGGAGCGGGTGTTGAGAAGGATGCATCTGAGGTAGTTGGGTTCTTTCCTGGGCGGTGGTTTGGCGGGGCGGGTGCTGGCGAAGCTGCAGTTCCGGCAGGTGAAGGGCCCTTGGGTGCGCTTCGGGGTGGCCTGGTAGCAGGCGTGATCTTTTCCGGGGGTTGAGTGCGTGGAGGGTGCTGGCGTCGTATCGGGCGTCTGTTGATGTGGCGGGCGCGGGGGATGCCCGGACCAGGGGTCTGGCGCTGGGCGCGGTCACGGCGCGGACGGGCGCAGACGGGCTTGCCTTCGGCGTGCCAGCGGCGCGCCCGCTGCGCACGTCCGCTGCGCGGCCGCACAGCGGCCGCCATAAATGGGGAGGTGGGAGGGAGGAGCAGGGAATGGGGCAGCGAATGGGCAGTGAGGGGCGGGGCCGCAGGGCGCATCGGCGGGAAACAGGCACAGAAGGGAAAACGAGCACAATCAGGGCAGCAAGGGGGCACAGAAAGGAAAAAACTAGCACAATGAGGGGCAGCAAGGGGGCACAGAAAGGAAAAACGAGCACAATCAGGGGCAGCAAGGGGGCACAGAAAGGAAAAAACTAGCACAATGAGGGGCAGCAAGGGGGCACAGAAAGGAAAAACGAGCACAATCAGGGGCAGCAAGGGGGCACAGAAAGGAAAAAACGAGCACAATCAGGGGCAGCAAGGGGGCACAGAAAGGAAAACGAGCACAATCAGGGGCAGCAAGGGGGCACAGAAAGGAAAAAGCGAGCACAATCAGGGGCAGCAAGGGGGCACAGAAAGGAAAAACGAGCACAATCAGGGGCAGCAAGGGGGCACAGAAAGGAAAAAACGAGCACAATCAGGGGCAGCAAGGGGGCACAGAAAGGAAAAACGAGCACAATCAGGGGCAGCAAGGGGGGCACAGAAAGGAAAAACGAGCACAATCAGGGGCAGCAAGGGGGCACAGAAAGGAAAAACGAGCACAATCAGGGGCAGCAGCAGGGCACACAGACGGAGCTGTGTGGTGGGGAGCGACCTACCAGTCAAGGTCAGGGGTCGCTCTCTTCACCACGCAGCGGCCGCCATAAATGGGGAGGTGGGAGGGAGGAGCAGGGAATGGGGCAGCGAATGCACAATGAGGGGCAGCAAGGGGGCACAGAAAGGAAAAAACTAGCACAATGAGGGGCAGCAAGGGGGCACAGAAAGGAAAAAACGAGCACAATCAGGGGCAGCAAGGGGGCACAGAAAGGAAAAAACTAGCACAATGAGGGGCAGCAAGGGGGCACAGAAAGGAAAAACGAGCACAATCAGGGGCAGCAAGGGGGGCACAGAAAGGAAAAAACGAGCACAATCAGGGGCAGCAAGGGGGCACAGAAAGGAAAAACGAGCACAATCGGGCAGCAAGGGGGCACAGAAAGGAAAAACGAGCACAATCAGGGGCAGCAAGGGGGCACAGAAAGGAAAAACGAGCACAATCAGGGGCAGCAAGGGGGGCACAGAAAGGAAAAACGAGCACAATCAGGGGCAGCAAGGGGGCACAGAAAGGTAAAAACGAGCACAATCAGGGGCAGCAAGGGGGCACAGAAAGGAAAAACGAGCACAATCAGGGGCAGCAGCAGGGCACACAGACGGAGCTGTGTGGTGGGGGAGCGACCTACCAGTCAAGGTCAGGGGTCGCTCCAGGTCTTTTAGCTTCCAGTGTGCTGGACTTTGGGATAGAAGTGTTACTGGGGACATGGATGGTGAGTGCATGTCTAAGTTGTAAATATTTATAAAATTCGGTGGAGTTAATGGAATACGTGTCCTGCATCTCATGAAAGGTACATATGTGAGTTCCAGACCAAATTTCACCCAGTTGTGTTATGCCAATAAGATCCCATTTCCTGAAGTACTCCAGTGTGGCCACCTCCCTCATCCAGGTGCCATACCATAGGGGTGTTTAGAGTGTACGTTAAGTGTCCCAGTGAGTTTGGCGGAGCACCATGCGAGAAAGCCTGCTCGGGTCACAGTTGGGATGGTGTTAGGGATCGGGGAGCCGTATAGCATCGCCTGGACCCGGGGAACCCTAGGGATGTAAGTTCTAGTTGGTATACCGGATTTGTCCACCCCCCAGAGAACCAGTCATTGATCACCAGGAGTTGGGTCGCCAGGTAGTAATAGAAAAGATTGGTCATCCCCAGGCCCCCGTCATAGGGGGCACGTTGACAGAGCCAGATGGGGTCTGGAATTACCCCAAAGGAATGCTGTGGCAAACTTGTCTAAAGTTTGAAATCAATGGCATGGTAGGTGAAGTGGGAGGTTCTGGAATATGTATAGAAATCAAGGAAGAATCAGCATTTTATATAGGGCTATCCTGCACATTGGGTTCAGTGGTAAGGGTTGTCATCTACGGAGATTCTCCTTTGTTCTCTTGGTCAATGCATTAAGGTTAAGGGACCAAGTGAGCTCTGGATGGAGCTCTACCCACATTCCCAGGTAGCGTAAACTGAGGTGCTGGACCGGGATGTCAGATTGCCATGCCATGCAGTCATGGGAGTCATGCAGGGGTACTAAGAATGACTTGGCGGGGTTAAATCATAAACCCGACGCCTCACCAAAGAGCTGGAGAACTCAGAGGCACCAAGAACCCGTCATCACGGGATCTGCCAGGAAAAGCAGGACATTGTCCGCATAGAGTGCGATGTGGTCTTCGTGAGTTTTGCCATCCCCGTATCTGGGCATCACATCTAATGAGGTGGGCCAGCAGCTCAATTGCCAGGGCAAGAAGGAGAGGGGATGGGGGAAACCTTGCTGTGTCCCTCTACGGATGGGAAAGATGTTGTAGAGGACACCGTTCACTAGGATTTGAGCTGTAGGGTTAGAATAGAGCACGTGGACGAGTCTGCGGAAACACGGACCAAAACCCGCCCTTGACAATACCTTTTCCAAGTTTTGCCAGTCCACAGTATTGAAGGCGTTTTCAAAATCTATAAGTAGTAAGGCCAGGCTGTGCGACAGGAGTTGACGTGGGCAAATGCGATGTGGAGGTGTCGAAGGCAGTGCCGCGTGCTACAGTGGGGCAGAAAGCCGCATTGGTCAGGGTGAATAAGAATGTTAAGCACAGGTCTAACGCGGGTAGCCAATATCGTGGTATAGATCTTTACTTTACTTTAGTATTGATGAGTGAGATCAGGTAAAAATCAGAACAGGAGGGTGGTAGGGGTTGCGTTTTGGAATGACTGTGATTGTGGCCACATCAATATTGGAGGGGAAGGTGCCCTTCTTTGCCATCTCCTCAAACGGAGTGCGGAGCCAGGACAGCAAGATGTCTTTAAATGCCAAATAATACTCTGCAGGGAACCCGTCGGGCCCGGAGTCTTCCCTAAGGCCACAGCTGAAATTGCCGCTTCTATCTCTTCAAACGATATAGGTTGGTCGAGCAGCTGGGTCTTGGTGTGGGAAAGTTGTGGGAGTGGCACCTCCAGTAGAAGGTGGGTGTCTGGCTCAGGTTCCAAAGACGAGGCTGCCGTATAGAGATGTTGATAGTACTCGGCAAAGAGCTGCATGATACAGGTAGGGGTGCATTGATTGTGGCCCAAGTATCTATTACTTTTGGTATTAACCGGTTCGCTAGAGGACGAGAAGCAAGCCAGTAGAGGAGTTTGCTGTTTTTACTCAGCCCATCCTTAAACCCTGGCTGTTGAGGTTCTCCACATGTGTTTTGCAGTTTCGAGGGAAATATGATGGATTTCCTCCCGTAGGAGTCCGAGCTGCCGGGATACATCATCCTGGCTGCTCGTGGTTGTTGCTCTTTTGAGTTGAAGGGCTTGGGCCTCTAATCGGCAAAGGTGTTCACGCCAGGCATGGCTCTTATTTTTAAGGTATCCCTTGGCATAACCCCTAATAGTGGCCTTGCCGGCCTCCCATAATATGCCAGGTGACTGAACAGTGCCATCAGTAAGCTGGAAATAAGTCTTAAGTTCCTCCCCCAGTGCTCGTTTGTAGGCCTTGTCTTGAAGAAACCAGGCATTAAGTCACCATATGGGATGAAGAGCGTCTGTTGGAGATCCCAGATGGAGAAGAATGGGAGAGTGGTCAGAAATGCTCCAGGAGAGGATTTGGATGTTAGTGATGGCACGGCAATCAGAGGCAGGCATAAATATGAGATCTATGCAGGAATGATTATGGTGAGCAGCGGAGGTATGGGTGTATTGGAGTTGTCAGGGTTCAATGTCAGGGTTCCATGTCCATACGTCACATAAACCAATTGCGGAGGCGCAGTCTGAGAGGCGTTTGGCACCCATACGGCGACCAGCAGAGGGGACCCCGGTGACATCACGGCTGGGAGCTAGTACCGCATAAAGTCACTCCTGATCACCGTCAGTCCTTCAAGGAGACCTGGTAACAGATTAGAAAAATGATGGAGGAAGGTCTCTAGGGTCGCTGGGGGTGTGTAGGCAGAGATAAGATTAAGTGTATGCCCTCCCACCCTTGCCGTTAGGGCTAGGAAGCGTCCCTGAGAATCTCTAGTTTCCTTTGTGATTGTTAATGGAAAGGAGCGATGAAGGAGGATTGCCACTCCCTGAGAGCCACAAGCAAACCTGGCGTGGAAAACTCCGTCATACCCCTGATGCGCCAGGAATGGGCAGTGGTTCCCATCAGGTGCATCTCCTGTAGTAGGCGGGCAGCAGGGAGGAATCAGTGAGAGTATTTTAAAACTGCAGTGCACTTTACTTGATCTAAGAGCCTGTTGACATTCCAGGAAAGCATCTGGATAGGTTCTAGATCAGGGTATACTGAGGCCATAGCGATAGGTGGCGGAAAGAGTGAGCCAGCTTATATGGCATAGGCGCTGCTGCCTCTGTATCTGGCGGAGGAGCGTGAGTATATACCTAGTCTGATATAGGCTGCTTGGGATAGGTCATTACTGAGTGTCGTGTGCTGAAAACAAAAACACATTCTCCAACAATCCGCCCAACAACCCGCCTCCCCATACTTCGTCCCTGAAAGCATCTGTCGCCCCGTAAGTGAAAACCAAAATAGAACACAGATTGAACTCGGGAATGGAGTGCTGGACACCTCCATGTTGCAGGATCAAGAGCATAGTTGAGGACTCAAGGACAATTTGCGAGTGCCCAACAATGACCAAGGTGGTTACTCCTTCAGAACGTGGGGCTCCGTGAGAGGTCCGTGTCCTCTGCCTGAGCAGCGGGTGGGGTGGTGGGCCGTTTATAAGAGTCATCATGGTTATGAGTTGGGTCCAGTACCACAGGAGGTGAAGCGGCAGATGCAGGGGACCCGGCCCAGTCCCATGCGGCCGAGGTGAGCGATGGCAAGGCTGCCTTTTTGACGTTGCATCCTCTGCGGGAATTAGTGCGTCGCCTCTGTGGCTTGGAATTCATGTTGGATGATGCCTGCCCTCTCAGTCGCAGAGTGGAGAATGGAGAGATAGACAAGCTATGGAGTGGCTGTTCCACTGTAATTAATGTCCATGCTGCCTCCGGAGTGAAGACTACTCTAAGATGGGCTGGAAACAGCAATATATAGGGAAGATTAAGGGCCTGGAGCTTTTGCTTGACTACAGCGTAGGAACCACGCTGCCATTATACTTCTTTGGTATAGTCCGGAATATATAACCAATTTATTGCCTTGGAAGGTGAGTTCTGGATGGGAGCGTGCCTCTTGCAAGATGTTCATTCATGCCTGGTTTTATCAATGTTCATTAGTGCAGGGGAATTGATATTTTTTCTGCCTCACATCAATATTTATGTTTATTATTTTATGGAGATGGCGTCTCCAATAGCACTCTGAGTTAATTTTCAATAAAGTTCCACGTGTGTAAATAATTTCAAGTATGATTTTATTCAATATTTAATTGTTATCCATATTTGTTTGTTCAACGTGTATATTACTTGTTCCCAGTAATATTAGTCAATTCGATTTATATACATTGCCCAATGCATTTCGGGCTTGGCCCTTCATCAGGGGCTTTGATCTGTAAATAAAAAGGTAATATTCAGCACGAAGTACGGGATACATAACTCTTAGTAAAGTGGTGTCACCACTGTTAAATCTCATTTCATGCGTGGATGGTAAAATATAAGTCTATAAAAGCCATTTCCGTCCGTGGTTAGAGACCTGTGTTGTTTACGAACTCTTGGTGTTAAAAGAATGATGGTGATCAGAAGATAAAGTAAGATAACCATGGTGACAGAAAACGTAACTGGTGATAGAGTGCATGTGCTGATAGGTGGGTACCGACAACATAAGGTTGAACGGGACCAATGTGGTGATGGTTCATGCTGTCGTGGGATGGTTTGTGTTAACGTGAGGAGAAAAAAGAAAAAAGAACCGTGAATTAAACAGTCCGTGCGGTTATAAAGAAATCAACGAAATGTTAGCAAAATGTTAAGAGATGAATGGGCGCTTACTAAGCGTGAACTTCGGCTTCAATAAGCTTTCTATGCTGAAAAAATGAAACGAAACATACGTTCGATCAGAGTCGTATAATTAACCGGAGGGATATTATGAGTGCTCAGTTAGTTGGGATATTGCTCACCGAGTGTAGAAGATGATACATCCACGATTAGTCCTTGCGTGTAATCGTTCAAACTTCCCGGATGTTTCTGCAAGTGTATGGATACGAGGCGTGCGTAAGTATCGTGTGAACCCGGAAGTGAATACTTTAGTGAAGGTAAAAAACGGACTCAAAGATGTTCGGTGATGTAATGCCGAGGTGAACGACAGGCTATAGGTAAACAGTGAACACTCAAATGCATTGAAGATTAAACAATAAAACATTAAAGAGAACAGTAAATGAAATACGGTGCATTGAAATAAAATGAAATAAAATTGAAGTAAGATTGAACGTGGAGACCAAGATGTCTTGGGCATGGTGTGATTCCCAGATACGAAATGTATGTTGGGAAATGTAGTCCACTCTATATATCAGTCAGATTGAGGGTGACCACAGTCTCACGTGCAATGTTTATGAGAACGTTATATAAAACAACTTAAATCCAGACGTTCGTTAAGGCCCTTCGGGTTGACGGTATTCAGTAGGTTTATCCAAAACACTTCTCTTTGTAGAAGGTATTGTGTGTTATCTCTTCCTGGGAGAATTGGTACCTTTTCAAGTATCGTAAATTTCAGTTGACTTACATTGTGAGACATGTTATTAAAGTGAACTGCAACTGATGATTTGGGATTCCTCAACTGAATGTTGCTTTTGTGTTCATTCAGGCGTATTTTAATTTTACGTTCCGTTTTGCCTACATATGCTTGTCCGCATGGGCATTTTAGCATGTATACTACATTAGAACTGTCACATGTGGCCGTCACTCTCAATTTGATGGGTATTCCTTTTGATGGGTGAAGGATTTGATTTCCTTTGATGATTGCATTGCAGTTTCCACAGTTCATACATGGGAGAGTACCCCTGTGTGCGATTTTTTTGTTGTTATCTTCCGTTTTCTTATTGAGTATTTCCTTAAGGTTGTGTGCACAGGTAAGCGAACCATCCCACGACCGCATGAACCATCACCACATTGGTCCCGTTCAACCTTATGTTGTCGGTACCCACCTATCAGCACATGCACTCTATCACCAGTTACGTTTTCTGGCACCATGGTTATCTTACTTTATCTTCTGATCACCATCATTCTTTTAACACCAAGAGTTCATAAACAACACAGGGCTCTAACCACGGACGGAAATGGCTTTTATAGACTTATATTTTACCATCCACGCATGAAATGAGATTTAACAGTGGTGACACCACTTTACTAAGAGTTAGGTATCCCGTACTTCGTGCTGAATATTACCTTTTTAATTACAGATCAAAGCCCCTGATGAAGGGCCAAGCCCGAAATGCATTGGGCAATGTATATAAATCGAATTGACTAATATTACAGGGAACAAGTAATATACACGTTGAACAAACAAATATGGATAACAATTAAATATTGAATAAAATCATACTTGAAATTATTTACACACGTGGAACTTTATTGAAAATTAACTCAGAGTACTATTGGAGACGCCATCCCCAGTGGGAGCAGCGCAATTCAAACATTTAAATCATCCCTTACACTCAGGGGGGATTCACCAATCAGCACCTACGACTTGATTACATCAGGTTCACTGGATTACAGGGTGTGCGAGATCCCCATATCCATTTGGAGTTCTCATTTCTCATGATTTCCTGAGTAGACGGAACCTCGCACCCAACATTAAGATGTCATTTGAAGACATAATGAACTTAACTGAACAACGTGCAGAAACCTATTGTTATACTAATGATGAAACGCAACGCATCTACTCTCTTATAGAGGAAATAGACAGCACTACGACAAGTACCGGATCTACTCAAGCCAATCTCAAACAGTTATTATATATGGCTAAACGAGCTATTAACCAACGATTACATGCAAGTACCCTCATTAAATACCACAGAGCACAACGCATACCACGCGGATTGCGAATTTCCTTAAAATCTACCCTGTGTAAAAACAATATACGATTCACTGAAAGATGGCATGCAATACTCAACAAATGCTCTCTTGACCTAATCGTACTGATCATAGAGGAATTGTCCAAATTACTTGAAGAGCTGAACAAAGAAGTCACCTCACTAAAGGAAGACTTACTAAAGTTATGAACAAAGAAGACTGGGACGCAGCCTTACAAGATATTAATACTCAACTAGACACTTATACCAAAGAAATCAATGATCGTAAAATCCGCAAATTCAAAAGAGACACTATTGATTACAAAATGGGAGAAGTGTATAACTGGGCGGAAATATATGCACGCCGAAGACAACAAAGACCAAACACCGGAAGACCTTCTGAGTACGACACATCATCCTCAGATGACTCCCAACATAGAAATAAACAAGCCCCAGTTACAGTTATAACATCCAGAGATAATTCCAGACTTACTTCCGAAACACCATCAACATCGGCATTACCACCAAGAACAAGCCAGCCTTTTTTAGAGAGAGGCCTTGCACCAAGCGAAGAACCAGGAGGGGCAAGTCACATAAAAACCACGACGGAATCAGTAGCACAAAACACGAGGAGTCAAAAACTCTAGTAATCAATATTTCAAAAGAAAAGTTAACGGATTTCCAAATGAATACATTACAAAAGGGAACGTCTTACGTACCAACGTACCATTCCAATTTACTGGAAACACACATCAGCATATACAAATTCTTAAGGGTATTACGACTGAGGCATTTCTTCGAGAATATCATTGATAAACCAGAGGAGCAAAGGAGAGATACTCTTTTGGGACTACGCAACAAAAGTAAATATATAGCACCAATCAGCCACAAAGTTCTAGACGCTTTTGAAAAAGTAGTTTTAAGAGACCTACAAACCATTTTTCGACATCCCCGATCCAAAGGCAACAACTTCACCCAGAAAGAAAGGACTGCCTTAGAACAAGTAACACAAAAGAACCAAATAACCATCCGTCAAGCTGATAAAGGAGGCGCCCTAGTAATTCTGGATACTGCCTTTTACCTCGAGAATGTGGACACACATGTAAACGACGACAACACTTATATGAAACTATCAATCGATCCCATCCACCAATTCTCCAAGATACTTGTCAACATCATAGATAAAGCATTGGAACTAGGTACAATTACCCAAAAGGAAAAGGATTATTTGATCAAACAAAACCCGGCCATTCCATACATATATATGATACCCAAAATCCACAAACATCCTACCAAACCGCCATTTAGACCTATTGTTTCTACCATCAATACCATCCACGAACCCGTGGGAAAATACCTGGACAGACATTTACAACCCATCGTTCAACACATGACCACGTACATAAAGGACACAACTCACTTTCTAAACATTCTCAATGATCTCAATCTCAATTTCACCGATGAAATGATTCTATGTACCATCGATGTAAAATCACTTTACACCTCCATACCCCACAACCTGGGCATGGAAGCAGTGGAGTCATTTTTAATTCACACAGACAAAGATGAAAACTTTAAAAAAAAAAAAATTTTGATGGAACTTCTTCATTTCACCCTTTTTCATAGTTACTTCAAATGGCGAAATTAATTTTTTGTTCAATCCTCTGGCACCAGCATGGGAAATTGCGCCGCTCCGGCGTACGCGAATATTTTTATGCATAAATTTGAACTTGATAACATCCTGAATCAAGACTATTGGAAGGATCATCTTATCCTATATAAGAGATACATTGATGACATCTTTGTCCTGTGGAGAGGCACAGAAGAAGATCTAATCTCGGCTATAGCAAAACTAGACCTTATTAATGAGAGAATAGGTTTTACTTTCCACATTCACAAAACCGAGATTACTTTCTTGGACGTGCTCATAAAAATTCAGGATGGACAACTACACACCAGTGTTTACACCAAAGATACAGATCGCAATAACCTGTTACATCACAGGAGTTTTCATCAACCAACCCTGAAAAAACATTTACCATTCTCTCAGTTATTACGAATTAAAAGGATTTCTTCCACAGAAAGTGCTTATCAGAACAGTAAATTCGTCACCCTTGAGAAATTCAGAGAAAGGGGCTACCCGGAATATATCCTGCGGGAAGCTGGTAACAGGGTTGACGAAGTGAAAAGGGAGAACTTATTATCACCCAAACCCACTAGCAACGAAAAGCCACGTATGACTTTCATATCCAAATTTTCCACCCGAAGTATGAGCATCAAAAAATCTATCCTTAGGCACTGGTCACTCCTAACACTTGAAGATGATTTTAAAGGGATTTTCAGTCAATCACCCAGGTTCGCTTACCTGTGCACACGCAACCTTAAGGAAATACTCAATAAAAAAACGGAAGATAACAACAACAAAAATCGCACACAGGGGGACTCTCCCGTGTATGAACTGTGGAAACTGCAATGCAATCATCAAAAGAAATCAAATCCTTCACCCATCAAAAGGAATACCCATCAAATTGAGAGTGACGGCCACATGTGACAGTTCTAATGTAGTATACATGCTAAAATGCCCATGCGGACAAGCATATGTAGGCAAAACGGAACGTAAAATTAAAATACGCCTGAATGAACACAAAAGCAACATTCGGTTGAGGAATCCCAAATCATCAGTTGCAGTTCACTTTAATAACATGTCTTACAATGTAAGTCAACTGAAATTTACGATACTTGAAAAGGTACCAACTCTCCCAGGAAGAGATAACAAACAATACCTTCTACAAAGAGAAGTGTTTTGGATAAACCTACTGAATACCGTCAACCCGAAGGGCCTTAATGAATGTCTGGATTTAAGTTGTTTTATATAACGTTCTCATAAACATTGCTCGTGAGACTGTGGTCACCCTCAATCTGACTGATATATAGAGTGGACTACATTTCCCAACATACATTTCGTATCTGGGAATCACACCATGCCCAAGACATCTTGGTCTCCACGTTCAATCTTACTTCAATTTTATTTCATTTTATTTCAATGCACCGTATTTCATTTACTGTTCTCTTTAATGTTTTATTGTTTAATCTTCAATGCATTTGAGTGTTCACTGTTTACCTATAGCCTGTCGTTCATCTCGGCATTACATCACCGAACATCTTTGAGTCCGTTTTTTACCTTCACTAAAGTATTCACTTCCGGGTTCACACGATACTTACGCACGCCTCGTATCCATACACTTGCAGAAACACCCGGGAAGTTTGAACGATTACACGCAAGGACTAATCGTGGATGTATCATCTTCTACACTCGGTGAGCAATATCCCAACTAACTGAGCACTCATAATATCCCTCCGGTTAATTATACGACTCTGATCGAACGTATGTTTCGTTTCATTTTTCAGCATAGAAAGCTTATTGAAGCCGAAGTTCACGCTTAGTAAGCGCCCATTCATCTCTTAACATTTTGCTAACATTTCGTTGATTTCTTTATAACCGCACGGACTGTTTAATTCACGGTTCTTTTTTCTTTTTTCTCCTCACGTTAACACAAACCATCCCACGACCGCATGAACCGTCACCACATTAGTCCCGTTCAACCTTATGTTGTCGGTACCCACCTATCAGCACATGCACTCTATCACCAGTTACGTTTTCTGGCACCATGGTTATCTTACTTTATCTTCTGATCACCATCATTCTTTTAACACCAAGAGTTCGTAAACAACACAGGTCTCTAACCACGGACGGAAATGGCTTTTATAGACTTATATTTTACAATCCACGCATGAAATGAGATTTAACAGTGGTGACACCACTTTACTAAGAGTTATGTATCCCGTACTTCGTGCTGAATGTTACCTTTTTATTTACAGATCAAAGCCCCTGATGAAGGGCCAAGCCCGAAATGCATTGGGCAATGTATATAAATCGAATTGACTAATATTACTGGGAACAAGTAATATACACGTTGAACAAACAAATATGGATAACAATTAAATATTGAATAAAATCATACTTGAAATTATTTACACACGTGGAACTTTATTGAAAATTAACTCAGAGTGCTATTGGAGACGCCATCTCCAGTGGGAGCAGCGCAATTCAAACATTTAAATCATCCCATACACTCAGGGGGGATTCACCAATCAGCACCTACGACTTGATTACATCAGGTTCACTGGATAACAGGGTGTGCGAGATCCCCATATCCATTTGGAGTTCATATTATTTTATGGAACCTCTGAGGCCCATTGCAACCTGTTCATTGCCACCTGGTGTCCTTTAAGGTTCTTTAGTGAAGAGGGGCCATGGAGTCCTATAATTGCTTGGGTCCTTGAGGTTCATTAATGCCTGTGTAGGCTAGGGGTCATTACTGATAGGACACATACAGTTAAAGCAGTGCAGTAAGATAAAACGACATCTTATGTCTTTTAATTTATTGCCAACTCACTGTGAGGTCACTGTAACCTGCAATGTGAGAGGCAGGAAGCAGCACATTTCACCTTAGTTTGGCTGTTGTCTGTGCTGTGGTTATAGCATGGGATATAACCTTTGCACCGCAATAATAAATCGAAGAATGAATATTGATTAGCATACCAGTTACAAATAAAATGTTTTATTAGGCTGCATTTATTTTCACTGGCATGGCATTTATGTAGAGTGACATTGTATTCCTCAATGCTGTTAACTTGCCACTTTCAATAAACAATGTAATCACATCTGCAAACAGAGAGGTACAAAATCTAAATTACCATATGTTAGGGAAAGCAAATTAAGTTGGTTTTCTTTTGAACGCTTTAATTTGCATTACCAACCAACATTTGAATTCTGAGTCAGTTTTTGCATTTGAACCTTGCTGAGATCATCTAAGTAAAAGATAGTTTTCTATTCACCATTAAGGTTCTCAAGCTCATTGTCCACTCGATAAATACCATTAGTGCTGGGTGTGCTCCCTAGTGTGTTATGGGTATTTCATGGTAATACTGAACGCTGTCTCCCTTATGAGCTGCAAAAATCAAATGTGCAATATTCTTCTCACATTAACTCTACTAAGTTTAACCTCGCAAAATTTGTTCGGGGAAGAAATGTGATATTACAACACCAAGGGCCGTAACATTATGGGCTCCGCCACCACAGTGAAAGGCAGAACACCAGTTTGTGTATACCTTCAGGGCTTAAAGCCAATTAATTTAAACCGGAGCGACCCCTGACCTTGACTGGTAGGTCGCTCCCCACTACAGCTCCGTCTGTGTGCCCTGCTGCTGCCCCTGATTGTGCTCGTTTTTTTCCTTCTGTGCCCCCTCGCTGCCCTGATTGTGCTCGTTTTTCCTTTCTGTGCCCCCTTGCTGCCCTGATTGTGCTCGTTTTTTCTTTCTGTGCCCCCTTGCTGCCCTGATTGTGCTCGTTTTTCCTTTCTGTGCCCCCTTGCTGCCCTGATTGTGCTCGTTTTTTTTCCTTTCTGTGCCCCCTTGCTGCCCTGATTGTGCTCGTTTTTTCCTTTCTGTGCCCCCTTGCTGCCCTGATTGTGCTCGTTTTTCCTTTCTGTGCCCCCTTGCTGCCCTGACTGTGCTCGTTTTTTTCCTTTCTGTGCCCCCTTCCTGCCCTGATTGTACTCGTTTTTTCCTTTCCGTGCCTGTTTCCCGCCGCTGCGCCCCTGCGGCCCCGCCCCCTCACTGCCCTTTCGCTGCCCCATTCCCTGCTCCTCCCTCCCACCTCCCCATTTATGGCGGCTGCTGGGCGGCCGCGCAGCGGACATGCGCAGCGGGCGTGCCGCTGGCGCGCCGAAGGCGCGCCTAAGGCAAGCCCGTCTGCGCCCGTCCGCGCCGGGACCGCGCCCAGCGCCAGAACCCCTGGTCCGGGCATCCCCGCGCCCGCCACATCAACAGACGCCGATACGACGCCAGCACCCTCCACGCACTCAACCCCGGAAAAGATCACGCCTGCTACCGGGCCACCCGAAGCGCACCCAAGGGCCCTTCACCTGCCGGAACTGCAGCTTCGCCAGCACCCGCCCCACCAAACCACCGCCCAGGAAAGAACCCAACTACCTCAGATGCATCCTCCTCAACACCCGCTCCGCCCGCAAACACGCCATCGAACTCTGGGACCTTCTCGACTCAACCTCCCCAGACGTCGCATTCCTGACGGAGACCTGGCTGAATCCCGCTTCAGCCCCCGACATCGCCATTGCCATCCCGGACGGCTACAAGATCACCCGCAGGGACCGCACCAACGGAGTCAGAGGAGGCATCGCCATCGTCCACAGAAACACCCTCAGAGTCTCAACCAACACCGACGACACCCTCAGCACCGCCGAACACATGCACTTCCAGATCCACACCGATCCCAACACCACCCTCAGAGGAACCCTCATCTACAGACCCCCGGACCCCGACCACAGTTCAGCGATTCTATTGCTGACTTCGTCCAGCACACACGCCATCGCCTCCACGGACTACATCCTCCTCGGGGACCTGAACTTCCACCTCGAGAACAACAAGGACACCAACTCCACCACCCTGATCGACAACCTCGCCACCCTCGGACTCAGACAGCTCGTGACTACACCCACCCACGCCGCCGGCCACACGCTAGACTCCATCTTTTCCGCAAGCCCACACGTCTCCTTCAACCACACCTCCAAACCCCACTGGACTGACCACCACTGCATCCACTTCACCTACAGGAAGCCCACCACGCACAACTGCACCGAACAAATGCCTCGCCGCTGCTGGAGCAGAGTCACCGAAGACCAGCTAACCATAACCCTCGCCCTGAGCCCACCCGCCGAACCCTCCGACCCCGACACCGCCGCCCGCAACCTCAGACAGTGGATCGACGACTGCGCCAACACCCTCGCCCCGCTCAAGAATCCGCCCAACAGCCACACCAGCAAGAAAGCCACCTGGTTCACCGAAGACCTCCAGGCCTCCAAACGAACATGCCGAAAACTGGAGAAGATCTGGCTCCACGAACGGACAGCGGACAGCTTCGCCGCCCACAAGAGTGCCACCCGCAGTCACCATCACCTCATCAGATCCGCCAAAAGGGCCTCACTCAAAGACCGCCTAGACAACAATGCACACAACAGCAAAGAGCTCTTCAACATCGTGAAGGAACTCTCCAACCCCAGCTCCAACACCAACGACATCCCGCCGTCGCGAGACCTGTGCGACTCACTGGCCACCTTCTTCCACCGCAAAATCGCCGACATCCACGACAGCTTCAACACCACGACCGCCCCGGCAACCACCAAGACCACTGCCCCCACAACCACCAACCGCCTGCTCTCCTGGACCAACATCAACGACGAGGACACCAGCGAGATCATGAACACCATCCACTCCGGCTCACCGCTAGACCCGTGCCCTCACCACGTCTTCAACAAAGCCAGTACAGCCATCGCGCCCCATCTCCGGAAAATAATCAACATCTCCTTCGAGACAGCAACCTTCCCGGAAAGCTGGAAGCACGCCGAGATCACCGCCTTACTCAATAAACCCAAGGCAGACCCCAAGGACCTCAAGAACTTCCGACCCATCTCTCTGCTCCCGTTCCCCGCGAAGGTCACCGATAAAATCGTCAACAAACAACTGACCCGCTACCTCGAGGAGAACAACATCCTGGACCCTTCCCAGTCCGGCTTCCGCAGCAACCACAGCACCGAAACCGCCCTCATCGCCGCCACCGATGACATCAGGACCCTGCTAGACAACAGAGAAACAGCAGCCCTCATCCTCCTGGACCTATCAGCCGCCTTCGACACGGTCTGCCACCACACACTACGAACACGCCTTCACGACGCCGGGATCCAAGAGAAGGCCCTGGACTGGACCACATCCTTCCTCTCCGGCAGAACACAAAGCGTCCGCCTCGCCCCCTTCCGATCCAAAGCCACCAAGATCATCTGCGGCGTACCCCAAGGCTCCTCCCTCAGCCCAACGCTGTTCAACATCTACATGGCACCCCTCGCCCACGTCGCCCGACAGCACAACCTCAACATCATCTCCTATGCCGACGACACCCAGCTGATCCTCTCCCTCACCAAAGACCCTCACACCGCCAAAGCCCACCTCCACGAAGGAATGAAGGCCGTCGCCGAATGGATGAGGACCAGCCGCCTGAAGCTGAACTCCGGACAAGACGGAGGTCCTCATCCTTGGTTCCAACCCTTCAGCATGGGACGACTCCTGGTGGCCGACATCACTGGGAACAGCCCCGACACCCACCGACCACGCACGCAACCTAGGGGTCATCCTCGACCCCACCCTCTCCATGACTAAGCAGGTCAACGCCGTTTCCTCATCCTGCTTCAACACCCTCCGAATGCTCCGCAGGATCTTCAAGTGGATCCCCACCGAAACAAGAAAAACAGTCACCCAGGCCCTCGTCACCAGCAGGCTGGACTACGGAAACGCCCTCTACGCAGGAACGACGGCTAAGCTCCTGAGACGGCTGCAACGCATCCAGAACGCCTCTGCACGTCTTATCCTCGACATCCCCCGACGCAGCCACATCACACCCCACCTGAGAGACCTGCACTGGCTCCCTGTCAACAAGAGGATAACCTTCAAGCTCCTCACCCACGCACACAAAGCACTCCACAACTCCGGACCAGCCTACCTCAACAGACGACTCAGCTTCTACACCCCCACCCGCCAGCTCCGCTCCACCAGCCTCGCCCTCGCCACAGTCCCCTGCATCCGGAAAACCACCGCCGGCGGCAGATCCTTCTCCCACCTCGCCGCCAAGACCTGGAACACCCTCCCCACCAACCTTCGGCAGACCCAAGACCTACTGGCCTTCAGAAGACTCCTCAAGACCTGGCTCTTCGATCAGTAGCAGCACCACCCCCCTCTTCCCCCAGCGTCTTGAGACCCTCGCGGGTATGTAGTGCGCTTTATAAGTGACATGATTGATTGATTGATTAAACCAATATTTCTCAGTTGGGGGTTTATTTACTAACATTTAACGCCGTGTTTGCGTCACAAAGGTGATGCAAATCGACGCTAAATCTTTTTTTACTAATTTACTTTCCAGTGCTAAACTTTTTTAGTATTGGAAAACACTCAAAAGTAGCGCATTATTTAGCGCCAAGGGGCGTACCATGAGTGGTGCACGGGCATTCCCATACAACCACCCAAGGTTTCTGACGCTTAACCCTATTTACTTAAAAAGGTAGACAGAGTTTAAGGCGAGAAAATAGCACCCATTTCAAATAGGTGCTATGAAGGAGAAATACTTTAATTTCTCCTTCCATTTCTGACTTTGTATGTGTGCTGCACAGTACAGCATACATCAGTGGCGGCTTGCAGATATAACGCCGTGTGGCGGTGAGGTGGGGTGGGGCTGGGTATGAGGGTAGTGGGGTCCGACATACGACGGCAGGTATTTATTTATTTATTTACGTTCACCTTTGCCGTCGTATGTCGGACTCCACTACCCCCCCACCCAACCCCGCCCCGCCTCACCGCCCCACGGCTTTACCTCTGCGAGCCGCCACTGGCATACATACAAATTGGGAAAAGGTTAAAAGTTAGTCCGAGCATAGCATTTGGTACTGGAAGGCTATCCTTCCAGTACAAAACCTATGCTAGACTCACGCAGACATCCTTTCACTATGGTACAAAGGTGGGTGCGTGGCGCACGGTAGCTAATTTCAGTGCCAGCGCTAGGAAGAGTGGAGGAGAGTGCCATATTTAGGTAAATATGCCATGCTCCTGCTCTCTTCTTCCCGCGCAACCCAGCCCAGCTATTTTGACTGCTGCTCTGCGTGAGATTTCAGTAAATCTGCCCCTTGGGGGGCGAGCTATCAAAAATTCACGCGCGGCTGCACTGCGTTGCGCGACAGGGAGGGAGCAGGAGGCAGCCATATTTTCAAAGATATAGCTCTCTCCTCTCCTTTCCCTTGCGCTTACAGCTGTCGTGCGCCACCCGCACACCTTAGCGCAATAGTGCTAGGGTGTGTGTGTGAGTCCAGCATAGGTTTTGTACAGGAAGGATAACCTTCCTGTACAAAATTCTATGCCTAGACACGAGGGAAAGCTTTTCCCACTTTGTATACGTGCTGCACAGTGCAGCACGCATGCAAAGTCGGAAAAGGAAGGAGAAATGAAAGCATTTCTCCTTCCTTGCACCTAGTTCAAAAGGGCGCAGTTTTCTCACACTAAACCCAATCTACTGTGTTTAAAAAATTGGGTTTAGTGTGAGAAACCTTGGATGGTTGCATGGGAACGCCCATGCACCGCGCTTTGCACGCCCCATGGCGCAAAGTAATGTGAAAACAAGTTTAGAACTGGAAAGTAAATTACAAAAAAAGATTTTGCGCCATTTTGCGTCACTTTTGTGTGCAAACACGGTGCAAAAGCTTAGTAAATCTGCCCCTTAGTGTATTATTTTAAGGCGCAGAGCTCAGAAACAGACAGGCAAACCTTGCTCAGTGTTTCCAATCTGTGCTGTCTGAAAACGTGACTCTAACTCAGTGAAATAGCGGGTTAAATGAACTGAGTTTTCACAGTGCAGGTGCTTAAAGGTAGTGGGGCCCCATCGTGATTCGGTCCCAGATAACTATGTGGCAGGTGCAACTCCCAGTTGTGTCTGTATTAGGATCACGTTTTACCACTCCTGTAGCCAACATGCCTACCTTAACTAAGAGACCAAATTGCACATTTTAAGATCAAGGTGCATTATTTGAACTAACTATATTGAAATACACCTACATGTGTTCACACTTGATTTTTAAATCTATGAGCTGCAGCATGCCATGGATTACTGTGGAGCGGTGTTTGCTACTTAAATATGCACGTTAGCAAGAAAGCTTCCTTCGAACGCCAGCTCAGCTGCTAATATAATGTTGTTCCTTAATGTTCCGCCTAAAAGAATGCCACAGATTACAATAGCAAATGAACAATAGAACCAAGTGCATTTATAATATGCGGTATGTGATCACAGTTCCATGCTCATTATTCAACCAGCACTGCATGTGCAAACCACAGACTCTCATCTCCCCAGGGAAAGCTTCCATAACATCATTCATGAATATTCAAAAATAGATCCCCCCGGGGAATGTTGTCACTGGTAAAGATGCTGTGAATATTTGCAAAGGAACTCGATGACTGCGTTAGTAAAACCACCGAGAGTGTGAAAATATAAATGAATATTAGATAGGGAATGGGAATCCAGGTTGTGAATACATCGGGCACAAAATAAAAACAGAGGGGTGTCAGTATTCTGATTTGTAATGTGAGGCACACTTTTAGACGTCAGAACCAGGAATAGATTTATTCCCGAAGGGGTCTTTGCATGTATTCATATGCATTCTGCATGGTCGCTAATGCATTTGAGGATCAGTAGCGCCTTTGCATTTAATTCTTGGAGAGAATAACAAAGGGAGAGGATGTGGCCTAACGTCCAGAGCTGCCTACTTTGGAGCTGGAGAAGCAGGTTCGAGCATCGGCGTCAGCTCAGCATCGTGTGATTCTGGGCAAATCACTTAGGGGCATATTAACAACCAGGCGATAGTCAATTATCGCCGCTTTAGCGTCCGTTTTCGGACGGAAAGCGGCGATAATTCTATCGCCTAATCAGCAAGGTCACGCTATCGCGTGAATCCCTGCACTATCGCCCTTTCCCCCAACGCCCATCCTTGCATCTCTAATGAGATGCAAAGTGGCGTTACTGGCGTACCCCAGATGGGCTACGTTGTAAATATCGCCGATGTGCACATCGCGATATTTACAAGGCAGCCCACAGGATTATAGCAGACGTTAGATTTTGACGAAAACGGCAGTTTTTGCCAAAATCTAACGTCTGCTATAATCCCGACTTACCTATGTTAGCCATAGGAGTTGGATTCTGCTGCTACGACCCTGTGGGTCGTATCAGCAGGTTATCGCCCTTTTGCAGGGAACATCGCTGGAAAACCAGCGATGTTCCCTGCAAAAGGCGATAACTATCGTTATCTCTGGAATTTTTATCGCCCTGGAGTAACGCGTTGTTAATAACGCGCTACCAGGGCGATAAATGCCAGAGATAGCCAGCGATAATATAATTATCGCTAAGCACGGCCAGCGATAATTATCGCTGGCCGTTGTTAATATGCCCCTTAATCTCTTTGTGCCTACCAAAAAATAAAAATGAATGTGCCTTTGTGTAATATAACTGGTGCTCATGTAAAGCTCCAATTACTTCGGGTCGAGTTTGCGCTATATAAAACTTCTGTGCGATATGTTGGAATGAAAATGTTTTAGTTATTTTGCCTGTGCGTTGTTTTATGTAAGTTAGCATTCGCTGCACCATTTTATGTTCAGCCGCCATTTTGAACCATGCTCAAAATTACTTCTTGCCTCTTCGAGAAAATGGGTTGTGGAAAGTTTTGTTCCTCCAAGGTTGGGCCTTGCTTTGCTAATGAATACACTGTTCTTATTAGCGCATACCTTTCCCACTTGATAGAGGCCTTCTCCCACTAGTCTAGTGGCGGGCATGGGCAGAGTGACCTTGGCTTGGAGATAGTGTGTGCCCGGCCTCACAATCGAAACCTATCCTTCTGTACTTCTTTGTTTAGCTGCATCTGCTCGGAAAATTCCATTATGTGCGTGCCTTCAATGGTTCTGAATTGTACATAATGTATCTCCATGTTTGCTGATGTCAGATCCTCTCTGCAGCACTCCTAAGAGACTGGGCAGACCGGGCTCCGCTCGAGCGTATCTGAATAAACATATATTGGTTTGTATTCTCTACTGTCTGACCGACTCTTCATTTGGTATGGAAGGCTGAGAGGTATTCCTTCAGATATAACTATGACTTTTTAAGAAAGACATGAAGGCAAATGTTCTAGCACAGTGACAGTTTAACAGTTTTACTTCTGTGGACACCCACTTAATCATTACAGGAACCAGGGACCCCCACTGAATCATTATTAGAATCTGGGAACCCTCACTGAGTCACTACTGGAAGTAGGGGACCCCGACCTAAGCATTTTCGATGATTTGAACCACAAAAAAATAAACAAAAAATACACAAACAAGCATTTATAAAACAAATACAAAAATTATGAAATATTTTGTTGAATTCACAAACAAATATATTAAAATAGGAAGGTTGGAACGTTTCTAAATTCAATTAAGGCCTCTCATGGTTTGATGGCTTGCAGTGCTCCCATGAATCAATCTGAGAATACTAACTTAATTTTTTGCCTCCAATTTCAAATTTCTTCACTTCAACAGAAAGCTTTAAAATTTTCCTTTTTATATTCTGTTTCTTAATTTCTATACACTTTATTAATCTGTGAATATTATTTACTTTTCTAAGCAGTTGCGGTCCCACTGAGTGGGGTTTACGGACCCCAGCCGTCATCAGACCACAGGTCAAGAACCACTCTTTTAGCAGAATATTACACATTTAGGAGTGGTCAAAAACAAGGGACCTGAGGGGTTGTGGATGTTTAGTGCACCTTTTTTCATTATCAGGGACATGGGCGCAAGCGTAACATAGGCCTTTGCAGCCCCTGCGAAGCGGGGGAGCAACCCTGCAGGAGGCCCCAACTCTTCAGTGGCTCTCCATTTAACCCAGGGCCAATGGATAGCTGTAAGATAAGGAGACTGGGAGGCCCTCATCACATTCTGCAGGGGGATGGGTATCATTTTTCATTATGCCACTGATCAGGGATGTCTTGATTTGGCCGGTCACAGATGTGACTACATAGTTCACAAGTAGAAGGTTGCAGAACCAGCAATACACTGAAAGTGCAAGAGTTGCCAATACACACCTAGCATATTTATTGGCAGTGCATGCAGTGTGTAATACGCAAATTGCAGCATTTTGCTCCTTTTTTGTAAAGTGCAAAATTTGTTTCAGTACTGCAATGATGTTCTCAAGCACTAAATATATATGTAACCTCTAAAAGAGATTCAAAATACATATTGTTGAATGGCAACTCATGACTTCACTTTTGCATAGTTTTTTTGGATCTGCTTCTTATTTATTGTTGATTGCAAGTATGCTAGTCTGATACATCGTTAATCCAGCAAATGTTTTGGACTAACGATATGTCAGAAATAATGTGTATTCTGTGTCTAGATGTCCATGTTTGTGTTTAGTCGGACATTAGTGAAATCAGCAAGGGAAGATTTCTCCCTTTTAAGCCTCTGTTAGTTAGGCTACTGCTTGGGAGCGGAAAGTGTATGTTATGCATAGAAACAGCGAGGATTGTCATATTAGAGATTAGTAAATCTGCATCGGATTAAAAATACAAAAGACAAGATAAAATGTTCTAATAGTTTTATACACAATATGGAGGTGTGAACACATTGCAGTAGACCGTTCAGCTCAACCAACATTGAAATGTTTCCCTCTCCCCTGTGATAGAGCCTGCCTGAAATTGCAACTAGTAGCCAAGCATTATCAATAAAAAGATAATCTCCCTCTTAAGAACCTTATTTCATGCCCCACATCCTAAATCAGAGATAATATGATAGAGGACTTTTCCTCTTGGACCCATCATTCACCACCATTGCAGATGTAAAATTTCATGTGGGTCTTTATTTGTTCTCACCACATTATTAGTATCCTTTCTTTGAGGATACAATTGCTAATCTGTGAATAAAAATAGGTTCTTGAAAATTTAACATAAGGCCTTAGTGAATGTTCCCAAAATTTAACTCCAAATATTTGCAGGCTACCAATGGAAGTCAAGATAACCAGCCAACAATTATGTATTGATTTGGAGCCCTAAACGTGGCCATGATCCCACAGTAGGACTTTTGAATTCCCTTCACTTGTAATTCAGGCAATGAAGTTCAATATGTATGGAAGAGCCCAGCAGGCCAGGACAGAATTTGTGTTCAACGTTGAGGAATGAGAGGGTCCCTGCTGAGCAGTGTGACATTTTAGGAAAAACATTTCTATCTCCTGACAGACAATGGTCCCGTGGATATGATACAAAGCCAATCACAGCCATACAGGAGATTACAGCAGCCATTTTGAGATCTATCCAGTGGTGAAGGCATGGTAAAAAGTCAGCAATCTGGTATAGTACAACAGATGGCAGTAGCTTGGCATCCAAAGATCCTATTATCTGCTGTAGTTTAAGTTCCTACCTTTTTAATGCATAACGTACACGATAGAGGCAAAAAGATCAGGCCTTTCCAAATTCTCATTTTGTAAAATATTGTTCTAAAGTACCTATTTTTTGAAACCCATACACCACTTTGTATCCAGTCGAATTTTGGAGGGCCAGCCTTCTGTCTACTGCAGATGTATTTAGATCATGGAGTTTAACACCTCATCACACTCACACATTTTTTGAAGGATAACACGGTTAATTGCCTGGTAGAAAATAGTTCTATTGAATCCTTGCCGAGGTATGGGTAAACTCTCAAACTGAGCTGCAATTATTTGCAGGCCTAGGGAAATTCAGGTTATCAGTAGGGGTGGGTGTAATTCGTCAAATTCCATTTAGAGTAATCATGCAGAATTACCTAAGAATTCCACACGATTACACTTGAATTACGTTACAAAAGTAATTCTGCCTTAGCACTACATCTTAGCGCAAAAATGCTACAAATATCACTAAATTTAACAGAAGATGAATCTCGCTAAATGTGCTCTTGTAGGATTTTCCCCCAACTTACTGCCAGCATTTACCACTGTTTACTTACTGCAAAATGCACCCTTGCATCCAAAATGGAAGCAAAGATATATTTTGCGCTATGAAACAGCGCTAAATGCAGCAGAACAAGAATTACAAGTGCAAGTGGCCGCTCACACTCGCTAAATGCGCTCCCACTGCAAGTTTTCTTCTGCAAATTACTCTTACTAACACGAACAGGAATAATCCCGTACATCATCTACTAGTATACCAAATGCTATTAATAATAGTAATAGTAAAACCATCAGCACTAATACTCTGAGGGGCAGATTTACAAGCCCCCTGCGCCACCAGTACGTCACTTTTCGTGACGTACTGGTGGCGCAGGGGGCTCCTCGATATTTACAAGGAGAGGAAAAGCCACCATGCGTGACTTTTCCTCTCCTTGTAAATACCGTCCCTTCACACGCAGCACTTTGCGTTGAAGGGGCGTCCATGGGTGTTGCTGTGGGTGTTCCCACGCAACACCCATGGAACAAGACACATCTCCAGATTTACGAGAAATCGTAACTCTGGAGATGCGTGTGAATGCTACGCCACCCTAGAGGTGGCGTAGCGAGGCGCACCGAGGAGAAATGTTTTCATTTCTCCTCGTTTTTCTCTTTCAATGCGTGCTGCATTCTGCAGCACGCATTGAAAGAGGAAAAGCCTGTACTGATTGTTTTTGTGCAGAAAGGTGCCCCTTCCTGCACAAAAACAATCTCCCCATGGCGCAGGCATCCTTGCACCATGGTGCAAGGGTGCCTGCGCCGGCGCTTGGCAGCTGTTTGTGCGCCAGCGCAGGGGAAACACAGGAATGCGACATATTCTTGTAAATATGTCGCATTCCTGTGCTCTGAAAGTGCCGCAGCGTGGCGCAGCCAAAGGGCTTGCAGCGCCACGCTGCGGCACTTTCTTGTAGATCTGCCCCTGAGAGTCTCTATTTATTTTACAACTATTCGTATGACTGCTATTAGATGAAAATGATTAGAACTAGCAATAATAAAATATCTCATATTGATATGTGCATTAATTAAACTATAATCTTTACTACTACTATATCTACCTATTCCCAACATGGACACATATTTACTCTTGACTTTACTAGAAGCATGTCCAGGGAAAAATAAAACGTGGAAAGCTTTGTAAATACTAATAAACACCTTACACACCCTCCTAAACACACTCTCTGCTCCTAAGAGAAGATTAACATTATTTAAATTTACATTGATTTCAATACGAGGGTGTTGCAGCCCCAGTGATTGGCCAGAATGTGTGGTGCTTGAATTACTCCAAGGCTAGGCGGGAGTACATTTACGCTTGTTTTGATACCTTTATGATTGTAATGTTAGAAGTGTAGTTTATGAACAGCAATATTCTTACTATTTTGAGGGTCTGTGTTTTGTATTGCCATATTCCTTTGAAACTACTCCTTACATTTTCCTAAACCCTTCCCATTTCCCAGTCAATCTTCCTTGCCCCTCCAGCTTTTACTACCAAAACGTATTCTTACATGTTGGAGATCGATCCCCATACCTGTAGCAGAGACCTCTGCAAAGAAAAGATAGGATAGGCAGTGGCAGAAAGTCTTCGACCATAGATTTTTGAATTTCATTTTGTAATGCATTATTATTGCTACTGTAGAACAAGCTTACACACTACAAAAGGCAGTCTTGGGAGTCTCTGGCCATAGCTTCGTGAATAGCATTTTGTAGTACATGTTCAGTACTACTGTAGTACTTTACATACTACAAAACGCAGTTTGTGAATTGACCCGATGAGTATACCTAATAAACAGTGTGAGGGATTCGAACACTTGCATTCTTTGGGCGGCTCTTTCCTATTAAGTCTGGACAGGAGATCAGCTATTACTGGTAGTGATACTGGCAAAATGTACGGATGCACACCATGTACTTATTAACAAGCTGGTTTTTGGTATAAACGTTTTATGTCTTGTATTTTACCTCCCGCATGTGCCTAAGCATGTGTAATGCACATATAATTTACTGCCATAGTCAAAGGACTCCTGGGAATGGATGACATGTTTTATTAGACAAATGGGCATTATAAAGATGTAAATACATGGGAATTTTCGATTGGGCGGAAAGCTTATTAATAATGTCCATGTCGTTGCCACAATGAAAGTTGAAGTCACTAACAGGTTATAATTTTTTTCTACAACCTGATATAACATGTTTTGTTCCATTGACACGAAGAAACGCTCATTCAAGCATATTCCAAATCATTTCAATGGTTTAATAAAACACAGGATGAGAAAAAAACCTCAAAACGTCTCAGATACGTTTTCAGCTAATTAATATCTTGCTTATGAGTCTTATACATAAAAATAACAATCCGATTGAGTGCTCTGTAAACTCATACTTATGAAATAAGAAACTGTATTTGAAACTCTAAGTAGATTGGTGATGTAAAATTCAAAGGGAACTTTTCTCTCTCAAACGAGGCAACAAATGTGTTTAGAAAGAAACGCAGGGAAGTCAAAATCCTTTCATCCATAGAGATTTCCACAGTTTTGATTTGCATTTTGCTTTATAAAAATGCCCCAGATATTGCGCATGTTGACATGTGCCAGAAAGTCTGCTATCCTCCTTCCATCCACCTTTTGTCGGCTTGAGACAGTCTGTCAGGCTGTCACTGGGATCTTGTCTTCAAGCACAGCAGGGTTCCAAACTCAGGAGTGGGAAGTCTAGAAATTGTAATATCCCAATGGAGCCCATAGGACAGTGACGTGCTACATGCATGCTATTGCTCGCTTAATCGAAACAGAACACGGGATCTTTCAGGAAGGGCAGATATCTTCTAGGGTCATATATGTATAATGTATGTAATCCGAAAAGGTGATGCAAAGTTTTCCATTTTATATACTGGCCTCGTTTGCATACACTGACATTTTCAAAAGGGGAAGAATGACATGTCTTATGTAATTTACATAAGACACTTTGCAAACTTTGAGTCATTTATGTTTCATAAAGTACAACAAAAAATCAACATTTAAAGATCGATTCAACATTAAAAGTTATATGGCTATGTAGTAGTAACAATATTCTGTCACTCACTGGAGAATATTATTTTAATCCCTTCCCTGAACTCTTACAAACTAAGGGGCATATTAGCAAGACCCACGTTAAAATTATCGCCGTTTTAGCGGCAGGAAACTGCCGCTAAAACGGCGATAATGGGCTTGCTAATATGCGTTATGGTATTCCAATAGAAGCCCAGGTTAGACGTGCAGGACATCTAACCTGGGCTTCTATTGGAATTCCATAACCAGGGCACAAGTCCTAAAAAAAGAAGTGGGGGGACGCTCCAAGTTAGGTGGTGTCACCGGAAGTGACGTCACGAAATGTAGTTCCCTCTAATTAACAAAGGTTACAAGGCGATGGGGGCAGGTTCAAAGGGCAAAGCAGAATGTTTACGTTGGAATTCGTCACCGTATTGACACTCAAAGGAGAGGGGAAATTAAAGCTGCGCTTGTTCGGTGCGTATTTATTGCCCACAGTAAATTTGCCGGTCTCCGTCTGAAATGCGTGAATACATACTGACCTTTTCTAATATACGGCCACGAGCGCCCGTCTGTCATAGTGAACGGCTCCATCAACGTGAAACAACGTTCTGTTCGCCCTGTTCGCCCTCTCTCGACAATAGGAGGTGAGGTTTGGTGAGTGCTGAGCGCGCGCGCAGGTGTAGGCTCGGGTACCGGCTCCATATTTGGGCAGGGGGGACGCCGTCCACCCGGTAAAAACCCGGAAAAATAAGTGGGGGGACGCCGTCCACCCGCGTGGTACCCCGACTCAAGCCCTGTCCATAACGCATATTAGCAAGCCCATTATCGCCGTTTTAGCGGCAGTTTCCTGCCGCTAAAACGGCGATAATTTTAACGTGGGTCTTGCTAATATGCCCCTAAATTACTTCCAGGCAATATCACTAACAGTGCCTGAACAAAGCTTCCACGCTTAACGTACATCACTTCCCTATATCTCTCCTAGACTACCACTCACGGCCTGATTTGTAGGAGTATACAAAAGAAAATGTGGTCAATTTTTAATGTCTACAGGTTTAGAGTTCCCACACTTGCAAACAAATTAATGGAAAACACCAGCCTGCCCACCACTGTTTGCGCTAAGAATTTTTGGCAAGTCTAGTGAAAGATCTGCTGCAAATTCAGCTAGATTTAGAATGAAACTCCCTCAAAAACGGCGGATTCTGTACCAAAACACACTACATAAAACCTAGGCAGACAGGGCCCTCTGAAGGTGTTTTGAAGCCATAGTTTAGGTGCATATTTACAGCCGCTTTTTGTTTACACAAAGCATATTCTGCTCCCCCCTAATTTTCTTACGATCTACATAGAGCTTGCAAGCTTCAGGATAATCTTGATTCTATACATGGATGAAAGAAGACTTTTTAAGGTGGCAAGATGGCCCAGTGGATTAGATAGTCACTGGCACCTATGTTCACCCTCGAAGTCATAAGCTTTAAAACTGTCAGAGAGAACTCAGGTTCAGACTTTCACCCTTCTGTGGTCAATAAAATGTACACCATTGCATTGCATAGTAATAATATTAAAACCTATTTGATAAAGTGTTTAGAAATGGTAAAACTGCAGCAGTGCATGATACACTTGAATAATTAACATGCTGAGGCTTATATGATTCTCTGAAAAGAAATATTTGGCACAATATAGTTGCACATTTTGCATTTGTAAGTATATAAGGAATTAACAATGCTGAAACATTGCAGAATGTATTCTCCTCAGCAATGAGGATTCAGAGTTTCTCAACAAGGGATTTTAGTGTGGGGTGGCACAAATGGAATATTTAAAACAAAATGTTAGGCCACTCACATTGACCATATGTCACAGATTTCAAATTTAACCACTGCTTTGCTCGGGGTTTGTGGAATGTACATGAAGGATTCTTTAGTGAATTTAACTATAAACTTTATGACAATTAGACAAGTAGGATTTAAAGACCGTGCCCATGATGGATTAAAGACTTTTTACCTTGGAAAAGCATCTTTGTTTCAAAATGACATTGGATCACACAAATGTCTGTGCAACTGATTATATCAGCATGATGTCTGAGAGTTGTATTTAAGTATTTTCGTTACTTTGAACCATGTACAGCAGAAATTTCAAAAATTGTTTAAGGCAAATAAGTATCCCATTAACACATTTTACCGTCTCCATTCAGCTATAAAAAAAGGAACACAATACCATTTTTCTATAATTATTATCACAAAATTAATTCTCAGAGAAAAAATTTACTTTCACATTAAAAGAGCCACGAAATCTACAGTTTAAGACAGCATTTTCTTCAAGAAGCTCGTTGCATATGAAGATGGCTGCCACTAGCTCTGTCTCGACCAAGAGCTTCTAGTCCCTGCCTACAGGTTAATAGGAAAAACTGAGGACAGCCTTCCACGGTGTGCCCTAGTAATTTTATCACCCTTACCAGTTGACAATTATTAATCAGAATTCTCCGAAAAAGAACTGAGAATCCTTAGATAGCTAAGCTCACTGTTTTACTGGTTAATTTCTCTTTAGACAGCCACGCCTCTCCTACATATCATGCTGTAACACTGGTTGCTTCATCAGAAATATTTTTATATGGTCTATGCTTCCACTGTGGAGCAGCGGGGAGATATACATTTCCTTAGGCTACTGGAAAGGTCAGCAGCACCATGAAGTGTTAAAGATCTTTCACTCTACCTCTACAGACGTCCTCCTTTGACTGTGTAGCTTCGAAATGTGGCTAGGTCAGACTTCGTGCAATTCCATTGCTATAATCAAGATACCAATGTCGTCTAAAGGATGCTCAAGGGAACAACTGGAAAACAGCCACCCACGTATCCAAATGTCCTCTGTGGACAAGGGTTCACAGAGAGCAAATTGCAAAACTAGATCCTGTTCCCGAGCAAAGAACAATATTATCACATCAGAAAATCAGTCCAAAAAGTATCAATCCAAATCCTGTATTTTAGTATTCTTCTTTATTTTCTCATCCTGTTCAAAGGCCATAGGTATTTTACAGATGGTTCATATCAACAAATAGGCGTAGCTGATGTAGCCAGATGTAGCCAACACGTGTTTCGTCTTGGGTATATCGCCCATCGACCTCCTCAGGGCAGTCGTTAATTTCAGAACAGGTCCGCCAAAATCCAGGCTAAGCCTGTAAATAATCCCATTCAGCATGGGTCTTAGTGTAACTTGTATCCCAGGCGGTACGATAAGGAGTATAAGCGTATATCTCAATGTAACTTGTATTCCAGGCAGTACAGTAAAATGTATAAGTATGTATCGCAGCTTGGAGAGTACTGCCGTCGGAATGAAAACCGGCTCTCCATTGTCACAAATCTCATGCTTGGGTCCCAAGCTAGGTCGTTGAGGATGTTTAACACATGTTTTGTATCCCTAGTATACAATGGGAGGTTAGTCACATATGTTTGCAGGAAGGTGTCCACAAACTCAGCGATCCTCTCAGTAGGCCCCCCAATTCCGGATATAATCGGCCTACCCGGTGGGGTGGCCATGCTCTTGTGTATCTTTGGGAGCGCATACATACAGGGGTATCTTGGTTTATCCGTCCTTAAATAGGAGTACTCATCATGAGATAGAAGGCCACGTTCGCACCACCTTTGTAGATCAGAGTTGATTATTTTCACTATTGCAAACATAGGATTATTGTCAACCTTTCTGTACCATGTCTGGTTGTTTAGTTGTGACATGATTTCCATATCATATTTGATTTTGTCCATCACAACCATATTGCCTCCTTTATCGGCTTCCCTCACTATGAGGTCTGTGTCTCTAGATAGGGTCTTCAGTGCCTCCTGTTCTTTAAAAGTCAAATTACGTGATCGGGGTACATAGTTACTCACGAGCATATGCCTGTCTCACTTATCTATTTCCATATTCTCCATCTTATGGAAAAGGTCAATGTTGTTTCCACTGGTGAGTTGTGGGGTCCACCTTGATTTACTTTTAAGGCCACTGTCTATGCTCAAATTCGTACAATGTTCTAAGTCAGATATAACATCAAGTACATTGACCAGTGCATTGGCATCCTCATTCAGTGATAACAAAGTGGTCACATTATAGGCATCCTGAATCGACAATTCCCCAGTAATGGTGTCACATGTCTTAGATACAACAGGCTTTGGATTGCTTTCAAAAAACTTTTTTAATTTTAGCTGTCTTATGAACTTGAACACATCAATTTTAACATTAGTAACATCATACAACCAGGTCGGACAATAATTCATTCCCTTTTGTAGAGCCGTGCTTAAATCTTTAGACAGTACCTTACTGGACAGATTGACCACCTGTACTCCTCCCACCTGCTCACTAATTATTGCCTGTTCTTGTTCCACGAGGGTGTGTGTACCCTCTCTCTTTCTTCTGTTTCCTCTTCCTCCTCTCTTGCCTCTCTTTGTTTTCCTTTGTTGTCCTGTTTTGGTCTCATCTCGTTCCCTTTGTTGCCCATTCTGATCCGTTGCACCTCCCTTAAAAAAGAATTATCAGGTAGTGCTGCCAACGGACCTCCACTGGGACCCTCATCCCCACTGCTAGAGATGTTGCCAGAAGAGCTGGCACTAGTGCCACTGATTGATGGTGTTCTATTATCTATTCTGGGCTGATCTTTCCTGATTATGTCATCAAATCTTTTGGCGAATGTAAATATCCTACCATTCGCATAGTCTATTTCGTCCCGTTTAAGTTTGCGGGCCTTGCGTTGTTTAATGTCATCCTCGTATCTAGATAGTATTTCCTCCAAGATAACATAATTTTTCTTTGCGGCTCGACCATACTAAGGTCAGCGATCTCTTTCTCTAGGGTGTCCACTTCCATAGCTGTTTTTGTGACTTTACGGTCAGCATTTTCAATCAGAATATTCATTAGTCTGATGCTGTTATCATTGAGCTCTTTTTCCCATACTAGAAGTAAATCTGCCTCTAAGTCGTCGTACGTGGGGAATATTTGGGCACGCAACCCCTGAGGGATTCTATTCAATTTTATATATTGTTTGAGGGTTGCACCATCCCACCACTTGGAGATTTCAAATTTTCTCAGCCTTTCTAATCGTACAAATTTAGTTTTTAGTCCCTCATTTGATCTAGGGGCTCCTTGAGTGACTGCTCTATTGACAGGTAACCCGGCATGTAGGTTATTAAATAGATCCTATGCGATCTTCTCACGGTCTGATCTAGAACTCATAGTTGTACTGTATAAGCAAACAGTACATATGGCATGCAGCTAAAACCCAAATTGACAATGTAGGTTCGAAATGTGGCTAGGTCAGACTTCGCGCAATGCCATTGCTATAATCAAGATACCAATGTCGTCTAAAGGGCCTACTGAGAGAATCGCTGAGTTTGTGGACACCTTCCTGCAAACATATGTGACTAACCTCCCATCGTATATAAGGGATACAAAACATGTGTTAAACATCCTCAACGACTTAGCTTGGGACCCAAGCATGAGATTTGTGACAATGGAGAGCCGGTTTTCATTCCGACAGGAGTACTCTCCAAGCTGCGATACATACTTATACATTTTACTGTACTGCCTGGAATACAAGTTACATTGAGATATACGCTAATACTCCTTATCGTACCGCCTGGGATACAAGTTACACTAAGACCCATGCTGAATGGGATTATTTACAGGCTTAGCCTGGATTTTGGCGGACCTGTTCTGAAATTAACGACTGCCCTGAGGAAGTCAATGGGCGATATACCCAAGACGAAACACGTGTTGGCTACATCTGGCTACATCAGCTATGCCTATTTGTTGATATGAACCATCTGTAAAATACCTATGTCCTTTGAACAGGATGAGAAAATAAAGAAGAATACTAAAATACAGGATATGGATTGATACTTTTTGGACTGATTTTCTGATGTGATAATATTGTTCTTTGCTCGGGAACAGGATCTAGTTTTGCATTTTGTCTTTCTTTGACTGCTTTCTTTTCACCTTAACAGTCACAACGGACAAGCTCCTGTTTCTGGAAGGTAAAAAAATCCTACCTTCCCTTTGAATGGATAGCCTCGCGACTGAACTAATTTCACCCTCCTCTTTTTCCTGAGGGGCCGCTGCCGGAAGTGGCTGCACATGAGAGCATGCAAATAGCTGTAGCCATGTACACATGTGGTGCAGCTTGCTGGCAGGTGCCGCTGCTTGCAGCGGCTCCTCTGAGGTGTGTCACCCAGAAGCAACACCCTGGCACAGACGGCAGCATGTGTGGAGAGCTCAGATGTTCCCAGTAAAGTTGAGTTCCAGACTGACTCAGAAGACCTAGCAACAAAGTCCCTGTCTCAGAAATTCCCTCAGCGATGCTCCACCCAGCATTCCAGTCTGGCAGATTGGCATGATAGCAAGCTGGGGTACTGATGGAGGTCTGACAGATTTATGAATGCCATGTAAAGACCAGAGACAATCAGTAAGGTTATGCCTTGATTAGGTAACCATCAAGAGCAAGCATCTGTGTATTTGCATCAGTGTACTACACATATTGTAAGACCTGTCACCCTTATGTTGGTCTGCCCCCAAACTTTTTGCCTCCCTTCTCCATTTTTGATGATCTCATTTTTGCTGGTCTTATAGCTCTGCACATTTTACCTCTTCTAACATATGCTAAAGTGCATATGCTCCCTCCTTAAAACATGCATGGTAACATTGGCTTATACCCATTTGGCATATTTTATTTACTTGTAAGTCCCTAGCAAAGTGGTGCTACAGGTGCCCAGGGATTGTAAATTAGATGTTACTAGTGAGCATGCAGCACTGGTTGTGCAACCCACCTAAGTAGCCAATCCAACATGCTTCAGGTCTGCCATTGCAGACTTTGTGTGCAGTTTTAAACTGCAATTTTGATCTGGCAAAGTAAACCATATATCAGGACCAAACCTTCCCTTTTAATACATATAAGTCACCCCTAAGGTATACATGGGACTGTCCGAAGTGCAGGGTGTAGTGTATTTAAATGGTAGGAAATGTATTTTTAAGTGTTACATGTACTGGTAGTGCAAAAATACCTGCATTCGTTCGGATTGCAACGTGCTACAGGAAGCAATTCTGACTTCCGGTTTAGGCTCCAATCAGCTGCTGGAGCAGCTGATCGCTCACCCTATTTAAACCGATGCCTCTCGCCTCGCGCAGCGGACGCGCTTGACGAGAGACAGACAGACGCTGACATTTAATAGTGGAGCGCCTGGTAAAGGGCTCCGTGCTCGCCTCATATTACTTGAAGCACTGTTTTAATAACCTCACTTAATTTTGTATGTTGCACTCGCCTTGAGAAACGTTTCATTCTGCTTTTAAATCACTCACCTACCGCTCCTATTTGCACAGGGTCCCCGGTCCACCGCCGATTATTCGGATTGTGTGGAGGGATTGCAACGTGCTACAGGAAGTAATTCTGACTTCCGGTTTAGGCTCCAATCAGCTGCTGGAGCAGCTGATCGCTCACCCTATTTAAACCGATGCGTCTCGCCTCGCGCAGCGGACGCGCCGCTGGCGCGCCAAAGGCGCGCCAAAGGCATGCACGTCTGCGCCCATCCGCGGCCGGATGGGGCCTGGGGCCAGTCCCTATGCCCAAATCCACAGCGACCGGATCACTTATTCTTGCTCAACACTCCAGGCCCTCAGGCCCAAGCTAGTCCCGCACTGCCCACCTCTCACTCCCGACACAGATCCCTCAAATTGTCCCGGCTGTGGATACTCCCTTACACCCCAACGCAATTTGAAATCTACTTGTCGTAATTCTACTGTAATGCCTACCTTGACCAAGAAAAAAAAGGATATCCACTCTGAATTCACTTGTCGTAAATTCTACTGTAATGCCTACCTTGACCAAGAAAAAAAAGGATATCCACTCTGAATTCACTTTTTTTAGTCTTAATTGCAGGTCACTCCCAAAACATAAGAGAAATATTTTTGATCTCCTTACTGATTCGCAACCAGATGCCATTTTTCTAACAGAGACCTGGCTTAATGAGAGCTCCGGACCTGATATTGCGCACACTCTTCCCCCTAACTACACCTATTTTGGTAAGAACCGTGCAGATAGGAGTGGAGGAGGCATAGCTATAATCTTTAAATCATCCTATACGTGCAAATGGGATGATTTAGGCCTCAAGGACTGTGAAGCCGGTCTGTTTAAACTCTTACTGTCCCCTAATTTCACTCTGTCCGGGACCCTAATCTACCGCCCCGAGGCCGGGCGGGACCTTGGGCAGCTGCTCTCCCCGATTTTATTGCCCCCCTATTGCTAGAAGCCTCTAACTTCCTGATTTTAGGCGACTTGAACTTACACTTCAATGAAGCCTCCTGCAACATTAGCTCCACGCTCATTACCGATTTGGCCGCTATGAATGTCTCTCTTCACAACTCAGGCCCCACCCATAAGGCAGGACACCTATTGGATCCCATTTTCTCCAACCTTACCTCTATCTCTTGTAAGCCTGCTATTCCTATTCCTTGTTCTGACCACTTTCTGGTGGAATTTAAGGTCAAACAGGAACGGCTCCTTAAGAATTCATCTCCTCTCTCTGGGCCAAGAAACGGTAGAAATTGGAAAAATTTAGATGTAAATGATTTGAACCTTCGTATGAATAACACCATGCCGCTTACTTCAATAACTAGCATAGAGGAAGATGAGGCAATCCATAAATGGCTAACCTCTTCTATTGATGCTTGTCTACCATTGTCTAACAAAAAAGTGGGTCACCATCGCCCCCCAGCTCCTTGGTTTTCAGAAAAACTTAAAATAGAAAAAACTAAATGTAAAAATCTAGAAAGACAATGGCGAAAAAACTACGAGCTAGATAAAAAAAACACGTATAAATTAGCTTTAAATAGCTATCACTCCATGTGCAACACGGCTCGCGCTGAACACACCAATCACACTATTTTACGTTCACAAAACTGTCCCAAAGTTCTGTTCAAAGTAGTGAAGGAACTATCTGGTACCAACTGTCAACCTGAGCCTCCGGGTCTCAACTCTAAACAGTGTGATGATCTGGCGGAATTTTTTGTGGGCAAAATTGATAAAATCTACTCGGATTTTAACAAACACACAACTATAACAACAAACTTGCAAACCAATGATTTGGCAACACTATGCCTCCCACAAGAAGTCGTACAAGTGAACAATGACATCCTGCTAGACAAATGGACTCCTCTTGACATCTCTGCTTTCCGCAGTATTCTCACGAGCATCAAATCTGGCTCCTCCAAGGATCCGCTTCCCCCCTCTGTGCTTCAAAAACTAGACCTCCCTATACTTACTATCATCATGGAGCTCCTCAACGCATCACTATCTGAAGCTAGAGTTCCAGTGGCCTGCAAACATGCGATGGTACTCCCTTTGCTTAAAAAAACCAACTCTGACCCCAAGATCCTTTCTAACTTTCGCCCCATCTCCCTGCTTCCTGTTTTCTCCAAGATCCTAGAAAAACATATCAACTTCCAGCTGACGAAGTATGTTGAAGCACAAAATATTCTACATCCGTCTCAATCGGGCTTTAGAGCAGGTTTTTCCACAGAATCGACACTTCTGGGAGTCACTGAGAACATTCGTCAACAGGTCGACAAAGGAGATACGGTGGCTCTTATTTTACTTGATCTAAGTGCCGCATTTGACACTGTTTCCCACACTTCGCTTATAAATATCCTTCAATCTAAGGGCATTTGTGGTACGGCACTTAAATGGCTGTCTAGCTTTCTATCCAAAAGGACCTTTTAGGTCTTCTCCTCTACTGCTCATTCCAAGACTCAGGTTTCCCCATATGGAGTCCCTCAGGGCTCCATACTTAGCCCATTGCTTTTCAACATCTACGTCAGCCCTCTGGCTACGATAGCAGAGCAAGCAGGGCTAACAATATATTCTTACGCGGACGACACCCAGTTGATCTTTTCGCTTTCCTCCAAGGAGACTTCAAAATCATCCTCTCTCCAGACGGGGCTAAAAAAGATCGCTGATTGGATGCATTCAAACAAACTAAAACTCAACGGTGGGAAAACCGAACTCCTCATCTTCGGTGGTAATAAAACTCTCTGCGGCCCCCAACATTGGCCACCGCAAATGGGCGATCTTCCGCATCCATCACAATCGGCCCGTAACCTTGGCGTCATTATTGACGACCAATTGTCTATGAGGCAGCAAGTGATCAAAGTCGCCTCCACTTGCTTTGCTATCCTGAAGTGGCTTAGGAAAATTCTCTGGATGCTTCCCTCCGCTACACAAAAAACTGTCATCCAGGCCTTGATAGTGTCCAGGTTGGACTACGCCAACGTGCTCTACCTGGGTGCTAGTAAGGAAGTACTCCGTAAGCTACAGGTAGTCCAAAATTCCGCGGCAAGACTGCTTTGCCAACTACCCAGAATGGCCTCCACTTCAGGGGCTCTTCGAAAACTACACTGGCTGAGAATTGACAATCGCACCAAATTTAAATCCCTTTGCTATATGCACAAAATAAACATAGGCTCAGCTCCCTACTATCTAAGTGCCTTGGTGCACCATTATCGTCCCTCACGCTTACTACGTTCCTCCAATCAATTAAAATTCCAGGTACCCAGGATCAAATGAGCCAGAATGGGAGGACGTTCCTTTGCCTACCTACCTCCTTCCCTTTGGAACTCCCTTCCAATGCATCTCCGCCTTAAAAAACACTACCTCAAATTCCGCAAAGAACTGAAAACGTGGCTTTTTAATCAGTAGAACCTTTATTAATAGCTTTGACCTTTTCTCTCGCCTTGTATGTCCGTAGGCGCCGGGAAACCTCCGGGTAGCTGTGCGCCATATAAATCTAATAATAATAATAATAATAATTCATTTTTCACTACTGCAAGGCCTACCTCTCCCATAGGATAACATTGGAGTTAACTTATTACATGTAATAATCTGTAATTTCCAAATGGGAACAGGTGACCAGTTCATGTTTGGTGTCTTTAGAATCATAATGATAAACCACAACTTAGGATGCTATTGGATTTTAAATTACAATTTTGAAAATGGCCCTTTTAGAAAGTTGGCATTTTCCTGCCTTAGTCATTTCATGCCTGCAGCCTGTCCCTGGGTCACATGACTGGGTGTAGCTGACATTTGAGCTTTGTGTATTCCTCCTAGAAAGCCACACAAAATAGAGAGCTTAGTTGTGCCTGGATGGGCCATCACTGGCAGGATGGGAGGGAGGAGCTGGGCACAATCCCACTTACACTTGAATAAGCTGTGTCCTGCCTCAATGGACTGCATACCCTTGTAGTAATCTGGAGCCAGAAAAGATAGGATGCCTGGGGACTTGAAAGAGTATTTTTTAGAAGCTCCCCCCACCTTCCTAAGTAAGGGTACCAGGTTGTTGCAAGCCACTTACCTGAACTCCAGGCTGTTACAATAGGGGGGGGGGCATTAATCCTCAAATCCCAGTGGGAACTGATGTGGCAGCAATGAGTATGTACTCTGCTTCCTCGTGAGTTCCAAAGGAAAAGGGGGGTTGGGAAGAGAGAGAGAAAGAGAATACCGGCTTCCAATACGAGGAGTCTGCAAGACAGGACTGCTGGACTTTGGACAGCATGTATTGCTGAAATTATTGTAATGGTTTTGGTCTGCAATAAAAGAATTACTGAATTAGTTCTGTTTTCCAATATGGTTACTATAGCAAATGCATATACATGAGTCTGTGACATACATTACTAACGAGCAATGACACTTAATCTCTCTCTCTTACGAGTGGTTCCTGACCAAACCAATTACGTGTCTATTTCAATGTCCCAAGGTACAATGAACAATGAATACTCTGTCTGTGCTTTTACAGAGTTTGCAATTCCCTAGGCACAATTCACACTCTGTGAATGCCATATATTTGAATAAATAAAATTTGTGATGCTTGCAATCCGCCTTTAACTCTCAGTCTCTGTTAGAATTATTTTGCCATGGTGCAACTAGTAGAGGAAATACATCTTTCCGTGAAGGCACGTTTTTGTTTTCTGACGTGTACCTTGTACTACATGTAATGGTGCAGGGCCCTAGGCCCTCATGCATGCTAATGACTGGACACAGTTAGATAGATGGTAGAACTGGCCCAGGGCACGTGCGCCCGGCCCCTTTTATTGGCAGGGTCACATGTCCAGTGACGCCTGTGCTGGATGGGTGTGGAGTGGTGTGTGAGCCAGCCCTCGGGGAGTGGCTGGTGCTAAAACAACTAGAACAGTGATCAGCAGATCACTACATCCCTCCCAAACTTTATTCAAACTGGAAACAATAAAGTCCAACCTGGGGAGAGAATAAACAAGTTAAAACAACGCAACAGAAACTTCCGCTGAGTCTCTTTAGCTGCCTGCAAAGCAAAGATGATGGTATGGCAGAAGCTGGGACCACCAGTTCTCTTTGGCACAGTTCATGGGTGCTCTGCGGGTCCGGTCTTCATTCGACTCTGTGCATGGAATTTGTCCTCACAGCCCTTCTCTGCATCGCTCTCGTGGTGACGAAACAGGTAGAGTAATGGTGGATCGGATGGATGTTACTTTCCACCAATCAGTCCTGGTTGTCGTGGTTTCTCCACACAGGCAGCATTGCTTCGCTCTACAAATGGTGGAGTAGTTGCAAGACCTCCCTCTCACTAGGATGCCCCTCTCGCAGGTGTTCCCCTCTCACGGGATGTCCCGGAGGCCCTCCTCACCAGGCTTCCACTGGAGTGGTGCACTTCACTGTGCTGCTCCAACGCACCCTCGGGATGTGTGGAGGAATCGCTACGAGTCCCACCTTCATGCCCTTAGCTCCACCTGAAGGATAGTCCTCCCGGGATCTGCAGAAGAGCGGCTGTGGATCCATCTCTCGTGGCGGGACCCGCTCTCACCGATGTCCCTGAGGCCTTTGCCCCTGGGTCGACACGGTCTGGTGTGGAGTGGTCGGATCCTCTTCTTCAGGACGTCCGAGCAGTCTCACCGTCCAGTCTCTCGTGCGACCCCAAAGGTGGATGTCACCAATGGTCCAGCCTGCTCGCCTCCGCCGTCACCAGGTGTTCTGAAGACTCGTAGATAGATATTTTCTCCCAGTGCCACCGATGTTCTCCAGGCCCTGTACTCCATATGCTCTGATGTTCTTGCACTTGTCACCTTTGCCTTCTGGTGTGCGAGTTGGCAGATCACACACTCCTCTTGTCTTCTTTCTTCTTGTTGAGATTTCTTCTGCATTTCTGTGCAGTGGCGTCATGCCACTCCAATTCCTCCTTCTTGTTCTTCTCTTCACGACGCGGTCTCATCTCATCTTCTTGCTCGTCTTCACTGACCAGGCCTCTCCGTGTGGCGTGTACTCCACACGTGTCTCCCTGGTATTGTCCTACCCCTAGGACAATGCCTTCTTTTCCTTCGATGACCAGACCTGATGTCGCGACCTTCTTCTTGTCAATGCTCATGCTCAGTCTTCATTCTTTTCATCCGGGTCTTTCTTCTCTGACCACTTCTTTGGTCATCGTCACTCTGACCTCTTCTCAGGTCACTACCTCTTTGACCTCTTCTCAGGTTGACGCTTCTTCAACCTCTTCTCAGGTCACCGCTTTTCTGACCTCTTCTCAGATCACCGCTTTTCTGACCTCTTCTCAGGTCGCCGCTTTTCTGACCTCTTCTCAGGTCGCCACTTTTCTGACCTCTTTGCCACTTTTCTGACCTCTTCTCAGGTCACCGCTTTTCTGACCTCTTCTCAGGTCGCCGCTTTTCTGACCTCTTCTCATGTCGCCGCTTCTCAGGGTGAGTCACGCCGTGTGACCACCTCGCTTCCTCGCTCTCAAGCTCCAGCCTGTACCGTCCGCGTCTGGGTTACATCTTCTGTGCAATGTCACTTTGTGCGCTCTTTGCTTGTCTTCCACTTGCGGTGGCCTCCTCTCACCACTGGGAGCGCATGCTGCTCACTTCCTCCATTCTCCAGGGACTTGCTGCCTTGGGGCTACTGTCCTGTACTCCGCCTGCTGTCCACGTGCAGCGTTTCACTGTCGTCCTTACTGCTGCAGTGCCTACCTGTGGCCACTAGGCGTCACTTCATTCCTTCACGCAAGCCTCAATGCCCTTTTACCTCTATTGATCTTTGCTTGCCAGTGTCCTGCACAATACTCGCTGGGGTGGATGCAGTATTCCTTTCAGGGATCCTTTGCTGAATTGGGGGATAATTCTCTCTCTCCCTGGTTTTTTTTTTTCTTTGGAGCCTTCATCTGTCATTCTTTTGAAATGGGATATTAGCTGCCATCCCTTTGGCCCTGATTGCAGGCTACAACAGTCAGCCCTCCGTTTGCTGCAGGCCTGTGCCTTTAACCATAGTCATTTTTCTTTTCTTGAATGCGCTACCGCACAACGGCCACTAGATGGCAGTGTCGCATTAGACCTCGGCCCCAGCAGCTTCCTCGTTGCTGCCGGCCTCTTTGCTTTCACTTTCCTTTGCCAGTCTCAACAATTACCGGCCTGCATCGTGGTCCATTCAGGGCTAATCCTGTAGATTTGCCTGCCATACGCTCCATGAGCAGGGGCACTTTCCGTGAAGGCAGCCACCAGCGCCTATCCTGCGGGAGAAGCTCTGGCCGGGCAGCAGAGTCTCCCTTCATCTACCGGTAAGTCTTTATACTCTTCACTGCGGGCGGCGTAGGGGGAGGATGAAGCACACAGGCTTCCTCGGAGTCTTTGATTGCGCTGCTTAAACTACTCTTCATTATTTCACTGCAGCGAACAGCCCTCCACGCTCTCTTACTCGCTCCCGCCCCTCGCAGCAGGCACTCTTACCTCACGGGCTGCATGGGGGCAGGGTGGCTGCTTACAATGTTCTCTGGTGCATGGTCTCACCTCCTGATGGCGGTCTGAGGAAAGAGCCAACACCACCTCCTCTCGCCGGCAGTGAATTGTTAACTTCACTGGTGTTGGGCCTCACCGCATGCCAGCACCGGCCCAGCCTTGCCCCTTCTTCACCGGCTTCCACAGGAGTGCAGGCCGCATGCCGGGCCTTTCCTCCGTTGCCGGACACACGCTCGCTTCGGCTCCGGACTGGGCACTATTGCTGCAACATGCGGCGGAACCACTCCTTCCTGATAGTGGCAATTCTGCACCACTGTCCATTTAGGTCGGCCGCGGGCCGCATGCTGTCTCTTCTCTCTACTCCACCCCACCACCGCAGCTTCACCTTTCACACGCTGCGCGGGGGTGGGGAGGGGTTAGCGCTACTCCCGGAGACTGCTTACTTCATTCTGGGCATTGGGCAGAGTTCATCTTCCTCGCGGGGACGGGGGAGTGGGCAGCTACTCCACTCTCCATCCTCCTGCATTAGGCTCTCTTCGCTGCCCCCGATGGCCCGCTTTCAGGGCTCACCTTACGCCCGATCTCGACTCCAGCCTCTCTCACCTCATGGTAGTCAGCGGTGGCAGCCAGCAACTTGGCAGTCTGGCCTTGCTCGCCTTGCACCTCTGCCATCACGGGGCTCGCTTCATGCCGGATGGCTCAGCAGCAGGTTCTTCATTGCGCGGTGGGCTCCCGCCGCCTCACCTTCACCCCGGGGATCTTCACACGTCCCGCGGGTACTCCGATTATTTTTACCTACTGCAGGGGGTGCCCTCGACACGGGCAGCACACATCCCCCCTTTAACCACCTAACGAGGCGGCTGCACACGCGGGATGAGCCCGCTCGTTGCCAATGTAATGGTGCAGGGCCCTAGGCCCTCATGCACGCTAATGACTGGACACAGTTAGATAGATGGTAGAACTGGCCCAGGGCAAGTGCGCCCGGTCCCTTTTATTAGCAGGGTCACATGTCCAGTGATGCCTGTGCTGGATGGGTGTGGGGTGGTGTGTGAGCCAGCCCTCGGGGAAACAACTAGAACAGTGATCAGCAGATCACTACACTACACTACACACAATAACAGAAGCGCACTTGTAATTGCTGCTGAAGAATAACCATTAAATAAAGGAGAGCTTTTAAGTTCTACAAGCTGACTGAAAGTCTCTTTTTACCTTGTATGGGCGATCAAATGTGGGCGAATTGTTGTGGGAGCCTGGCCATAATTCACCTTTACTTGTGCTCTTTCTTTTCAGGAAATACGGGATAGCAGGCAGCTCTGCGGGAGCCGGAAGCCAGAGAGCCAAGCCGATAACAATCGGGGAAACCTGGGAACTCAGCAGGAGTCAGGTAAGTAGGGCCAGAAACGAACAAAGATAAGCGGTAACTGCAAGCGCAATGCAGCTTTAAATAGACACAGATGTACATGTGTCTTGCTGTCAGTTTGAGCCGCACATTGGGGAAATGAGAAATTACTAAACCAAATGAGGTGGCACATGTTATTCAGAGTTTTTTGGTTCTTTCCATGGTGGTACGATGCATCCATTAGGCTAATGAGGTGTAGCACGTTCCTCACGGTGACAGTTAGGAAGCTGCACGTTTCACGGATTGGAAGTTGGCACGAGATCCACAAGTTGCTCACTCAGTCCATGGACAAACAAGCATTGGCTACTTCAACATTTGTAATACTAACTCTGAATGACATAAATAACAATGTAACCAGGGGCACCAATGAGGCAAAGTTAACATCATAGAGTGATATATCAAGATAGCACCATGATTACCAAGCAACATCAGAGTAGTTATCGTGCTTGAGTAGTGGCAAGTGAGATGTTACCCATAACAGTTCTCCTCCCCCAAAGGTTGCCTCACCGGACGGGGCTTAGCGGAATTCAACATATGAAAACACTGTATTAGGTGAGGGGCATGAATGAAGGATGCAGGATCCAAAGAGCATTCTGATGGATCACACCATTTCCAGTCGATCAAATAAAAAAGCCTGCCATGCATGCGTTCAGCATCTAAGATGCGGCATACCTCATATTCCTGATTGGCCATTGACTCTAACAGGATGAAGTGGAGAATCTGATCTGGTATTTCGGTGGTAGGTTTTCAGAAGGGAAACATGAAATACCAGATGTATGGTATATTCGGGGGTTAGCTGACGTCAAACTGTAAGAGGTCCGAAAACTTGTGTGATCTTGAATGGGCCTAAAAAATGAAGTTGTGCTACGGTGATATTACGAGTGGAGAGCCAAACGTGATCCCCAACTTGATAAATCAGTTCAGGGCTCCTGTGTCTGTCTGCCTGCAGTTTCATTTGGATCTTGTTTTTGGCCAAACTGTATTTCGCCTTCCACTGAATATCTTGTAGGACACCTAGATGCTCAGTGACAGAGGGAACAGAGGATGCTAGAGTTGATAGAGTTACTGGAAGGCTACGAGGATGGACACCTGTGAGAAAGTAAAATGGGCGAGCATCCCAATCGGAGTGGACTGTATTGATATAAGAAAATTCCGCTAATGAGAGAGCCTGATCACATGCACTTGTCAGCATGGATAGGAAACACAGGAGGGTTTGCAAATGGTGTCGCTATTCTGTAAATGCTGTTTTAATTGCTAATAATTCTCTTTCCGCAGTGGTGTAATTTTCTTCTGCTTGAAGCAATTTCTTAGAGTAAAAGACTACAGGATGGAGGTGTCCTGTTTGTGGATTTTTTTGTGGTACACACCTACCAGAGCAAATTGGAAAGCATCGGTTTCAACATAAAATGGTTGATCTGGGTCTGGATAATCCAATATGGGTGCAGATGTGAAACTCTGTTTGAGGGTGGTAAGAGCCTGCTCTGCTGCTTTAGACCAGATAAATGGTTGTCCTTTCTTCAGCAAAGTGGTTATGGGGACCACTATTTTAGAAAAATGTGGAATAAAGCGTCAGTAAAAATTGGCAATGCCAAGGATTTTTTGAACGTCTTTACTGATGTTGGAGTTGGCGATGAAATAATTGCGTCTACCTTATTTGAATCCATGGTGATGGCCGTGTGTGACAAATGGTACCCAAGGAACTCTACGGATGTTGCATTAAAGGTACATTTTACTAACTTAGCGTACAGGGAGTGTTCACGTAAGTGCTGTAAGATGTCCCAAACATGCTGGTTGTGTTCCTGTTTATTCTTGAAATATATTAAAATGTAGTCTATGTAGACGACAGCATAGATGTAAAGAAAATCATGCAACACCTCGTTAATAAATTATTGGAAGGCTGCCAGGTCATTACACAGCCCAAAGGGCATGGCATTTGGCAATATATTCAGATAGCCCAAATATTGTCTAAAAGGCAGTCTTCCATTTGTCTCCATCTTTGATACGGATCAAGTGGTAAGCGCTATGCAGGTCTAAATTGGTGTATATATTGGAACCAAAATCTTGATCAAGCAGGACTGGTATCTGTTAGAAATGGGGGTCTCTAGTTGGCAAGGGCTTGCACCTTTGTCCAAGTAGGGACCCTTCTTCCTAGTCAGGATAAGGGAGTTACACTCCTAAAATAACCCCTGCTCACCCCCTTGGTAGCTTGGCACGAGCAGTCAGGCTTATCTTAGAGGCAGTGTGTAAAGCATTTGCACATAACCAACAGTAATACAGTGTAAGCACTACAAACGGACACCACACCAGTTTAGAAAAATATCCAATATTTTTTATATACTTAAAACAAGACCAATACGATAAAAATCCACAGTACAGTACTTTTAAAAATCTTCAGTTATCACAGTATCCTTAAAAACAGTTCCTTAATGTCGATAGCTCCGTCCGGGGCATTCACAGCGTCGTGAACAAACAAATCCAAACAGTTCTGGCTGACCGCAACGTCGCGGGTCAGCTACGGTGTCGGGAAGACCCGCAAACAGTAACTTTCAGAAACGCATGGCGTCGATGACCTCCTGGTGAGCTTCCGAAAACACAGCGTCCGCAGGCGTCAATTCCGGAGGTCGGTGCAGGCATCGTCGGGGCCCTCGAAGTCACACGCGTTGCAGATCGATCTCCTCTCTGTTGAAGTCAGGAGCGCTGGCGTCGGCAGGCGTCGGGTGTTGCGGTGTGAAGTGAAGCGGTGCGGCGTGCGGTGCCCTCAGGTCACGGTGCAAGCAGCGGCTCGGTGGCGGCATCAGATGGCGTCGTCGGTGAGGCCAGGGTCACGGTGTGAGGTGAAGGCGGGGCTCGTCACGGTGCTGGCAGGTCAAGGTGCAGCAGCGGCATCGTCGTTGCTGAAGCACTGTTGTCGGCTGACGAACTGGAGTCGATGGCACCGGCGTCGGTAGGCCAAGGCTGCGGTGCGAGATGAGGGCGGTGCGTCATGTAACTGTACGAGCGGTGCCCTCGAACCACAGTGCAAGCAGCGGCGTCGTCGGGTATACCAAGGCGTCATCGTGAAGCGAGGCAGTGCGGAGTGCGGTGCCGACAGGTCGCCGTGCGAGCAGTGGCTCGGTGGCAGCGTCAGCAGGCGTCGTCGGTGAGACTAGGGTCGCGGTGCGGCGGTGCGGCGGTACCCTCTGCGGTGCCTTCAGGACACGGAGTCGGCAGCGGCGTCGTAGACGGCGTCGGGCTTGAAGCCTTTGCTGTTCCTGAGACTTCTTGAACAGGGGGCAAGCTCTACCTCAAGCCCTTGGAGAAACTCACAAAGTAGATTGCAGAAAGTTCAGTCCAGTCCTTTCACTGCCCAAGACAGAAGCAGCCACTGCAGGCAAACACAGCAAAGCACACAGCAAAGTGGTAGTTCCTCCTCACAGCTTCTCCAGCTCTTCTTCTTGGCAGTCTTCTTGGTCCAAAAGAGTTCTAAAGTTCTGGGGTTTGGGTCCCCCTTTTTATCCTCAATTTCTCTTTGTTCTCTGGAGGCAGAGAGGCCTTTGCCTAGTCCAAACCAGTTCCGGTCAGTCCTGGAGCACTTTGTTGACAAGACTCCTTCTTTCCTTTTGCAGTGTAGGCCAGGGACATCAGACACACCACAGGAGGTGGAGCCAGCATTGTGGAGGGAAGGCACAGCCCTATTCAGGTCCCAGGTGCATCTCCTCCCACCCATCTACATGTAGATCTTGCTATTCAGCCCTGTGCTGACTCACCCTGTCTCCTGGAATCCCCCAGACCCTGTCACTCACACTCCAGACAAGGAATACACAACCTAGCAGAGGCAGGCTTGGATGGTTAGACAAGAAAATACCTACTTTCTAAAAGTGGTATTTTCAAACACAGAATGTTAAAACCAACTTCACTAAAAGATGCATTTTATCATTCTGAGTTCAGGCATACTAAACTCGAATTTCTACCATGTTCCCTGGGTCAGTTAGGATCATAGGATGTAATAATCAAAACTGCCCATTCTGGCCTATGGGGAACAGGTAGCCTTGCAATAGTGAAAAACGAAGTAGGCTGTATTTCACTATCAGGACATGCCACACACACCAGGGCATGTCCTACCTTTCACATACAATGCACCCTGCCCACAGGGGTACCTTGGGCCTACCTTAGGGGTGACTAACATGTAGAAAAGGGAAGGTTTAGGGACTGGCCAGTGTGTGCACTTGCCAAGTCGACATGGCAGCCCCAGGCTGCACACAGGCTCTGCAATGGCAGGCCAGAGTTCCACTTTACGGGCTGTTTGCATGGGTGGCACAATCCAGTGCTGCAGCCCACCAACAGCATTTGATTTATAGGCCCTGGCACTCGCAGTGCACTTTACTAGGGACTGACACAATAAATCAAATAGGCCAATCATGGAAACACCAATCCATAACACATTTTCTACAGGAGCACTTGCACTTTCCCACTGGACAGCAGTGAGGAAAGTGCGCAGAATCATTACACCAGCAAAAACAGAGTCAAAACCAGGAGGTCAGAAAGCAAAAAGTCAGGGGAAACACGCCAAAAGATGCCAAGTCTAACAGTATCAGATGCAAGGGATATCGATTCTTGATTGTGGCCTAACCATTCTATAATTAATACAAGCCAGTAAATCTCTAGACTTTTTGGACATGAAAAAGAAGGGCAAGAAGACTGGGGAGGTAGAATGTCTTCTGATACCATCTCCAATCGCTCAACTTAATACTTGCAAAGATATTGGTTTTCAGGTTTGGCCAGTGCGTATATCTTGCTACAATGAAGGATTGCCCCGGGAACCAGATCTATGGGACAGTCATAAACCCTATGAGCTGGTAACTGTGTGGCTTTGACAGGATCAAAAACTTCTTGAAAATCCTGATACTCCTTTGGGAGGTGGTCAGAAGGAGGAAGATGGGTTGCCTCACAATGAAGGGGTGTTACAGGACATCAAGCTTCTTGATAGCATGTTGTCATACATAAAGGTGAATGTAAGGTAACAGTCCAAGACACCCAATCGATCTTGAGATTATGATGTTCAAGCCATGGTATGGGATGACACAAAATGTAAGGATATTAATTAAATCAAAGGTTGTTTCTTCTGTGTGACCATTGTCACATACTATGGTTAATGGATTGGTGTATAACTGGATAAGGACAGAAGATGAGGCTGAGCAATCTACTGCACGGACACGTTCAGGTTCTGCCTTGGCAATGCGTGGAACTCCCAATTTGACTGCCAAGGCCAGATCAAAGAAACTTCCAGTAGCTCCTGAGTCGATGGGTACTAACAAGATCTGTCGATTCTGTGGGGAGAGTTACTCGGATGGTCATGTGCCTGGGCATGTGATTTAAGACACTAGTAAGGTATAGGGAGATCTGGAAAGTAGCTTTTCTCGGGGAGGTGTTCTCCGTACTTCCAGAGAGTGTTTGTTTTATTGCTGTTGCTCAGGGAGACTTACACTAGCTACAGCCCTTTTCTTTTTCAGTTTTATGGTGCATTCTTGTGCGAAATGTCCAGGTTTACCACAGTAAAGGCACAAATTAGCCTTACAGCAGCAGTCTTTTTCTTCAGCAGATAGAGGGCCTCTTATTCCTCCAATTTGCATGGGTTCTGGCACTTGTGCTTTCTCCTCTACTTCCTTTCTATCTGACTTTATGACCACTACTCTTCTTTCACGCCAGGGACGTTCTGATTTTCTTTCACCCAATCTATGGCCCAATTTAGCTAACAGATCAATGAATTTGGCGCAATCTTTAGGTAAGTCAACTATAGGGGATAAGCTATCTTTTAGGTCGCCCCTCAGAGCTCTGTAGAAGCGTGAGGTACGCTTCTCCCCAGGTTTAGTTTCCGTTATCAAACGGGTAAAGATGGTAATATAGGTGAGAAGGTCCTTTGAACCCTGTCGTAGATTCTGTAGTTCATTATCACTAGACTGGATGAAGACATGTTTAGCAAATAAATGTGGCAATGCTGTCTTGAAGGCAGTAAAGTCATACAAGATGGGATTATTAGTTTCTATGAGAGGAGTAGACCAATTGGCAGCAACTCCTCCTAGATAGGAGGTCACAAAAGCTACTTTAGCTGCTTCTGATGTGAATATCTGAGTCATGAAGGCAACAAATCGTGAATTATCTCCAGTGAATTCTTCTGGATTGGCCATTGGAAGTAGAGGTTGTAACCGTGACATGTAAATTCCAATCAGCTGGATTGGTAGGGGCTGTAGTAGGTTGTGTGAAATGTTCACCGAATTTAGGGGGATTGAGGACACCTCGCCAAAACTAACAGGTGAATGGTCTGGGAGAGAGTAGCTCTCCATCCCCCCCGGCCAGAGGTGTCCAGTTCTCCCCCCCACTTCAATGTCCTCAGCCTCCACCCGGTCCGTAGCACCAGAGTTGTGTTCCTGGTCAGTCCGGGTGGGCACAATCCCCCTGCCTCCTGATGTTGAGGGTCCCGCCTCATCCTCTTCTTCCTCACTAGTGGAAAGAGGTCGTAGCCGCCGGCGCACCAAAGATGTCTTGTCCTGAACAGGGTCCTGCTGTTGTTCCTTTTGGCCAGCTGAGCCCACTGAAATGTAAGACAATCATTGTCAGTGTTTATGAGCTTAAATTACATGTATGTTCACTCATCCCCTGATTTGAGTCTGACATGGACATCTCACAAGATCTTTGGTGGCTTGCACACCTGTACTGGCCAACCCTCAACTTTGGCATTCTTGTGACCTGTGTGTCCTGTCACTGCTACATGGGCAGGTTACAAACCCAGTCTACAAAAGGAGATCAGAGAGAATCCAGATGGTATTGAAAAGGTCCTGTGATATGGAGTCTCTGCACTTTTACGTCTGGACAAATGTTATCTGCAGTGTAGTATTGTATGGGACAACACAAATGCCGATTGGGGGTCACACATCCATATAGGGTCTGGGCAATTAGGTTTGCTAAGTTGTGAGTCTAACCTTTTGATATTCCCTCACAAAAGCTGACAATCCAGTGCCACATATTGGCTTTGGAGACTGATCAGGTAGTGCTGTGCACTGGTGAACAGTATTGGCTCGTTGTTACAGCTACCTGTACATGAAAAATGGCATACAAGCCACTGGGAGTAAGACGTGTGTCTGTGTACACACTTGGCAAAATTGGAAACACTTAAGAGTGAGGCAAGGATCTCAAAGTCTGTCTTGACTCCATGGCACATGATGATCTGTCTCAATCAGAACTCAAACTTACCGAAAGCAATGCAAGTCACAGCATCCAATACCCATTGGCCTCTCATACACACACTGGACAGTGTCTGTACCATTCCTCATCCAATGCACGCATCAGTTATGACTCCCTTGGTTCACTGTTAGTGGTGCTGGCAGTGCAAATTTCTGTACAAATGCAACTGTGTGGCTCAATTCCCCAGTTGTCATGATGAAACTACAACTCCCAGAATGCACTCTGCCCTGTACAGTCAATGCGCTACAGTGAGCCTTTTACTTCATGATGACTGCTGCATAGACACAGAATAGGTGAATGGAGGCATGGGACACACAATGGTACAGCTCTGTCTTAACTCACATCATACTTCCAGACACATATTGCTTATAATGCACCTACCATGTCTCTGCTGCTCATGCTTCTCCAGCTGAGCATGGAGGGTCAGATGAGCTGCACGCAGGTCCCTCCTGTACAGAGGCGAGAGGCGGGTACGATGCACATGGTGCTGGGAAGACTGGCCCAGTAGCTCCTCCGCCTTGTGCGGGGCCCAGCGTTTTAGGTCCTCCCAGCGCTTGCGGCATGCCCTTGCCTTCCTGGTGTGAACGCACACTGCACTGCAGCGCTCACCAAAGTCGGCCCATAGTCTGGCCTGCGCTGCATTACTCAGCTGGTCCTCTGGCCCCCCATATAGCTGAGGATATTTGAGTACCACCCCCTCAGCTAAGATGTCTAATTCCCTTTCACTGAAAGGGGGTGCTTTCTCTTCATAACCCATTTTGGGGGAAATAAGGTTGAAAAGAGCAGCAGGATTGCAGAGGATCTGATCTGTGAGAGAGGATGACTCAGAATGAACACAAAATGGCTGTTAACAACTTCCTGTGATGTATTTCCTGTCTCCCACTTCCTGTATGTAATTTCCTGTATGAAATAATGGGTTCCGGTTCAATCTCGGAGTTTACGGCCGGAATACGTAATTTCCGGTTGCGGAGCGTAGGGTCCGCATATGCGGCATACGCTCCGCATACGGAGAGTGCGCAGTTGTGCCGGAAGTTGTGAAATCGAACTGGAACCCATTCTTTCATACAGGAAATGAGAGACAGGAAGTGGGAGACAGGAAATACATCACAGGAAGTAGTTGGCCGCCATTTTGTGTTCATTCTGATTCATCCACAATCACAGATCAAATCCACTGCCATCCTGTTATTCTGTAGCTGAGAAACTTGAAATGACAGTGTAAGAGAAAATCATAGACATGAAACAAAAGGGGGAACAGACCATGTAATGAGATTTGGGCTGGGACAAGGGGGGGGCTGGCACAACATCACACCCCAGTTTACTTTTCTCCTCCTTTGCATTATGGTACATGTAGTCCATATTTAGTGCTCAACACAAGAGTTGTCTGTTGTGTTAAAGTAAATTAGGGGGAAGCAGTGCTGTGTATCCCAGACACATAGTGGCAGATTCAGCCAGAACATCATCACTCACGTTGTGGGCCCAACATTTGTGGTGGATTCAAATCAGTTTGGGGCAAAAACTCAACAATGCTATAGTTATGCACTTTTTTGATACAGACACCCATTGTCAAAAGGTACAGGAGGGTCTCTCAGAACATATCCATCTCATCCTCTGAGTCAATAGATTCCTTAGGGACATCCACTTCACTGATTGCTGACATCGGCACATGACCTGATGCACGGTCAATCTTTTGACTCCTGTCAACAGCTGTGGTTTATATACAGTTAGTGTGGTTTGCAAAGTAGTCTCAGGATGGAATTTTTGGACATAGTCGTAATTATCCATCTTTCATCATTGACAACACACAGCAAACCACATTTTGTCCATGACATAACAGGTTGCTCATGCGAAGAACGTGGCAACCAACTGATCACGGACTTTCATACCCTGACCTCGGTTATGTGCAATGGCCCTGTTTGCCCGGATTCAGAGCTAGCCGAGGTACAAGAGGTATGTGTAAGCCATGCATTAAAGCTATATTGTGCAAAGCACAACAGGCTAATATGATCTTGCACACGACTTCAGGGGAGTACATCAGCACAACCCCTGAACAGTCAAGACATCTGAATCGCGACTTCAACAGACCAAAAGTGCGCTCTATGATGGCTCAAGTTCGTATGTGTGCCCGATTGTACCTACGCTGAGGTACTGTGGTTGGATGTCTGTAAGGTGTAAGGAGTTGAGGGGAGAGTGCATACCCAGCATCGCCTGAGAAGGGAAGATAGGGCAATAGATTGCATTTCCATCTTAAATTTGAACAGAACATGATCTATACTTTGGTACATGCAGTGTCTGTTGAGACCGTGTATGTGGCTTGGTGATTCTTATTGTACAATGGCTGTTAATGTAAGGTGGCATTCATACATTTCGGGGCTTATTGACAAGCCCCTTGCGCCACCGGTGCGTCACTTTTCATATGGGAAAAAGTGACGTACCGGCAGCGAAAGAGGATTGTAAATAAGCCATTTCATTTGCACATATCACTCATTTTTAGTGCTTGGTACTTACACAGTAGCCACATGTTGCCAAATTCTCCCGCAGTCATCCGCCGGGCAAGAGGTGACATGTGGAATACGAAGCTGTCATGGGTACTGCCTGGAAACGCTGCATGCACATCTATGAATCTCCCACTGGCATCACAGACAGCCTGCACATTGATGGAATACCATCGGTGTTTGTTGCAGAATATGTGTGCAATACGGCGGGGTGGCTGAAGGGCCACATGGGTACAATCAATTGCACCCAGCATACGTGGGAAGCGAGAGATGAGATAAAAATCCCTAGCTGCCCTTTGTCTGTTGGCCAGTGTATGGGACATTCGTATGTGGAGGTGGGCTCTAGAATTGATGCAGATCAGTACCTGATGCAAGCACCGTGACTGGCTTGCCTGGGAGATGCCCACAACGTCACTGGTGACCCTTTGGAATGACCCAGTCTCATAGAAATGGAGAGCAGAAAGGACCTTGAGATAGGCTGGAATGGCATGGGAGCAGCAGGTCACAGAGTCAAGTTCCTCCTCCCAATCACATACCATCTCCAAGATGACTTCTGGAGGGAAACGGTATCTAGCCCTGACATATTGGCTGGACATCCCAAATAGGTTTATCCTTTGTCTTAAGATCCTCTCTACTCTCCTCCTCCTCCTCCTCCTCCTCAAGTCTTCTTGCCGCATGTTGAAAGAGTTTGTGTGTGTCTGCTCTGCTTTCATATGTGCTGCAGGGCTGGGATTGGCTGTTGGGCTGCAGTGTGTCAGCTGATGAATGGTGGGGGATGGTAGGCACTTGGACAGGTGTTTAGCATTGAGGGAAATGCTCAAACCCCCAAAATGCGGGTATTCCGGCCCGATAGCGGAGATTCCGGCCCGGATGAGGACATTCCGGCACAAGTGCGGGAATTCCGCCCCGGGTGCGGAAATTCCGCATTGGGGATTTCTTGATATGTGTTTCAGTGGTAATTCCTGACATGAGAAGAGTAGCGTGACCAATCTTGGTATGTTTGGAATAGTGGTAATAAATGCTGCGTAATGGTGTTCGCAGATTTATTATCACTATTTTAGAAATGCCACTTTTAGAAGTGGGCATTTCTGTGTGCTATGTGTCTTTGTGCCTGTCTGTTGTGTATTGCATGTCTGGCTCTGGATGACAGGGGCTGGGGAGCCGCAGTGGCTCCAGAGTGGCTGGGTAAGTCAACGCTAGGCTGAATGGGCCGATCTGCATTTGGAGTAGTGGGAGGAGTAGCACCTGACCCTGAATAGGACTGTGCCTGCCTTCTACAATGCTGGCTACCCCCCTGTGGTGTGTCTGGGGCCAGAGCCTACACTGGCAAAGATGTTCTTAAGTGCCCCCCAGAACTGGTTTGGACTGGGCTTAGGCCTGTGCCAGGGGGAAGAACAAAGATACTGACTGGTATAAGTATTGGGGCTGTGACCCTATGAAAAGGGTGAACTTTGTGCTGACCAGGACGAAGATGACTGCTGGGCGCCAGGAGGAACCGCCACAAAGGAATTCCCTTTGCTAGAGGGCCATGTGAGCTGGCCTATGAGCTGGCCTACCTGGGCCCAGCTCTGCCCCTTGTGACTTTGAGGCCGTAGCGCTAGGGGGGCGCTTGATCCCTTTGGGAGGCTAAACTTATCGTGGAGGAGAGGGAACAGCCGGTGTGCGTGTCGGCGGTCCCCCCCTTTGCCAAGTGCTGGTGAGGCACAAAAAGTTGCTACCGGAGGGAGGAGCTGTGACAGAGAAGTACTCCCCCCTCCCTAACCTCCAGCGAGTGTGCCCCTTGGGGCGAGCAGCCTGCAGGATTTCCCTTTGGCGCCTGGCTTCGCCGAGGAGAGCACGCCAGGAGGAGCGCCGAGGATTTGAGCCCAATGGAGACTTCGCTCCGTATTCTCGGGCCGTAAGGAAGTCAGGCAGCGGACGCCTGACTGTGGGCGGAGTTCCCTCAAGAGGAAGAACCTGAAACCAGGCGCCCGGCAAAGGCCGAGCGTGGTTGTGGGTGGGGCCCACTATCGTGAGGAGACAAGCAGGAGGCAGCAGAGCCTCGAGGCCTCCCATCGGCTGGGGGCCGCCGGACATCCACCGAAAAGAAGTGGAGAGGCGGAGACTTCGCTCCATGCCTTTCCGCCCAGAGGGATCTGACCGGAGGACGACTGCTGCCACTTATCTCGCTCAGCCCCCAAGGAGTGGTGAGTGGGGCTGAGCCTCTTTTTGCTTCCACCCGGGCCGTGGTGGTGACGGGACCCACAAGTCTAGCACTGTGCAGCTGCGCCGTCGCGGGCAGCTGCCCTGTTACCGGGTGGTGGGAGCATTGTTTCTGCTGCATCGGCAGCCAATGGGCCAGTTTGGAGGCCTTGTGTTGAGAGGGGCCCGAGTGCATTGTCGCCTTCCCCAAGGAGGGGGATTGGAGATACCTATACTCCACGTTGAGTGGAGAGTTACTGCCATTCTAGGGTCCGAAGTACTTTTAAAGGACCTACTGATGATGGGCAGTGATGGTGCATTGGCGCCCAGATGTATTTACATAATGTGCTATGCGGAGTACCCATGTATGCAGTGATAGTGATGCACTGCACTACTGCTGATAATGTTTACCTAATATGCTGTACTAGGTGATGTTAGGTTGTTTATGCCTAAGGTGTTTATGCTAAGTGCAATGTTACCAGTAGTTACTGGTTGTTTCACTAACTGTGAGTTCTAATGGTTATGACAGTGGCCCGATTGGCCCTGTTGTGTATATAATCCCTGTAAAGTCATACTAAGTGCCAGGTGACACCGTGTACATATGTGATTACGTTCTAATGTGTTTTATGAGTAATACAAAGGCTATTTTTGATATAACCTTGTGTGGAGTTTCTTTTGTGGTGTGTCGCTGCTGTGTGAGTGCGTTGTGCAAATGCTTTACACATTGCCTCTGGGAAAGGCCTGACTGCTCGTGTCAAGCTACCAAGGGGTTGAGCAGGGGTTATCTTCAGTGTGTAACTCCCTTGCCCTGACTAGAGTGGTGGTTTCTGCCTGGCTTAGGCGCATGCCCTAACTAACCATAAATCCCATTTCTAACACTGGTCTATAGTGCTTGTATGCGCTCTAAAGCCTGCCTGCAGAATGGATAGTACTGGGCTATCCTCTATCCAACTCTGAATCTTCCTCAGTACCTGCCTACTGTACATTTTTTGTGAACATTATCTATCTGGCTGATGGACCTGTAATTGGACGGGTCACCTTTATCCCCTTTTTTATGGATTTTGATTATTTCAGTACCCGTCCATGTGCCAGGCATCTCTGCCCCCTCGCTATAGCTTTGGAAATCAAGTTTAATATATATAGACCCATATAATTGGCTCAGAGCTATAAAGATCACCAGGTATTCTACCTAATCCTGGCTGCTTGCTGCCCCCTTCCTGGCTTCAGTCAAGCCCTTCCTACTAAAATGCCACCTATCTATTTGATGGAGTAAACCTTATTAAAATGCTGTTCCCAGATATGTGACTGGGTCTGAAAGTAATTTTCTTTTTCTGTATACGGTACCACTTCAGCGAGCAAATGCCAAAAAGACCGACCATCTTTCATTGTGGCCCCCTTGGCCAATTTGCCTCCTCCCAGTAGCTTGTAACTGAGTTCCATTGTATGATTTCCTTCCTCCCTTCTGCTATAGCATTTGGACAGCCACCTTTCACGGCGGTCAGCAATTTATGTTTGGCTAGTTTACAATCTTTATTAAACCATTTTGCCCCTTCCCGCCTCGGTGTTCTGGCCTTCGATGTTCTATAAAAATATTTCTTAACAGAGGTGATTAAATTGTTAAATATGAACATAATAGCTGACTCAGTTTGCACTTTATCAAGTAGGCTTAAGGAGGAGCAAACTTTGGTATATATAGTAGAAAGGGTTTCCTTATCTGACTGTATACTAGGCCATTTTCTCCTCCTACCATCGTTCGACGATTTAATGGGTCCACCATACAGGGATTATGATTGTCAGATAGATACAGATCCTTCTTCAACTCAAGGGCCAGGAAGTTATGATCACTGCCAATCCTGTCAATGACCACCATGTCCTGCAAGTTGGGCCATATGTTTAGATAGATCAATATATAATCTATCCTACTTCTGGAGCTTGCTCTTTTAAATGCGTAATTAGCATCTCTGTATTATTTTGTACACCCATTACATGCACATAATCCATGTGTTAGGGATATAGCTGTTACCTGCAAGGCTGCTTTAGAAATTCTCTTTAGGGGAGAGTTCAGCAGCCTGGGGATGCCCTTTCCCTCGTCTTCCTCTTGCGTGAGGTTTTGAATGAAGTCCACTGGCTTGAATGTGACATTCAATCAATCACTCAGGGTTTGTAAAGCGCAGATACTCACCCACGAGGGTCTTAAGGTGGTGGGGGCTCCTTTGAGTGCTCGGATCATCGGAAGAGTCAGGTCTTGACGTCCTTCCTGAACTGGTGCAGTGTTGGGGCTTGCCGGAGGTGGAGGGGGAGGTCATTCCAGGCCTTGGCTGCAAGGTAGGAAAAGGATTTTCCTCTAGCTCTGGACATGTAGATGCGTGGGATGGTGGCCAGAGAGAGGTCGGCAGATCCGAGGTGTCTTTTGGGTGCGTGGAAGGAGAGGCGATTGTTCAGGTATGTTGGTCCGGTGTTGTGAAGGGCCTTTTAGGAGTGGGTGAGGAGTTTGAAGGTTACTCTTCTTTCGACTGGGAGCCAGTGGAGATCGCGGAGGTGTTGGGTGATGTGGCTGCAGCGGGGGATGCCGAGAATCAGTCTAGCTGCAGCGTTCTGGATGGTCTGGAGTCTGCAAAGGAGTGTCTTGTTGATTCTGGTGTAGAGAGCATTGCCGTAGTCCAGTCCAGAGTGCGTGACAGTTTTTCTGGATTCAGATGGGATCCATCTGAACGTCTTTCGAAGCATGCGGAGGGTGTTGAAGCAGGTCGATGATACGGCGTTGATCTGGCTTTTCATTGCGAGCGATGAGTCTAATATGATTCTGAGGTTTCATGCGTTGTCTGTCGGGGTGGGACATTGAAGTCCCCAGCTATAGCAAGATGGTTACCAGTATTGGAATTTCCCAGAAAATCTGCTAGGGCCAAGAGTGTTACAGAATCAATGTTCGAACTGGAAGGAGGGTTATACACATTCAACAATCTGAATACAAATTGCCCCTTTATGGAATTGATATCAAGACCCCAGATATTCTTAGAGTCCAGGTTCAACCTTCTTATGTTACATATTAAGCTGGTCTTGATCCATATTATTGATCCACCTAATGGGAGGCCAGAAGTTGATGGTCTACCTTTAATGCTATAATTTATATAGCATGCACTGAACATAGGTTGTAAGCTATGTTCCCAGTAAGGTGCGCACCTGCGCCCCCGCGCACCTCTTTCAGCCCGAGCGCACAGTGTCCTATGTGAAGCGCGCACACAGCAGATCGCCTGAGAGAGCGATGGCATCGCCGGGAGTGGCAGGTAAGTTTCCTTTTCATGGCAGCCTGTGCACACATTCAGCAACAAGAAGCTCCTGCACTTGCTGCATTTGTTTTCTTAATGGAGCACGGCTGGGGGCTGAGTGTGGGCCATTGTTGGAAAATATTTCTGTTAATTGCAGTGCATGACAGTGCTGCGATTAACAGGAATACTTTCACAAAGGCCCACAAACAGCCCGCAGCCTCACTCTATTAAGAAATGAAATGCAGCAAGTTTACAAACCTGGCGTGTGTTTTACACGTCGTGCTTTTGAACTTGATGCATGTCTTATGGAGCGCGGCTGCGGGCTGTTTGTGGGCCTTTGTGAAAGTATTCCTGTTAATCGCAGCACTGTCATGCACTGCAATTAACAGAAATATTTTCACAAAGCCCCACAATCAGCCCCAGCCGAGCTCCATTAACAAAAAACATGCATCAAGTTCAAAAGCACAAAGTGTAAAACACACATCGTGCTTTTGGACTTGCTGCATTTCTTTTAGGTATAAGTATAAATAAATAAGTGGCCCTACATCAGAGATCCACAAGGCCCACATTGTTTGTAGCTCCTTAAAACCCCAAGAACGAGAGACATCTGTATTTGGCTCATCCATATCTTTTGGTTCTGGGAGGTACAAGTTATGGTTTTAAAATCGTTTAAATTAGAAAATGATACATGAAACAGTTTTGTCCTGGGATCGTTTTATCAGGAAGAACGGAGCGGCAGAATACGCTATACTGGAGCCTTTGACACAAATTGAAGCTAAGGGGATGCCTAAAATGATGATTGAATAAAATATCGTTACGACACGCTATTAGAATACCGAAGATTGCCGATAAATTCATCTCGGTAGAGGAACATAAGCCCAGCATTCAAAGGACCCCATTGATAAATACATGGGAGCAAAGAGGTTCCGTCATTGATGTACAGTTCTCCTAACTCCAATAAAGACTCGTGGACTATTCAGTCTTTGTCTTGACCAACTCTATCGGGGAATTTGAGATCCCACGACGTAAAGAAAGATTAAGTTTTAATTCTCGCTACTTCACAAAATTGGGCTATAGGAGACCACTACACCAAGGTGCAATGAAATCATGTCAGCAATAGGAGAGACTACTTATTAACTGTGTCCTGAAGAAGGTGGTCGTACAAACTGTCTTGTCACCACCGAAACGCGTCGATGCTTTGCTTGTTGAGAGTTATACCCAAGAAACTTTTGTGGTCCTACTTAACTATTGAATAGTGGACATTCATACGTTTGATTGATTCTTGTTGTGATAGCCACTTTATGATGTTTTTAATATTTCACTTGTCATTTGTCTCTCAAAGATTTTAAAATATTGTTTTTGTTTGCGGTACAATATTGTGTTATACGTTTGTGATTTTTTATTTCGTTTATTAATGAGATCTTTTACATGATGAAGAATTATTAAAAATAAAAGACATTTTATTATAAAATAAGAATGTTTTCGCACTTATAAGTCATAGGTTCATTTTGTGTATTTCTGCAATTGTTTTTTGGGTTCATACATGTGTGTGATCAATGTGAAGTGTTGACATGTTTGTATGAATGAATTTTGAGCAATAGTTTTTCTAAATCTGTTCCAAGAGAATTTATTCTGAGCATTATCTGCTGGGCTATCAGGAAACATCTTTGATGTACAAAACAGAGAATGTCTTGATGTTTTATAGATAATCGAATGTTCTTTAGGTTTGGTGTCCCTTGAATCACCACACTGGTGGTATTTTGTGCGTGGAATCACCATGCTGGTAATGGTTTGCATATATGCTCACACAGGTGATGTCTTGCACATGAGGTTTCCCCAGTGCTTTGTTGAGCCTTAGATCATCTTAATGATTTTTTTTTATACATGAGATCATTACAGCCCAAACATTTTTTTGCTAGTGCCCAGCACTATTGTGATATTTTGTGCAAATGATTTGCAGTTTTTGCCTGGCATTATCATAGGTGGCAGTATTCTGTACATGGGCAAATCACAATGCTCATATGTAGTGCTTGAAATTTTTACGATGGTGATATTTTGCATCTGGGATTATTCCAGCATGCTATCAACCCAGTTGTGATGTTTTGTGTCTAGGAATATTGCATTAGGAATGTTGTGTGCAATTGGTAATCCCAGTAGTGTATGCGGCTGTTTAATTTTGATGTGTATGTCGGATCTTCCTGTGGTGGTGGTTTGTACCTGGGAGCATTACATTGTTGTTTTGTGCATATGCGCGTTGTCATAGTGCCGATATTGTGTCTTGGAACATTACATTGAAGATATGTTTGCTCTTGATTTTTTGTGCCCGAGATCGTCACAAAAGTGGTACCTTGTGCCTGATGTAACCACCCCTGTGATGTATGCCTGGGGGCTCTATATAGTTATGGTGAATATTTTGAGTATTGCCACAACAGTTCCCAGACCTTAAACTGAAGAATAAGCCTTCCCCAGCGCTGAACCAAATCCGAACCTTAACTCTACCCTTCACTTAAACCAAACACTGCCCCTTAACTAATGCACACCTAACAATATTCCTTACGCTAACGTTTAGTCTGGTACTTACTACTTTCAGTGTTGAAACATTCTCAGAAATGGTAATCTCAGTCTCGATAGAATCATCTATATAATTAATGGTACATCAATGTAATGGATTCTGAGAAGTCAACCGTATCATTTAAAAAGGAAGTCAAAGTGCTACTAATGAACAAGTTCTTGCTCTAAGGCTCGTGTACTTTAGTAGCCTACCACATTAGCCCTCATATGCTGTACCATGTAAAGTATTGGACTTCTATGATCATACCCAGCCCTGAAACTCCGCCACTCTCCACTAGAACAGCGCTCGTGTGCCTGAATGCCTATGATAATTATAAATGAAACACAAGGAGATGATGGACGGAGCACTGAAAATTTTCAGACACTCACCCCCAGTCACAGATCTGGATTGAATCCATCATCGTTCTTTAGCTCACTTCGCCACCCCAGTTCAGACACAGCTATATGCAAACCAGTCTTGACCCTGTGCCTCATGGTAACAGTCCAGCCCGAACTGCCAAGCCATGTCTTCCCTGGACCGGAAACAAGCATCCTGGGACCGGTTTCGGGCTAACAGCCCTCATCAGCCAGGCTAGCTTGAATCCAGTGGCAAAGTGAGCAAGGGACCCACGTCTGGGCATACCCTGCCAACTTAGGGCTACAAAGCAAACACAAGGAGATGATGGTCGGAGCGCTGAAACTTTTCAGACACTCACCCCCAGTCACAGATCTGAGTTGGCAGGGTATACCCAGACGTGGGTCCCTTGCTCACTTTGCCACTGGATTCAAGCTAGCCTGGCTGATGAGGGCTGTTAGCCCAAAACCGGTCCCAGGATGCTTGTTTCCGGTCCAGGGAAGACATGGCTTGGCAGTTCGGGCTGGACTGTTCCCATGAGGCACAGGGTCAAGACTGATTTGCATATAGCATTGTGTCTGAACTGGGGTGGCGAAGTGAGCTAAAGAACGATGATGGATTCAACCCAGATCTGTGACTGGGGGTGAGTGTCTGAAAAGTTTCAGCGCTCCGTCCATCATCTCCTTGTGTTTGCTATGACAATTATAAGGTAGCAACAATGGTATGGCCCGAAGGGTGATGGAGAGTCGCCGCAGGCGGGGCGACGTTCCTCCGCCCTTTAAAAGGAACCGCCCCTGGGGGTCATATTAGATACAGTGCCCTGGGGGCCCAATTTGCGTGTGTGCCCATTTTCTTCACACAGCGCCGTATAATTTTAGGCCAAGCACCTGTTTGTTTTTAGGTCGAGCCTGGGCAGCGCATGTGCTGCTCTGCGAGGCATGCTGTATTGAGGTATGGCATAGAAGCTCCGCCCATTTCCCGCCCAACTTTTCAATTGGCTCCTGTTACTGTCCCTTCAAAATCGTTGCTTTTCATTCGTGAATAGGCTTAGTAGTCCCTCCTTGGTACCGCCTTGTCTGCATTTGTATCCTCTCATAACGACTGGACTTTTTACTTGTGTTGTTACACGGTCTGCTTTATCTAGTGGGTGAGCACTGTTTTCTTTAATGATCTTCCCTATTCCACCCACGATGTCGCAGTACGCCGCCACCTTTTATATCATGTCATTTACTCATGTATTGTTTGATTTCCAGTGCGGTCCGCTTTAACTATAGTGGGCGCGCTTATTTATTTAATTTACAGCGTGGTCCGCTTTCACTTTAGCAGCTGTACTTATTTATTTATTTAATTCACAGCACAACCACTTTCACTTCAGCGGCTGCGCTACAAAAGCTTTCTTTCTTCTGTATTTTTATTACACTTTGGGGCATATTCTCAAGGAGCCTTCGCCGAGTTAACAGCACTTCATCGCAGCCAAAGTTGCGATAAATTCATCGCCCCATTCACAAGCTGGTGTCAACAGCCCATAACACCAGTTTACCCGCGATAGCAGCAGCAAAAAATATCGCCACAGATGACCCCCGCAACTATCGCTAATGAGATGCAGAGTAGGCGTTCCCGTGCAAAAAGCCGCGAAAACACCACTCCGCAACATTCTCAACGACCAGCCAGATCGGCGATAAGACCACAAAACAGGCGATAAGGTGCGTTAGCAGCAGGAAATTAACACCTGCTCTGACCTGGTGCAAAGTCGGACCACAGCCTGCACCACAAAATGGAGCCCAGCCCAGAGCCACACCTGAAGGGCAACAGATGCCATGGAGCCACTGATCATGCAGCTCGGAGCCCCAACAGGGCCACAACACCCACCGCCACCACCCCCAGGAACCCCCCTCCCCGGGCCCCCCCCCGGCCAAAGACATGCCACATCAACTACACGGAATCATGTACCAAATAATCCGCCTGATGTCGCACAATCACATTTGGTGACATGCATGTGTCGTCACAAAAATGAGCATCACACATACACCTTCGATGTAACAAATGAAAATTTATTCAAAGAAACACAGAACAGAAATGAAGACACATGGTGGCTCCCCTAGGGACAATCCATAGGGCACAGCCTGCAAGACAAAAATCATGATGAGAAGGTGTGTCTTGCGCACATCAAAGGACAGAGAGAGAGCGAAGGAGAGAGAGAAAGAGAAAGAGTGGGAGCGAGAGAAAGACGGACAGAGAGGGGGAGAGAGAGAAAGACAGACAGAGAGGGGGAGCGAGAGAAAGACGGACAGAGAGGGGGAGCGAGAGAAAGACGGACAGAGAGGGGGAGCGAGACACAGATAACAGAAGAGATGGACAGGGAGAGAGAGTGCCGACAATGCGCACCCAGGCCACACTGCTCACCTGCTGCCACCGGTGTGTCTCCAACCACGTGCCGGAATGGAGTGCAGTTCACCAGGTCACACATCTGAAACAGATCCGTCATCTGAAACAGAGTCCAGATACATGAATGGCAAAGTACATACAATTGCACAAGACATCATCGCCTGTCCGCCCCTGCGCACCCAGGCAGATGCACCCCAGCCCCTCCCGCCGCCCAGCGATGCATGCCCGCCCATGCGCACCCAGGCAGATGTACCCCAGCCCCTCCCGCCGCCCAGCGGTGCATGCCCGCCCCTGCGCACCCAGGCCTCACTGCTCACCTTCCGCCCTTGGCGTGTAGCAATGAGGTCCCACCACATGCCACTGCAAGCCACATGCCTGGGGCCCGCGGACATGGCACACTCCACATCATGCAGCCCCGCTCCGCAGGCCACCAGGTCTCACATATGATTCTGGGTCTTGATTTTGCCATGGCAGAGGACATACCAGTGCACCAGGCATCATTGCAGGCTGCACACCCGCTCAGCCCTTGAGGTGTCACTAACTCTGTGATCAGGGATGCGACGCCACGTGGCGGTAGGCCCGCGCTGCCCGCTGGCTCTGGACTACACTGCAGTCCAGCAGGGCACACAAATCCTGAGCAGTCCGGAGCGCCGGGACGGGGCATCATCGCAGGCTGCACACCCACTCATCACTTAAGGTGCCCCTACCTCAGTGCACCCAAAGTCACCATCCCGTGGCGGTGTGCCTGTGCCGGCTGTAATGTATCCGGTGCCACCAAGTCTGTGTCCCAAAGTCATGGACCCTGTATGATTGGGTATCATGTTGCGGACGCCATCATATCACCTCTGGTCCTGGGGAATGTGATGTTGCAGGGCCTGAGGCCCTCATGCCTACATTAACACCACACGGATGCACCCAGATAGAGAGTGGAAATGGCGTCGAGCACGTGCGCCCGGCCCTTTTTATTGGCAGGGTCGCATGTCCTGTGACGCGTGTGCTGGATGGGTGTGGTGTGGGTGTAAACCAGCCGTGAGGGAGTGGCTGTGGCATGCTGACAACTAGACCTGTGAGCAGCAGATCACTACAGGAAAGACAATGGACATGTAGAGTTGCCGTCCCCCCCTGTGAGCGTAAGCAGAGTGGGCTGGCCTGGCGTATGCCAGTCCAGCGTAAGGGTGTGTAAATGGCCCCGGGGCCCTGGGCGTGGTTCCGTACTGGGCTGGACAAGGAAGTAACTCATGCGTTTGTCCCTGTTGTTGTGTCAGCGCCACACGGACCGCATTCGGCAATGTGTCACCCTGTGACCCCTGTTCTACGACATGAGCCACATGGACGTAAGAGGAGTCCAGTGAGCCTACATTCATCCATACTTCCACACTTGAAAGACCATAGACATGACACATCTGTGTGAATATGAATGTTTAATGCACATTCAGTGGAGTGTTGCATCTGGAGCAGTACAGGGCCATGCAAACCCCACATGACGATGTTGTCCCGTGGAGGGCCAGCCAGGGTCCTTCAGGGAATGACAAGTCCAAAGGAAGAGGAAGAGTTCAGTCCGCAGTCTGATTGCTGTGTCAATGGCGATCAAACAGCATATGGCAGTCCATGTCGAGGTCCAAGGTGAGTGTCACAGAGTGCATCGGGGGACAGTGGAAGGTGATGATGCAGAGGGCAGTACCAAGCTGAAGCCAGACCTATGGCTGAGATGCATGCTGCTGCGTCCTTCCTACCACGAGGGCAGAATCATCCGCAACTTCGTTCTTTGCTATTTCATGTGCCTCACGTGTGGGTGGTGGTGTTCTGTCTCCAGCACAGATGGCAGTGACACATCAGTGGCCGGAGGTGGAAGGTCTGCCGCACTGTGTGGCACTGACACTTCAGGGGGCTGAGATGTGGATGGAGTGGTGGCAGCAGCATGCATCCGCGCCAGGCCTTGTGGCAGCAATGCCATGAGGATGGTCCTGAGGGCATTGAGGAACCCAGCTACCTCTCACTGGTATGCAGCCGTGGCAGCCGCTCGTTCCGCATTCGCCCGCTCCAGGGTCTCCATTAGCCTCCGCATGTTTCCCAACTCCTGTGTGACATCGCTAGAGCCACTCTGACTGGACAGTTGTTCTATTCTCTGAGTCAGGGCTCCAGCGATGTCAGCCATGGTCAGTTGGAGAGCATGGAGCGGACTGTGGGTGTCCGTTAGGGACCGTGAGTGGTCCCTGATGGGACTTAGACACCCACGTATGGCATCTAGTTTGTCTGCCATGCGGTCGAAGCCCACCCGCACCTGTTCAGCCAGATTCTCCTGGCACCCCAAGACACGGCGTTGGAAGGCGATGTGTTCTTCGTGGGGGTCCTGGGAGGCTGCCGTGGTGGTGGGTGATGTGTGGTCTGTGCAGGGGGTGGGGTCTCCTCGTAGCAGCTGGGCTGCCCAGCTCCTGGAAGTGGGCTGCGTAGGCTGTCCACGAACTGTTTGAGGGCGTCAGAGTTGAAGCTGTGGTGGTCCTCTTCGTCATCAGAGGAGAGAGGGTCGGGCTGCTCTGCAGGAGGTGTTGATTCTACTCTGCAATGTGAAGGGGAGATGCAGTTCAAAAATGTGTCCACATGTATGTTGTCGCATTGTACATGTTTTCATACAGACAGCATGACTGGGTACATTGTGGCTGTTTGGGAGGAGCTGCCTATTTGATGGGGGACAGTGGACATTTTGACAACAGACGTGTGTGTGTTTGAACTTGTACATTATCAACTCACATTTCCCTGCAAGGCCAAATGTGATTGGCCAGTGTCTGCACCCAAGCGGCACCAGTTGTGTCCTGTGTTCTGTTGTAGGTGTTTTGCGGATTGTGTCACATCGTTGTCAATGTTGATGTGCTCTGCATGTGATGTGTGTGCTGCATTTTGGGGGAGTCGCCCCTGCAGCTCAGATTTTGCTGCCCCTTATCCCTTTCATGCGGTGTGCCTTTGACTTCTGTGCTTGTACAGTGCTGACATGTTGCATACTTGGGTACATTGGTCTCTTGGTGGGAGTTGGTGGTCTGGGGCATGGTTTGTCCGCAGATGTGCTCTACTTAATTGTGCATGTGTGCCATTGTGCCCATCTCCCCCCGTTCCCCCAGGCCCTGGTGGTTACTCACCCTGTTGCTGTTGGGTCCGGTCCTGTTGAGCAGTGTCCAGGCCCCCAACTCCTGCCACCGTCTCCCCACTGATGACTGGACACCATTTCCTCCATGTCGTCCAGCTCCTTCTGTAGCGCTGGGCTCCCACCTCCAGTCTGCATTGCTGCCTTCCGGTTGTTGGCGAGTTTCAGCTTGGTTTTGTGCTTGACATCATTCCAGCGCCTCTTGACCTCGTCCATTGTCCTCTTCAGCACTCCGACTGCATTCACCTTGTCCACGATGGACTGCCATAGTCCATTTTTTGTTGCCATCGACACAGTGGAGGTGACGAACAGTTGTTGATGGTGTTTTATCACCTCCGTTATCAGGATCCTGTTTTCCTGCGGACTGAACCGCTTCTTCCTACTCTTCTTGTCCTTGCCCTTCCCTGACCCCGAAGTCCCAGGCTGGTCCTCCGGGGGGCTTGTGGGGTTCTGGTTCTCCTCCGTACTTGCTCCGGCAACGTCCATTGTTCTTCGCTGTTGTTTGGCATTTGTTTGTCTGTTTTTTTCTACTTTTATGGTGATTGTTCCCGCCTGACGCGTGTGAATTGCAGGCCTGTAGCTGGTTTTCGCTGATTTTTGTATCGCGATTGGCCTCATCGCAGCTTTTTTTGCGTTCGTGTTTCGCATTTTTGCGGCGTGGCGTTGATTTTAACGCGGTCAGTTGATGCGTTATCTGGAGACTATCGCATGGTACCGCCGTGTTGTGAATACTTGGTTAACACGGCGTAAATTTCCCGCGATAGACTGCGATGGTGAAGGTTGCGTTAAGTTACTTTTGCGATGGTTATCACACGTTCTTGAGAATATGCCCCTTTGTGTAAAAGCGCCCCATATGCATTTTCACTTTAATATTGGCCGTGCCCCATTCTTTAGACGCTGCACCCACACACGCGGTCTGGTTCCTGACGCACATAGCCTTGGCTGCAGCGCACAAAGACCTTACAGTGCCGCACACAGAGGAAAAAAATTAGAGGGAACATTGGTTGTAAGGTCCACGTATCTTGGAAGACATAAATATGAAACTTGTCTACAAATGTACCCCATTCTGGGTCAGTTACTTTAGATCTAATTCCTGCTATATTCCAAGAAAGAAAATCAAGTTGCCTTCCATCATTCCTACCCTGAGCTGGAGTGTGTATTAGATGGACCTTACCCTGTTTATCCTGTCCACCCATATGCATATTTCCATTTTATTGGCTACCTGATTGTGCCCTTATTAGAGTGGAGAATAGTACCATCAATGTCATGTTTCCCCCTAAAAATATATCATTATTTTCTCTGAGTCAGCCCATCTCATGAAGGCCATCATTACTTCTCACAGTAGGAGCATTTATCAGTTCTGTTGCATTGTTGGTCAGGGACATTTTACTCAAGATGAGCAAATTGACTTTAAACTGATTTAGGGAGCCCTGTGACGGAGATGTTTGTAATCCTAGGTTCACTGGTCCAATAGCATGCTCCTTCTCACTCAGCTCTAAGTTTATCTTATCAAACTACATATTTTGTATGGGGATTGCTTTAGCCCTAGTATATCTGATCTTATGAGGGAATAACAGCACCTGTGATTCTTAACCCAGTCTATCACTTTATTTTTAAGGGACTCACTGTCCTCCTTGACTCCAGCAGGCAATTTGGGAACGTTATATCTGATCTTTTGGGGGTATTTCCATAAGGGATGGCCTCATTGTTCAGACTTCTTCTCCATCTTAGGGGTCTGGCTCCTAAATTCCACCGCTCTTCCTGGTATTCCTCGCTGCTCTGGCTGCTGAATAGGAGGGTTTTGTGGTGGACATCTATATTGCTTTGTCTGTTTTCATCTATTTTTTTTTATAGCAGATTGAGGGGGTCTACTTAGGGGATAGGGGGATACATGTGTCCCTACTCCCGCGGGCACTCTCCCATTTGGCACCCCCTAATATCACATTATCCTTAATAGGGGTAAGTTCCTTTTTGGGCACTATAATCCCTTATGTACTCAGCCCTCTCCCCTTGGCCTACTCCATTCTTCTTTGAGTCTGCCCCCTTGCAGGCTTATACTTTTTCTAACTGGAGAATCAGGCCCGCTCTCCCAATCATAGCATTTAAGCTGCGGGATTTTAGGGCAGAATTGTGGCTTCGGTAAAACTGAGGAAAGTAGATTTTCACAGGGAACGCCCCCTGCTAGCATGTAACAGCAAGACCCTATGCTCTCAGGATCCCTGAATGGAGAAACAAATCTTTCCCGTTTACTCTTGGAAAGGGTGAGGTGTTTTTTTTAGACGTAACTTTACCAGCGGCATTTCAACTCTGCTGCCATCACAAAGGGAACAAGAAAATAATGTTTCCAGGCCAGTGGCGATATTTCGTGTTTAATGGATAGTGAAAGGAAAGGTGGAGATGGGCATTCTCAAGATAACGTGTTTTAAAGGGAGGAGATTTATGCTCTTATTCCAGGACAGATGTGGAGTCCTCAAGTTGTATATCTTGGTTTGAATTCTCGTATGAATAGGGTAATATTATCTCTACAGAGGCTAAGGAAGATATGGGAAATGCAGATCCTAGATAAACGTCTCCCTCAGGTGCTGTAGTAAAATGGAGAGGAGGCTCCTTTAACACAGTCTGATAAATGAGAGCGGACGACATCGAGGGCTCCAGTCCTCATGCCATAAATCACCTACTCTGCTAGCACTACTTAATTTCTCAATGAAGCAGATCACCACTCAAGAACAAGAATACGGTGAGTTTAAGAACAAGATGCCTGCCCCTGTTTTTCTCATACACATCCTCTCTCCTTCCCCAACAAACCTGCCCTAAGTGCACTCACTGTAATCTGAGGTGTCTTTTCTTTCCATGGAAACTGAATATGTTTGCTAGTGAGATTTCAGTTTGCTTCCGAACAGCACCATATTCTGTGCCTGCAGCAGGAGGTGGTGGCGGGGGAGGGCACTGCATGGGCCGCCATAGTTAAACATAAAGAGTGGCGTGCCACGTGAGGTAGTGGCAGGGGGAGGGCACCGCACGGGCCGCCATAGATAAACATAAAGAGTCGCATGATGCAGGGAGTGGTGGTGGGGGGAGAGCACCGCACGGGCACCCATAGTTAAACATAAAGAGTGGCGTCCTGAGGGAGGTGGTTGTGGGGGTAGGGCACCGCAAGGGGAAATTACTTAGCAAGAGCAGGGGCACCAAAGACATGAGCTGGGCTAGTGGTTTAGGGAAGTGCAGCAGAAGAAAAAGAGTTCTGCCAAATAACCGATAAGCCCTGAAAGCATAGGGAAACTGTACTTGGCCGGTGCTCCTCAGCCTTCTGCAGAACTGATGTATGGGCTGCTGAAGCCAGTTAGGAGCCAGGAAACAAGAGCAACGGAGGAGTTAACCAATGGCAACCAGCAGGTGGGATTACACTCCCGATACTGATAACAGCAGGTCTTCCAGCAGCGCATGCGCGCTGCCTAGGCTTGACCTAAAATATGTTGGCGCCCAAATTCACAAAGGGGAAGGGGTCCCTTGGGGACCCTTTCCCATTTGCGAATGGGTTTTTACCTCCTTCACAGAGTCAGTAAAGTATGAATGTTTTGAGACCGAATTCCGGTCGCAGAACATTTATACATGCCCCTGCGACTCGTTATTAGGAAGGGACACCCTTGGCACGCCCCTTCCTAATAGCGACTTGCAAACCCAATTTTCAATTCAGTATTAGCTTACTGAATCACGGTTTGCAAGCTGAAAAAGCTTCGTACATCTGGCCCTAAAAGCCTGGCATAGAGGAGTGCGTTCCTAGCATGGCCTGTGCAGACTGAGGTTGCCAAACTTGCATGCTCTCAGAAAGTCTTTCAGAATGCTACTAGCCTTCTGTTTATGTTTAATCTAGTTGCTACTACAATATAGCTGCCCCAGTGGTGTGCAGTGCAACTTATCCATGTTCAAATAGCTAAAAAAACAGAAATAGTTGTGTTGCAATTTAAAGCTACAATCGCAGACAGCTACAATCGCAGACAGTTGATCAATTCATTCACTCCTAATAAGATTTCTGATGATTTTCTGTGAGCGAGTTGTAGGTTAGTACTTTTGGCATCCTGGGCCTAAAATTTTTATAATATTTCAATTCAATGAACTGGTGAATTTGTGTGAAAATAATGTGTAGTTTGTGTCTGTCTCAGAATGGAACGCTCATTTGTGAGGACTTCATCAATTAATCGAAAAGTATTGTGGACTATTGTTTTTTACTGTAATTATGTTTTCACAGGTTGCCACCTTTACCAACCATTTATTTACATTTTGCTATTCTGGACCAGCAAAGAGCTGGTAAGTGAAAAATAATTAGTGTAAAACTGATAGGATTCTTTTATAACATGACAATTATCCTTCTGTTTGATTTAGCAAGCATTTTGAAATGATTTAGACAAGCCCCAAATTCATTTCTTCATGCGTTTGCTATTTTAGGTTCATGTTTTAGAAGGGAAATAATACCTGATTTCATAACTTTTCCTGATAAGTGTATTGGCCTGGACTTGAAAATAGAGGCCAGCCTGGTAACAAAGCAATGCCAGGAGGCATCTCTGCACTGCTTGTCACCCGTATAGTGAAATAAACTTCCTTGTACATTCTGCCTGAAAACAGAGGGGCATATTATCAAGGGCTCTATCGCCGCTTTAGCGGGACTTTTTCCCGCTAAAGCGGCGATAATTCTAACGCCCTATTAGCAAGCTGTCGCTAACTGCTGTTAGCGACAGCTTCTAGGCGATAGCGACCGGGTTGGGTGCCGCTTTGCATGGCAGCGATATTTCTCGCTAATGGCATGCAAAGTAGGCGTTCCCAACCTAAAAGCGACTGGAAACAGTCGCTAAGCTCGCTATCGCCTATTAGCGAGGCAGGGGAGGTGATTAACGAACCAGCGCTAAACACGTTTAGCGCTGGTTTGTTAACGCCTGGTCCAGACCTGACTTAGCCATGTAATCCAATGGGAGGTGGATTACATGGCTAAATCCCCTCGCCCTATCACCTAGCTAACACTGGTCACAGTGTGAATATCGCTTGTTTTCAAGCGATATTCACACTGTTCTCCAGCGTTTCTATCACTTAGGAGATAAGCGTTGCTGATAGCACGCTATCTCCGCGATGGAAACCTGCGATAGCCGGCGATAATTATCCAAGCGCTAACTGCGCTTAGCGATAATTATCGCCGGTTATTGCTAATAGGCCCCAAAATTCCATGGACCATATTACGCCTAGTGCCCCAGGGGCACAAGGAGCATGCACCCCAGAGGCACAATGGTATTACAGAAGGAGCTGCAGTGATGTGTGCGGGCCCCTTCTGTAATACTGATAGCAATAACATGCATGTAGCGCCAGCGCTATCTTGAGAGGACTTTCCTCATTTGCATGGGGGTGTGGCCCCATTCAAGTGAGGAAATCATTTTGTCTGTGCACCCATGCCCTATTATGGACATGGGCACAGAGCCAAATAGGCCCTTCCCTTAGAAGATGGATTGACAGTGCAAACTTAAAAACGTGGCGCATTGTTAGTGTGCTGTCTGAAACAAGCCCTCTGGAGGGGGCATAGTGGGTCCCATGGACTACCCAAACATCCCCCTTTAGGCAGGGGGAGTCTCTCACTGCGCCTTCATGCTGAGGGATCTCTGTTCAGTCTTTAAGGTGTGGGCCTCTCATTCATGATAATACTGTGCATTGTCCAGGTCTGTGCCAGGGCACACCTTTTGAAAGGTGTGCCTTGTGTAGAGTGGGACATTGCATCCGTTCTATACTCAGAGGCCTAGGAGTTCTTTATAATGTGATTCCTTTTTTCCTGTGATGACCTTTTTAATTCTGAAAGAATGCATAAGAAACCATTTTAAGTGGTGTACATTACTATATATAGGGGTGGGTGAATCTTTTTTGTGAATTTCAAAATAAGAAATATCCACCATTTTTTAATGTTCACCCAGGGATCCAAATCTGCAGCTAGAATTTCTTTGTGGATGGATTTCACAAAATGAGGAATAGGCATTAAGGGTGCATTTGGACCCTTAGGGATGACCCATCAATCTACCAGGGAAACCATCTGCTCGATTTAAAGATCTCTCCCTCCTTAACGCAGACGTACATCCTGAGGAGAGCCGCTGTTGTGGTGGCTCCCCTCATAGAACAACAATTTGTTGAACAGATGCCATCTTTAAAGTGCCTACTCTGCATGCCCTTTTTATTTAGAGAAATTAAACAACTCTCCCAAAGTAGTTGTTTGCTTTCTTTAATTTCTTTCATTAAAAATAAATGACCCCTACACGCAGGGAATTTTCTTCCTTCATGTCGGGGCAATTCTTCACTTCTTTGCCATAATAGAATCTAAAAATCATCTAGATGCTTCCACTAGAATAAAGACTTTTAAGGAAAATAGCTTTATTTTAGGTAGGCTCTTTTATAACACAATGGAATGTAGGCATTCCTCAAAGTTACAAATGCTTTCACCAAAGGATGGCAAGTTTTCCAAAAGATGGGTATCATCAATGTGTCATATCATTAGATCTATTGAAAAAACATGTCAATACTAAAAATTAGAGGTGATAAGTAAGAGTGGAGAGGGTTATCACAGAGAGCTAGGTGACTAGAATGATGTGCACCATTCTGCATACCGAATTCTGTTATCTTGCTGAACAAGATGCACTGGTCAACTTTATTGAAATATGTAACTGACGTAGAACACTCAAGGCTGTTGCATTACCTTGCACCCACTCTTGTCTCAGATTATCCTGAATTCATTGGTCATCAACTTGCAGAACATATACACAGACATACAAAAGAATTGATGTGCAAAAGTTACTCCAACTTAATTTTAAACTGAATGTATACATTTTACATCTGTTTAATGCCTACTGTGTTGTTTTCAATGGCTTTTAGTTTTTCAAAAAGCCTCAGTCATGTCACATTTGTAATTGTGGTGCTGTGCTACTGGAGGCTGTCAATTCTGCCAATTATCATTCCTCCAGGAGTAGATCTTGTAGTACCTTCCAACAGTGATATCAGTTTACATTTGACATGCTCATTCACATTTGATGGAGAGCACTGCAATAGCCCACCTGGTTGGCCCTCAAACTGTGGGTTAGACAGAACGGATGTGTTGGCTCATGTTGGACTTGGCCCTTTTTGCAGGGTCATCCCTAAACTTTTTGCCTTTCCCCTAGCCGTTTCACTGACATGGTGTTGGTGGTTTTAGGCCTCTGGGCACTTTAGCACTGCTGTCCAGTGTAAAGTGCGCGCGCTCTCTGGGGGATATTCACAAGAACGTGTGATAACCACTGCAAATTTAGATTAACGCAACTTTGGATATCGCAGTCCATCGCGGGAAATTAACGCCTTGTTAACCAAGTATTCACAACACGGCGGCCCCTTGCGATACTCCCCAGATAACGCGCCAACTGACCGCGTTAGAATCAACGCCACGCCGCAAAAATGCGAAACACCAACGCAAAAAAAGATGCGATGAGGCCAATCGCGATACGAAAATCAGCGAAACCCAGCTACAGGCCTGCAATCCACACGCGTCAGGCGGGAACAATCACCATAAAAGTAGAAAAAAACCAGACAAACAAATGCCAAACAACAGCGAAGCACAATGGACGTTGCCGGAGCAAGTACAGAAGAGAGCCAGAACCCCACAAGCCCCCCGGAGGACCATCCTGGCACTGCGGGGTCAGGGAAGGGCAAGGACAAAAAGAAGAGGAAGACGAAGTTCAGTCCGCAATAAAACAGGATCCTGATAACGGAGGTGACAGAACTACATCAACAACTGTTCGTCACCTCCACTGTGTCATTGGCAACAAAAAATACATTATGGCAGTCCATCGTGGACAAGGTGAATGCAGTCCGAGTGCTGAAGAGGACAATGGGCGAGGTCAAGAGGCGCTGGAATGATGTCAAGCGCAAAACCAAGCTGAAACTCGCCAACAACCTGAAGGCAGCAATGCAGACTGGAGGTGGGAGCCCAGCGCCACAGGAGGAGGTGGACGACATGGAGGAAATGGTGTCCACAGTCATCAGTGGGGAGACGGTGGCAGGAGTTGGGGGCCCGGACACTGCTCAACAGGACCCGACACAACAGCAACAGGGTGAGTAACCACCAGGGCCTGGGGGAACGGGGGGAGATGGGCACAATGGCACACATGCACAATTAAGTTGAGCACATCTGCGGACACACCATGCCCCAGACCACCAACTCCCACCAAGAGACCAACGTACCCAAGTATGCAACATGTCAACACTGTACAAGCACAGAAGTCAGAGGCACACCTCATGAAAGTGATAAGGGGCAGCAAAATCTGAGCTGCAGGGGCGACTCCCCAAAAATGCAGCACACACATCACATACAGAGCACATCTACATTGACAACGATGTGACACAATCCGCAAAACACCTACAACAGAACACAAGACACAACTGGTGCCGCTTGGGTGCAGACACTGGCCAATCACAATTGGCATTGCAGGGATATGTGCGTTGATAATGTACAAGTACAAACACACATCCGTGATGTTGTCGAAATGTCCACTGTCCCCCATCAAATAGGCAGCTCCTCCCAAACAGCCACAATGTACCCAGTCATGCTGTCTGTATGTAAACATGTACAATGCGACAACATACATGTGGACACATTGTTAAACTGCATCTCCCCTTCACATTGCAGAGGGATAATCAACACCTCCTGCAGAGCAGTCCGACCCTCTCTTCTCTGGAGACGAAGAGGACGACCACAGCTTCGACTCTGACGCCCTCCAACTGCTCGTGGAGAGCCTCCACAGCCCACTTCCAGGAGCTGGGCAGCACAGCTGCTATGAGTAGACCCCACCCCCTGCACAGACCACACAGCAGGCAGCACCCCCCACCACTGCTGCCTCCAAGGACCCCCACGGAGAACACATGGCCTTCCAACGCCGTGTTTTGGGGTGCCAGGAGAATCTGGCTCAACAGGTGTGGGTGGACTTCGACCGCATGGCAAACAAACTAGATGCCATACGTGGGTGTCTAAGTCCCATCAGGGACCACTCACGGTCCCTAACGGACACCCAGTCCGAGTGGCACTAGGGATGTCACACGGGAGTTGGGAAACATGCGGAGGTTAATGGAGACCATGGAGTGGGCGAATGCGGAATGAGCGGCTGCCACGGCTGCACACCAGCGAGAGGTAGCTGGGTTCCTCAATGACCTCAGGACCCTCCTCATGGCATTGCTGCCACAAGGCCTGGTGCGGATGCATGCTGCTGCCACCACTCCATCCACATCTCCGCCCCCTGATGTGCCACTGCCACACAGTGCTGGAGACAGAACACCACCACCCACACGTGAGGCACATGAAACAGCCGAGAACGAAGATGCGGATGATACTGCCCTCGTGGTAAGGAGGACGCAGCAGCATGCATCTCATCCATAGGTCCGGCTTCAGCTTGGTACTGCCCTCTGCATCATCACCTTTCACTCTCCCCCCCATGCACTCTGCAACACTCATCTTGAACCTCAACATGGACTGCCATATGATGTTTGATCGCCATTGACACAGCAATCAGACTGCAGACTGTACTCGTCCTCTTCCATTGGACTTGTCATTCCCTGGAGGACCCTGGCTGGACCTCCACGGGACAACATTGTCATGTGGGGTTTGCATGGCCCTGTACTGCTCCAGATGCAACACTCCACTGAATGTGCATTAAACATTCATATACACACAGATGTGTAATGTCTATGGTCTTTTAAATGTGGAAGTATGGATGAATGTGGGCTCACTGGACTCCTCTTACGTCCATGTGGCTCATGTCATAGAACAAGGATCACAGGGTGACACATTGCCCAATGCGGTCTGGGTGGCGCTGACACAACAACAGGGGCACACGCATGAGTTACTTCCTTGTCCAGCCCAGTACGGAACCACGCCCAGGGCCCCGGGGTCATATACAGACCCTTACACTGGACTGGCATACGCCAGGCCAGCCCACTACGCTTACGCTCACAGGGGGGGACGGCAACGCTACATGTCCCCTGTCTTTCCTGTGGTGATCTGCTGCTCACAGGTCTAGTTGTCAGCATGCCACAGCCACTCCCTCACGGCTGGTTTCCACCCACACCACACCCATCCAGCACATGCGTCACGAGACATGTGACCCTGCCAATGAAAAGGGACGGGCGCACGTGCTCGACGGCATTTCCACTCTCTATCTGGGTGCGTCCGTGTGGTGTTAATGTAGGCATGAGGGCATGAGGGCCTCGGGCCCTGCAACATCACATTCCCCAGGACCAGAGGTGACATGATGGCGCCCGCAACATGATACCCAATCATACAGGGACCATGACTTTGGGACACAGACTTGGTGGCACCGGATACATTGCGTCCGGCACAGGCACACCGCCACGGGACAGTGACTTTGGGTGCACTGAGGTAGGGGCACCTTAGGTGCTGAGCGGGTGTGCAGCCTTCGATGATGCCCCGTCCTGGCCGTCCGGACTGCTCAGGATTTGTGTGCCCTGCTGGACTGCAGTGTAGGCCAGAGCCAGCGGGCAGCGCGGGCCTTCCGCCATGTGGCGTTGCATCCCGGATCACAGAGTTAGTGGCACCTCAAGGGCTGAGCGGGTGTGCAGCCTGCGATGATGCCCGGTGCACTGGTATGTCCTCTGCCATGGCAAAATCAAGACCCAGAATCATATGTGAGACCTGGTGGCCTGCAGAGCAGGGCTGCATGATGTGGAGGGTGCCATGTCCGCGGGTCCCGGGCACGTGGCTTGCAGCGGCACGTGGTGGGCCATCATTACTGCACGCCAAGGGCGGAAGGTGAGCAGTGAGGCCTGGGTGCGAGGGGCGGGCATGCACTGCTGGGCGGTGGGAGGGGCTGGGGTACATCTGCCTGGGTGCGCAGGGGCGGACAGGCGATGATGTCTTGTGCAATTGTATGTACTTTGCCATTCATGTCTCTGGACTCTGTTTCAGATGACGGATCTGTTTCAGATGTGTGACCTGGTGAACTGCACTACATTCCGGCACGTGGTTGGAGACACACCGGTGGCAGCAGGTGAGCAGTGTGGCCTGGGTGCGCATTGTCGGCACTCTCTCTCCCTGTCCATCTCTTCTGTTATCTGTGTCTCACTCCCCCTCTCTGTCTGTCTTTCTCTCGCTCCCCCTCTCAGTCCGTCTTTCTCTCGCTCCCTCTCTCAGTCCGTCTTTCTCTCGCTCCCCCTCTCTGTCCGTCTTTCTCTCGCTCCCTCTCTTTCTCTCTCTCTCCTTCGCTCTCTCTCTGTCCTTTGATGTGCTCAAGACACACCTTCTCATCATGATTTTTGTCTTGCAGGCAGTGACCTACGGATTGTCCCGAGGGGAGACGCCATGTGTCTTCATTTCTGTTCTGTGTTTCTTTGAATAAATTTACATTTGTTACATCGAAGGTGGATGTGTGATGCTCATTTTTGTGACGACACATGCATGCCACCAAATGTGATTGTGCGACATCAGGCGGATTATTTGGTACATGATTCTGTATAGTTGATGTAGCATGTCTTTGGACGGGGGTGCGGGGGTCCTGGGGGTGGTGGCGGTGGGTGTTGTGGCCCTGTTGGGGCTCCGAGCTGCATGATCAGTGGCTCCATGGCATCTGTTGCCCTTCAGGCGTGGCTCTGGGCTGGGCTCCATTTTGTGGTGCAGGCTGTGGTCCGACTTTGCACCAGGTCAGAGCAGGTGTTAGTTTCCTGCTGCTAACGGGCCTTATCGCCTGTTTTGTGGTCTTATCACCGATCTGGCTGCTCGTTGAGAATGTTGCGGAGTGGTGTTTTCGCGGCTTTTGCACGGGTACGCCTACTCTGCATCTCATTAGCGATAGTTGCGGGGGTCATCTGTGGCGATGTTTTTGCGGATGCTATCGCGGGTAAAATGGTGTTATGGGCTGTTAACACCAGCTTGTGAATGGTGCGATGAATTTATCACCACTTTGGCTGCGATAAAGTGCCGCTAACTATGCAATGTGTCCTTGGGAATATGCCCCTCTGTGTTATATATGGTAAGATTGGCCTGCCCTCCCATAGGAATGAATTGGGGATTCCCTGATAAGAGTTTCAGTGGTAATCCCTGATATGAGAGGAGCTGCGTGGTCGAGATTAGTATAGTTGGAATTGTAATAATAAATGCTGCGCAATGGGGTGCGCAGATTTATTATAACTATTTTAGAGATGCCACTTTTAGAAGTTGGGATTTCTGTGTGCTATGTGTCTGCCTGCCTGATGTGAATTGCATGTCTGGCTTTTGAGTGACAGGGGCGGGGAGGCGTGTGTGGCTCCAGGAGGGGCAGGGTGAGTCAGCACTAGGCTGAATGGGACATCTGCATGGGGAGTAGTGGGAGGAGTAATCCCCTGACCCTGAATAGGTCTGTGCCTAGCCTGTACAATGCTGGCTCCGCCCCCTGTGGTGTGTCTGATCACTGAGCCCCCACCTGACAAAGGGGAAGAGGAGCTTGGTAAACAAAGTGCTCCAATTCCCCCCTGAACCAGTTGCATCTGGTTCCACCAAGCCCTGTGCTGCAGACAAAGAGAATCTGGGTTTAAGTATAGGGGCTGTGACCCCATGAATTGGTGCTGTTCCTGACTTGCTGGGGCTTGCTGCTGCTGGGGCCCAGGAGGAACCGCCATGGGGGCTTGCCTCCCTGCTGGAGGGCCCTGTGTGCTGGCCCAGCTATGCCCCATGGACCCTGGAAGACTCTTGCGCCCTGTGAGTGCTTTTTCTTTAATTTTCCAGGACCTTGAGGACTTTTAAATGCAGGACTCTTGCTTCTAGCACCTCGTGAGCGCTATATTGTCACTTTGCCAAAAAGAGGAGAGCGGGGGCTTCGCAGTGCGGAGCTGCAGCCCTGTTAGAGGGAATCCCGACGCGGGGATTCCCCCGCAGTTTGTGTCTTTTCGGCGGGAGCCCACCCCGCATTGTGATGCTTAGCGGGAGCCTACCCCGCTTTATGTTTATTTAAAATAGCGGGTGCCCACCCCGCATTATGGTGCCCTTTTGAGCGGGTGCCCACCCCGCTTTATGTTTTATTTTTCGAGCGGGTGCACACCCCGCATTGCGGCCGAGAAACTGAGCCGCCGGCTTGACCCGGAAGCCAGGCGGCCTTGCCTGACTCTGGGCGGGGCCCAGAACAGGAAGAGGCTGCCGAGGCCGCCAATGGCAGCGCGGCCGAGTGGAAGCCTGCGGTCAGGCGGGGCTCCCGTGAGCGGAGGGAAGCCCTGCGTGCAGGAGAAATGCTGGTGCTGGTCAGCGGGGCTCTCGTAGTGAAGAGAGAGCCCCGCGTGTTGCTGAGCTCCCAGGAGACCCATCCGGAGCCTCGCAGGCCCCACGTTGAAGTCCCGGTCCCAGGAAGGGGGACCGGGCGAAGAGAGGAGACGGAGCCTGCAAGAGAGAGCCCCGCATGCTGCTGTGACGCCGCCGGGCAGAGGAGACCGGGAAAAGAGCCCCCGAGAGCAGGGCCGATCCCAGCACATTGCCGGTGCCAGTCCCAGCCAAGCGGAGTCCCGAGAGAGGAGACTTCCCCCCAGCAGAGAGCCCGGTGAGTGGGGATGGCTGGGGGGGAGCGAGATAGAGGCACAGTGCCAGTGCCTATTTCCTGAGCAGCCCCGCCTGATAGAGGGCCGCTCCAATGTTGGGGGCACTTCTGTCTTCACTCCCAAACCAGGGGGTGTGTCGGGGCACATTTTCGGTGCCCTCCCAATGTGGTTACGTCTCCAGAGCAGGGCCCCAGCATGCCAGGGCCGCCTGATGTATTTGCGACAGCTGTCCCGCCTGATAGAGGGCAGCTGCAACGATGGGGGCATCGTGTGATAGAGTCCCAGTGGGGCTGGAGAGGCACAGATGTGTCAGGGTCTCTTTACTTTGTTTATTCCCAGCTGCGCCGCACCAGCGCGGGCAGCTGCAACGTTTTGCGCATATTTGTTTTAGAGAGTCCCAGTGGGGACCCACCCAGAGGGCACACGGAGTGCCCATGCCTACAATGATGTTCACAGCTGCACAGCAATTAGTGGCAGCTGCAACGTTTAGGCCTGCGCAATTGCGCACTTGTGGATTCTGCTGCATTGGCAGCGCGCACTGACATTATGGACATAGGGCATTTGAGCCCTCTGAGAAGGCCAGTTGGCCAGGGGGACTGTGTGAGGTGGATAGGGCGCCAGGCCCTAATGTGATTTATGTGGTGCGAATGAAATGTGAGTTATGCACCCTGATTTATGCCTCTAATTATGTTTATGGTTATGAGGTTATTGCATACTGTGTGTATGCTGGTGAGGCCTAATGCGTAGTGTGTTTATGCTTATGCGGTTTATTGCATAATGTGTTTATGCTTATGCTTATGTTTATGCTTATGAGGTTTATGGCGTAATGTGTTTTATGCTTATGAGTTTTATTGCATAATGTGTTTATGCTTATGAGGTTGGCGCATAGTGTTTTACGCCTAATGTGATGCTGAGTGCATAATATGATTTATGTTGCAGGATATAATGCTGAGTACAGTATTTCGCCAGTCATTACTGGTTGTGTTCTACATTTATTATTTGTGCTTGTGATGGTTCTGACAGTGGCCCAATTGGCCCTGTCATGTGTATATAATCCCCTGTAAATATTGCCTAGTGCCAGTTGGCACAGTGTAAATGTGTGATTATGTTTCAAATGTGTTTATGATAATACAAAGGCTATTTTTTATATAACCTTGTGTGGAGTTCCTTTTGTGGTGTGCCTAGTGGGTTGCTGCTGTGTGTGTGTGTTGCGCAAACGCTTTACACATTGCCTCTGGGATAAGCCTGACTGCTCGTGCCAAGCTACCAAGGGGGTGAGCAGGGGTTATCTTCAGCGTGTAACTCCCTTGCCCTAACTAGAGTGGTGGTTTCTGCCTGGCTTTGGCGCAAGCCCTAGCCAACCAGAAATCCCATGTCTAACAGCTCACAACAGAGCTGAATTGTATAATGAGTTGTAACTAAATGTTAAAAAGACCAATTGCATTTTAAATTTGGTGTAAGTAGAACAACTCATTTTCAAGGACTTCTAGATATGCCACAAGCACCAGTGACCTACTCCCTTCCATATGGGCATAGTGTTTCCAGAGAACCAGCATGTTCTGTCTGTTATTGTTGCTGGAGATCAGTGTCCTTGGAAAGCCTCAGATCTTGATGATGTGGTGGCACCTGGCATTCTCACATGACTCCAAGAGTAGTACAGACGTAGTCAATTATAAATGGCTTTCAGTCAGTCAAACTACTGTTGACCAGGTCTGCACCTCACATTTCAGGGCACTTAAAGTGCATTGGCTCTTTGGATGTGTGCTGCTGTTGCTAAACAGGTGCACCAAATGCATGGCAAAGATGTACCAAACCGAAGCCAGTATGGGTTTGTGTGGTTCAGTATGGAATGTAGGAAGAAGTTATTGTCTTTTCAAAACCCAGAACAATGTAATCCTCAATGTTTAAACTAAACTTGTGAACACCTATTTGTAGGAAAGTGCCCCTTTTGACATGGTTACCCCCAACTTTTTGCCTGGCATCTGGTGCAACCTTGACAGGAAGTTTACTGGATTCCTGCTAACCAGGTCCACAGTACCAATGTTCTTTCCCTAAACCCTACTATTGTTCCACAATTGTCACCCCTTTAGGATCCTTGTAAGTCCCAAGTAAGTGGCACCCTTGGCACCTAGGGCTTTGGAATTAAAGAGGGTCCCTAAGGGCTACATCACAAATTGTGCCACCCTAAGGGATCCCTCACCCAGCTCATGCAAACTGCAATTGCAGCCTGCATGTCTTGGTGCAGAGAAAACCGAAGAGTCGACATGGCACACACCTCTGTGTGCCATGCCAGCACAACATTTTGTGTGGTATAGGTAAGTCACCTCCACGGCAGGCTTTAACGCCCAAAGGCAGAGTGCACTATACCCATGTGTGGGCATATCTGCCTTAGTGGATGTGTCCATGTGATATAAATGTTCACCCTTACTATTTACGAGTGCACAGGGAAGTCATGATGAGCAAATAGACTGGACACTCATGGCTGCGAGTTCCCCAGCTACATGATGGCTTCACTGTACTCCAAGGTGTTTGGTACCAAACACCTTGTCTTAACAAACCCACACTGATGCCAGTGCTGGATTTATTAGTAGATGCACCCAGAGAGCACCTTAGAGATGCCCCCTGAAAACCTGCAGACAACTAGTGTGTTGACTGATTGTCTCAACCAGCCAGCCACCATAGACAGGTTTCGGACATCCTGAGGTGACAGCCTTCGCTCTCGGAGGCCAGGAACGATGCCTGCTCTGGCCAAAGGTGTTCACACCTCCTCCATACTGGATGTGCATTCCAGGGTGGGGCGTTTCAAAAACCCTGCCACCATTGTTATGTGACCCAGGCCTCTCCAGATAGTGGAGATGCCCACTTCCCTGTCCATGCCCTTTTTGGTGGCAAGAATTGTGGAAAAATTAGTCAGATTAGGAGGTGTGCTCACAGACAGCCAGCACCACCCCTAGGGCGGGCCAGCTGATGTGGACCCCGCTTTTCAAATTCTTCCATCTTGTTTTGGATGGAATTAGCATTCTAGGGTCAGGGTTATGCCCACTTCCCACAGGAAGTGGTCATATAGAGGGTGAAGACACCCTAAATGTAGGTAGCTGATTGGTTACCACCTGTCACTCCCCTTAATGCCCCTAAATTGAGTATTTAGGTGACACTCCTGAACCCAAGAACTCGGATTCAATGGATCAAGAGAAGAAGGATGAAGAAGAGTCACTGCCTTTTGAGAACTGCAGTAGACCTGCGGACTTCAGTGCAAAACCCTGCCCATCCTCACCCCTCTCTCGACAATTGCAACAGAGTGACTTGTCCTGCGAGCTAGAGGTCTACCAAAGCGTTGGGTTGCATGCCAGCACTTCAAAAATCACCTACAGTCTCCCTTGGAGTAGAGGAGCTACTCCCCTGCAGTCCGCAGGCACCGACAGACAAAGTCCGGTCCACCCCCTTGCAGTTCCCCTGCCTGACCGACGCCGCAGATGACCATGAGATGGTACTCGTACTCTGAAAGGTCAGATCTGTCTCCCTGACGAGTGTAAATACACCAGGACCAGTGCAATACCAACACCCTGGTGCCAGACGTCTTGCACCAAACACCAACAGTGAGAGTCCAGTCTGGATTCTCACTACACCAGGATCAAGCAGCCATCAAAGGACATCAGCATCACTGAGACCCTCTTCGCGAGTGGCCCCGCTGCCTTAATTTCTCTTCTGCCAGCTGTTTGTCACTGACCATGAGGTGCATCTTTGCACACCCAGCCCAGCCTACCAAACCACTCTGCACCAGAGCTGCCCGGCTCAGGGCCCACCACACTGGCTGTGCCCCTGTGCTCTGAGACCCCATGCGACCGAAGCTCCCATTTGGCAGCATTCAGACTTGCCTGTAAGCCCCCCAGTGTAGCCTGTTTTTGGGTTGTCCCACTTCACCGTAGCATCCCAGCTGCCATCCTCACCAGCTCCCTGCTCCCGGTAGACCCCGGGTGGTTCCCGAAGAACTGCTGTTAGTACTTTGGACCTTGTCCCACTACAACTCCGAACCCTGAAGGTGAACCCCTGAAACCGATTGTACCTACCTTTATGCATCTCTGACTTTTCCTCCCATAGTATGCATTTAGTGTAAAAGAGCACAGATGTTAGACCTGGCACTGTTGGCGTGGGTCTCCCTTCCATTTTTTGCTGTTGCCTCGTGTTTTTGCTGGTTATAGATGCTTTCGGCACTGTGCCACTGCTATTCAGTGCCACAGTGCAAGTGCTCCCTTTGGTAAATTAATGTATGGATTAGTGATTCCATGATTGGTTGGTTTGGTTTACTTGTCAGACCCTAGTACAGTGCACTGAGTGTGCCCAGGGCTTGTAAACCAAAGCTGCTGGTGGGCTTGCAGCACTGGTTGTGCCACCTGTGAGAAGTTGGCCTGGCATATGCGGTCCACTAATTATAGTGGGCACCTTGCACCAGTCCAAACAACCCCTTATTGGAGATAGGTTAAAGACAACCTTTATTGAAAGCTATCCTAGTGGTAGCTATGGAGAGCAGCCTTCAGGCTAAGTCTTGAAGGAATGTAAAGCAGCTTGTTTTACCAGTCTATAATCTCTTGAGTGACCAAATGAAAGAGGACCACACCAGGTATATATTCAAAATATATGTATTTATTACTAAACACACCCCTCTAGTCTCTTTATGAGGCTAGAGTTCGAAGTACATAAATTATAAGTTAGTTATCTACAGTAATAGCACAAATACACGTTTGAGCCCCAGGGGCGTACCAAACCATATACCAATAAAGTGGTATAAGAACCACGACTGAGCTAGACACAAGGCCTAGAGCCTGTAGAAGTGCTTGGACCACAAGGAACCACCCAAGGTAGTGACACAGGGGACCCACGGGGACGCGTGCAGTGTATGAACACAGCCGCGAACCGCCGTTAACTTCTATGGGGAAAGTCGCGATTAGAATTTAAAAGAAAAGGGACACTTAGAGGAGGACTTGGAGCAAACCCTTTGAGAACTAGGCTGTTCTAGTGTCAATACCCACGGGAGCACCGGAGTACTCGAGTTACCTCACCCAGGGAGCCGGGTGCATAGGTGTCTTTCGGGGTCAGGTTTCGTCGTCGCTTTCAATGGCGATCTGCTGCAAAGTGCTGCTGGCGGCCAAGTCGAAAGTGTTCGGGTGGATCCAAAGGTGGATCGAAGATCTGAAGAACCTGAAAGCAGAGGGGACAGAGTCTGGGTCACTAGCCAGTGACCAGGAAGGCGATGAGCAGATGCCCACCGATGACGAGTGCTTCAGGTAGGTTGACGGTCGTCTTGACTCTTCAGCCACGAGGTCCAGGAGGCGTCGACGACAACCAGGAGCTGGATTCGAGCTGTCCCACAACGTTTGTCGATTGCAGGGGTGTTGGCGACTGGATTGGACCCAACAAGCCTTGGCAACGGCAAGTCTCGTGGAAATAGAAGAAGGACGATGTTGCAGACCAGCAAGGTCTGGGGGACTCACCCAGCGAGGATAAGTCAGGGCACACCTGGAGCAACCAGGGAGCCCAAGCAAAAAAAGATTGGCCTTCGGGCGGACCTACTAGCCAACGGACTAGCGACCGCGAAGGAGCCTCGAGACGGTGCACATGGAGCTGGCTCACAGGACACTCGTGGAGTGGAGGCCAGTGATCTTCGGTGCAGTTGGTGCTGGAGGCTGGGGCTACTAGGAGCCCAAAGCATGACTTCGTGGGAGACCCAGAAGAGGATGCACTTGCAAATGCAATCGGAGTCCAGGGGTCACGGTTCCACGTTACCCACGACAGCTATGGGCCTCAGCTTTGCTGGGGACTCAGGACAGCCTCGGGGAAGTCTGGAAATCTACCTCTGGTGATGCAAAGACTTCGGTGTCCAACGGGAGCTTCAGCGATGCAGACCAGACAATTGCTTCTTTGGTGCCTGCCAAGCAGGGGAGTCACTCCTTGACCCCAAGGGAGATTCTTCAGTCCTCTAATCTTGAAGTACAGCATCGAAGGTCCAGGATTCTGTGTCAGAGTTTCGTCCAGGTAAATCTAAAGTCCTAAGGACTGGGTTCCCCTACTTATACTAAGGTAGGGGGTTGGACATACTCTGTGGCCCCACCTATGGGAGGGCCAGGGCAGAGGGGTGGTTACACCCCTTTCCCTTTGTCCAGTTTTGCGCCAGAGCAGGGGCTGGAAGCCCCTTAGCCGGTTTGAACTGGGGTATGCACAGGGACACCAAGTGTGCCCCCAGTGCAGGATTTCAAAGCACCCGAGAGTGCTCCAGCCCAGCCCCAATACACACTATCCTGTCTGGGGAGGTGGTCACACCTCCCTGGGACAGGAAACCTATTGTCCAGGCCTCCCCTGCCGGAGTTTCGGTCAGCAGCAGGAGGCCAGACTCGTGTCTGTGGCAGCGGCATCCATTTTGTGATGCCAGGGCTCTGGAAAGTCAGTACCGGGTATACCGGTGTGTACATGTCTTTCCCTCTAGAAGGGTGGAATGCTACCCCCGCCGCCAGAACTGGCGGGGGGTAGTATTCCAAGATGTTTGACACCAAACACGACATGTTTCCGTGCAGCCATCCCAAAGTTAGCATTTAACGCGAGGTTATAATGCGCTTAAGAGTATATGGTCAGGCTGCACTACAAACAGCATCAGAGAAGGGTCTCCGAACGCTGCAGAGGGGCCCAGCTCATGCAGGGGCACCCTCTCACATAGGAACCACGCACTCTGCCTTCAGGATTGATAAGGCCTGCCATAGGAGTGACTTATAGGTTTATATGTGTGTATGTATGTAGTGATATAGGTAGCCTATATCACAGTAAGGGGTGCATGCACCACCTTACCCAGGCTGCAGTAGCAGACCTGTGGTGTCAGTTTGGATGGCCTTCCAGGGGTGGCACAATACATGCTGCAGCCCCTGGTAGGCCTCTGAGGTACCTATGCCCTGGGTACATAGTATACCATATACTAGGGACTTATAAGGGCACTCAGATTCCAATCAGAGATGTGCCTAAGGCACATGGAAACCATTTTAAAGAGGAAGCAGCTAGGCTGGGGTTCTGATTAGCAGGGCCCCAGCCAGACTAAGGTCGAAAAACAGTGAAGCATCAGCAAAAAGTGGGGGTACCCATGTGAAGCAGATCCTACTCTCCTACACAACCCCCCAAACGTAGGGACATTAAACTAACCTTGCCCAGTTAAGTCTTCATGTTCTAAGTGGAAGTACCTAGAGAGTCCATCTGCATTGGCATGGTTACTCCCAGGTCTATGTTCCACTGTGAAGTCCATCCCCTGTAGGGAAATGGACCACCTAAGCAGTTTGGGGTTTTCACCCCTTCATTTGTTTTAGCCATAAGAGGGGCTTATGGTCTGTTTGAACAAGGAAGTGAGTACCAAACAAGTATGTCCTCAACTTCTTCAGAGCCCAGACCACAGCAAAGGCCTCCCTCTCAATGGCTGACCAACGTTTCTCTCTAGGGGTCAGCCTTCTGCTAATGAAAGCTACTGGCTGATCCTGACCTTCATCATTCAATTGTGACAGTACAGCCCCTACCCCCAATTCAGATGCATCAGTTTGAACAATGAACTTCTTGGAGTAATCAGGACTCTGTAGAATGGGAGCAGTGCACATGGCCTGCTTCAGGTCATCAAATGCCTTTTGACAGCTAACTGTCCACTGAACCTTTTTGGGCATTTTCTTGGAAGTTAAGTCATTCAGGGGTGTCACTATTGATCCATACCCCTTGACAAATCTCCTATAGTACCCAGTCAGGCCTAAGAAGGCTCTCACCTGAGTCTGGGTAGTTGGAGCAGTCCAGTCCTTGATGGTCTGGATCTTGCTCTGCAGTGGTTGAACCTGGCCTCCACCCACAAGGTGGCCCAGGTACACAACCTGACTCTGCCCTATCTGGCACTTGGTGGCCTTGATAGTCAGGCCTGCTTTCTGCTGGGCCTGTAAAACATTTCTGAGGTGGACCAGGTGATCCTCCCAGGTGGAGCTAAAGACAGCAATATCATCTAGATATGCTGCACTATAGGCTTCCAGACCTGTAAGGACTGCATTCACCAGCCTCTGAAAAGTGGCAGGTGCATTCTTCAGACCAAAGGGCATCACCACAAATTGATAATGCCCACCAGGGGTTGAGAATGCTGTCTTTGGCTTTGCATCATCAGCTAGTCTGATCTGCCAGTAGCCAGCTGTCAGGTCAAATGTGCTTAGATACTTGGCTGAGGCCAAAGTGTCTATTAGCTCATCTGCCCTTGGTATTGGATGGGCATCAGTCCTAGTGACTGCATTGAGACCCCTGTAGTCCACACAAAACCTCATCTCTCTTTTCCCACCATTGGTGTGAGGTTTTGGCACAAGGACCACTGGACTAGCCCAAGGGCTATCTGAGGGTTCAATAACTCCCAAATCCAACATCTTCTGGACTTCTGTCCTGATACAGTCCCTGACATGGTCAGGTTGCCTATAAATCTTATTTTTAATAGGCAGACTGTCCCCAGTGTCCACTTCATGAGTGCACCAGGTAGTCTGACAGGGTGTCAGTGAGAATATGTGTCTGAACTGATTGAGCACCTGTCTGCAATCAGTCTGCTGCTGGGTAGTGAGGCTGCCTGCCAAGGCTACACCATCCACTGACCCATCACCAGGGTTCTGTGAGAGCAAGTCAGGGAGTGGGTCACTCTCTTCCTCCTGTCCCTCATCAGTAGCCATGAGCAAGCCCATGTCTGCCCTGTCCACATATGGTTTTAACCTGTTGACATGGAGAACCCTGTGGGGACTCCTGGGTGTTCCTAGGACTACTAAGTAGGTAACCTCACCCTTCTGTTCAACAATGGTGTGGGGTCCACTCCATTTGTCTTGGAGAGCTGCTGGGGCCACTGGCTCCAACACCCACACCTTCTGTCCTGGCTGGTAAACAGTCAGTACAGCCTTTTGGTCATGCCAGGCTTTTTGAAGTTCCTGGCTAGCCTCAAGGTTTTTAGTTGCCTTTTTCATATACTCAGCCATCCGGGAGCGGAGACCAAGTACGTAGTCCACTATGTCTTGCTTTGGGGGCTTGAGAGGTAACTCCCATCCTTCCTTCACCAAGCACAGTGGACCCCTGACAGGGTGACCAAACAAAAGTTCAAAAGGGCTGTAGCCAACCCCCTTTTGAGGCACCTCCCTGTATGCAAATAAAAGGCAGGGCAAGAGTATGTCCCATCTTCGCCTAACCTTTTCTGGGAGCCCTTTAATCATGCCCTTCAAGGTTTTGTTGAATCTCTCAACCAAACCATTGCATTGTGGGTGATAGGGTGTGGTGAACTTGTAAGTCACTCCACACTCCTTCCACATTGCTTTTAAGTATACAGACATAAAGTTTGCATCCCTGTCTGATACAACCTCCTTAGGGAAGCCCACTCTTGAGAAAATTCCCAGGAGGGCCCTTGCCACTACAGGTGCTGTAGTGGTCCTAAGGGGAATAGCCTCTGGGTACCTGGTGGCATGATCCACTACCACCAGGATAAACCTGTGCCCAGATGCTGTTTGGGGATCCATGGGACCAACAATGTCAATCCCTACCCTTTCAAAGGGAACCCCCACCACAGGTAGTGGTATCAGGGGGGCCTTTGTAGTGCCACCTGCCTTGCCACTGGCCTGGCAGGTTACACAGGAGCGACAAAACTCCTTGGTGTCTTCAGACATGTGGGGCCAGTGAAAGTGAGGGACAATTCTGTCCCAAGTCTTGTTCTGGCCCAGGTGACCTGCTAAGGGAATATCATGGGCTAGGGTCAATAGGAAGCCCCTGAACTTCAAAGGTATAACCAACCTCCTGGTAGCACCACGCTTGGGGTCTCTACACTCTGAGTACAAGAGTCCATCATCCCAATACACAGTATGGGGACCACTAGCTTTCCCAGCAGCCTCAGCAGCAGCTTGCTGTCTGAGGGGTTCAAGAGAGGGGCAGCTCTGCTGCTCCTGGCTCAGATCTGCCCTGGAATGTCCCCCTGTCCACAAGAACTCATCCTGGTCAGGTTCAAGCTCCTCTGGGACAGTTCCTTCCTCAGGACTGAGATCATCCCCCTCAGGGGACTGATCTTCCTTCTGAGCCAAGGGGGAAGGTACTGCCTTTACCCTACTACTCCTCTTCTTGGAGGGCACTTGGTCCATTATTCCAGAATCCAAGGCCTGTTCAGTGCTAGACATTTTGGCTTGTGACCTGGTCACAGCAAACACATCTGCAGGGATCCCCAGCATTTCTGCATGGGTCCTGAGCACCACTTCTGCCCAAGCTGAAGTTTCTAAGTCATTGCCAAGCAAGCATTCAACGGGTAGGTCTGCACTTACCACAACCTTCTTAAGGCCAGTTACCCCTCCCCAGGAGAAGTTAACAACTGCCAGAGTATGGTCTGTTCTGACGTTGCTAGCATTGGTCACTTGGTATATTTCACCAAGTATTATCTGCCCAGGATTCACAAGGTCTTGTGTCACCATGGTGACACTTGCCCCTGTGTCCCTAAATGCCAAAGCCTCTCTTCCATTGATTAAAGGCTGTTGTCTGTACTTGCCCAGATTACTGGGACTCACAGAGGAGGTCATATCCATGCCTCCATCACAGACTAGTACAGCCTGAGTGAGTTCTCTGACTAGGTCAGAGCTCATCTCTTTACCCAGGGTCAACCCTACTAAACCCTTTGCTTGTGTAGTCCCACCACCAACTGTAACTGCACTAGGGGGAGCAGGTGCCTTAGGGGCATTGGTGGGGGCTGGAGTAGAGTCTTTGGACTTGGTGCAATCACTGGTCCAGTGGGTCTTTTGCTTACAGACCTTGCACCATGGTTTCCTTTGGCCTTTCCCTTTGGTAGACTGTGAATCCCCACCTGAAGAAGAAGTTTGGGGGCCTTGTGAAGACTTTTGATCTTTACCCTTCTCCCCACCCTTATCAGAGGTTTTCGAATCTTGCTTCTTAGGGTCACCACCTTGGTTCTGTACCTTCTGCTTCACCCTGGTTCTGACCCATTTGTCTGCCTTCTTTCCCAATTCTTGGGGAGAGGTCAGATCAGAGTCTACCAGGTGCTGATGCAACAGCTGATTTTGACAGTTATTAAGAATCTGCTCCCTCATTATCAGATTGTACAATCCTGTGAAGTCACATACCTTACTGCCCAATAACCAACCTTCCAGAGCCTTGGCAGAACAATCAACAAAGTCCACCCAGTCTTGAGTCTGTGATTTTTGGGTATCCCTGAACTTTAACCTGTATTGTTCAGTGGTTAGGCCAAACCCATCAATTAGAGCACTCTTCAAGACTTTGTAATTATCAGCATCCTCCTCTCTAACAGTGAGGAGCTTGTCTCTACCTTTGTCTGCAAAGGAGAGCCACAAGATTGCTGCCCACTGCTCCTGAGGGACCCTCTGTACTTTACAGGCCCTCTCTAGAGCAGTTATCCCTTTGTGGATGTCATCCCCACTCTGGTAGGGAGGGACAATCTTGCTCAGGTTTCTATGGTCATAAGACCTTTCCCTATCTTTGGGGAAACTGCTGCCACCATGGGACTCTAGTCCCAACTTTTGTCTCTCTCTATAGAGATCTAGGGACTCCCTGTCTATAGCCAATTGCTGTTTCCTGAGTTCAAGCTGAGTTTGCTCATATTGAATCAGTCTCTTTCTCCTCTCATGAGAGGATTCCCTCCTATGAGAGGAGACAGAGGTCCCTATTGAGGTGTCAGAGTGGTTAGATTCCTGAGAAGGAGACCTAGACCTTCTGGGCACACTCAGAACTCTTCCTGGGGGACAAAGAGGAGGTCATTCTGATCCTCTCCCTCCTCCTCCTCCACAGGAGGAATTGGGTTTTCCAGGACAAGGTCATTTTCACCTTCCTGGCCAGTTTCAGAGGGGGGGCCTGGATTTCTTCACCCCTGACCCCTTCCTCATCTTCTGCCCCACCCTCTTTGCCTACCCCTTCAGACCCTGGGGGCCTGCTGAGATCATCAGCTAGTAACACCTCCCTGAGGTGTTGGGTGCTGGCACTTTTGCCTGCCTTCAACTTCCTAGTATTGCATAATGCTCTCAATTCCAAGAATGGGAGTTTATCATACTTGGAGGGAAGAAGCCCACTGGCTTCTGGCAAGGACTCACTGGGTCCTGGCTTTGAAGACATTACTAGTGAGGTGTGGTGTATGCACTACCTACTCTAGTGTGGCCTACTAAACTCTCTTGAGTTGTAGAAAGGGTGTGCTGTCCCTTAACACACAACTCTAAGTTCAGTAGAACTTACTGTATTACTAAGCTTGATTTATATGTACCTTAGGTACCCTTGGTGGTTTTCAGTTGATCAATTCAATTGAGATTATCTGGTAAAACAAAAGCAAGCTGGAATCCCACACGCTGCACACCAATGTGAGAAGTTGGCCTGGCATATGCGGTCCACTAATTATAGTGGGCACCTTGCACCAGTCCAAACAACCCCTTATTGGAGATAGGTTAAAGACAACCTTTATTGAAAGCTATCCTAGTGGTAGCTATGGAGAGCAGCCTTCAGGCTAAGTCTTGAAGGAATGTAAAGCAGCTTGTTTTACCAGTCTATAATCTCTTGAGTGACCAAATGAAAGAGGACCACACCAGGTATATATTCAAAATATATGTATTTATTACTAAACACACCCCTCTAGTCTCTTTATGAGGCTAGAGTTCGAAGTACATAAATTATAAGTTAGTTATCTACAGTAATAGCACAAATACACGTTTGAGCCCCAGGGGCGTACCAAACCATATACCAATAAAGTGGTATAAGAACCACGACTGAGCTAGACACAAGGCCTAGAGCCTGTAGAAGTGCTTGGACCACAAGGAACCACCCAAGGTAGTGATACAGGGGACCCACGGGGGACGCGTGCAGTGTATGAACACAGCCGCGAACCGCCGTTAACTTCTATGGGGAAAGTCGCGATTAGAATTTAAAAGAAAAGGGACACTTAGAGGAGGACTTGGAGCAAACCCTTTGAGAACTAGGCTGTTCTAGTGTCAATACCCACGGGAGCACCGGAGTACTCGAGTTACCTCACCCAGGGGAGCCGGGTGCATAGGTGTCTTTCAGGGTCGGGTTTCGTCGTCGCTTTCAATGGCGATCTTCCTCAAAGTGCTGCTGGCGGCCAAGTCGAAAGTGTTCGGGTGGATCCAAAAGTGGATCGAAGATCTGAAGAACCTGAAAGCAGAGGGGACAGAGTCTGGGTCACTAGCCAGTGACCAGGAAGGCGATGAGCAGATGCCCACCGATGTCGAGTGCTTCAGGTAGGTTGATGGTCGTCTTGACTCTTCAGCCACGAGGTCCAGGAGGCGTCGACGACAACCAGGAGCTGGATTCGAGCTGTTCCACAACGTCTGTCGATTGCAGGGGTATCGTCGACCAGATTGGACCCAACAAGCCTTGGCAACGGCAAGTCTTGTGGAAATAGAAGAAGGACGATGTTGCAGACCAGCAAGGTCTGGGGGACTCACCCAGCGAGTATAAGTCAGGGCACACCTGGAGCAACCAGGGAGCCCAAGCAGAAAAAGATTGGCCTTCGGGCGGGCCTACTAGCCAACGGACTAGCGACCGTGAAGGAGCCTCGAGAAGGTGCACGTGGAGCTGGCTCACAGGACACTCGTGGAGTGGAGGCCAGTGATCTTCGGTGCAGTTGGTGCTGGAGGCTGGAGCTACTCGGAGCCCAAAGCACAACTTTGTGAGAGACCCAGAAGAGGATGCAGTTTCAAATGCAATCGGTGTCCAGGGGTCACGGTTCCACGTTACCCACGACAGCTACGGGCCTCAGCTTTGCTGGGGGCTCAGGGAAGCCTCAGGGAAGTCTGGAAATCTATGTCTGGTGATGCAAAGACTTCGGTGTCCAACGGGAGCTTCAGCGATGCAGACCGGACAATTGCTTCTTTGGTGCCTGCCAAGCAGGGGAGTCACTCCTTGACCCCAAGGGAGATTCTTCAGTCCTCTAATCATGAAGTAGAGCATCGAAGGTCCAGGATTCTGTATAGGGAGTTTCGTCCAGGTAAATCTAAAGTCCTAAGTACTGGGTTCCCCTACTTATACTAAGGTAGGGGGTTGGACATACTCTGTGGCCCCACCTATGGGAGGGCCAGGGCAGAGGGGTGGTTACACCCCTTTCCCTTTGTCCAGTTTCGCGCCAGAGCAGGGGCTGGAAGCCCCTGAGCCGGTTTGAACTGGGGTATGCACAGGGACACCAAGTGTGCCCCCAGTGCAGGATTTCAAAGCACCCGAGAGTGCTCCCGCCCAGCCCCAATACACACTATCCTGTCTGGGGAGGTGGTCACACCTCCCTGGGACAGGAAACCTATTGTCCAGGCCTCCCCTGCCGGAGTTTCGGTCAGCAGCTGGAGACCAGACTCGTGTCTGTGGCAGCGGCATCCATTTTGTGATGCCAGGGCTCTGGAAAGTCAGTACCGGGTATACCGGTGTGTACATGTCTTTCCCTCTAGAAGGGTGGAATGCTACCCCCGCCGCCAGAACTGGCGGGGGGTAGTATTCCAAGATGTTTGACACCAAACACGACATGTTTCCATGCAGCCATCCCAAAGTTAGCATTTAACGCGAGGTTATAATGCGCTTAAGAGTATATGGTCAGGCTGCACTACAAACAGCATCAGAGAAGGGTCTCCGAACGCTGCAGAGGGGCCCAGCTCATGCAGGGGCACCCTCTCACAAAGGAACCACGCACTCTGCCTTCAGGATTGATAAGGCCTGCCATAGGAGTGACTTATAGGTTTATATGTGTGTATGTATGTAGTGATATAGGTAGCCTATATCACAGTAAGGGGTGCATGCACCACCTTACCCAGGCTGCAGTAGCAGACCTGTGGTGTCAGTTTGGATGGCCTTCCAGGGGTGGCACAATACATGCTGCAGCCCCTGGTAGGCCTCTGAGGTACCTATGCCCTGGGTACATAGTATACCATATACTAGGGACTTATAAGGGCACTCCAGATTCCAATCAGAGATGTGCCTAAGGCACATGGAAACCATTTTAAAGAGGAAGCAGCTAGGCTGGGGTTCTGATTAGCAGGGCCCCAGCCAGACTAAGGTCGAAAAACAGTGAAGCATCAGCAAAAAGTGGGGGTACCCATGTGAAGCAGATCCTACTCTCCTACACCACCCACAGAAGCAGCCTGTAAAAGTGTGTCTCAGGTCTGCCATTGCAGAGCCTGTGTGCAGTCTGGTACTGCCATGTTGACTGGGCAAGTGCACCCACTTGCCAGTCCCTAAACCTTCCCTTTTCTTCATATCAGACTCCCCTATGGCAGGCCCAAGGGCAGGGTGCATTGTAAGTATAAGGTAGGACATGCCCTGATGTGTGTGGCATGTCCTAATAGTGAATTACAGCCATTTTCGTTTTTCACTATTGCAAGGCTACCTGTTCTCCATAGGCCAGAATGGGCAGTTTGATTATTACAGCTTATAATCCTAATTGACCCAGGATGGTAGAAAAACGAATTTAGTATGCCTGAACTCAGAATGATAAAATACATCTTTTAGTGAAGTTGGTTTTAACATTCTGTGTTTGAAAATACCACTTTTAGAAAGTGGGTATTTTCTTGCCTAACTATCCAAGCCTGCCTCTGCTAGGTCGTGTATTCCTTGTCTGGGTTTGTGAGTGACAGGGGCTGGGGGACTCCAGGAGACAGGGTGAGTCAGCACAGGGCTGAATAGAGAGATCTGCATGGAGATAGGTGGGAGGAGTTGCACCTGGGACCTGAATAGGGCTGTGCCTTCCCTCCACAATGCTGGCTCCACCTCCTGTGGTGTGTTTGATGTCCCTGGCCTACTCTGTAAAAGGAAAGAAGGAGTCTTGTCAACAAAGTGCTCCAGGACTGACCAGAACTGGTTTGGACTAGGCAAAGGCCTCTCTGCCTTCAGAGAACAAAGGGAAAATGAGTATAAAAGAGGGGACCCAAACCCCAGAATTTTAGATCACTTTGGGAAACAAGAAGAAACCTTTGCTGAGGAGAGGAACCAGAGAAACTGAAGAGGAGACTATCCCTAAGCTGAGTGCTGTCTGGGGGATTGGCCTGCAGTGGTTGCCTGACTGCCAAAGAAAGGAGAAAGGAACTTTGTGTGTACTTTCATCAACTTGTAAAAGATCTCCAAGGGCTTGAGAGAAGAGCTTGCCTCCTGCTGAAGTCTCAGGGACAACAGACTTCACCAACCAGCTCCCCAAGAGTCTTTCTGGAAAGTGCCTGCTGCTGAGCTGGACTTTCTGAGGGACTGCGTGTCGCAAGGAGCTGAAAGCGCGACTCACGAAGAAGAAGCGTCGCCGCCGCAGCCGAAGCGCCTCGCATCGCCGAAGAAGAGGATCGACGTCGCATCAGACGCCGCCGCATCAATGGAGAAGAGTGTCGCCGCCGCTGCCGCTGTCGCATCGTTGCCGAAGCGCCTCGCATCACCGGAGAAGAGGACCGACGTTGCATCAGACGCCGCCGCATCACCGGGAAGCGTGTTGCAGGGCCTGTCGCAGCTCAGAAGAATCGTTGAGTCGCCGCACGGCTGTCGCATCATTGCCGAAGCACCTCGCATCGCCGGAGAAGAGGACCGACGTCGCATCAGATGCCGCCGCATCACCGGGAAGCGTGTCGCAGGGCCTGTCGCGGCTCAGAAGCATCATTGCCGAAGCGCCCCGCATCACCGGAGAAGAGGACCGACGTCGCACCAGACGCCGCCGCATCACCGGGAAGCGTGTCGCAGGGCCTGTCGCGGCTCCGAAGAATCGTTGAGTCGCCGCACGGCCGTCGGTCGTGCACGCATCATCGCATCAAGAAGAAAACGCCATCTTTGTCAATTGCACCGGATCTTCATCGCATCACGGCGTTGCTGGTCGCATCGCCATGAAAGCGCAGTATGAAACCGACGCATCACCTCCCCTCGCAGAGAAGAACCAACGCATCCCCTGCGCATCAGTAGGGACCCGACGCATCACCGTTCTTGCGTGTAAGGAACCGACGCATCACCTTCCCTGCAACACTTTCATTGTATAGCGTTACGCATCCTAAGGTACATTGAACTCAAAGTGTTGCATTTACCATCTTGAGAGAACTGAGCTAATTCTACCATTTTTGAAGTACAGTATTGTGGATTTTTGTCGTTTATGGTCTTGTGTTAAATCTATATAAAAGATACTTATTTTTAATGTACATCTGGTGTGGTGTCCATCTGTAGTGTTGTCACTTGATTACTGTATGTGTTCACAAATGCTTTACACACTGCCTCTGAGATAAGCCTGTCTGCTCATGCCAAGCTACCAAGGGGGTGAGCAGGGGTTATTTTAGGAGTGTACCCCCTTATCCTGACTAGACGCAAGGGTCCCTATTTGGTCAAAGGTATCTTCCTCTGCCAACTAGAGACCCCCAAATCTAACATTGGTGGTCAGCGGTGAGGATTCTGGACTTGCATTTGTGACTCAGGTACAGTGATTGGTGAACACTACTAGTGAGTGCAGACCAAAACACGAACACATACTTTTGGTAGATTGTTTTTTCTGAGATTTTCTATTTTTGCAAAGAACTGCCAAGTTTAACCACCATGGATAAAGCAGCATCCATAGCATCTGTTGATTATGAGTGGGAAGAGGAGAGACTAGAATGCTTCAATGTGAAACAGCTAAAGCACTTCTGCAGGAAATTTAAAGTTGCTATGACCAGTCTCACCAAGAAGGATGAGCTCCAAAAGGCGCTGAGGGCCTGGGTTGAAGCAAGGAATACCCCTGAGAATGAGGAAGGGGCTGAGAATGCAGATGAGCAGCTGGAGGGGCCATTGGGTCCACAGGGGAGGAGAGCAACCTCCCCAGTAGGTAGCAGTGTCTCTGCCAAAAGCATGTCCCCAGAGGAGTTGGCGGACAGGAAGGAAAACAGGATGCACGAATTGGAGCTTGCCAAGCTCAAGTTGGGTGGGCAACTGGAGTTAAAAAATAGGAGATTGGCCCTGGAAGAAAAGAGAATGCAGTTGGAGCATGAGAAAAGTTTGAGGGAGTTGGAGTTGAAAGCTAGAAGCTTAGAGATTACCCCCTCTGGTGGCAGCACACCGTCAATGCCTGTTGAAGCTAGGGTGTATATTCCTAAAGAGGTGGTGAGAGAGTTTTATAAGAATGATGATATTGGGCAGTGGTTCAAAGCCTATGAGGTAGCCATGTCTTCCCACCGGGTCCCTGAGAAGGATTGGGGAGCGGGGTTGTGGGGGCGGTTCCTTAGTGAGGGCGGGACACACTGTTAGACTTGCCTTCTGAAGTCCATAATTCTTATAGCCACATGAAAGATGCATTGATGTCCAGGTATGGGTTGACTCCTGAATTGTATAGACAGAGGTTTAGAAATTGCAAGAAGGTGGAGTCAGGTACCTGGGTAGAATATGTCACTTTTTTTCTGCAGAGCATTGGATGGTTGGGTGAAGGGTAGCAAAGTTAATGATTTTGAAGGGCTCTTTGATTTAATTGCATGGGAGCACTTGTCAATTAATTGTTTTCCAGAGCTACGCCAGCACCTGATTGATAGTAGGCTGACTAACCCTAGGAAGCTTGCTGAGGAGGCGGACCGCTGGGTGAGCACCCGGGTCCACAAGGGTCACGTGGGAGACTCCGCCAAGAGTGGGCAGGGTCCCCAGCAGAAGAGTGGGGGGGACAAGGGTAAACAGAGGGAGTTCCAGAAAGGGCCCCAAAGTAATCCCCAAGGGAAGGGTTCCCAGCCCCCCCCTGAGAAGAAGCACGGGGCCCCAACAGGTAGGCATGTTCCCAGGGGACCCCTGAGGTGCTACAAGTGTGGTGAAGTGGGTCATAAGTCTAATGATCCCAAGTGCCCACAGTTTGGAAAGACAGCACCCACTGGTGCTTCACCCCGGCAGATGGCAAGTGTAGCCCTGGGGGAGGAGAGGGGTGTCCAAGGTGGGTGGGGTCCCGCAGAGATGTCCCTTGTCTCTTTAGGAGACTGTGAGGTAGTCCCCAGGACCCAACTGCCTGATAACACTAAAAAGTATAGGCAGTGGGTGACCATCAATGGCCATAGAGTGGAGGCTCTTCGAGACACAGGAGCCAATGTGACAGCTGTCAAGTGTCACCTGGTGTCTGAAGAGCAGGTTGTCCCCAATGCATTTTACCCAGTTGTTGCCGCTGACAACACAGAGAGCCACTGCAAGGTGGCTCAGGTTCCCCTTGAGTGGGGGGGGTCTCTGGTACTCTTCAAGTAGCTGTGAGGCCAGCCATGCCTGTTGACTGTTTGTTGGGGAACGATTTGGAGAGCTCACCTTGGGCTAAGGTGGAACGAAGTGCTCATTTGGAGATGTTGGGTCTGCCTGACTGGGCGTGTGTGACCACACGGTCCATGGCAGCCAGTAAGGGTGTTCAAGAGGACCTGGAGCCTGAGAGGGGGGCCCAGGTGCCTGCCTTAAAGAGAAGAGGCAGGGGGCGCAGGAAACCGGCCCCCGAAGTTCCCACGGTCCAGGAGGAGGTAGACCCTGAGGGGGATGCCCTGGAGCCTACAGGGGAACAGGTAGCTGAACTGGGGGACCTGCCTGAGCTGACCCATTGGCAGCAAGAAGGAGGACCCTCCAGGGAAGGGTTCTGCAAGGAGCAGAAGGAATGCCCTTCTCTTGTGGGTTTGCGGCAGCAGGCTGCAGACCAGGCAGCAGGGGATCAGTCTGGATCACATTGGATCTACTGGGAGAATGACCTCCTGTATACTGAGCCTAAGGTTGCTGAGCCTGGGTCAGCCTGTGTGCTGGTGGTACCCCAGCGCTTCAGAGCCTTCCTACTGGGGCTGGCTCATGATGTGCCGTTAGCAGGACATTTGGGGCAGGACAAGACCTTTGAGAGGCTTGTCACCCACTTTTATTGGCCCCAAATGCGCAAGAGTTCAGACACTCATTGCAGGACCTGTCAGACTTGCCAGGCAAGTGGAAAGAGTGGGAGGAAGCAAAAGGCTCCTCTCCAGCCATTCCCTATGGTCAGCACCCCCTTTGAACGGGTGGGTATTGACATTGTGGGGCCACTGGTCCCCAAGACAGCCATGGGCAACAGGTTCATCCTGGTCTTGGTGGACCATGCCACCCGGTACCCGGAAGCCATACCTCTGAGGACAGTGACGGCCCCCGTGGTGGGACGGGCACTGATGGGAATTTTCTCCCGAGTGGGATTCCCTAGAGAGGTAGTGTCTGATCGAGGTACAAACTTCATTTCCAAGTATATGAAGTCCCTGTGGCAGGAGTGTGGGGTAACTTACAAGTTCACCACTCCTTACCACCCCCAAGGAAATGGGTTGGTTGAGAGATTCAACCGGACCCTCAAAGGCATGATTATGGGTCTTGAGGAACCTATGAGGCGTAAGTGGGACGTACTCTTACCATTCCTGCTCTTTGCATACCATGAGGTGCCACAGAAATCTCTAGGGTTCAGTCCCTTTGAGCTTCTCTATGGTCACCCAGTGAGAGGACCTCTGAGTCTGGTCAAGGAAGGCTGGGAGCAATCTCCCTGGAAACCTCCCCAGGATGTATATAGCTACATGCTGGCCTTCAGGAACCAGACTAGGCGTTTCAGGCATCTCGCTGAGGCGAATCTGGAAGCCAGCCAGGAGGAGATGAAGCGGTGGTACGACCAGAATGCCACTTTGGTAGAGCTTCAGCCTGGTCAGAAAGTGTGGGTCATGGCCCCAGTGGAGCCTTGTGCGCTCCAGGATAAGTGGACCGGACCATTTGAGGTGGTGGAGCGCAAGAGTCCTGTTACCTACTTGGTGGACTTGTGGTCTCCCAGGAACCCCTTGCGGGTCCTGCATGTCAACCGCCTGAAGCCCCACTTGGAGAAGCCTGAAGTGGGCATGCTCTTAGCGACAGATGCTGGAATGGAGAAGGAGACCGAGCCTCTTCCTGACCTGCTGTCGGCGCCAGAGCGAGATGGGTCAGTGGATGGTGTGAACCCTGACCCCTGAGCAACAGAATGACTGCCACCAGTTGCTGGGACAGTTTTCTGATTCCCAGTGTCACTGATTGGTGCATCCATGATGTGGACACTGGAGACAGTCCTCCTGTTAAGCACAAAACTTACAGGGTAACTGACAGGGTGAGAGCTGGCATCAAGGAGGAAGTCTCCAAGATGATTGCGTTAGGGGTGATTGAGTTCTCTAACAGTCCTTGGGCCAGCCCAGTGGTCTTGGTCCCAAAGGACTGCCGCACCGGGTGCCACGCCAGAACTCCGGTTCTGTGTGGACTACCGAGGGCTCAATTCAGTCACGAGGACTGATGCGCACCCCATCCCCAGAGCTGATGAGCTCATTGATCGGTTAGGGGCTGCCCGGTACCTCATCACGTTTGATCTAATGTCTAGGTACTGGCAGATCGCCTTGACTGATGGGGCAAGAGAGAGGTCAGCATTCTCCACACCAGATGGGTACTACCAGTTCCGGGTTATGCCCTTTGGGATGAAGAATGCCCCTACCACCTTTCAGAGGTTGTTCAACCAGGTGTTGGCTGGACTGGAAGAGTTCAGTGCCGCCTACCTGGATGACATTGCAGTGTTCAGCGCCAGTTGGGAAGAACATCTGTGCCACCTCTGGGAAGTGTTGATGGCGCTGCGGAGGGCAGGCCTCATGATCAAGGCGAGTAAGTGCCAGATCGGGCAGGGTTCCGTGGTGTACTTGGGACACCAGGTTGGGAGCGGCCAGGTGGCGGCCCTACAGCCCAAGATTGAGACCATCCTGGCTTGGGAGCCCCCCAAGACCCAGACAGAGGTGAGAGCCTTTTTAGGACTCACTGGGTATTACAGGAGGTTTGTCAAGGGGTATGGCAGCATTGTTGCAGCCTTGACAGAGCTGACTTCCAGGAAGCAGCCCAAGAAAGTGATTTGGACTGACACCTGTCAGAAAGCTTTTGAGGCCCTGAAAACTGCCATGTGCACGGCGCCCGTGCTCCTGGCACCCAACTTCTCAAGAGAGTTTATCGTTCAAACAGACGCTTCAGAGCATGGTGTGGGGGCTGTTTTGTCACAGATAAATGAGGAGGGCCTAGATCAACCCGTAGCCTTCATCAGTAGGAGGTTACTTCCACGGGAACAGAGGTGGAGTGCTGGTGGAGTGCTGTGGTCTGGGCGCTGAAGAAGCTGAGACCATACCTGTTTGGGACTCACTTCCGGGTTCAGACAGACCACAGGCCCCTCAGATGGTTGATGCAGATGAGGGGTGAGAATCCAAAGCTGTTGAGGTGGTCCATTTCCCTACAGGGTATGGACTTCACGGTGCAACACCGCCCTGGTACAGAACACGCCAATGCTGATGGTCTGTCCAGATTTTTCCGCCTTAGTGAAGAGAACTCCCAGGAGGTAGGGTAGTTCTCCCCACATTTCAGCTGGAGGGGACACGTGTTAGACCTGGCACTGTTGGCTTGGGTCTCCCTTCCATTTTTTGCTGTTGCCTCATGTGTTTTTTCTGGTTATAGATGCTTTGGGCACTGTGCCACTGCTATTCAGTGCCACAGTGCAAGTGCTCCCTTTGGTAAATTAATGTATGGATTAGTGATTCCATGATTGGTTGGTTTGGTTTACTTGTCAGACCCTAGTACAGTGCACTGAGTGTGCCCAGGGCTTGTAAACCAAATGCTGCTGGTGGGCTTGCAGCACTAGTTGTGCCACCCACAGAAGCAGCCTGTAAAAGTGTGTCTCGGGTCTGCCATTGAAGAGCCTGTGTGCAGTCTGGTACTGCCATGTTGACTGGACAAGTGCACCCACTTGCCAGTCCCTAAACCTTCCCTTTTCTTCATATCAGACACCCCTATGGTAGGCCCAAGGGCAGGGTGCATTGTAAGTATAAGGTAGGACATGCCCTGATGTGTGTGGCATGTCCTAATAGTGAATTACAGCCATTTTCGTTTTCACTATTGCAAGGCTACCTGTTCTCCATAGGCCAGAATGGGCAGTTTGATTATTACAGCTTATAATCCTAATTGACCCAGGATGGTAGAAAAACGAATTTAGTATGCCTGAACTCAGAATGATAAAATACATCTTTTAGTGAAGTTGGTTTTAACATTCTGTGTTTGAAAATACCACTTTTAGAAAGTGGGTATTTTCTTGCCTAACTATCCAAGCCTGCCTCTGCTAGGTTGTGTATTCCTTGCCTGGGTTTGTGAGTGACAGGGGCTGGGGGACTCCAGGAGACAGGGTGAGTCAGCACAGGGCTGAATAGAGAGATCTGCATGGAGATAGGTGGGAGGAGTTGCACCTGGGACCTGAATAGGGCTGTGCCTTCCCTCCACAATGCTGGCTCCACCTCCTGTGGTGTGTCTGATGTCCCTGGCCTACTCTGTAAAAGGAAAGAAGGAGTCTTGTCAACAAAGTGCTCCAGGACTGACCAGAACTGGTTTGTACTAGACAAAGGCCTCTCTGCCTTCAGAGAACAAAGGGAAAATGAGTATAAAAGAGGGGACCCAAACCCCAGAATTTTAGATCACTTTGGGAAACAAGAAGAAACCTTTGCTGAGGAGAGGAACCAGAGAAACTGAAGAGGAGACTATCCCTAAGCTGAGTGCTGTCTGGAGGATTGGCCTGCAGTGGTTGCCTGACTGCCAAAGAAAGGAGAAAGGAACTTTGTGTGTACTTTCATCAACTTGTAAAAGATCTCCAAGGGCTTGAGAGAAGAGCTTGTCTCCTGCTGAAGTCTCAGGGACAACAGACTTCACCAAACAGCTCCCCAAGAGTCTTTCTGGAAAGTGCCTGCTGCTGAGCTGGACTTTCTGAGGGACTGCGTGTCGCAAGGAGCTGTAAGCGCGACTCACGAAGAAGAAGCGTCGCCGCCGCAGCCGAAGCGCCTCGCATCGCCGAAGAAGAGGATCGACGTCGCATCAGACGCCGCCGCATCAACGGAGAAGAGTGTCGCTGCCGCTGTCGCATCATTGCCGAAGCGCCTCACATCGCCGGAGAAGAGGACCGACGTCGCATCAGACGCTGCCGCATCACCGGGAAGCGTGTCACAGGCAGTGGTGGCTGGTGACATTTGAAAGTGGTGGGGCGTAAAATTATTGGCATACTGCACCGCAGCGAGCGAGCGTAGCGAGCGAGCCCGAACTAACCTAAGGGGGTTCTCCCCGAGAAAATTTTGAAAAAAGAGTGGACAAATGGTGCATTTTCAAGCAAATTTGAGAAAGCAGGATGGTTAATAAAGCAATTGTGAAAGTGCAGTTATTACATTAATAAAGAGATGTCATATAACATAGGTAGCTGCTTATTCAAGCTTTCTTTCACCCCATAGTCCAGCAGGGTCTTGATACAAGACAGATAAGAGAAAAAGCAGTGTGGTCCTCAACCAGGAAGACACTCATATTTCGTTGGTAAGAAGTCAAAGGATTGGTCAAATTGAAAACCTGAAATGCAATATGCAATCAAACAATTTGCAAGTACATCTCATCTATGTTCAACAAGCCATGTTTTACCCATGATTGGAATTGTGAATCACCAAATAAACTGAGCCACTGCAATCAAAAGCAGAGGGCCTCCTCAAAAAGTATGCCCTTAAGAGAGTTCTCTCATCTCATGTCCTCTCTATATTTTCTCTGGAAGTTGAAAACTCATCACATTCTACTGCACAAACCTGAACCCTTCTGCATATTCCAACACCAGAACTCATTCTTGGCCATTTAGTTTGGAGCCATTCATACCAGGAATACAGAAAATACCTTTAAATAGAGTAGAAGGTTTATGAATACAAGCACTTAGCAATTGTACATATACTATGAATGAGAGCCAAAGGAAACAAAAAGGAATAAAGAAGGAAGCAACACTCAAACACAACTCATGCTCCGGAACGCCATAAAATTCTCTATGTGGCAAGTTCATCACCTATAGCAGAACACAGTACATTTAATGTCTCCCTCAGTTTAGCATATCAAACAATAGCAAGTGGTAATTCTTGTGATATGTACTCATCACTGTAGACTATTGTAGAGTCACTATATAAATACAATTAATACAATATGTGGTGTTAGGTGTAGAAAATCTAGACTCACACCTGTCTATATTTTTTTTGATGTTTTATCCTTGATAATGTGCCCTATTGATACTCTGGGGACCATATTCAGTGTGCGCGCCCTGAAACCGCTCATAAACTCGAAAAGTAAATAGAAATGCCCCCTTCTCCTTCCATGTTTCACTACCCTTCCCTTCAGCTTGTCTGTGCACTGTCTCTCTCTCCCTGGCAGTCTCTCTCCTGCCCATGTCTCCCTCCTTGCCTCGGATCTGTGACTGTAGTATGATTCCAACTGTCTCCTCCCTCTATTCAAAGCCTCATGCTCATTCCTCTGCTCTCCCCTGTCACGGCCACCAGTCTGTCTGTGCCTGTCTCTTTCTCTGTCTTACTCTCTCTGCACTCAAGTTAATTCCTTGACTGACTGTCTCTGCCCTGCTCTTTCAGCTCTTATCTCTATTCCGCTGTGTCTCTTAGGTCTCTTCCAACTCCCTCCTCCTCTATTATCTCACGCTCTCTTTGCTGCTTGTCTCTCTCCTGCATCTGCTCCGGCTGTTTTCTTATCACTGTCGTTTCCTTAGTGCCCGTCTCTTCCAACAACTAGTGCAGCACGAGTCACATCAATCTATACCACAGTGTTTTATATTATTGGTAGAATGGTTTGTTACAAGAAGGTAGAACCTCCACTCTGAAACACATCCCATAATTGCTGGGAAAAGATTTGTCACAGAAAACAAAGTCAAGACCCTGCGCCAATATGGCAAGTTTCATAGGTGCGATCAAGCTGGATACTGCACAGCGTGTTGATCTCTTGATACACCTGCATCAATCTAATGTGCATACCCCTTCACAATCATCCATTGCAAACAAAATGTATACAGCAAGTGCTTTGAAGCACTCGGATTCGACAAGTAAAAGGAGAGCTGTAGCAATACAGATGGCATCTATGGAATGCACCAACGAGTGAATGAATATTCACAATCTTGGAACATTTCTACACTTGGTTTTCCAAAAGAATGCCCCTTCTGCGGCACTACTGGACTTCTCCGCAAAGGAAACACATATACCAGGTGAGAAATATTGCCAGATCGCACCTGATGTTTAAATGCCAGAGGGCGGTGGATTAACTTGGCGCCTAGAACCCTTTACGAGGCACAACTGACACAATATGGTCGCAAACACAAAAGTTGTGGGCTTCTTCAACGTTACGATAGAGACATCTGTTCAGACCCTCAGTAGGGCCATCTTTGTTTAACACACAGTATGGGTCCAGGCGCCTTTCAGAGATGATAAAGAACAGATGTGCTGTGCAAATCATTACATACAGCCGAGTCTATCACCAACATAAAAAAAATAGCGACACATGGTGAGCATCATCTATCTGTTTGCTGCCCTCGGAATGTACATAGTAGAAGGCCTGCGAACATCTCTTGGTAGAGCATCTGTCCCTTCCCTCATACTGCAAAGGGAAGCAACCACCTGGCAATGTCGCATCACTGTGTACGCAAAGCAAAGCACAGAAAATAACAAGTCACAACCAAACCACTGTGCAAGTACACCCACACAAAATTAGCTGATTCTGACACAGCGCTACCTTGCCGAATGATTTCCATGCAGATTGGAGAAAGGAATCACCCAGTGCGTGAGAAGAAACAATTGTATGAAACCAAACAATGATAGCAGTGTGCGAGCGGCAGTAACAACCCCCTCCCCCCCAAAGAAAAATCACATTTCAACATTCTTCACTACTCGGATCCCTTACTTACGTAATTCACATTCACTATCTGAAAATGCTCTGCTGAATAGTAAAGAATGGAAAATGTGCACATTTTGTAAGAAACAATAATATGCTTAATTTTTTTTTCTCCATTTATTCACCTCCTTTGGGTAACATTCAAAGCAGCGGTGCCTCGCGTGCCCTGCTCGGTGTCCACCACTTCCGCTGCTTGCTGGAATAGGAAGAAAAGCTGCCAATGTCTAGATAATTGGGTCAAAGTTTCACCCTCCCTCCTAACTGAAACGGTCGAAGAAAGCACACGAAGGCATGGACCAGCAGGGACAGCTGTGCAAAAAAGTGCCTCTGTGATTATCAGAAACGGCCTGACAAGGTCTGAAATAATGGAAAGCAACCCAGATTTCCGCCCCCTCTCTGTTTATAACTCTTTATTTCCTCATACCGACCACAGCTGTAAATCACTTTTAGAATGTGATGTGCTTGATTTACATGCTGCGCATCACATGGATTAATCACAAAGGGAAACACCCACCCACGCGTGTCCCGCCTGGCTGCACTAACATTCCCCTTTGAATCCGGCTTACTTCTGACTTTCAACGGAGCCCTATAGATATCGGGGTCTGGGTGTTGAAGTATCCGCATAGAAGTTGTTCCATTGCCCTCACGCGCCGCAACAGAAAGTACGAAAGCAGTTTGCTCCATTCTTTCATTAACAATGGTGAACTGTGGATCAGGAATTTTTGTTAAGGAAATTATTGTAGATATAAAGCGATTTATTTGTAAGTGATAACTGTGATGCATAATATTTCCAATGGTTGACAATCTATTTCTTTCGCTTTTGCCCACATACAAGCACTTTTTTGGAGAAAACCTGCTGTGCTTCATTTCCTATAATGCAAACAAGCACAAATGGAGCAAAACAGATGTGTCCATTTTGCACAGTAAAAATTGTATGTAATGTGCCCTGGCTCAGCAGTCCCTTCGTGGGCACGGAACAAAATGCAAACTCTGTGCACCATGCACATGCACAAAACTGTATGAGTAATAGGGGCGGGGCATCTAGGCAGGCTGGGTACCACACTCCAGACACACCCCAACCTCTACTAGGGTTTCGAGGCGCCTGGACTAAATACAGCTAACAAAATATAATATTTCATGGAAAAACTAAAATATGCCTTATTCTTAGTGCCAGTGCACTTAAGAGTGACAGGATGGAATTGAGGCAGTGAGTAATTGCCAGCGCCGAACTTGATGTAGTGACTTGACATGGACGACTGACAGCAAAGACAGACGTGCTGTAATAAATACATCTCAGCGACAGAGCTAGATTCATTCTAGTGAACGACAGTAAAGTGCGATTGTGCGATGGTTCGCTGCAGTGAATGCACACCTGCGACAGTGACAGAAGAGACAGATTAACGGCTGTGAATGCGCCTGACAAACTGACAGCAGACAGGCTCACTGTGATGAATGCACTTAGTACAGTGACATTAGAGCCAGGTAAATTGTAGTGAGTTCGCCTGACAAACTGACCGCAGAGACAGGTTGAGTGTAGTGCGCGCACCTGGTACAGAGGCGTAAGAGACACGCCTACTGCAGGAACTACACCTGAACGTGGCAGTAGACACACCCACTCAGGCGAATGAAACTTAGTAGTGCAGAGAAGCGCTAAATGTAGCTACGCTTGAATGTGACAGCTACACTTGTGGGCAGTGCACTTCAGAGAGGCTTGCTCTAGTGACTGCACATGAAAGAGCGACAACACATGCCGAGTACTGCAGTGACTGCACCTGAGAGGGGCACGGCATGTTTACAGTAGTGAACTCGTCTGGGAGAGTGACGGAGTGACACACTCCCTGCAGTGACGTGCATGCACCAGAGCGACTGGCAACAGAGACAGTCTTGGTGCGGTGACTGCAGGAGAGAGACTGCAAGTTAACAGTTCCTCTAGGGACTCTCCTTGCCAATTACAAAGTTAAACTTGTTCTGACGAAGGCTTTCACAGCGACACATTTGCCGCAAACAGCACACCCCAGTGAAAGCAAGACAACCACGGGACAAGTGTCACAACTGGTGTATGATGCAGAGATCTAAGCCCACATGCTGAATTGAGTTGACTTCTGCTAGCCTATGCTATTCCGCACCTTATGAAGCATGAATCGCTCCAAGACGGGTTTCCCGCACTGTGGCCCTAGGAGATGCCCTTTGAAGAGAGCATTCAGTCTCGTGGAAGGCTTCCCAAAAGGCACATCCTTGCGCGTCCCTTGTAGTTAGCTTCTAAAGACATGAGAAGCGTCAGCCCCAGAGTGTCTCACAGGTAGGGCCGGGGAAACAGTCTCTCCCGGTAGTGTAAAGCCACGTGGCATTGGAAACGCACTGTGTGCCATCTGCCATACTCTAAACACCTGCCTCCGGGTCCTTCCGTGAAACATAGCGCCTAGGTGTGCCTCTGTAAAGCAGGACAACCGAATCCCCCCTTTCAGGCCCTCGCAATAAAACAAACACAATTGACGGATTTACCAAACCGTTTTTAAATTGCAGTGTCATATGCAGACGCGGCTCGTGGGGGGCTTGCGGGGGGGTTGTGCCGGGGGCCCGGGGATTTTTAAATAAAAAAGAAAATCCTACCTGAGGAGGTCCGCCGTCCGCGCCGCCTCGGGTCCGACTCCGTTTGGCCCTACAGCCCCTCAGCGCCAGGATTGGCTTAGGGCACGGTTACCTCTTGCCCGCCTGCCCATTAGGAGACCGAGGTTTGAGCCTTTGCTCAACCCTCGCTCTCCTAATGGGCATGCGCAAGCCAGTGCACACACAAGTGAGCATGACTGGGCACGGCGCGAAAATTCGGTGCCCTTCCCCACTCATGCGCACTTGTGCTGCAGTGCTGCCTGCTGTCCCTGGTCCCTCTGACAATCATGTCAATCAACATGACGCAGGACCGCCCACCCCCTTCAGACTCTGAAGGGGGTGGGCGGTCTGACGTCATGCTGACTGACATGATTGTCAGTTCTCCCTCGGCTCTTTGAACTTAAGTAAACTGATTCAGTTTACTTAGGTTCAAAGACGCCGAGGGAGCTGTGGGCGGGGGGGCTACGCCCCAACGCCCCAATGGACGCACCGCCCCTGGTCGCAGGGCCTGTCGCGGCTCAGAAGAATCGTTGAGTCGCCGCACGGCTGTCGCATCATTGCCGAAGCGCCTCGCATCGCCGGAGAAGAGGGCCGACGTCGCATCAGACACCGCCGCATCACCGGGAAGCGTGTCGCAGGGGGTGTCGCGGCTCAGAAGCATCGTTGCCAAAGCGCCCCGCATCGCCGAAGAGGACCGACGTTGCACCAGACGCCGCCGCATCACCGGGAAGCGTTTCGCAGGGCCTGTCGCGGCTCCAAAAAATCATTGAGTCGCCGCACGGCCGTCGTGCGTGCACGCATCGTGTCGCATCAAGAAGAAGATGCCATCTTTGTTCATTGCACCGATCTTCATCGCATCACGGCGTTGCTGGTCGCATCGCCACGAAAGCGCAGTAAGAAACCGACGCATCACTTCCCCTCGCAGAGAAGAACCGACACATCCCCTGCGCATCAGTATGGACCCGACGCATCACTGTTCTTGCGTGTAAGGAACCGATGCATCACCTTCCCTGCAACACTTTCGTTGTATAGCGTTACGCATCCTAAGGTACATTGAACTCAAAGTGTCGCATTTACCATCTTAAGAGAACTGAGCTAATTCTACCATTTTTGAAGTACAGTATTGTGGATTTTTGTCGTTTATGGTCTTGTGTTAAATCTATATAAAAGATACTTATTTTTAATATACATCTGGTGTGGTGTCCATCTGTAGTGTTGTCACTTGATTACTGTATGTTTTCACAAATGCTTTACATACTGCCTCTGAGATAAGCCTCTCTGCTCGTGCCAAGCTACCAAGGGGATGAGCAGGGGTTATTTTAGGAGTGTACCCCCTTACCCTGACTAGACGCAAGGGTCCCTATTTGGTCAAAGGTACCTACCTCTGCCAACTAGAGACCCACAAATCTAACAACAGGTTTGTACGTTTTACCTACCTGTGAATATTGCTATCAAAAACCGTACTTTCCTAACTTATGAACTTAGTTCTTGGTTTTAAAACATCAACAAAAAGAATTGTTATTTTTCAAATTTGGTCTCAAATTTATTCTTTGATTGTGTGTCTCATTTATTGCCCCTGTGAGTACAAAACATACCCTCTGATAAACCTAACTACTTGCCCACACTACCACAAAATAGAGTGTTAGTATTCTTCTTTAGCCTCTGTAAACCAATTGGGGACCCACTACACTCCATGCACAGTGTACTTTGTTTTAGGACACTATATAGAGAGCCAGTTTCCTAAACTATTCTTAATATTAATGACGTCTCCCAGTATATACAAACCAATGGCAACTGTAACCAGCCGAGACCTATGACATAAACTAGCTACCAGATAACTCCAACTAGAAAAGACAAGATGGGAGAGAGCCTCTTATGAATGTTATAAAATGTTAGATCAACTAGGAAGCAAATATTTGAGATATATGATTTATTTGTATATTACTCTCTCAACCTACATACCACTTAGGAAATATGTTTGTGTTAAGACTAACCTCCCATATTATATTATCTTGTCCTAAAAAGGAAGACAAGTGTCTTGAAATAGTGTTATCATGAGGCAAACAAGTCTAGCAATATTATTAAAAGAACAAATTGAGCAGTATCACTTAAAGTGTGCACTTCATGTGCTAATTTAAACCACGGTCTCTCTCACGTTTGTTGCTGCCGCAAGAATTGGACACAGCTGTAAGATAGCATATGGAGGACACCTCTCACTACGTCTTCGGTGACCACACGTGTCCTAATCCCTGGGGCTCAGCACCTGGATTCGTTACGGTGCTACTCCAGGCCAGGGTGGAGGAAAGTTAAACCAGCACCTCTTTCATTCAGGTGGCCTGGTTGTGTTCTCAGCCATGTAGCGAATCATTGGCCATCCATCCTGCTGATGTCGAGCTCTGTCTATTAATCAGGGCATTGCTAAGCACTTAGAGCTTGGGTTTTATTATGACATCAAGATGTCACGTGTTAATTATCCACTGAGGGTACCCTCAGTATTCACCAACTCATCCACTTCCCCCAAAAGAATTCTGAGGACAACAGCAAGTATAACGCACATTACGAGAGGGAAAACTTGAAATTAGGTAGAGTAATCACCCAGAATATTACTACAGCTGTGTTTGTTTTAAATTTCCATCAGGTGTTTTTTGCTTACGATATTACCTCCCCACACAGATTGAGGGGATAAAAGGATAAAAGCATCATTTAGTTCGTCAGCCCACTAGGATTAGTGGAGGCCAAGGCCTCCACCACGCTGCCATAAGGCCCCTGCAAAATCAGAGATCCTTGCAAGGCATTGTGAGAAGTTGGCCTGTCATATGCTGTCCACTAATTATAGTGGGCACCTTGCACCAGTCCAAACAACCCCTTATTGGAGATAGGTTAAAGACAACCTTATTGAAAGCTATCCTAGTGGTAGCTATGGAGAGCAGCCTTCAGGCTAAGTCTTGAAGGAATGTAAAGCAGCTTGTTTTACCAGTCTATAATCTCTTGAGTGATCAAATGAAAGAGCACCACACCAGGTATATTTTCAAAATATATGTATTTATTGCTAAACACACCCCTCTAGTCTCTTTATGAAGCTAGAGTTCGAAGTACATAAGTTATAAGTTATTTAAACACAGTAATAGCACAAATACACGTTTGGGCCCTAGGGGCGTACCAAACCATATACCAATAAAGGGGTATAAGAACCACGACTGAACTAGACACTAGGCCTAGAGCCTCTAGAAGTGCTTAGACCACAAGGTACCACCCAAGGTAGTGACACAGGAGACCCACGGGGGACGCGTGCAGTGTAAATACACAACCACGATACGCCGTTAACTTCTATGGAGAAAGTCGCGATCAGGAAATTAAAGAAAAGGGACACTTAAAGGAGGACTTGGAGCAAACCCTTTGAGAACTAGGTCGTTCTAGAGTCTCTACCCACGGGAGCACCGGAGTACTCGTGTTACCTCACCCAGGGAAGCCGGGTGCATAGGTGCCTTTCGGGGTCGGGTTTCGTCGTCGATTTGAATGGCGATCTGCTGCAAAGTGCTGCTGGCGACCAAGTGGAAAGTGTCCGGGTGGATCCAAGAGTGGATCGGAGATCTGAAGAACCTGAAAGCAGAGGGGACAGAGTCTGGGTCACTAGCCAGTGAACAGGAAGGCGATGAGCGGATGCCCACCGATGTCGAGTGCTTCAGGTAGGTTGACGGTCGTCTTGACTCTTCAGCCACGAGGTCCAGGAGGCGTTGTCGGCGACCAGGAGCAGGATTCGGGCTGGTACATGATGTCTGTCGAGTTCTGAGGTGTCGGCGACCGGATTGAACCCAACAAGCCTTGGCAACGGCATGTCTCAATGAAAGTGAAGAATGACGATGATGCAGACCAGCAAGGTCTGAGGAACTCACCCAGCAAGGGTAAGTGAGGGCAAGCCTGGAGCAACCAGGGAGCCCAAGAAGAAAAGGATTGGCCTTCGTGAAGGGCTACTAGCCAATGGGCTAGCGACCGCGAAGGAGCCTCGAGCCGTGGCACGTGGAGCTGGCTCACAGGACACTCGTGGAGTGGAGGCCAGTGATCTTCAGTGCAGTTGGTGCTGGAGGCTAGGGCTACTCGAAGCCCAAAGCACGACTTCGTGGGAGACCCAGAAGAGGATGCACTAGCAATTGTGTGCGGTGTCCAGGGGTCACGGTTCCACGTTACCCACGACAGCTACGGGCCTCAGCTTTGCTGGGGACTCAGGGTAGCCTCGGGAAAGTCTGGAAATCCACCTCTGGTGATGCAAAGACTTCGGCGTCCAACGGGAGCTTAGGCGATGCAGACCGGACAATTGCTTCTTTGGTGCCTGCCAAGCAGGGGAGTCACTCCTTGACCCCAAGGGAGATTCTTCTGTCCTCTAGTCTTGAGTAGAGCGTCGAAGGTCCAGGATTCTGTTTCAGAGTTTCGTCCAGGGATAATCTAAAGTCCTAAGGACTGGGTTCCTATACTTATACTAAGTTTAGGGGTTGGACTACTCTGTGGCCCCACCTATGGGTGGGTCAGGGCAGAGGGCTGGCTACACCCCTTTCCCTTTGTCGAGTTCGCGCCAAAGTAGGGGCTGCAAGCCCCTGATCCGGTTTGAACTGGGGTATGCACAGGGACACCAAGTGTGCCCCCAGTGCAGGACTTCAAAGCACCCGAAAGTGCTCCCGCCCAGCCCCAATACACATTATCCTGTCTGGGGAGGTGGTCACACCTCCCTGGGACAGGAAACCTATTGACCAGGCCTCCCCTGCCGGAGTTTCGACCAGCAGCAGGAGGCCAGACTCGTGTCTGTGGCAGCAGCATCCATTTTGTGATGCCAGGGCTTTAGAAAGAAGTTACCGGCCAGGCCAGGGTTAACATGTCTCTCCCTCTAGAAGGGTGGAATGCTACCCCGCCGCCAGAATTGGCGGGGGGTAGTATTCCAAGATGTTTGACACCAAACACGACATGTTTCGGTGCAGCCATTCCAAAGTTAGCATTTAACGCGAGGTTATAATGCGCTTAAGAGTATATGGTCAGGCTGCACTACAAACAGCATCAGAGAAGGGTCTCCGAACACTGCAGAGGGGCCCTGCTCATGCAGGAGCACCCTCTCACATAGGAACCACGCACTCTGCCTTCAGGATTGATAAGGCCTGCCATAGGAGTGACTTATAGGTTTATATGTGTGTATGTATTTAGTGATATAGGTAACCTATATCACAGTAAGGGTGCATGCACCACCTTACCCAGGCTGCAGTAGCAGACCTGTGGTGTCAGTTTGGATGGCCTTCCAGGGGTGGCATAATACATGCTGCAGCCCCTGGTAGGCCTCTGAGGTACCTATGCCCTTGGTACATAGTATACCATATACTAGGGACTTATAAGGGCACTCCAGATTCAAATCAGTGATGTGCCTAAGGCACATGGAAACCATTTTAGAGAGGAAGCAGCTAGGCTGGGGTTCTGATTAGCAGGGCCCCAGCCAGACTAGGGTCGACAAACAGTGAAGCATCAGCAAAAAGTGGGGGTACCCATGTGAAGCAGATCCTACTCTCCTACACAACCCCCCAAACGTAGGGACATTAAACTAACCTTGCCCAGTTAAGTCTTCATGTTCTAAGTGGAAGTACCTAGATAGTCCATCTGCATTGGCATGGTTACTCCCAGGTCTATGTTCCACTGTGAAGTCCATCCCCTGTAGGGAAATGGACCACCTAAGCAGTTTGGGGTTTTCACCCTTCATTTGTTTTAGCCATAAGAGGGGCTTATGGTCTGTCTGAACAAGGAAGTGAGTACCAAACAAGTATGGCCTCAACTTCTTCAGAGCCCAGACCACAGCAAAGGCCTCCCTCTCAATGGCTGACCAACGTTTCTCTCTAGGGGTCAGCCTTCTGCTAATGAAAGCTACTGGCTGATCCTGACCTTCTTCATTCAATTGTGACAGTACAGCCCCTACCCCCAATTCAGATGCATCAGTTTGAACAATGAACTTCTTGGAGTAATCAGGACTCTGCAGAATGGGAACAGTGCACATGGCCTGCTTCAGGTCATCAAATGCCTTTTGACAGCTAACTGTCCACTGAACCTTTTGGGCATTTTCTTAGAAGTTAAGTCATTCAGGGGTGTCACTATTGATCCATACCCCTTGACAAATCTCCTATAGTACCCAGTCAGGCCTAAGAAGGCTCTCACCTGAGTCTGGGTAGTTGGAGCAGTCCAGTCCATGATAGTCTGGATCTTGCTCTGCAAAGGTTGAACCTGGCCTCCACCCACAAGGTGGCCCAGGTACACAACCTGACTCTGCCCTATCTGGCACTTAGTGGCCTTGATAGTCAGGCCTGCCTTTTGCAGGGCCTGTAAAACATTCCTGAGGTGGACCAGGTGATCCTCCCAGGTGGAGCTAAAGACAGCAATATCATCTAGATATGCTGCACTATAGGCTTCCAGACCTGTGAGAACTGTATTCACCAACCTCTGGAAAGTGGCAGGTGCATTCTTCAGACCAAAGGGCATCACCACAAATTGATAATGCCCACTAGGGGTTGAAAATGCTGTTTTGGGCTTTGCAGTATCAGCTAGTCTGATCTGCCAGTAGCCAGCTGTCAAGTCAAATGTGCTGAGATATTTGGCTGAGGCCAAAGTATCTATTAGCTCATCTGCCATTGGTATTGGATGGGCATCAGTCCTAGTGACTGCATTGAGACCCCTGTAGTCCACACAAAACCTCATCTCTCTTTTTCCACCACTGGTGTGAGGTTTTGGCACAAGGACCACTGGACTAGCCCAAGGGCTATCTGAGGGTTCAATAACTCCCAACTCCAACATTTTCTGGACTTCAGTCCTGATACAGTCCCTGACATGGGCAGGTTGCCTATAAATCTTATTTTTAATAGGCAGACTGTCCCCAGTGTCCACTTCATGAGTGCACCAGGTGGTCTGACTGGGTGTCAGTGAAAACATGTGTCTAAACTGATTGAGCACCTGTCTACAATCAGTTTGTTGCTGGGTAGTGAGGCTGCCTGCCAAGGCTACACCATCTACTGACCCATCGTCAGGGTTCTGTGAGAGCAGGTCAGGGAGTGGGTCACTCTCTTCCTCCTGCCCTTCATCAGTAGCCATGAGCAAGCCCATGTCTGCCCTGTCCACATATGGTTTTAACCTGTTGACATGGAGAACCCTGTGGGGACTCCTGGGTGTTCCTAGGTCTACTAAGTAGGTAACCTCACCCTTCTGCTCAACAATAGTGTGGGGTCCACTCCATTTGTCTTGGAGAGCTGCTGGGGCCACTGGCTCCAACACCCACACCTTCTGTCCTGGCTGGTAAACAGTCAGAACAACCTTTGGTCATGCCAGGCCTTTTGAAGTTCCTGGCTAGCCTCAAGGTTTTTAGTTGCCTTTTCATATACTCAGCCATCCGGGAGCGGAGACCAAGTACATAGTCCACTATGTCTTGCTTTGGGGGCTTGAGAGGTAACTCCCATCCTTCCTTCACCAAGCACAGTGGACCCCTAACAGGGTGGCCAAACAAAAGTTCAAAAGGGCTGTAACCAACCCCCTTCTGAGGCACCTCCCTATATGCAAATAAAAGGCAGGGCAAGAGTATGTCCCATCTTCGCCTGAGCTTTTCTGGGAGCCCTTTAATCATGCCCTTTAAGGTTTTGTTGAATCTCTCAACTAAACCATTGCATTGTGGGTGATAGGGTGTGGTGAACTTGTAAGTCACTCCACACTCCTTCCACATTGCTTTTAAGTATCCAGACATAAAGTTAGCACCCCTGTCTGATACTACCTCCTTAGGAAAGCCCACTCTTGAGAAAATTCCCAGGAGGGCCCTTGCCACCACAGGTGCTGTAGTGGTCCTAAGGGGAATAGCCTCTGGGTACCTGGTGGCATGATCCACTACCACCAGGATAAACCTGTGCCCAGATGCTGTTTGGGGATCCATGGGACCAACAATGTCAATCCCCACCCTTTCAAAGGGCACCCCCACCACAGGTAGTGGTATCAGGGGGCCTTTGTAGTGCCACCTGCCTTGCCACTGGCCTGGCAGGTTACACAGGAGCGACAAAACTCCTTGGTGTCTTCAGACATGTGGGGCCAGTGAAAGTGAGGGACAATTCTGTCCCAAGTCTTGTTCTGGCCCAGGTGACCTGCCAAGGGAATATCATGGGCTAGGGTCAATAGGAAGCCCCTGAACTTTAGAGGTATAACCAACCTCCTGGTAGCACCAGGCTTGGGGTCTCTACACTCTGAGTACAGGAGTCCGTCATCCCAATACACTGTATGGGGACCACTAGCTTTCCCAGCAGCCTCAGCAGCAGCTTGCTGTCTGAGGGGTTCAAGGAGGGGCAGCTCTGCTGCTCCTGGCTCAGATCTGCCCTGGAAGGTCCCCCTGTCCCCAAGAACTCAACCTGGTCAGGTTCAAGCTCCTCTGGGACAGTTCCTTCCTCAGGACTGAGATCATCCCCCTCAAGGGACTGATCTTCCTTCTGAGCCAAGGGGGAAGGCACTGCCTTTACCCTACTACTCCTCCTCTTGGAAGGCACTTGGTCCATTATTCCAGAATCCAAGGCCTGTTCAGTGCTAGACATTTTGGCTTGTGACCTGGTCACAGCAAACACATCTGCAGGGATCCCCAGCATTTCTGCATGGGTCCTGAGCTCCACTTCTGCCCAAGCTGAAGTTTCTAAGTCATTGCCAAGCAAGCATTCGACTGGTAGGTTTGCACTCACCACAACCTTCTTAAGGCCAGTTACCCCTCCCCAGGAGAAGTTAACAACTGCCAGAGTATGGTCTGTTCTGACGTTGCTAGCATTGGTCACTTGGTACATCTCACCAAGTATAACTTGCCCAGGATTCACAAGGTCTTGTGTCACCATGGTGACACTTGCCCCTGTGTCCCTAAATGCCAAAGCCTCTCGTCCATTGATTAAAGGCTGTTGTCTGTACTTGCCCAGATTACTGGGACTCACAGAGGAGGTCACATCCATGCCTCCATCACAGACTAACACAGCCTGAGTGAGTTCTCTGACTAGGTCAGAGCCCAACTCAGTACCCAGGGTGAACCCTACTAAACCCTTGGCTGGAGCACTCCCACCAACTGTAACTGTACTAGGGGGAACAGGTGCCTTAGGGGCATTGGTGGGTGCTGGACTTGAGTCTTTGGACTTGGTGCAATCACTGGTCCAGTGGGTCTTTTGCTTACAGACCTTGCACCATGGTTTTCTTTGGCCTTTCCCTTTTGTAGACTGTGAATCCCCACCTGAAGAAGATTTTTGGGGGCCTTGTGAAGACTTTTGATCTTTACCCTTCTCCCCACCCTTTTCAGGGTTCTTAGCATCTTGCTTCTTAGGGTCACCACCTTGGTTCTGTACCTTCTGCCTCACCCTGGTTCTGACCCATTTGTCTGCCTTCTTTCCCAATTCTTGGGGAGAGGTCAGATCAGAGTCCACCAGGTACTGATGCAACAGCTGATTTTGACAGTTATTAAGAATCTGCTCCCTCATTATCAGATTGTACAATCCTGAGAAGTCACACACCTTACTGCCCATCAACCAGCCTTCCAGAGCCTTAGCAGAACAATCCACATAGTCTACCCAGTCTTGAGTCTGTGCTTTTGGGTATCTCTGAACTTCAACCTGTATTGTTCAGTTGTTAGGCCAAACCCATCAATAAGAGCACTCTTCAAGACCTTGTAATTATCAGCATCCTCCTCTCTTACAGTGAGGAGCTTGTCTCTACCTTTGTCTGCAAAGGAGAGCCACAAGATTGCTGCCCACTGCTCCTGAGGGACCTTCGGTACTTTACAGGCCCTCTCTAGAGCAGTTATCCATTTGTGGATGTCATCCCCACTCTGGTAGGGAGGGACAATCTTGCTCAGGTTCCTATGGTCATAAGACCTTTCCCTATCTCTAGGGACATGGCTGCCACCATGGGACTCTAGTCCCAACTTTCTTCTCTCTTTGTAGAGATCTAGGGACTCCCTGTCTATAGCCAGTTGCTGTTTTCTGAGTTCAAGCTGAGCTTCCTCATATTGAACCAGCCTCTTTCTTCTCTCATGAGAGGATTCCCTCCTATGAGAGGAGACAGAGGTCCCTATTGAGGTGCCAGAGTGGTTAGACTCCTGAGAAGGAGACCTAGACCTTCTGGGCACACTCATAATCCTTCCTGGGGGACAAAGTGGGGATCATTCTGATCTTCCTCTTCATCGTCCACAGGAGGGATTGGGTTATCCAGGTCAGGGTCATTGTCACCCTCCTGGTCAGTTCCAGAGGGGGGCTGGGGGTACTGCTACCCCTGGCCCCATCCTCATCTTCTGCCCCACCCTCTGCTCCTACCCCTTCAGTCCCTAAGGGCCTGCTGAGATCATAAGCCTCCAACATCTCTCTAAGATGTTGGGTGGTGGGACTTTGTCCTGTCTTCAATTTCCTCAAGTTACATAATGCTCTCAATTCCAAGAATGGGAGTGTATCATACTTGGAGGGAAGAAGCCCATGGGCTTCTGGCAAGGACTCACTGGGTCCTGGCTTTGAAGACATCACTAGTGAGGTGTGGTGTATGCACTACCTACTCTAGTGTGGCCTACTAAACTCTCTTGAGTTGTAGAAAGGGTGTGCTATCCCTTAACACACAACTCTAAGTTCAGTAGAACTTACTGTATTCTAAGCTTAAATTATATGTACCTTAGGTACCTTTAGTGGTTTTCAGTTGATCAATTCAATTGAGATTATCTGGTAAAACAATAGCAAGCTGGAATCCCACACGCTGCACACCAATGTGAGAAGTTGGCCTGGCATATGCTGTCCACTAATTATAGTGGGCACCTTGCACCAGTCCAAACAACCCCTTATTGGAGATAGGTTAAAGACAACCTTATTGAAAGCTATCCTAGTGGTAGCTATGGAGAGCAGCCTTCAGGCTAAGTCTTGAAGGAATGTAAAGCAGCTTGTTTTACCAGTCTATAATCTCTTGAGTGATCAAATGAAAGAGCACCACACCAGGTATATATTCAAAATATATGTATTTATTGCTAAACACACCCCTCTAGTCTCTTTATGAGGCTAGAGTTCGAAATACATAAGTTATAAGTTATTTAAACACAGTAATAGCACAAATACACGTTTGGGCCCTAGGGGCGTACCAAACCATATACCAATAAAGGGGTATAAGAACCACGACTGAACTAGACACTAGGCCTAGAGCCTCTAGAAGTGCTTGGACCACAAGGAACCACCCAAGGTAGTGACACAGGGTGTAGGAAGGTGGAATCTGACTATATGGTTGCCCCCACTTTTTTTATGGTGTTTTGCTGGTTTATGACTTAGTTGGACTGGGATCCTGCTATTCAGGGCCCCAGTCTATCTGCTTTCTCTGTAAAATGGTTTCCATGTGCCTTAGGCACATCACTGATTGGAATCTGGAGTGCCCTTATAAGTCCCTAGTATATGGTATACTATGTACCAAGGGCATAGGTACCTCAGAGGCCTGCCAGGGGCTGCAGCATGTATTATGCCACCCCTGGAAGGCCATCCAAACTGACACCACAGGTCTGCTACTGCAGCCTGGGTAAGGTGGTGCATGCACCCCTTACTGTGATATAGGTTACCTATATCACTAAATACATACACACATATAAACCTATAAGTCACTCCTAAGGCAGGCCTTATCAATCCTGAAGGCAGAGTGCGTGGTTCCTATGTGAGAGGGTGCCCCTGCATGAGCAGGGCCCCTCTGCAGCGTTCGGAGACCCTTCTCTGATGCTGTTTGTAGTGCAGCCTGACCATATACTCTTAAGCGCATTATAACCTCGCGTTAAATGCTAACTTTGGAATGGCTGCACCTAAACATGTCGTGTTTGGTGTCAAACATCTTGGAATACTACCCCCCGCCAATTCTGGCGGCGGGGGTAGCATTCCACCCTTCTAGAGGGAGAGACATGTTAACCCTGGCCTAGCCCGGTAACTTCTTTCTAAAGCCCTGGCATCACAAAATGGATGCTACTGCCACAGACACAAGTCTGGCCTCCTGCTGCTGGACGAAACTCCGGCAGGGGAGGCCTGGACAATAGGTTTCCTGTCCCAGGGAGGTGTGACCACCTCCCCAGACAGGATAATGTGTATTGGGGCTGGGCGGGAGCACTTTCTGGTGCTTTGAAGTCCTGCACTGGGGGCACACTTGGTGTCCCTGTGCATACCCCAGTTCAAACCGGATCAGGGGCTTGCAGCCCCTGCTTTGGCGCGAACTGGACAAAGGGAAAGGGTGTAGCCACCCCTCTGCCCTGACCCACCCATAGGTGGGGCCACAGAGTAGTCCAACCCCTATCTTTAGTATAAAGTGTAGGAACCCAGTCCTTAGGACTTTAGATTATCCCTGGACGAAACTCTGAAACTGAATCCTGGACCTTCGACGCTCTACTCACGATTAGAGGACAGAAGAATCTCCCTTGGGGTCAAGGAGTGACTCCCCTGCTTGGCAGGCACCAAAGAAGCATCTGTCCGGTTTGCATTTCTGAAGCTCCCGTCGGACGCCGAAGTCATCGCATCACCAGAGGTGGATTCTCAGACTTCCCCGAGGCTACCCTGAGTCCCCAGCAAAGCTGAGGCCCGTGGCTATCGTGGGTGACTTGAGACCGTGACCCCTGGACACCGAGCACATTTGCAAGTGCATCCTCTTCTGGGTCTCCCAAGAAGTCGTGCTTTGGGATCCAAGTAGCCCTAGCCTCCAGCACCACCTGCACCGAAAATCACTGGCCCCCACTCCACGAGTGTCCTGTAAGCCAGCTCCACGTGCGGCGTCACAAGGCTCCTTTGCGGTCGCTAGCCCGTTGGCTAGTAGCCCTTAACGAAGGCCAATCCTTTTCTTACTTAGTATCCTGGTTGCTCCAGGCCTGCCCTCACTTACCTTCGCTGGGTGAGTTCCACAGACCTTGCTGGTCTGCACCATCGACGATCTACATCTTCACCAAGACTTGCCGTTGCCAAGGCTTGTTGGGTCCAATCCAGTCGCCGACACCTCAGCACTCGACAGACATCATGTACCAGCCCGAATCCTGCTCCTGGTTGCCGACAACGCCTCCTGGACCTCGTGGCTGAAGAGTCAAGATGACCGTCAACGCACCTGAAGCACTCGACATCGGTGGGCATCTGTCCATCGCCTTCCTGGTCACTGGCTAGTGACCCAGACTCTGTCCCCTCTGCTTTCAGGTTCTTCAGAACTCCGATCCACTCTTGGATCCACCCGGACACTTTTCTCTTGGCCGCCAGCAGCACTTTGCAGCAGATCGCCATTCGAATCGACGACGAAACCCGACCCCGAAAGGCACCTATGCACCCGGCTTCCCTGGGTGAGGTAACACGAGTACTCCGGTGCTCCCGTGGGTAGAGACTCTTCAAAGTCCTAGATCTCAAAGGGTTTTGTCCTAGTCCTCTTTTAAGTGTCCCTTTTCTCTAATTTCCCGATCCCGACTTTCTCCATAGAAGTCAACGGCGTATCGCGGTTGTGTATTTACACTGCACGCGTCTCCCGTGGGTCCCCTGTGTCACTACCTTGGGTGGTTCCTTGTGGTCCAAGCACTTCTAGAGGCTCTAGGCCTAGTGTCTAGTTCAGTCGTGGTTCGCATACCACTTTATTGGTATATGGTTTGGTACGCCCCTAGGGCCCAAACGTGTATTTGTGCTATTACTGTGATTTAATAACTTATAACTTATGTACTTGAACTCTAGCCTCATAAAGAGACTAGAGGGGTGTGTTTAGCAATAAATACATATATTTTGAATATATACCTGGTGTGGTGCTCTTTCATTTGATCACTCAAGAGATTATAGACTGGTAAAACAAGCTGCTTTACATTCCTTCAAGACTTAGCCTGAAGGCTGCTCTCCATAGCTACCACTAGGATAGCTTTCAATAAGGTTGTCTTTAACCTATCTCCAATAAGGGGTTGTTTGGACTGGTGCAAGGTGCCCACTATAATTAGTGGACAGCATATGCCAGGCCAACTTCTCACACAGGGGACCCACGGGGGACGCGTGCAGTGTAAATACACAACCGCGATACGCCGTTAACTTCTATGGAGAAAGTCGCGATCAGGAAATTAAAGAAAAGGGACACTTAAAGGAGGACTTGGAGCAAAACCTTTGAGAACTAGGTCGTTCTAGAGTCTCTACCCACAGGAGCACCGGAGTACTCGTGTTACCTCACCCAGGGAAGCCGGGTGCATAGGTGCCTTTCGGGGTCGGGTTTCGTCGTCGATTTGAATGGCGATCTGCTGCAAAGTGCTGCTGGCGACCAAGTGGAAAGTGTCCGGGTGGATCCAAGAGTGAATCGGAGATCTGAAGAACCTGAAAGCAGAGGGGACAGAGTCTGGGTCACTAGCCAGTGACCAGGAAGGCGATGAGCGGATGCCCACCGATGTCGAGTGCTTCAGGTAGGTTGACGGTCGTCTTGACTCTTCAGCCACGAGGTCCAGGAGGCGTTGTCGGTGACCAGGAGCAGGATTCGGGCTGGTACACAATGTCTGTCGAGTGCTGAGGTGTCGGCGACCGGATTGGACCCAACAAGCCTTGGCAACGGCAAGTCTCAATGAAAGTGAAGAATGACGATGATGCAGACCAGCAAGGTCTGAGGAACTCACCCAGCAAGGGTAAGTGAGGGCAAGCCTGGAGCAACCATGGAGCCCAAGAAGAAAAGGATTGGCCTTCGTGAAGGGCTACTAGCCAACGGGCTAGTGACCGTGAAGGAGCCTCGAGCCGTCGCACGTGGAGCTGGCTCACAGGACACTCGTGGAGTGGAGGCCAGCGATCTTTGATGCAGTTGGTGCTGGAGGCTAGAGCTACTCGGAGCCTAAAGCATGACTTCCTGGGAGACCCAGAAGAGGATGCACTAGCAATTGCGTGCAGTGTCCAGGGGTCACGGTTCCACGTTACCCATGACAGCTACGGGCCTCAGCTTTGCTGGGGATTCAGGGTAGCCTCGGGGAAGTTTGGAAATCCACCTCTGGTGATGCAAAGACTTTGGCGTCCGACGGGAGCTTAGGCGATGCAGACCGGACAATTGCTTCTTCGGTGCCTGCCAAGCAGGGGAGTCACTCCTTGACCCCAAGGGAGATTCTTCTGTCCTCTAGTCTTGAGTAGAGCGTCGAAGGTCCAGGATTCTGTTTCAGAGTTTCGTCCAGGGATAATCTAAAGTCCTAAGGACTGGGTTCCTATACTTATACTAAGTTTAGGGGTTGGACTACTCTGTGGCCCCACCTATGTGTGGGTCAGGGCAGAGGGGTGGCTACACCCCTTTCCCTTTGTCCAGTTCGTGCCAAAGCAGGGGCTGCAAGCCCCTGATCCGGTTTGAACTGGGGTATGCACAGGGACACCAAGTGTGCCCCCAGTGCAGGACTTCAAAGCACCCAGTGCTCCCGCCCAGCCCCAATACACATTATCCTGTCTGGGGAGGTGGTCACACCTCCCTGGGACAGGAAACCTGTTGTCCAGGCCTCCCCTGCCGGAGTTTCGTCCAGCAGCAGGAGGCCAGACTCGTGTCTGTGGCAGCAGCATCCATTTTGTGATGCCAGGGCTTTAGAAAGAAGTTACCGGCCAGGCCAGGGTTAACATGTCTCTCCCTCTAGAAGGGTGGAATGCTACCCCCGCCACCAGAATTGGCGGGGGTAATATTCCAAGATGTTTGACACCAAACACGACATGTTTCGGTGCAGCCATTCCAAAGTTAGCATTTAACGCGAGGTTATAATGCGCTTAAGAGTATATGGTCAGGCTGCACTACAAACAGCATCAGAGAAGGGTCTCCGAACGCTGCAGAGGGGCCCTGCTCATGCAGGGGCACCCTCTCACATAGGAACCACGCACTCTGCCTTCAGGATTGATAAGGCCTGCCATAGGAGTGACTTATAGGTTTATATGTGTGTATGTATTTAGTGATATAGGTAACCTATATCACAGTAAGGAGTGCATGCACCACCTTACCCAGGCTGCAGTAGCAGACCTGTGGTGTCAGTTTGGATGGCCTTCCAGGGGTGGCATAATACATGCTGCAGCCCCTGGTAGGCCTCTGAGGTACCTATGCCCTTGGTACATAGTATACCATATACTAGGGACTTATAAGGGCACTCCAGATTCCAATCAGTGATGTGCCTAAGGCACATGGAAACCATTTTAGAGAGGAAGCAGCTAGGCTGGGGTTCTGATTAGCAGGGCCCCAGCCAGACTAAGGTCGAAAAACAGTGAAGCATCAGCAAAAAGTGGGGGTACCCATGTGAAGCAGATCCTACTCTCCTACAGGCATGTGTTGATTCTTTCTGCCTTCAGTGAATCCGTTGTAGGAAAGGTTCCATTTAAGACTTTGAACTTTACTGAGTAGCCTATATACTGTTGTGCGCAGTAAGCTTTTTTTTTAATTTCTTAAGTAAATTCCCCTAAAATAAGGAATGTGTAGGGAGTTTTCTCACTGTGCATAGGGCTCGGACCATCATGCCTTGCGAGGATTAGAAAAAGAATGACAGGCTCCCCATCTGTAACCTGGCACTGTACACTGTAACCTGGCAGCCCAGTTGTGGATAGGCCGCCAGAGAAGAGGTTTCACTGTCACTGAGGAGTCAGCTCAAGCACCCTTGGCATGAACCCAGTGCTTCCCGGGCTGTAAACAGACCAGGTTTGCCAGGACTAGAGTACCACCAACTTACAGTGTCCTGCTCTGCCACTTTATAAATGACTTCGAAGTATTCAAGAGTGTTTAAGATGCCGCATCCTTTGACAGGGTTTTCTCAATTCTTAACCAAGATCTGAAATGTTACACCTAGTTCGCTGTGACGCAGAACAGGTTAAAATGTAGCCTCACTTTCAAAGTAGGTTAGCTGCAACTTGACAATGACATACGGGTTCCATCCGTCGCCTGCAGAAGCATTTTTATTTAAAAAGACAAACTGGAAAAATCATCCAAACTGGGTCAGTTCTGTGTACCTGTGCCTTTTGAGTGCATTAAACTCGAGGGACACAACATGAAAATCTCACCCACTGAAAGTTTGCTTATTAAAAGCAAATCATGTGTTTAAAATAGATGTTAATGAGTTAGCCCCTAATTAAAAAGCGAATTCAATCTCTGATATCACCACAGGAGGTACTGCTGCGAGCTCCCATCCGCTGCCACGCAGACCTCCTCCGTGCAGCAAAATACATGAGCAGCGCCTCCTCTGGCCCTCCCCTCCCCTCCCTGCTCAGTGACAGTGACTCAGTGAAAGCTAAGAAGGGTTAGAGGAGGCAGCGAGCAAGGTAGGAGAAGCCGCAGTACAGGCGAGGAGTGGGAGAACCACTTGGGAATCGCTAGAGAGTGTTTCCATGGCAATCGTATTATTCACTGCAACGGAAAATAATGGGAATTATATCTTGGCTGTAAATAACAAGCGCGAGCAGCAGCGGCTAGCCATTCAGCGCACGAGCTGTTTGTTTATTGCGCCGAGTTACACAGTTTTCTGACATGCATCAGTCAGGAATGCATTGCTTTTGATTTCGACTCGGTTTACTAAACACTCTTATTTTTGTAAACTCTAGGGAAAGACGATATAGATCAACGCTACCACTGGATTGGGATATGTCTGGAAAGATCCTATTCTTTAAGCATTAGAAAACTCTATGTAGAGATTCGGTAAATGCTAAACAAATAATGTTTTTTCGACGTCATGGCTTAATGAGCACAAGATATTCAGAAGTATTAAGATAAATAATAATTGCTTCATAGACGCAAGTTGAGATTCATTAAAACATGCCAAGTCCTCCCACCATGCAGCGATTTAGAAGTACCAGTGGGAAAAGTTAACATATTGACAACATACTGAAGAAAATGCGATTCCAGTGATAGGCTGCAGCTTTGGACAATGCAGATGTGCATAGGGTATTTCATCACGTTTTCTCCCACATTTTTTTGCTGTTTAATATAGTGCAAACACAACCCAAAGGTCGTTACGACCACATCTGGCGACTTTGGAACTGGAGAACCAGGTAAGAGTCTCGGCTCACCAGCCTGTGATTCTGGGAAAATCACTTCGCGCGGATTTACTAAAAATTCACGTAATACAGTGCAGCAATGCAGGTTGTTGCGCTGCACTGCATGAATGGGAGAGAGCTGAAGAGCACTATATTTACAAAGATATGGCCCTCCTCAGCTCCCTCCCAGTGCTGGCACACTTGTGTCTGCCTAGTTCCAATGCAAAAACAACAATTGATGGACAGAATGCAGAACAATGTCATACATTCACCCCAGTACAGAGATCTGGGCCTAAATCCATTGGGGCAGATTTACAACAAAGTGACGCACCGGTATAGATGCGTCACTTTCCCTGCGCCACCCTTAGAAACCCTTGCGCCACCATAGATGCGCTGTATTTACAATACGGCGCACTATGGCGCAAGGATTGACAGATGCGTCAGACATTCTGACGCATCTGTTGGCGGAAAAGTCACGCATTTCTGGAGTCGTGTCGCAAGCACGACGCAACTCCAGCAATACGTGTTGAGGCCTATTACCAATACACTGTGTCACTCCTTACGCCTGCTTCAAGCAGGCGTAAGGTTTTGACGCAATGGCGTCCTAAAAGTGACGCAGTGAAATCTTGTAGATTTCACTGCGTCACTGCGTCACTTTTACGAGGCCTTCCTGCGTGGGAACGCCCACCCTGCATACATTATACCTGACGCAGGTGTAATGTGACGCAGGGCTTTACAACGTGACGCATCTCCCTAGATGCGTCACGTTGTAAATAGGCACGCATTGTTTGCGCCGCTGTTGCGTCAAAAAGTGACGCAACTGCAGCGCAAAAAGTCATGCAAGGGGCTTGTAAATCTGCCCCATTGTTTTTTTGCTCACCATGCCATTCCAGTTTCAACCCAGCCATATGCAAATCAGTCTTGACCCTGTGCCTCATGGGAACAGTCCAGCCCGAACTGCCAAGCCAGGTCCTCCCTAGACCGGAAACAAGCATCCTAGGACCGGTTTCGGGGTTTCACCCCTCATCAGCCAAGATAGCTTGACTCCAGTGGATGTTTTGATTTGTTCTGCATCCCGTCCATCAATTGTGTGTCTTTTGCTTCCTCGCTCTAAGTGCGCCGGGTATGCCCAGACGTGGGTCCCAGGCTCACTGTGCCACTTGATTCAAGCTATCCTGGCTGTTGAGGGGTGAAACCCCGAAACCGGTCCTAGGATGCTTGTTTCCGGTCTAGGGAGGACCTGGCTTGGCAGTTCGGGCTGGACTGTTCCCATGAGGCACAGGGTCAAGACTGATTTGCATATGGCCAGATCTAAACTGGGGTGGCATGGTGAGCAAAAGAATGATGGATTTAACCCAGATCTCTTGACTGGGGGTGAATGTTTTGATTTGTTCTGCATTCCGTCCATCAATTGTGTGTCTTTTTCTTCCTCGCCCTAAGTGCGCCGGGTATGCCCAGACGTGGGTCCCGGGCTCACTGTGCCACTGGATTCAAGCTATCCTGGCTGATGAGGGGTGAAACCCCGAAACCGGTCCTGGGATGCTTGCTACCGGTTCAGGGAGGATCTGGCTTGGCAGTTCGGGCTGGACTGTTCCCATGAGGCACAGGGTCAAGACTGATTTGCATATGGCCAGGTCTAAACTAGGGTGGCATGGTGAGCAAAAGAATGATTAACCCAGATCTCTTGACTGGGGGTGAATGTTTTGTTTTGTTCTGCATTCCGTCCATCAATTGTGTATCTTTTAGTTCCAATGCAGGCCCAATTGCGCCATGCTGCCAGGGTGCCTGTGTTACGAGCAGCATTGTTTTTATGCAGGAAGGGATACCAAAAACAATTCAAAGAGGCATTAACCTCTTTCTATGCATGATGCAGGATGCATCACGCTTTGGAAGTAAGCAGGAGAAAATAAACATATTTCTTCTCCTTACGCCTCACTGTGGTAGGCACATAAATTTCACAAAATTCCAATTTTGCAAACCTTAGTAAATCTGGAATTGTGAGAAATCCCTGAGTGGATGCAGGAGAATGACCTAATTCCCCTGCTCCACCCATGGAATGCCTACCACGAGGAAACGTAATGCAACGCAGAACGAGGTATCAGCGGTGGGTGGCAATACAAAATATAGGTGGAACGCCATGCGCCCAACTCACCTTAATGATACTCCTACCCGGCGAGGCACTCCCAGCGATGGTGGTCTGATGTCTATGAGCAGGAAAGGGAAGGACTTCCCTTCCTGCCCAGTAGAATGTGACTCCTAACCAATCATGGAGCTGCTCTCACCATGAAAGTAGCTCCAGGATTGGTGGAAGCAGGCTAACCCAGCACTCATTTTGAGGCTGGGGGCCCATACCAGCAATCCCCCGGCTGTTTTATAGCCCAGGGATTTCTAGGTGTGCAGTACACATGTCGGGCTGGCCGTAGGTAGCAAGCCGGCCAACCCGAGAATGCGCACTGAAAGGGGCAGCAGTAATCCTGCAACAGCAGGACTCTGCCCCGCCACCCTGCCTCACGATTGCCCTGTACACAGTGGGAAATGGTGGCAAATAAATAAAATGGCATTATTATGCCATTTTATTTATTAGAGTTTGCCTGCTGCACTCGCAGCTGGCGGGGCGATGCTCCTCTGCTATTTAGGAGGAGCTGCCCCTGCAAGTTATTGTATTGTCACATTTGTTTACAAAACCATGCAAGGTCACGCAAATCACGCCTTGTGTGGCTTTGTAAATTCCAAGAAAGCCTTTGAGTTGCCCTGAATTGCCTTAAGTAACACAAGGGTAATGCGAAGGGTAAGACAATCTGGTCCTCAATCTCCTCATGCTTATAAGATGAATATAACTTGTGCTCATATAAAGCACTCCAATACATTTGGGTCACTTTTGCAATATATAAAAAAAGGGGTAAACCGCTGTTACGCCACATCCACTCCCCCTCACATCACTTGCAGGGGTTTAATGCAGGCCCATGCAGGTACTGTGGTGCGATGGGGGCCCACCTCTCCAGGGGCTCCTACTCAGCCCCATAACTATGATTATCTGTGAGGAGGTGGGAGCACATCATTTTGCATTACGCGACTGATCTCGCGTCATATACTACAGTTAAACCAGTGGTTGAAGTGGGCAGGGGAACGAAAGAACAACGTTCCCAAGCTTTATTCATTTGATCAAAACTGTTACCATAATTTTATTTAAAAAGAACAACAGTTCCCGAATGGTGAGTTCCCCCTGGTTGAAAAGAGGAAGCGAAGGGTCTCCTCCGATGTGAAGTGAGAGCATTGAGAGGCTGCTAAAGCAGAAACAAGTCTTCCCACCAGGATGGCTGCTACCTTAAAGAAAGGTAAATGTGTGCAATTGGTCAGCAAATCTAAAGGCTGCTTGGAACCTGTAAAGGCTTTAATTGATAGAATCTGGAATTTTAATGGGACCCTATTAAAAAGGTTTATACTAGGTACAGTCATTGTCTTACTAAAACATAACTTTCAAAAGTATTGTAAACATTTGAAGAATCGTTTTGCACATATTGTGACAGCCTATTTATATTGGGTGCAACCTTATATTGCGTACAATATATTTTTAAACTAATGACACATATTCATAGTGCTTTGAGCCACAGGCTTGGACCTCTCAGCAGTATAAATAGACGTCACTATTACAAGTGCGCCGACCACAATACAAATCTGTGACCGCCTGGTTTATATCCAGAGACATCTAACGTGATCACATTACCACACTGAGCTTTCCTGACAGAAAAATGCATTTCCCATAGATAAATGTAAGTTGCATTTCTTTTTCATATAAGGTGTGTGCATTATATTTTATATGCAGTTACCTGTAGATGAGAGACCATCAAAATAGAGAATGATTTGTTCTTTTCAGCCACGTTTCTGACCCTGTCCCCACACTCGCTGACCACACCCCCACTATACTCAGGATCACAGTTTCCATACTATTCTTTATGCATGTCGACCAGTGAGCTCAACAATACAAAAACTGTAATTCAACTGCACATATAAAACAATTATTTGTGTAGTTCAGTTTTAAAGTGCTGCATGCTGCAATAGAAGCCTTGGTGCTCATTCAGAAATGTAGAGGGAAGATCTGCATGTGCCGAGCACTTTCTGAATCACATTTCAATGGAGAAAGTCAAAGATTTTCTTGATGGTGTGCTTGAAACTAAGGCTTCCAGTGCCTCTTTTCTGAAGGATGCGCCATTCTATGGTGGTTCCTGAGAGGGTACCAGTAGATTAAATCAACCCGTTGATGCTACAAGAGAAGACAGATAGATGTCATCTCCTTCATTACATTCATTATGTATATGGAATTCTGCCTCCGATTACACTGCTGTATATATTCCAGCTTTAGGTTCCTCAAACTTTCATGAGTGTCTGACCCCCTCTTGGAGAACTCTAATCTCCCAGAGGCCCTGCAGGAGGGGATGACCTACAGGGCACATCCAGTAACATATACAAGTGTTATGTAACTCCTTCAGCTCTGCCACCCACTGCTGTGGGCAGGGATGTGGAAACTAATGAACATAACATGAAAGAAAAGAAAGAGTGTAAGGGAGGTTACCGTATGCAATCTAGACTTTACATCATCTCATCTTTTCCTCCTTCTTTTAATTAAATCTAAGGATTTACTAGGGGTAGGTGAAGAATTCCGCTCTGTCTGCATGGTTCGCAGAGTTTTACCCACTGGAGCGCAGAGTTCCGCAAAACTCAGAAGACATGGAGTGGAGGTTTTTTTCTCACGTGGATCGCCAACGTTAAGTTGGCGAGCGCTCGTGAGAAAAAATCATCGGTTAGACTTCCTCCCGAAGAGATTTCTAAAAGTGGGTGGTAGTGGCAGGTCAAGACCGCTCACGTTGAGAAATCTTCCGCTCGCATTGAGGAAGTTGCCACTCGAGTAGAATGTCTACTTGGGCAGCAGAAAGCGGCAGTGTCCTCCAGCACAACGCAGAGTGATGTTCATGCTGATTTTACAGTGCGGGACAAACTTGCAGCGTTTAAAATCAGTACGAGCATAGCGACTTAGTAAACCCTGACGCTGGCGGAACTCCATGGAGCATGGCAGAGTTTTTGCTGACTGCTAGGTGACGACTGCTCAAAGACAGATGGATAGACCCTGGTAACAGAACATGCTAAAGCAGGAGGAGTGTGAACCTTAAACCTACAGAGAAAACCCTTCCCCAGACAAAGACAAGTGAAGTAGCATGTAGAAGCACTCAATAACCATGCAAAAAACACTCAAACTTGCAAAGGTAGAAAAAAAGGGGAGGCAGAAGGACTTGCAGCATGAACAAGAGAGACAGAACAGCAACAGCAACAGCAACAGAGGTACCAATAAGCAGCACCAGACAATTGAAAGGAACAGGGCAAACTGCAAACAAAATATGCACGGCCACCCTGGTGAGAACATCTAGCCAACCAAAGGCCAGTACCATTACAGAATGACACACATGACTCATGCAAAGGAGAGCTGAAGAAAATCACAGCACATCCACTTTGAAGGCAAGGAGAGGTGAAGCATACCAAATAACCCAAGCAACATATGCAGTCAGCAGAGCCAAGACAGGCACAGGTGAAAGGAAAATATATAGAGAGAGGACAAACTTTCCCTGTTTGCCCCATGGCACATGATTCAAATAGTGGGCCGAGCACAAACAGTAAAAGTGCACCCTGTCATGCCAAATGTGCTGCCCCCAGGACAGCTGCGAACTTGTGATGCCCTAGGTGATGCGCATTCAGTTAAATATGGAGCATCTGCTTCAAAGCCTCTCCATGTTTCCCAGTGCAGGCGGCATACCACCTGCACTTTCAAGAGGGGAGAGAGATCCCCTTGCAGGAGTGGTGCAGTGACTGACTGCACTGGCCTGCAGGGGGAATCCGGGGGGGTCCATGGGAACCACTTTCTCCCCCCAGAGGGCTACCTTTAGGAGGTACACTGAAAGTGTGTCACCTTTTTGTGGTGCACTCTCAGAACGCATGCTAAAAGCATGTTTGCCTCTACGCTCACATAAGAAATATGGCATAGGTGCAGAGGCAAAGTGATTCCCTCATTTGCACAGGGTCATGCCCGTATGCATATGAGGGAACGCCCTTTCATGATAGCGCTGGCACTACCTGTGCACCAGCTCTATCAGTATTACAGAAGGGGACGCACAAGCATCTGCAGCCCCTTCCGTAATACCATTGTGCCCCAGGGGGACACAAATAGAGCGCATATGCCATTTACACCCCCAGGGAACAATGTATAATATCGCCACAGAAGGTGACCAAACACCCTGAAGAACAGAGGAAACCAAACCCCGCAAGTCCAGGGATGGTCTACTAGAAACAGCCCAACAAAAGCAGTGAAACAAGAGCAAAACCATGCAACAGAGAATTTACAACACTCCTGCCAACCACACAAGGAGCAAGACAAGCCTAGAAACTGAAGGAACTGCCTTGGCTGCCCAGGACTACCAAAAGTGGAGCAGGAAATAATGCTCCAGCCTGTCTCCATGAAGCCAGTTCCCAAGGAAGGCCTTTGAGTAGGACTTCTCCATCAGAAAAGAAAGCCCTGTGAGCCAGAAACATCCACCAGTGACTCATGGTCCAAAATGCAGAGAGAGAAGGATGTGGGGCAGTTGACAGGCTATAACTGTCGGACATAGCCCTTTCTGCAGGGTCGCCCCCAAACCTTTTGCCTTCCTCCTCCCTTTTTTCTGACCACGTTTTTTTGGTTTTAGGACTCTGGGCACTTTACCACAGCTAACCAGTGCTAAAGTGCATGTGCTCTCACCCTAAAATGTGGTAACATTGGCTTATCCACATTTGGTATATTTCATTTACTTTTAAGTCCCTAGCAAAATACACTATACGTGCCCAGGGCATGTAAATTAAATGCTACTAGTGGGTCTGCAGCACTGATTGTGCCACCCACACAGTGGCTCAGGCTTGCCATTGCAGAGCCTGTGTATGCAGTTTTAAACTGCCATTTCGACCTGCTAAGTTAACCTACTTGCCAAGCCCAAACCTTCCTTTTTATTATATGTAAGCCACCCCTAAGACAGTCCCTAGGTAGCCTCATCGGCAGGGTGCAGTGTATTTAAAAAGTAGGACATGACATGTACTTTTAAGTTTTACATTTCCTGATAGTGAAATACTCTTAAATTCAGTTTTCACTACTGCAAGGCCTATCTCTCCAATAGGTAAACATTGGGATTGCCTTAAACACATTTTAAGTGTAATTTCCAATTGGGAGCAGATAGATATTTGGAGTTTGATGTCTCTGGTCTCACAATTTAAAATCACAACTGATGGTGAAGTCGGATTTTAAATTGTAAAGTTGGAAAATGCACTTTTAGAAAGTTGGCATTTTCTTAATTTAACCATTCTGTGCCTCTGCCTGTCTATGAATACACGTCTGGGTTGGGTTACAGCTGGGTTTTGTGCATTTCCTCTAGATAGTTATACAAAGGGAGAAGTGGTGTGACATTTGCATCCAGATGGCCCATCATCAGGTTGATGGGCCATCCTGAGGTAGATTGGGAGGGAGGAGCTGACACTTGCACCTCAACAGGGCTGTGCATGTCCACACACAAAGAGCTGCATACCCCCCTGTAGTATGTCTGGAGCCACGGCAGGAAAGGCTAGGACCCTGTGATGTTCAAAGGCCTCTTTGATGTATACCCCATTGTAAAGGCACATTTGGGTATAAGTACTGCATCCTTGATACCATCAAATCAGAACTTTGCTGGAAACAAGGATATTCTGCATAGAAGAAGAGCTGCTGTGCTGCAGGAGGGATTGCCACTTTGCTACCTGCTCTGCTGCGTTGGCCTACTGCTTCTTGCCTGAGCATGAGAGGAACTGGACCAGCTCTTGTTATCCTTGAACCCAAATTTCTCCAAGGGCTTGTTGGCTTGCCTCCTATTCCTCGAAGTCTCAGGGTCACAAAAGACTTCTTGCAACTCTGCTGGTGCTGCTGGACTCTGCCATCTGTGAGTCCTACCCTTGCCTGAGGTGCCCCCTCCAGTCCTGGACCTCAGATGTGGGTTCTGCAGGTGTTTTCTGCAACAATTGACGCAGTGACCCCTTTGTGCCGATCGGAACCGACTCAGTACTTTCAGACACAGAAGCAGTGCTGATTCAACGACTACATGAGTCCCATCTGCAAGGTTTGATGACCACACAGCACCTTTCCTTCAAAACTGACCACGAGGCTGGGCGTCGACACTGTGCCAATCCTTCGACACCGACTGCAAGGCTCGACTCTGACGCATCGACGGACTGTGTGGATCGGAACCAACTCAGTGAAGCCTTAGACACAGACGCTTACTCCGTACAATGTACTTTTTCAATGGAAGGTGTGTGGGTTCTGAAGCCGGCCTGCCCTCCATCGCGGTAGGCCTGAACTTTGGATTTGTACCGGTCCTTTGCGACCTCAAGTAACCTTTTGACCACTAGTGACTTCAAAGCACTGTTTTGGCATTTCATGTTTAAAAATTCATATCTCAAGTTCTACCTATTGCATTTTTGACGTTTTAGTCTTGTTTTACTTAGATAATATTCTCTCTGTATTTTAAACTGGTGTGGAGGCTTTTTGCTGTGTCTTCACTGTGTTACTGTAATTAGTGTGCACAAATACTTTACACATTGCCTCTTATGTTAAGCCTGACTGCTCTGTGCTAAGCTACCAGAGGGTGAGCACAGGTTAATTGTGGTTGTGTATCTGACTTACCCTGACTAGAAATGTAGCTCCTGCTTGCACAGGGTTTATACTCTTCCAACCAGAAACCTCAATCTCTAACAACAACATACAAAGAAATAGAGACCAGGTAAGAGACAACACCCTGGGCATGTCAACCAGAAAAAGCAAACAATAGGACAACAAAAACAAACCCTATCCTGACATCATCTAAGGGGTACGTCCATACCACAAATTATTGCAGGGCTACAGGATGTTCCAAATAAAGTTGGAGCACCAACTATGGAGTCCGCTGGCACTCATTTTTGGGGACTAGAACTTATTTTTCCTCATTGAACATTTCCATAGAGCAAGAGAGGTAACCTGCATAAAGGGCAATAAAGGAGAAAGAGAAAGAGTGTCACAAAGGGAAAAAGCAGGAACCTGCAAGAGTGAGATCACTCAGTATTATCTAGACAATCAAGACAATAACTAATGACAGTGTTAAAAATGTGGCTCTCTAGTTGGCAGAGGTATGCACCCTGGCCAAAAAGGGACCACTATCCCAGTCAGGGTAAGTCACAAAACAACTTAACTTATCCTGTGCACACCCTCTGGTAGCTTGGCACAGAGCAAGCAGGCTTTTCTTAGAAAGCTATTTTTATAGTATTTGTACAATAATTCATAGAGCAATGCAGTGAAACACCACAAAAATACTCCACAATAGTTAAGAAAAATAAAGTATGGCTTTATAAATAAAACTAGACCAAAATGACAAAAATCCAATGTGTAGAAGTTGAGATATTGTATTTTAATGAAATGAATGCAGTAATGCGCTTCGAAGCAAGTAGTGCTAAAAAGGTTACTTTAAGTCAAACCGAGCCAAAGTCAAAGTTTAGCCTGACCATGATGGAGCACTGGCTGGCTACAGGACCCACGCAGGCCCTGGTAAACAAAGTACCTTTCCTGGTTGCAAGCAGCAAGATGCGGCGATCTTCTCCATGCAGTGAGGACAAAGAATCAGTTCTGAAGATGGGTGGTGGAGTCAAGTAGCATCAAAGATGCACCAGTTTCTGCCATGAAGTTGATGGGATGCGTCGATCTCACCAAGCTGCAGTGACGGCGATACATTGTCTGCTGCATCAATCTCGGGAGGCAAAGTGCTGGTTTTGTACCAATACACCTATTTTGCTCCCACAACCAGGTCAATGCGCTGGTCCTGCTACACGCAGACTGGAGATGCATCGAAACCTGTGTTGCAAGTATCTGGGCCACTTCCAGTCAGGAGCAGGGGTAGAGACTTTGATATTCCTGATTCTCAAGCAACAGGAGGCAAGCCAACAAGCAATTCGAGATCACTTGGAAGAGGGCAGAGTCCAGCTCTCCTTAAGCAGAGTCAGAGAGCAGCAGGCAGCAGGGCAACAAACAGAAAAGCAGGCCTTCCAGATCAGCAGTCCAGTTGAGTCATTTGGGCACCACAGCAGTTCTTCTGACAGAGGGTCAGGTGTAGGTCCAGAATTGTCTTATTTGCTGGGTTCAGAGAGTACTTATACTCAAATATGCCTTTGAAGTGGGGGAGACTTCAAAGAATGGCTTTGAAGTGCACCAGTATCCCGTTAAACCCAGTCCTGTCTGCCAGCTTATCTGTGGGAGGTGATCAGTCCTTTGTGTGGGGTCTGGTCACTACCCTTTGAAGTCTAAGTGTGAGCCCCTTCCTTCTTCCCTACCTGCCCAGGAAGGGCCATCAGAATGCAGATGTATGTAGATGGGTGCTCAGCCACACTTAGCCTTCCTGTGTTTGTGGCTATGCGGAGGGAATGCATAAAGTGTAACTGTCACCCAGCCCAGATGTATGTTGGAGACCGGCTGCAAGGCACACATGGCAGTAAGATAAGAGGAATGTCCACTTTCTAAAAGAGGCATTTCAAAATTGGTAATGTTAAATCTGACTTGACCAGTAAAAAGGATTTATCATTACCATTCCAAAGATATGAAACATGATGCAGCTACTCCTTTTTAATCAGGAATTACAGCTTAAAGGCATTTTAAGAAATTCCCAATGTTAGTTTATGAGAGGAGTAGGCCTCACAGCAGTGAAACGCCTAGCTGTTTGTCACTACCAGGATAAGTAAAACATAAAAGAACATATCCTAACTTTTAGTTATACAGCACCCTGCACTTAGGGCTTCCTAAGGCCTGCCTTAGGGTGACTTAGGTATAATAAAAGGTGAGTTTAAGGCTTGGCAAATTGTTTTAAATGCCAAGTTGAAGTGGCTATAAACTGCACACACAGGCCCTCCCATGGCAGGCCTGAAACATGGTTAGGGGGCTACTCAGGTGGGTGGCACAAGCAGTGCTGAAGGCCCACTAGTAGCATTTAATTTACAGGCCCTGGGCACATGTAGTGCACTTTACTAGGGGCTTATACATACATTAATTATACTAATTGGGTATGAGCCAATGTTACCGTCTTTTAGGTAGAGAGCACATGCACTTTAGCACTGGATGCCAGTGGTGAAGAGTGTAGAGTCCTAAAGCCAGAAAAAACTAATACATAAAAATGGAGAGAGGAAGGCAAAAGGTTGGGGAAAGGCCACCCTAAGGCTGTCTGGTAAAAGACAGCCATTCCAAAAGAGGACATAGACGTAACCCTATTGTAGATGACTCACTTCACCATTAACCAGAAAGAAACAATCTGCTGCACCACCACCGAAGACGACACCACACTGATCATGGAACACCTTCATTTCCAACTCCACACTGAGAACAAAACAACCATCAAAGGCAACCTCGCCTACAGACCCCAAGGAACATGCATCAACCTCTGAGACGCTATCACAGACTTCATTGCCCCACTGGGCATTAAGTCCGAGCACTATGGGGCATATTATCAACAACCAGCGATAATTATCGCTAAGCGCGCTTAGCGCGAATTTAAATATCGCCAGCTATCGCTGGATTACATCGCCCGAGTTAGCACGTTATCATCAACGTCTAACTCCAAGGCGATAAAAAATCCAGCGATAGCGAGCGAAATACGTGATTAGCGCTGGAAATCCACCGATAAAAGTCAGCGATAGTGAAATCCTTGGTAATAAGCCAAGGTGGTCTCAGCCTGACAATCCACCTCCCATAGAAAATATGGCTAAGTCAGGTTTCAATCAGGCGTTACGAACCAGCGATAATCGCGGTTAGCGCAACTTTCATTATCGCTACGCGGGTTTGCGGCCGCATTGATAATAGGAGGTAGTTGTGTTAGCGACTGTATTCATGGTGTTTCTCGATGGCACCGCCTACTTTGCATCTCATTAGCGATGTATATCGCTGAGATGCTTAGCATTAGTATTTCGGCTGCTAACATGCGCTAATGCATGTTAGCGCCGCCTTGGTGATAGGGCGATAAAAATATCATCGCTTTAGCGGGAAAAAGGGCCGCTAAAGCGGCGATACTGCCCTTGATAATATGCCCCTATATCTTCCTTGGAGACCTCAGCTTCCACCTGGATGACCCCGCAGACATTAACTCCGCTATCCTCCAGGAATGAATGGACAACATTGGCCTCACCCAGCTGGTCACAGACCCCACGCACAGAGCTGGACACACACTGGACCCTATCTTCACATCCAGCAACAGAGTTAAATACAGCCAAACCACAAAACTCACCTGGACTAACCACTGCATCTTCCAATTCACAATCACAGGAGCACCTTGCACCACCCCCAGCCCTCCCAGAACCTCCCTCGGCAGCTGGAGCAAAGTGACACAGACCCAATGGGTGGATGCCCTCGACACCACCCAACCTGATGCCGCAACCAGCCTGGAACAGGCAGTCAAGAAATTCAGCACCTGATTCACCAACTCTGCTGACCTAGTCGCCCCTGTCAAAACAGCCAAAATCCACAAATCCACCAAACACGCCAACTGGTAGACACCAGAACTCAGCACTATGGAACGCAGCTGCAAACAACTGGATAGAAGGTGTACCAGCAGAGACGATACAGACCGAGTCACCTTCAAGTCAGCCCTCAATATATACCATCAATGACTCAAAGACGTGAAAAAGGACACCCTCGCAGACCGCATCGAGGCCAGCACCAACCACACCAAGGAACTCTCCACCATCGTCAGAGAGTACTTCTACCCAACAGCCACCAAGAACATGATCTCTCTCTCACAGGAACTCTGTGACGCTCTAGTGAATCACTTCCAGTACAAGATAGTCAACATCTACAGGAACTTCAACCGCCAACCCATCAACCTTCTCAGCCTCCTCACTCCAAATGAAGTCTCCCCCAACAAACATCTTACAGCATGGGAACAGCTCACCACACCAGTCACCAAATCCATCATGAACTTCATCCACTCTGAAGCACCCACTGACCCATGCTCCCACTGCCTTTTCAAACTAGGAAGCAACAAGATCAGCCACTAACTCACCACCATCCTCAACGCATCCATCACCACAGCCACCTTTCCGGATAAATGGAAACACACAGAGGTCAGACCACTCCTCAAGAAACCCTCCGCAGATGCAAGAGAACTCCAGAACTACCTGTCCATCTTGCTGCACCTGTTTCCTGCCAAAGTCCTGGAGAAGGCCATCAACCAACTGCTCACCGAACACCTGGAGAGGATCAACCTGCTAGACACCTCCCAATCCGGTTCCTTAGCCAATCACAGCACCAAGACTGCCCTGATCACTGCCATGGATGATATTCACACCCTACGCAACAGAGGAGAATTGGCGGCCCTGATACTCCTCAACCTATCCACAGCCTTTAACACCAAATCCAACCACACACTCATCTAGAGACTGCACCAGATCGGCATCAAGGGAGATGCACTCAGATTGAATGCATCAATACTTTCAAGACGCACACAGAGAATCCGCCTACCATCCTTTACATCGGAACCTACATGCACCATCTGCAGTGTACCTCAAGGCTCATCCCTCAGCCCCACCCTCTACAACAGCTAGATGACATCGACAGAACCCCCGATATCAACATCATATCCTACACCAACTACACCCAGCTAATCCTTTAGCTCTCTGCAGATCCAACCACCACCAAGACCAATTTCCACAACTGCATGAAGAACATTGCATCCTGGATGAAGGCCAACTGTCTGAAGCTCAACCTGGACAAAACCAAAGTGCTGATCTTTGGCAACAATACCTCCCTCTAAAATGACACCTGGTGGCCTGCTGAACTCGGACCCACCCCCACACCAAAAGAGCACACCCGCAACCTCTGCATCATCCTGAACAGCAAACTCACCATGAAAAACAGATCAGCACAGTCTCTTCTGCCTGCTTCCACACTCTCTGTATGCTCTTAAGAATATTCAAATGGCCCCCTATAAGCATGAGAAAAACTGTCACGCAAGCCCTAATCACCAGCCATCTGGACTATGGCAATGCACTGCACGCAGGAACCACCACTGATCTCATGAGAAGGCTCCAGACCATACAGAATTCAGCGTCAAGATTGATCATAAACCTGCCCAAATGGGCCCACATCACCCAAAACGTGAGGAACCTCCACTGGCTCCCTGTCCAGGAAAGATGCCAATTCAAACTGCTGACACACCCTCAAAGGCCTCCATGACCAAGGACCAGCATCTATGAACCATCGCCTGAACTTCCACCAAAAATCCAGAAACCTTCACTTCACCTCCCTTGACCGTTGTAGCTACAGTGGAGGCCGCTCCTCCTCCCACCTCAGCACCAAGTCCTGAAATGCCCTCCCTCTTCACCTCCGAACATCACCCTCACTGATGGACTTCAGGAAGAGACTAAAGACTTGGCACTTCGACTAAGCCCAGATACCCAGGGCCTGGATACCCTCACGACTGATAAGCCATGCTCTACAAGTACAGATTGAGTGATTGATTGATTAAGGCACTCAAAGTGGATATAGTTAAGCAAAGTTTATCATAATATATTCCCATGTTACACACAGACTTATTTTTAGGTTTTCTCTTTGAGTTTTCTGAAGCACAATATCACAGGCTTGTCCGATTAAAGCTTCTCATATCAATCATAAAAGTACAACAGTTTATAACTAAATAATTAATTGTTATTCTTTCATATATAATAATATTGGCAGACAAATATATAAAATAAAGCTAAACATTACTCCATCAAGAGAGTGGCGAGTTTTTTCAACAGGTCTGTCGTTTTACTACACAAGATGGTTCATGTTGAAATTGGAACTGAAAATTGAGTTGATGTAGAATTTAAGGGCCATTTCCTCATCATTCAGATTAATCATATGGGGTTGTATTCATGGTTGTGATTGGCCTACAACACTTACTCTATTGTGATGAATTTTGCTGGGATATGGCAAGGAGATAATGAACAAGATACTCCACTCCTTGCCTTTATGTTTAAGCGCGTTTATTTTTTTCAGCTCTACACAGCATCACCTACAGCCATCAGGCTGACAACGCAGCAATGCTCAAAAAGCTATTAGATATACTGCACCCCCCCAACATTCAGAATGATCAATACATCTAACTACATAATTCTGTATTTATACTACCATCATTTTGTCTCTTCCTCTAGAGGAAACATCCATGGTTGTTGCCTCTTTAGACTATCTCTAAAATAACTGGTTTGTGGAAGAAGCTCAGGTATTCGCTGTAGCATCTTAAGACAGCACAAGCAGGATATTTCGCAGAAATATTTTGATTAAATAACCTGCAATGGTGCATTAAATGGTTTAAGTTGCTGTACTTTTCACTCCAACAAAGAGAAGACGCCAATCCCAATTCATTAGAACTCCAAAGCAGTCAACTACCTGTCAATCCATCTAGCATCTTCAGTGTCACAAATCATTGTCCTCAACTTCTCTAATCTTCTGAAGTAGCACAGGCATGACCTCTAGAAGTGGCACTACTCCCACTTCTCATTTATGAGCCAAGTAGCAATGCGCAAAATGAAGATCCTTGCCAGAATATTTTATGCTTGACAGGTCTGCAAGAACTAGTCTTTCATCACAGCTGATTGCTCCTAGGAGCCTAAGCACAATGCAGAAACGATACAGGTCCCACACATCCTTGCTGTTTCAAAGCCGACCAGCATTACTTGGATTGTATTTGTCTACTTGGACAACATAAGGGAAAGAGGACTGAAAAGAGAGAGAGATAAAATATTATCTTCTCAGGGATCAGCTCACACCTCAAGGTCTTTGAATGACAGGAGATTGCAAGTGCTTTCTTTGCTTTCCTGACTAGGAAAAAGAAACAGGAAAAAACATGTCACTTCCTTAATCCCACAGTCACTTCCTTAATACCTTCTCTCTTTAATTAATTGTGAGATGAGTCTGCTTAATTTTGAAACTCAGTCTAAGGTTTGCTTATAAAGTCTTTTCACAGTTTATATAGAGTTATGACAGTTAACTTGACCCATGACTCTGTTTCTTAAAAACTTCTCAGTTTGTTTGATCTTTTCATAAGATCCATAACAAGGATTCTATTTCACCAATAGTTTGGTTTTCTCATTGATAACCTTTTTCTCAGTTTGTGGTTTTATCCTAATGTCAGTCTTTCATATAATGGCATTGACTCATGCTACTTTAAATTCCAAAAGTCACAATCTTTCAATGTATTTGTTTTCACACACAATGTGCAAGATTCCAAGTTTGTTAATCTGAATTCTCTTTCAAAAATCTCAATCTTTCAATACAGTTGATTTATTTCACAAATATGCTGTGAAAAATTCCAAGTTCATTATTCCTAAGTCATTGGCCTTTTTTGTCAATTTCCTGGTGATGAGCAGCAAATGAGTGAGCTTTGTCTTGTGGTGAACAGCTACAAACTGAACATGATTGAAGCTCTGGGCATGGTTTCTATAGAACTGCAAACTAAATGGACACCATCTCCCACCTGAAGTCACTGAACTTTGGGAGAGTTACAGAAGTTTCTTGTGAGACGAAGTACAGACTTCCCGCTCCCACCAAGAGCTGAACAAATTCCTGGGCACCGAGAAGTCACAAGTTCCTTGAGTGCATCAGGTTTCCCGGTGACCTGCCTCCTTAAATCACTGTAGTGGCATGGGCCACTGGGCAGTCACAGAAGGTGCATTGTGAATAGTATGGGCATGGGCAATAAACCTTAGGGCAGAAGGGACCTATGACACAAAAGTGGGCATTCTGATGGGGACAGATGTGAAAAACCATGATCCCTCTCTCCCTAGTGTCAGTGCTTCTTAAATGATTCAAGTCATTTATCAATGGCTTCATCTGACAGGGAAGGCAACCAAGAGCCACAAGAAGACTTCTCCACAGATCAACCTCCCATGGTGGTCTCATGCTTCCAAATCTATAGTTTTACTTCCAAGCTATGCAGCCCCAACTTCTAGTAGAGTGGGAGGAAGTTCAATTGAACAAACCACTCTACATTCTCATCCATATGCTCTAAGTAAGATTTTACCTTTGCGCAAGAAGCAAAATATTTCCACCTTAGGAAGAAAGTCAGAGGCTTATTGGTCAGCTCCATGCTTACAAAAGGAGTGATTACACAGTTTGAAGCCATTAAAGAACAATATAAACTGCCATAAACAGAACTCATTTGTTACCTACAGATCAGGCAGTCAGTTATTCAGTCATGGTGTTATGTGCTGGATTGAGGCCCTAACATAGGTGCGCCATTTCAGAGGCACAAATCCTTCGTGCCACAAAGACAGGCAGGCCCTTTCACCCACTAAAGGCCCTTTCACCTACATTAGCCCTCCCTTCAGAATAACGAGCAACAGAGGCTGTCCCTTATCTGACGTGTGCTCTTGGTGCAGAAGACGGTCCATCCTAAATACGTCATCTCCATGTCCAACAGTGACTAACCCACGCCACAACGAGTTCTTAGAAACAGACCCTTAAGCTCTTGGGATTTTCCCTAGCACAGGATTATTGATTTCTCCAAGAACTCATTAAATATGCATGAACCACTATTCCCTATAAGGGTTAATTCCTGACGTCTTCCTCTGACCGATTTTACGTCAATACTAACATTCCAAGGCACCTATCAGGTATAAATATACCTCCCTTTGCCTAAGCAAACCAGGGGACCGAGACTTCCATGCCGACACTCTGACCTGAGACGCTGCAACCTGCGTCATGCCACAGCTCCAGCTGGCAGAGGTCCATCGACCCCATCCTGGGGTGTCCAGCTCGAGATCAGGATGAAGTCCCACTAAGGTAATGGGGTTAGACTTAATCCTAGGGGATTCTTGGCTCTCTAAGACCTACACACATGCTAGGTACACTTAGGTACATCTAGTTAGGCATCATAGGGGTATAGGCTTTATCTTAATGCATTCTGTATTTCATGTATGTGTTCATTACTATTACACAATGGTAAAACTGTACCATGCATTTTTATTTAACTGCACTGCTGGCCATATTTCTCTGCTACTGTCCAACAGTTGTTGCAGCACATATTACCAGTACTAGAATAACAACTGTGCAATAAATTTTATTGTAAACACACCTGACTGTTTCTTCTATGTACTTCTCTGAGATGAGTGACTGAATGAAAAGTAGTATATTGTTTCACGATCCTGAGGGATCAGGGTTTTATGTTATGTGGTTTGCCAGAAGCTATTCCCTTCTTGTTGTCAAGAAGTTTCCTAGTGGCCTCTGAGCTAGCTGGTACACAGTAATTAAGTTTAATATACGCGATAGGGGCATACCGACTTCATTCCTATGCCAAGCCTATAGTGTATGTTATTCCAATGCGCAGAACCTATCAGGGAAATAGGAACTACACTACAATGGGTGATAGAGGATGCCACAAGACCATTAACAACCTTTGAGAGGTGGCTAAAAGAAAGTAGCTGTGTTAGCTACGTAGTGTCAATACTGCATAAACTATAGCAGGAAATAGCCTCACTAGATAAAATACCAGGCCAAAAGAGGTGGGAAAGACACTTAGTGATGGAGCTCAGCAATAGGCAATCAGCTAGGCTGCATTTCATGACTCGTATATCCAGAGGCAACATTAAGGGGAATTAATAAAATATAAAATACTTACATATTAGTCCATGCACCAAAAAGAACTGATATTTTGAAACAAAAGCAGGAGAGCCCCTGCTGGAGTTTCTGTGGTTCATTGGTACTGCGTTATACATTTGCTGTGGCATTGTCTGAACTTAATGAAGCATTCACAATGCAGATGCCATTAGAATAGTGTGTGAGCTTGCTGTTCTGGGAGGAGTGGTCATACAGATTAAAGATAATGAAACAATATAGTCTGGCCTGAATAAATGCATTGCAAGCTGTGCTTGCTATGATGGGAAAACGGGAGGTGGAGAAAGTTAGGAACTGGGTGTATCAGCTGCAGGACACATTAACATTGGACAAAAGTCCTCTTAGCCTGGAAAATAGACCCCTTTAATCTGAAAACATTACATTGTTCTCTGTATCAGCAATGACAATCCCCTGTCTCTAAAGCAAGTAACATTTTCCTTATCTATTTTTGTATCTGGTTTGACAGTGCAGGATTTGGCAGACCTTATGTGATCAATAGAAAAGGAACTTTCTGAAGCACTACTGAAAGTGGGACTTTCTTAATACTAGATTTCATTGGTCAAACGTTTTGAGTTTCTGCTAACACATTATGCTTCTATTGCAGATTATGCTCAATTTGATAGGCCTCAGATGTTTATTGTGACAAGCCAATGATAAAGACTATAGGCCTGAGTTGTTCATAGTGCAGAGGTATGTCAGATACCATAGCTCTGATTTGTTTAATATGAAAAGTTATGAGAAATGTGAAAAGGTTTTACATATGTTTTAGGAAAAACATATGTTAAAATCAACTGTCTTATAGGAGTGTAATGTTATTACAGTGTGTTAACACCTGTAGAAAGTATTTTCTAACTGATTTCCACATATTACCTTAGTAGACAAAACCGTGTTTCTTTGGAATTTCAGTGGTTTTTAGGCCTAGCTTTCTTTGAGGATTTATGTGATCGCATATAAAAGAACTAAAAGAAGAAGTACTAGGAGATGGATTCTAGTTTCGCCTCCAAGTTAACCTTGTCTAGAAGCATTTAATTGAAAAACATTTGTGCTAGACCACCTAAGAAGCAGTTCCATTGCTCACAACTGATACTGACATTTTAATGTAGACTCTAGATCTAATGCAGAAGGAAGAGACGCATGGTGTAATCCTCTGCCCTGTACACTGTGAAAGGGTTTTGTGTTGCAAACTCTCTGGCAAATATTATTGGAAGGGACTTTAATTGACCTGCTGGCCAAAAATCATAGGAAATGGCTTTATATTGTAAATCCTTTGACTACAATAGGTAGGGGTTTTCAACTGTGAACTCTGAAAAATGCAATAGGAAGGGGTTTTACATTGTAAACCATGACAAACACCATAGGAAGAGATTTTACATTTTGAACAATTTTACAAAAGAAAAGGATTTTATATTGTGGACTCTGACAAAAGTAATAGAGAGGAGTTTAGTACAGTAGTCCATTTTTAGGTCTAGCCACAGTAAATGTTTGGTGTCTCGAATAACAGACTTAGGGCTCAATTCACAGAAGACAAATACTACTTTACAACTACAAAATGCAGTTCACAGACCTCTGGCCAGAGATATTCACCTCCACCACTCCGATCTTATTTGTATGGAGAACTCCCGCCTGGTAGTAGAGATCCATGCACACATAGGTACGGGATTTAGTAGTAAATGTGGGAGGGATAAGATGGGAAGGATAAGGTGTAGTAATGGAAAAATAGGAAATCTTACTGCAAAATGGATGAGGTTCAGGGAAATTTAAGGAGTGGTTTAGGAAAGAGCATGCCTATGCAAACACACACCCACATAAGAGTAAGGCAACAGCTATTCACAAAATACACTTTCAAATTCCACTGCAGCTGTAATAATGGCAAAGCAGGATTAAATATATTCCAGCCAATCTTTGAAGTAAGTCAGGCAGCACAGTAGACCATCTGCTGGTACTAAAACACACTCCCAAAGGATTAGGCTATAGTACCACATATGAAATAATGTGAAGAAATTAATTCTAAATTGTATGATAATAGATTTAAATTTAAAGTACATTCAATTAAATGTTAACTTAGTTAAAGAAAGGTCTAAAAATATTTAAATTAATTAAAAACATAACTTATAACCATGTTTGTTACAGATTAAATTAAAAAGTTAGGGTGTGTGATTTTAATTTTGAGTTATTAGTCAAAAATAGTATTTTACAAATGTATAAGTGTATCTAAATTATTTTGCAAATGAATATTAAGTTATTTTACAAAGTAATGGGTTGTTTTTCCTAGTCTGTCATAGTTTAATTCCATCTGCTTAAAATAATTTTACATTTTTTATTTTGCATCACATTTTACGTTAAATTGATTTTATTTAATTTTACCAATAAATAATTAACTTTATAAAATTCCCCTGATCTTTTTCAATAGGGAAATATCTGCCCCAGTGGTGAAGATCTCCATGAACAGGTAGAAAGTTACTAATAGTGACATTAACTTCATAAATTCAGTTGTAGGAGTCTCAATCCCCTCATTTAAGTGGGTGGAGACTTTTAAGTCTACATCTATGTTTAAGCCTCTATGAATAGCAATAAAGTGGAGATTTACATTTAAGTGCAGGAGTAGAGCTAGACGTGAGTAGATCTCCACATGCAAACTGAACCAGGCCCTTATTGTTCATATCAATATATACTTAGGGTATGACTAAAATGTTTGATGGTTGTCTCTAGGCAAAGGCCACGTAGTCAATTATATTTTGAAATCAAAAGACTTATGTTATTGACTTTTACATTTTGTGTAAATGTGACAAAGTATGTGAACAGAACCTTTTTGATAGTGAAGTGTCATATTTTCCAGTTGACCCATATAGCACCATTATGAGTTTTTTCAGCCTCCATCATAGTTCTCTAGCGGTCATCATTTGCACCCTGGTTAAGCTGCAAGACCCGCTAGGAGGGGTTTCAATTTGCAATACCACCTAAAATCTTGTAAATATTTACCCATTTCATTGTTTGTGCATCAAAGAACTTTTCTGTTTTAAAGAAAATGCAAAGACAAGTGTTAAAAGGGGAACTAGGTTTTACCAGTTTGAAGGTCTAGGACTCAGGACACAAGAGTTGAAGGCCCTTGCTTGACACAATTGAGACTACTAACTTTCAACTACCTGGGACATCCTGACCCAGCTACCTCAAATACAAAAGGAAGGAGCTTTACATTGTAAACTCTCTGAGAAAAGCAACAGCAAGTGGTTTTAGATTGTCTACCATCTGTCAAGTATAATAAGAATGAGTCTTCCCTAGTTAACACCATAACAAACACAATAGGAAGGGCATTTACATTTTGAAAGATGAAACAAATACAACAGGAAGGGGTTTTACATTGTGACCTCTTTGACAAATGTGATAGGTTGGGATCTACTACATAGGTATGGGTTGGGCGGAACTCATGGAGTTTCATTCTGCAGAATTCTGCAGAATTACATAAAAACTCTGCGAGATTCCATGGAGTTCCAGCAGCGGGGGGAAAATATGCATGTCACTCTGCTCGTACTGCTCTGAAAAATCAGTGCAAATGGCACCATGCGGTGCGCAAGAGCGTGCGGCCATTCAAGTTGATTTTGCTGTTGCTTGAGTAGAAAATCTACTCGAGCCAAAGCAAATCTACTTGAGAAGCAACCCTCTGACCACAACTGCCCGTGTTAGAAAATTGTGCTAGGGGACGCCAGATCTCTCTGGCGCTCACCAGCTCACATTTCATGAGCCTCGTGGGAAAAAATTTCCGCCACGTGGCAATTGCCAGAATTTGGCCGGTACTTCGATTTACAAGAGTAATGCAGAGTCACCAAAATCCACAAGTTTGATGGGCGAAATGAAACATTCTGCCCACCTTTGTACTTATGTCCCTTTTTAGGTCTTATGACATTAAATGCTTGTTGTTTGCATAGAAATACTTTGTGTTCTTGTCAATGTATACTTTGGATCCGCCTAAAATGTTTGAAGTTCTCTCTAGGCAGAGACTATATGGTCAGGTTTACGATCATGTTTAAGCAATAGGTTTACTATATTGATTTTTAAATGTGGTAACATAGGGGCATATTCACAAGGATCCAACTCCGATTTATCGCCACCTTAATGCAACAAAAGTGGAGATAGATTTAACACCCCATTCACAAGCTGGTGCAAACTGCAGACAATGCCAGTATTCCCGCGATAACTGCCCCAAAATCTAGCACCACGGCGGACACCACCAACTAACCCTAATGAGATGCAGAGTAGACGTTCCAGTGCAAAAACACATGAAAAAACAACAACACCACTTTCACAACAAACTGACAGAAATGCGAAACGAACCAAAAACAGGCGATAAGCCGCGCTAGCCGCAGGTATTTAACACCTGCCTCAAGCAGGTGTAAAGACTGACGTCTACCTGCAGTAGGCAACGGAGTCCCGCACACAGCCATACCCGAAAAACACACAACGCCATGGAGCTACTCTACATGCAGCTCGGAGCCCCAACAGGGCCACAACACCCACCGCCACCCTCTCAGGACCGCCACCACCCCCAGGACCCGGACCCACCCCCCCCCGGACCACCACAGAGGCAGCGTAGAGTAAGACAGCGGACCTACCAAAAACGCACCACTCTCACAGACCTAATGCCCGCGGAAGTCATTGCCCACTATAGGCTCAAAAGGACAACCATCCTCCGCATCCTGACCCACATCACCCACAGGCTGACGGTCCCAACACAGCGGAGAACAAACATCCCTCCGCAGACAAAGCTGCTGGCAGTGCTGCACCTGTTGGCCTCTGGGACCTTCCAACCAACAACTGCCAGAGTCGGAGGGGTCTCAAAGCCAGCCCTATCAAAGTTCATCACACCTGTCCTGGATGCCATCATCAGCTTCATACCCCAGTGCCTTCACTTCCCCAACACTGCTGCGGGAACAGCTGAAGACTAAGCAAGGCTTCTACACCATAGCCGGATTCCCGGCCGTGTTGGGGAGCAATCGACTGCACACATGTCCCACTTGTCGCCCCCTGCGAATACTGCACACCACTACCGCAACAGGAAGCACATGCATTCCATCAATGTGCAGGCAATAGTGGACCCACCGGGAACTCTTCACCAATGTCGTCGCCAACTACCCAGGCAGTGTGCATGATTCCTTCATCTTCCGACAGTCCATCATCAACCGAGCGCTTCCAGGATGGCACATATGGAGCGGGACTGCTCGTCAGTAGTACCAAATCAACACACCACACATCCCACAGCCACCAATGCACAAAGCACAACTGTGTGGATGCACACGTGACCTAACCACATCCGACATGTCAAACTACACGACCACCTACCAGACACGACTACACCACTTTATGGTCATCCTGGGCTACCCCTGCACCCAATACAGACTTCACATGGCACCACAGCCACACAACAGCTAAACGTGTGGAGATGCAGAATGCAGCCATGACACATGTGAGGCACTGCTCTGCCCTCATGACCCTACCCCAGTCTCCCTCAGGTCAGCGTCCCGTGGTGGTGGGCCCGTGTTGGCCGCTGTGCATCCGGGGCGACTAGCCCTGTGCGACTTGAGTCATCCCCCCTAGTAGTTCTGACATTGCATGTCTGTGTGCCTGATGACTGTTGGTGTAGTTGCCAGCACAAGCTACTCCCTGAGGGCTGGCTTACACTCACCCCACACACAGCCAGCACAGGCGTCACTGAATTGGTGGGCCTGCCTTCACATCCTGCCGAACCAAGTATTGACTCTTTTCTCCCTGCACTGTCACAGGTGATCAAGGATATGCACTCTGCCCTTGGATGATGACACCCCTCCGGGACCCGAACATACCCGCCCAGAGGCAGTACAATGCAGCCCACATATGCACCAGGGGCATCGTTGAACGCACATTTGGCGTATTGAAGTCACGTTTCAGGTGCCTGGACGGCACTGGTGGGAAGCTCCTGTACAGCCCGGACGTCATGTGCAAGATGATCGTTGCATGTTATGTGTTGCACAACATCTGTGTTCGCACCAGGGCCCCATGGATCCCAGTTCCAGAGGTACCGGATGATGATGGTGGTGATGGGGCAGGTGGCCCACATCCCACTGCAGCTGCGGCAGGAATGGCCCGTAGGGACTCCATCATTGCCACTTACTTCTCATGACCACGTCACATTGTGACCGTCCGTGGCATTCATGGGACAGTAGTAGATGTCCAATTGCACTGTGTGAATAAAACATATTTGCAGGTTACAGGTTGGAATTGTACATTGTCATGTTACACTATCCCTGGGGTTTCAGATGTGATTTGCCAGGTTGTGCACATTTTCCCGAACCAGTTGTGTCCTGTGTTCAGTTGTGGGAGGTGTTGCTGTTTGTACCGGGATGTTGTCAATGTCGGGTGCACTTCTGCTTATGTGCGTATGCTGCACGGTGGATGTGTCGCTCCTGCAGCTCTGATTTGTCTGCCACTGGTCTCTTTCATGAGGTGTGCCTGTAGGTTCTGTTCTTCCACGGTGCTTGGATGTTGTGGTGTGCATGTTGTCCTCTGCAGTTGGCCAGGAGTGCATCCGTGGTACTCTGCTGTTGATGTATTTTTGTTCTGTGGCATTTTCCGTATGATGTTCTTGTGCTTTTCCCGCATTGCGCGCGTCAGTGTTGCTGCCCTCGGCTGGTTGTCACTGTTTTCTTATCGCGCTTTGGGCCATGCGCAGCTTTTTCGCGTTGTGGTTTGTGTTTTTATCTCCGTCGAGGTGGTTGTACTCGCAAGCATTGGCCGTGGTGTCGGCCAACTCATTGCATGCCGCCGTGTTGTGATTCACGTTGTCATGGGCTTATTTTCCCGCGATAGGCTGCGATGCTGAAAGTTGCGTTGCGCTACTCTTGCGGTAATTATCACACGTTCTTGTGAATATACCCCATAGTGTGTTGGTCTAACTTGGATGATCATGAAAAGCTTATTGTGCTGCAATAGTGACATATGGTGGCATTGCTAGTTTTTAGTTTTAGAGTCTGTTGCTGCACAAATTCTCACTTGGTACCTCAAAGATGATGGGGAACATATAAGATACAGCGGGTTAGTTGTCCCCTGCAATATTTCAATGGGATTTGTGATTTGCACTCTGTGACTCTGTGAAGCCCCTTTAGCGGGATTTAAATTTGTAATTCCACTTGAAATCCTGTAGAAATTGGGAATTTTGTGTTTAGCATATAGTTGTATGTTTGTTACAGTACTTTTACTTTTTAAAGAAGCATTAGCTACACATTGTTATAATGTTATTTTTGTGCATTTCTGACTTGATTTTCAAGCCACATCACCTTCACTGAGTCAGCACTAGACGTCTTTTCTTTATTACCCTGAGGTATAAGCTGTAGAAGGGGATCTTGGTCTTCAGTTCAAGTGACTGAGTTACTGTGTATCTAGAATGCCAGAATAAAGGCAACAAGCTTACATTATTCATTATTGTGTGGTATCAAATAAAATGGGCATCACATTTTACATTGGGAGTGACTTGAAAACCCTGTAGGCTTAACACTGTCATTATGGTGAAAAGCTTTATCTTAAGAAATTCAGGGCCTCATTTATGAAAAGTGACGCATCGCTGCGTGAAAACAGCGTTGCGTCACTTTTCATTGCGCCCTCCTTGCGACATGCTGGATGCGTCATATTTACAGTATGACGCATCATGTCGCAAGGAGTTACAGATATGTCAGTATTTCTGACATATCTGTAGGCGCAAAAATGACGCATTGCTGGAGTGTGTCACAAAAGTGACGCAACTTCAGCAATGGGTCATTTCACATGGGCAAGTCCCATTTCAAATGTGCCTGCGCCAGTCTAACGCCTGCTGTGAGGCAGGCGTAAGATATTGATGCATTTGCATCCTAGAAGTGGCATAGTGAAATCTCATAGATTTCACTGCGTCACTTCTACGAGGCTTACTTGCATCGGAACGCTCACCCTGCATACATTATAACTGGCACAGGTATGATGTAGCGCAGGGGTTTACAAAGTGACGCATCTACCTAGATGCGTCACTTTGTAAATATGACGCAACGTGGTGCATTTTTTACGCCGCTGGTGCGTCACAAAAAGTGGCGCACCGGTGGCGCAAAAGTGACGCAAGGGCTCATAAGTAAGCCCCTTAGTTGTTATTGGGTAGGAGCCCCACACAAATGTTAAACACAATCCCGGTCAGGGTGAACCACAAAAGTCACTAAATGACCTGGCTTAACCCTCTGGTAGCTTGGCACAAAAGCATTCAAGCTAAGCTTAGAGAAAAAGTATTTATGCAGTATTCACACAGAAAAAAAGTGAAAACAAAACACAAGAAAAATCCCAAACAAATTTTGAACAATTGAGTAAATGACAATAAATAAAATGACATCAGAATGACAAAAATCTAATCAGTAGAACTGAAGATATGAGTTTTTTAAAGTTTTAAATTAAGAGAGTGGAAAAAGTCTAGATTAAAATAGTGGAAAAAAGTAACCCTGGGCAGTGAACTCTGCTCCGCTCGCGGAGTTTGCGGAGTTTTCTGAACTCCGCGATACGCGGAGATCGCGGAGTTCCGAAAAACTCTGCTTCGCGTTGCGGAGCGGAGTTTTTTTCCTCGCTCGCATTCGTCAACGTCAAGTTGGCGACCGTGAGCGAGGAAAATCAACCTCCCGGCGAGATTTTTCCTCGTTCACGATCGTCAACATCAAGTTGGTGAGCGCGAGCGTGGAAAATCAACATCCCAGCGAGATTTCTCAACGCCGGGGGGGGGTCAGGTTTCTCATTGCGAGTGGTCGCGTATGCTCGCGACCGCTCGCGTTGAGAAACTGCCCGTTCGCGTTGAGAAAGCTGCAGCTCGAGTAAAAATCTACTCTAGCGGCAGAAAAGGAAAGCTTGCGCTGTGCATAGTGCCGTTCGCAATGATTGCACAGTGCCGGATGCTTGTCCGCGAACGGCATTTTTCTATTATACTCCGCCGCTCGCGGAGCTCTGTGTAGTGCGATGGAGGTTTTTTTGCACTTCGCGGTGTTCTGCGTAGTGCAACTCCGCGAACTCCGCCCAGGGTTAGAAAAAAGCACAAAGTGCCACTCACGGTCGGTTATCTGGTCATGCTTGACTTGGGAAAAGTCATAGGTAAAGACCAGTCCCAATGGAGTTATCTTCTCAAGTCTACATGATGAGCTGTTGTTTGTTTTGGCGGTCAACGCAGGCTGTCACTCTCGTCGTAAAGAGCGGGTCCCACTGAAGCTTCGCTTTAGCAGTTATCGCAGATGCTCACTAGTGGCATGAAGAGCAGATTCGTGTTGGTGGTCATCACGGGCTTCCTTTCCCGGTGTAAAGAGTTCACTTTGTGGTCACGAGGAGCCCAAAACCTCTGTATCTTCACTGTTTCATCAAGAGGAGTACACTCGGATGCCAGCCAAGGATCTTGGACTTGGGGTCATCTCTTGGGGATCAGGACTCACTCCAACACTCCAACAGAGGCTATCAGCAGAGCTTGGGAAAGTCCAAGAAGGTCCAGTTGGTGTTGGTCAGAAGGACAGTTGAAGGGAAGCCTTTGGAAGCTTGCTGTGTCACTGTAGCTCAAACGAAATGTCTGCCGACTGACTCTTGGAGTCACTTTTGGAGAGCATGGGTTCAAGACAAGCAGGTCCAATCTTCCGTTTTCAGACAGCTGGTGAGTACCTAATGAATCTACGACAGGTCCAGGAGCATTCTGATGAGAGGTTATGAAGGTGCCACTTTATACCCAATGCCAGCCTTTGTGTTGTGCAGTTTCCTGGCCTCACCACAAAACTTTTCTGGTCAGTTCTGTCCCTTCCACTTCATTTTTCTCAAAACTGTCTAGGGTGACAAAGGCAAAGGGAGACCTGGTGTCAGGTATATTTTTCTGTGTCTCATGCAGGGCCTATTGAAGTGTAATCAGGGCAGGGCACAGCTCCTCCCCGCCCATCCTGTCAGGAAGACTCTCTCCCTCCACACCCAGGTTTCTTTTGTTTCAATGTCTGGAAGGAATACACAACCTACAACAAGAGAGCCATTCACAGTCATGTGACCCAGGACACCTTCAGAAAGACATAGGGGCATAGCAACAAGGGCCTTATCTCCGCTTTTTTGGCTTTAAAAGCCAAAAAAGCGGAGATAAAACTATCGCCCTATTTACAAGTGGGTGCTAACATGCATTAGCGCATGTTAGCACTCGTTTCCCGACGCCTCGCTTTGCATCTCTAATGAGATGCAAAGTGGGCGTCACTGGGTAGTACTGCTTGTAAATTGTTGCTGATGTGCACATCGTAATATTTACAAGGAGGCCCACGCTATATTTAGCAGGCGGTTTTCGCTAAAACTAACGTCTGCTAAAATGCTGACTTACCTATACTTTACATTGGGGTGGATTATGCTGATACGACCACAGGGTCGTATCAGCAAGGTTATCGCCGTTTTCCATGGAACATCGCTGGAAAACCAGCGATGTTCCATGGAAAACACCGCTATCGCTAAGAATAATTATCGCCATTGCGCTATGCGTTGTTAATACAGCGCTAGCATGGCGATAATTTCCAGCGATAAAAAATCTCACGCTAAGCGCGGCCAGCGATAATTATCGCTGCCGCTTGATAATATGCCCCATAGTTGGTTTAGGCAGAAAAAATGCAAACTCTCCAAAAGTGACATTTTCAAAATTGCAACAAAAAAAATCTCTCCATCTGCTCCCAAACTGAAGTTATCACTTATTAAGTGTAATAAGGTATCCCAGTATTAGTGTATGGGCGAGAAGTCAAAAACAACTTTAGGACACACCTGGACATGTAAAATATAAGTACACATGTTATACTTTTTAAATACCATGCATCCTGTCCTATGAGACTTTAGGGCTTACATTAGGGGTGACGTACCAGTATTAAAAAGGAAGGTTTAGGCCTAGAAAAAGGTTTGTGGATGGCATAATGAGTGCCGCACCCCACTAGTCGCATTTCATTTACAGACCCTTGGTACACGTAGTACCATTTGCTTAGACCTTATAAGCAAATTAAATGTACCAATTGGGTGTACACCACTCTTACCATGTTTTAGAGGGAGAGCACAAACACTTTACCACTGGTTAGCAAGGGTAAAGTACTCAGAGGGGTAATGTCAACTAAAACAAGTTCAGCAAAGTAAGTGAGTGAAGGGAAATATTCTGGGGGAATTCCACGCCAAGGATGTCAGGTCTAACATTCTTTTTTTCTGTTAGACCTGGCATCCTTGGCGTGGTCTTCCCTGACTTTTTGCCTTCTGACCTCCTGTTTTGCTGACTTCATTTTTGGATTCTGGGCATTTAGGAATCTGGGTGCTTTACCACTGTTAACCAGTGCTAAAGTGCAGATGCTCTGTACTCAAAACATAGCAACATTGGCTTATCTACAATTGGCATATTTAATTTACTTATAAGTCCCTAGTAAAGTGCACAAAGTTGTGCCCAGGCCTGTATATTAAATGTTACTAGTGGGCCTGCAGCTTTCATTGTGCTACCCACTCAGTAGCCATTTAAACATCGATCAGGCCTACCATTGCAGAGCCTGTGTGTGTAGTTTTATACTATAGCGTGGGTAGTTACACTACTTGCCAGGCCCAAACCTTCCCTTTGATTACATGTACGTCAACCCTAAAGGTGGCCCTAGGTAGCCCCATGGGCAGGGTGCAGTGTATTGAAAAAGTAAGGCATGTACTTTTAAGTTATACATGTCCTGGTAGTGAAATACTCTTAAATTAGTTTTTCACTACTGCAAGGCCTATCTTTCCCATTGGTTAACATTGTGATTGCCTTAAACATCTTTTAAGTGTAACTTCCAATTGGGATCATATAGAAATATGGAGTTTGGTGTCTCTGGACTCACAATTTAACATCACAACTTATGGTGAAGTTGGAATTTAAACTGTAAGTCTGAAAATGCTACTTTGAGAAAGTTGGCATTTTCTTACTTTAACGAATCAGTGCCTTTGCTTGTCTGAACACACGTTTGGGTTGGGGACAGCTGGGCTTTTTTGCATTCCCCCATCGATTGTCACACAAAGGGAGAAGGGGTGTGCCATTTCCATCAGCAGGCCAATGGGCCTTCCTGAGGTAGATTGGGAGGGAGGAGCTGACACTTGCACCTGAATAGTGGTGTGCATGTCTCCACACAAAGAGCTGCATACACCCCTGTAGTGAGTCCGAAGCCAGAGCAGGAAAGGCAAGGACCTTGTGTCTCCCCCACTTCAAAGGCACATTTGAGTATAAGTACTGGAACCCTGACCCCACCAAATGAGTGCTTTGCTGAAACCAAGGATATTCTGCCTGGAAGAACAGCTGCTGTGCTGCAGGAGGACTGCCACTTTGCTAATTATATGCTGGGTTGGCCTGCTGCCTGCTGATTGCTGTGCTGTTGGAGGGACTGCCACTTTGCAACCTGCTCTGCTGTGTTGGCCTGCTGCTTCTTGCCTGGGACTGAGAGGGACTGGACCTGCTCTCTACATCCTTAAACTCAGGTTTCTCCAAGGGCTTGTTGGCTTGCCTTCTGTTCTCTGAAGTCTCAAGGTCACAAGAGACTTCTTGCAACTCTGCTGGTGCTGCTGGACTCTGGCATCTGAGAGTCCTACTTTTGTCGTAGGTGCCCCCTCCAGTCCTGGGTCTCAGAAGTGGGTTCTACAGCTGTTTTCTGCAAACATCAACACAGTCACACATTTGTGCCGATTGTAACCGACGCAGTGCCCTCCGATGCAGTGCTGATTCGACTACGACATGGGTTTCAACAGCGAGGTTCAACAACGACGCAGCACAGATCCTTTGACACTGACTGCTAGGCTTGATATTGATGAAGCACCGATCCTTCGACACTGACTGCAAGGCTCGACTCTGACGGCCCGACCCAACTCTGTGTATCAGAACCAGCGCAGTGAAGTATTAGATGCTGACGCTTGAGTACATGGTACTTTTTCAGTGGGCCCTGCATGGGTCCTGTAGCCAGCTTGCCCTCCATCACAGTCAGCCTGAACTCTGGATTCACCCCAGTCTAGCACGACCTTAAGTAAACTTTTAGCGATTGACTTCGGAGCACTGTTTTGGGATTTAATATTTAAAAATTCATATCTCCACATCTACAAATTGGATGTTTCTCATTCTGATCTTGTTTTACTCAGATATATAATCTCTATTTTTCTAAATTGGAAGTCTTTTTGTAGTGTTTTCACTGTGTTACTGTAATTAAAGTGTGGACAAATACTTTACACATTGCCTCTTAAATTAAGCCTGAATGCTCTGTGCCAAGCTACCAGAGGGTGAGCATAGGTTAATTTAGGTTGTGTAATTGACTTACCCTGACTTGTATTGTAGCTCCTGCTTGGACAGGATGTGTACTCTGCCAACCAGAAACCGCAATTTCTAACATTTTCCAATGGATCCATATAGTAGAATTGCTGATTTTTAAAACTACAGCCCGATGATGCACAACTTTTCACAGGTACTATACAGACAACTGGAGAAGACTTCATTTAGCTGCCACTGTGATATTTCTTTAGGGTATAAGAGTTGTACCCTTGTGAATCTGTAAGGCCCTTAATGAGGGTTTCCATTCACAGCAATTGTTTGGCACACTATCAAGATCAATAACATTGACTTACAAGCATAGTGCTTCCACTTCACCACCTAGCACTACATCCTCATAGTATTTATGTGCTTACTGTTCTGTGATGTAGTAGTTAGGGTTATGTAGCGAATGCTCTGTTTTGGTCTTGCAATATAATACATGCAGTATAGTGATGCTACAACTGTTTTCTCAAGTTAAAACATGCACATACATGATACAAATGCATGAACTGCCTTTTTTCGGAAAGGGAAAATATGTTTCTCTGTAGAGATCTGTCTTTGTGCTTGTTCCCCTTTCTGGTTGCTAGCCTTCCATCCCCACCCTAGTAAAGAATTGTTACTCCTGCATATTTCAAGAGTACATATATGAATGTAAGTTTGTGGATGTACACAACCTTCAAGGGCCTTTCTGCCATGGATCACCCACTCGCCTCCCAAAGCAGCTTTGTCATATGGAAAACTCAGTGAGAATGGACCCTTTAACATGCAAAAATTACTTTTACAAAAAATTGGAAGTGTTTTGTGTGTGTAGGACACATTTATTGCACAAATGGCTTTGTCAATTGGGCTCCTAGTTAAGTATCACATTACTAATTTATCCGTGTGTGACGTTCAAAGAGAACATTTTATAGTAGGTGAAAAAGATGTATACCATGTGTTACCAGTTTGAATCAAATGCAGGTTTCCTTAGCTCTGTGCCTAAATGACAAACATTCCATCATTCTTGGATAGGGGCTATTTGAATGTACAAACTAGAGTAAATGTTTTGTAAAAAAACAAAATCTAAGTCTAAACTTGACCAGGTAAAAGTTGACACTACTCAAGAAACAGTTTCAAAGCATACTGGTGATCAAATATTACCTCAGCCTATTGGCTCTAAACATGTTATGAACTCCATGTAATTAATATTTATTATCATCAACTGAATTCAAGCTAGGCCTGGATGAAATATTCATTAAGCCAACATAATCTTTCATGATTTCTGGCATTTCATGTTATGCTTATTATCTAAAATGCTGGAAATAAAGCCATCACACCATATGACTTAATTTACCATACATTTGGGGGACAACTTCTATCACTGGAGCATGGAAGCAACATGAGCGCAAATGAATGAGCGGCTGCTGTTTGAGTGATGCATGATTTAACAATATTTCTTTATTGAAAAATGTGTTGTATTTACACTATTTTATCAGATATCTAAGATAAAACTCCAATGCTGGATAAGAGACAGTGCTACAAAAGCATATGTGTTCCTACAGATAACAGGTTAAATATGTCTTAAGTCAAAAAAGGCTGAAGATCAGTAAAGTTTTAAAACCACAAAGATTTATTAAATTATTAAAGTGCAAACAGATGGCAAAAATATTAGTTAGTCAAAATGCATGGTAAATAAACATAGGGAATTAGCATAAGGCTCAATTAGATGCAGTAAATAGAATGACATAACGTGAAATCTCAGAGCAAACATTTTTTAAGTCCTAAGCAAGAGACAGACTGACGTGTGTCCGCTCTCTAAAGTCGGAGCAAACCAGACTTGGCTCATCTCTCAATTGGAGACATTTTATAACAAAATACGCAGTGGAAATATCAATGTCAGCATAAGGTGATTGTGTCAGTACACAAATTGGCAAATTAGAATACAAAACGGAACGCAGCATCATCTAGCAACATCCCAACACCATCACCTCTATAAAATTAATATTACCCCTTTGGATCTAATGTCATCGGATGTGTCGATAGAAATCTAGTTACACTCAAAACATGACAGACTCATATTATGAAATGGTCCTACAGTAGTACCGGCGGTAAAGAGCTTTGAATGTAGCAAAAGGCTTCCTCTAGAGTTCTTCGAGAACATTATGTCAAAAAAGTGTATTTAGTAGGTGCACATTTTATCATGTGCTACAAGAGAAGAAATTAAAACACACGTCATGGCTGCTCTATGATTTAAGATGGAGTTTAGTCTTAGTTTGGGCCTAGCTTAGTCAAAGACAGAAAAATAAAGTTTTGCAAACGACAGTGTTTTTGTTTAAATGTGAAAATGTCCATATTATTAAACACAAATTTTAATAAATCAGAATAATCTCTCTCACTTGTGATGGAGCAGGGTAAATCAAAATAATTTGTACCCCCTCTTTTGAAAAATTAATGAGTTTTAATGAATTAACGATACTAATTGTTTGATGGAGCATGAATTAATCAACAAATGCACCTTTAGTAAACACTACATAAAGGGTAACCGCAATTTGTGCAAAATCTAATTTATTTACAATTGTAAAGTTGATTGATACTAATATTGTGATTTGCGTACTAATTAGAGTAAAATCGCATGATTTATGCTATATGGTAGAATTGTATTGTGGAAAAGAATGCGGATGGTAAGTAAAATGGCTTTAAATGTCGCTTCTGCTAGGTAACATCTAATATGGGTCTTTAGAATGACGGGTGGTAAACAGAAAGGCTTATTTTCTTAGTTTTAATTTTGATTGTGTTTGTTCTTATGCTAGTTCGTTCGGGCCTGTTAGGCCATGCTGCGAAAATGGCTGCCGAGACAAGATGAGGTCACGTGTTAAGTTAAAGATGGCCTCTAAGCGGAAGAAATAAGGGAGCTGAACCACGTGGGTACGGCCCGTGCACGGAGTGAGAGATGTCAAGGTCGCGTTCACCTGCCATAAGGAGGGTGCCAAGAAAGACTCAGTGTGTATTCGTGGGAATAAATGAGAAAAGTACATGAGCAACAAAGGACTAACCAAATTGTGACCATCGGGATTGCAACAAAATGAATGAACAAATTGGACTGCTTTTACCCAAAGGTCATGAGAAACCGTTGTACTCTTAACTATCCCCGAAACCAATTTGAACAAGGAAGGCGATGAGGTGATTATCACCACCCCTCAAATGGACCAATTAGCGTGATTCCTGCCCCTAAGGATTGCAACTTTTTGTGTAGTAAGCTAGAAGTAGGGTATAAAAGGGACTGCTCTTATGTGGGAGGGGCTGCTTCTATAGGTTACTTCTTTGTGTTGCCTTTTTGCTGCTGCTGTGGCCACTACTATTGATGCTACTGCCGCCATTGGTATTTCTTGCCATACCATTTTTTCCTATTTTCCATTTTTCCGCCACAATGTAACTAAAGGACTTTGTCATTTTTGGACTTCGAACTTGACTGGGGAAGGAACGAGACCGTTGCGGGAAATCTGTACGGGAGGTCCGGTCGAGGAGGCTATTAGCGGGACAGTCAGTCAGTTTGGGAGTCTATTCTGTGATCTACGTTTTATCTTCTTTTTGGTGAACCATTCCTATCTGCAACTAAATGGGTAATGCATAAGTTTAAAATTCTTTATTAGAACTTTTCATATAAATGTTATTAATGTATTAAAGTGATTAATAAATTAAGAATCTCACCCGTGCAAATGAAAATTTAGATAAAATGTTATTCTAATTAACAATGAGTCTGTGGTTCTTTAGTTCATTAATAAGTTTAAAGTTTAACAGGTTTTACAGTGATTGAGCTGGTCTTAATCACCATCAACTTATTCTACTAGTTGGTCCATCGACCAAAGACCGGAATACCTTGATGTTTGGAACCGACAGGATCAAAGGCTAATGTATATGATATCTGAGGCTTTATTCTGTCTAATTTAACAAGGTATCCCGTTCTTCCAGCAACACATTTCTCCTTGGGGTTTAATCCAGTGAATGGATGAATGTATGATATGTGGTGTTATGGGCCCCACCGTCATATTGGGATAATAGATTGTGAATGATTTACCTGGATTCGTGTCCTGGGGAGAAATTTATATTAGCCGCGCTGGATCACTTGCAAGGAGGCATTCAATGCTGAAAGATGTTGCTGAATCCTGGGTTTTCTGTTCAAGTAATTTTGAGTAATTTTGTGTAATTGTCTTAAACTTTCATGCAATTATACAAAGAGAAATTAGGAGAATTTTGCTCACTCCTAGGTAATTTGTTTTCAGCGATAGGCAGACCTTTTGTAGTTCTGATCCGTGGAATTCCTCTGAGTGTCCAAAAAACTCAGCAGGATTCTGCGTAACTTTGTGAGCAGGCGTAAGTGCTCATCCACCTGTTCGCACTGGTTTTTTACATGCTAGAAGCACGATGCTCCCTTCCGCACTGCAAAACCAGCACAAACGGCATCACGCGGTTCGCATGGGTGTGGCTATTTTGTTTTACCTGCTTTCCTGTTCTGTGCATGTGCTGGGCCTGATTTTTTCATCTAAATTAAATATTTTCAATACTCTCCCTATCCTTCTCATCCACCCCTCATTTTTTAAATTTTATTAGTGTGCGCCTCTGTGGTTGTGTATTTTACATTTTACATTTTACATTTTTGTCTTTTTTCTTCTTTTTCTGTGACTTTTTGTACTTTTCTTGGTTTTCCCTCTCCTTCCTCAGTTCTTCCTTTCTTCTTCTAAATTTCTTCTTTTTCATATTTGTTTCCCACCCAGCACCATGGCAGGGCATGGCACATCAGGGAGCAGTGGTGTCAGTGCGACTGCTACCCGCCTACCTTGCGGTCGCCGGCACCACCAATGGTTGCAGGCCTGACCCATTTTTTCGGAGGTGGAGTTGGCCACACTTGTTTTTTTGTGCAGCACCACCTCTCCTTGATGCTGGCAATAGACCTGGTAGTGGGTATGCCCTGTGGTAGTGTTGGCAGCTGTGGGGGAGTGTGCGCCGGTGTGTGCACCAGCACACTAGGGTCCAGCACACTTAGCAGCAGTTGACGCACTGCTGGATAGAAATACTGGACCAGGAGCAGGACCTGTTAGACATGCCGGGTGTCGAGGTTACGGGGCTCAGTGAGTAATTATTTATTTGGTGTGTTGTGTTCTACAATGCTAATATTCTTGTTTCAAATAGCATGCTACTCACACTCAGAGGTAAGTTAAGTTTATGTTCCCAATATTATGTGATCCAGTTTGATCTAGCCAGGTGTTTGGCGCTACTTAATCGTACTCATTGGTGTTCGCTTGGGCTGATTATTCAAGAAGTCATGCAGACTCCTCTGTAATGTCACTAAGATAGTGGTAGAAGTAAGTAATATCAGTGAGTTAGCATTCTCTCTGCCTTTCTTTATGTAGTTCGTACAGTAACAAGCAATCTCTCAGTGATGTGTAATATGTGCATTATGCTTTGAAAAAAGGGAGACTGAGTTGGCCCATCAAAGGGGGTTGAGAATGACAAGAGAAGCAAAGATTATTCATTGAAATGCATTAGTAGTTCTAAATGTAGTTTAGGTTTTGGAAATTTGGATAGACCTTAGGTTTAGGAAATTAGCAATAGGTCAACTCGATACTAGTACTATAGGCAATCTCATTTAGAAAAGTACAATCTTACTGCATTCGCCTTTGCCTGTGAAAATATTTTTGGTGAGATTAACTGTACCACTAATCTATTTTTTTATCTTCTTTATTTCTTACATCAGCAGCCAAGGATAAGAAGAGGGCATCTGAGGCGAGTCAGGCAGCCGGGACTGCCACCACCAGTGCCTCGGCGATTAAAAAGTTCACTTTGTGCCAAAAAGCCACATCTTTAGCTTCTTCCTAAAAAGGGGTTTAGATGTGACTAGCCGAATTTCCATGGGAAGGTTATTCCATGCAGTGGAGCTAAAAATCCCAACGACCTGCCCTGACATGTTTGAATCTTTGAATAATGGCCAGTTTAGCTACTGCTGATCTCAGATTTTTTTTTTATTTTTAGAGTTTTATATAGCGCAAACTAGACCCGAGACATCGGGTATCAGAGCGCTTTACATGAGCACCAGTTTCGTTACAGATGGACACATTCATTTTTTTTTTTTTTTTTTTTGGTAAGCATGGGGCGATAAAGTGATTCGCCGAGAATCACAGGATGTTGAGCGTTGTTGCCGAGAATCGAACCCGGAACCAGCTTCGAGGTCGAACACTCTAACCGTAAGGCTACATCCTCTCCCCAATTTCTAATGGGCACTTAAGGTTTTACCATCCTGTGAAGATAGTGAGGATCCTGGGAGGAGACAGTCTTAAAGCAGTAACAGAGTGCTTTAAAAAATAACCCTGTGCTTTATTTGAAGTCAAAGTAGTTTCCGCCGTGCGGGACTGACAGAGGCCCGCCTCAGAAGCTCCAGCAATACTCGAGCCGCTGAGTTCTGGACCCATTGTAGCTTGTTTAACTGGGCCTGGGATGGGCCCAGATACAGGATACAGGATGCTGCAATAAAGGAGCCTGGACGTACCCAGTGCCTGAATCACAGTTTTCTGGGCATCCTCTGGAAGGAAATGGAGTACTTTCCTCAGTGATCTCAATAATCCAAAGAACTTCCCAGCAAGGACAGTGATTTGAGGTTCAAAAGATAATTTGGCATCAAACCAGATGCCTAGGATTTTTACCTTGGCCTTGGGGACGGGTAGAGGGCCTAGGTCATCAGGCCCCCAGACATTAGATCAATGGCAATATGTCTTCCTAGGAACGCAACCTCCGTCTTCCCAGCATTACGTTTCAGACAGTTTAGATCATCCAAAGATAATCACGGAGAGAGGAGGCCACAGTGGCGCTCTTCACGATTTGTGATAACGATTTGTGTGTCATCAGCGTAGGAAATATTAGAGAACCCATGTCGCTCCACAATCTCCATCAACTGGTGCACATATACATTAAAAATGGTCGGGCTATGTGAGGACCGCTGAGGAACACCCTGCTGCAGGGAGCAAACTGTAGACTTAAAAGGTTTCTGAGAAACATGTAGGGTGCATTCCTGATAGAAAAGAGGATAACCAGCTAAGTGCATTGCCACCGATTCCACAGGCCAAAGCCTCTTTAACAGTTTATTATGTGATATTGTGTCACTCGCGGTGCTAAGGTCCAGCATCTAGATGGCCGCAGTGTCTCATTCATCCAAAATCTGATGGACTGATTCAGAAGCCAGCAGCAAGGCAGATTCAGTGCTATGTAAGGGACGAAAACCAGATTGGGTCTCATGCAGGATCTTATTATCCTCCAGATAGTAGGACAGGAGATTATTTTCATGTTTCTCAGTTATTTTAGAGGAAAGTGGAAGCAATCATATAGGTCAGTAGTATTCCTGTTTGGAAGGATCAAGAAGAGTTTTTTTCCAAAAGAGGAACCACCAAGGCATGCTTCCGTTGCTGTATGGCACAGCCAGAGGTCAGGGACAAGTCACATAGGGCACAGTGGATGATTTCACTTCCCTGCTCCAAGATGGAGGGAGAAATGAAGTCAACTGGGGACCCGGATTTAATAGGGGAGCAGAGGTCTGTGAATTCCTCCATTTGAAGAGGAAAGAAGTGATGAAGCTTAATGCTTTCATCTGTCGGGTCGAACCACATTTCTAGCTGTGACTGGTTTCTAGTTTCTGGTGAGAAAGAAGAGTAGATATAGCCAACCTTTTCAGAGAAGGAGGCAGAAGCATCACAGCTCTCCGCTTTGAGGCATGAGGAAGATGCAACCACGGTAAGTGAGGTGAGAGATTTGATAATCTGAAAAATTGCACATGACGAGCTTTTGGAAGCAGAAATTTCCTTAGCAGAATATTCTCTATGCGCCTGATTGATGGTCACATGATAGGCTTTCAGAGCAGTCTTATAATTGTCTTTGCTACATTGGTCATAAGATTTATGCCAGAGACATTCAAGTTTTTTACATTCCTTTTTCAGAACCAAAAGTTCAGCACAGAACCATGCCGCAGATGGTTTACTTCTGTGGCTGACCATCTTAGTGATAGGCGGTGGAAATCACATTGCTTGCTTATTGACAATTACTTGTATATTCACTGCAAGGGCATTGTGAACCCCCGGTATAGCGGCTACAGCAGGGGTTGAGTTCTTAATGGCCTCTTCTATCTGCAATTCAGCAGACAAAAGCTCATAATGAACACTACAAATGATGGGTTGATGGACAGGGGAAAGAAGGATGGAAGGTTAAAAGAATGGATGGGTGAAATTGTATATGAGTGAAAGGATGTTTGGGTGGGTGAAAGGTTGCAAAGGTGGGTGATAGGATGCATGAATGGGTAAATGGATAAATGGGTGAAAGGATGGTTGAAAGGGTATACTATGATAGGTGGATGGATAGATAGATTCCTGGATGGATGGATAAATAAGTAGATGGATATATGGATGAATATATGGTGGGTATCTTTTTTTTTGGGGGGGGGAGTTTTATATAGCGCGAATTAGAACCGAGATATCGGGTATCAGAGCGCTTTACATGAGCACAAGTTTCGTTACATATGGACACATTCATTTTTGTTAGGCATGGGGAGATTAAGTGATTTGCCCAGAATCACAGGATGTTGAGCATCGTTGCCGAGACTCGAACCTGGTTCCCCAGCTCCGAGGTCGACCGCTCTAGCCGTCAGGCTACATCCTCTCCCTAAGGTATCAAAGGGTGAATACTCGAACAATCAAAGGATGAATGGATAATTGCTTGGATGAAGAAAGAAGAGAGGTCTTATGACAAAAGAAGGGAGGTCTTTTGGAGAGGAGTGTGCTCACCTACTTCGCTTGCTTGGTTTCATCAAAGTTGTGGTTCAAAGTGGGGGGTATTTTAATTTTCTGTCTGGGGTATTTAATTTTCTGTCTGCTCCCTTCACTCACTGTATTTCTTAAGTGAGGCAGATATGTATCCCACCCATCATTATTCATCACCTCCCTGCCCATGACATTTCACCAGCCATGATCTAACTGCAGCATGGTTCATTTCAACACCGCAGTGTTGGCTGGGCAATGTGGGTCTGCTTCAGTTGATTTGGTACTTACAAAGTTTTCATTACGTTGCAAACCGAAAACAAGGTGTGTTTTCCTTCCCTCCTAGTGCCTACTCAATCACCTCCTAGTCCTTTACTTCTTTATTCTTTCATAAGTTCTGTCCCAGTCTACCAAATCTATTGAAAAATCCATTCTTGGCATGTGCCACAATCTTCTGGCCAAGTTATTATTTATATTTCATGACTTCCATAATGGAATTACGGTACACTTGGTCAAAGTTTTCCCTTTTGTCATTCGTCAACTGCAGTTATTGATTAAGCCAAAGCTTAGGCACTGGGCACATGATGATCAGTGACACCCCACTATTCTATAGCAAAACCTCTACCTACCCGGCCCAATACCTCTAACTTAACCCTGCAGTAGAGTAAGTTAAGTTTCCTTTCGTTACTGCCAAGCACATATATTTGTAGGAAATAATTTGTGGTGGAGGGCAAGGTCACGGAGTACAGTGGGACTAAGTGCCTGATTTCAAATGTTATGGATGGGATACTGTGTGATGAACTTGGCAAATACAATATATATCCTGTTTCGTTCCCTGTACTGCAGTGCATAATTTTTCCTACCGTGCACTTACAGCAGACAGGATATCCACATTTTATACATGTTTGACGTAGTGTCATTATTATTATTCATCTTTGAAGTCAAGGTAGAATTGAAAGGCATTTGGTGAAGTGCAAGGCCATTGCAATTAAAGTAAGAAAATTGTCCATTTCCGCTGCCCCAGCTGCAGTGCAGACTGCAGAGAGTAGAAAAGGACCCGATCCGCTAGCTAGCATGCCTCCATTCATTTTGTAAAACAAGAGTACATGTACTCCATAGTGCATAATGCCTTCCTCATTAATGAGGAGTCATTTATTTTTAGTTTTCCAAACAAAGTGTATATTTAGTTTTTTACTAGGAAATCCTTTAAAAGACATGCATTTGCAATGCAATCCGTCTCGCCTTTGGGACCTTATAAGCATTTATCCACGCGGGACGTTATAAGTATTTCTCCATGCAGCACATTATCCTGGGTGCTGCAACCACCGGCTCAAATTAAGCACTGCAGTAAGTGATATGACATCATTGTGATATCTGATTAGAGTGGCCTGTGACACACCATATGCACCTTCTGAGGCCTTAACTGCACATCCTTATCGTCATAACTGAAAATCAAAGCATTTCTTATGGCTCTTCCCGAGAGTTTAGAGCTTGTTACTTCACAATTACCACTTGACGTACATAAATAAGTGATTAAAATAATGCTAGGTAAAAATCAGTATTTAAGTATATTCAACAAAATTCTAATCACTGTAATGCAATCCAAAATCATTTTGATTTCCTGGGCTACTCAATCTCGATCGATTTTTAAAAATTACCCTTTTGGCAACTATTATTATTAGGTTTGATCGTTGTCACATTCCTCAAAAATAGCACACTCTTGAAGATTTAGCTGGTCTGACAGCTATGTGTTCCTTGGCTAGTACTTTTTTTCTATACTTGCTACTTCTGCAGAGTTATGAGTAGGGTAACCTACATAACAGTGCATTATGGGAGTTGTAGTCTTGGTTCATTTTATTTGAGCCATTTGGACCACAACATCTGATAACAAAGAAATGTAAAAGAAAAGATCAGGAATGGAAAAAGTGGTGGCCGGTGGGTACATGGAGCCATCTGGTCACCCTAGTCATAAAGGAGCTGAATGTGCTCTGCGAGCCCTGTTTACTTCCAGTAGTTTCCACCTCGTTCCCTGCCCTACGCCCTTCAGTGCCAACAATGAGGCCACTGAGAGGCTAAGGATGGAGCTCAGCCCTGAGATATCATTGGGCTTCAAATGCTGTACGATGTCACTTCAACTGTTTCTAGCAATTTGAAGCTGCTGCCTGTTACTCCCATTTATTATTTCCCATGCACTTTTTGGATGTCTGAAGTGGGCACAAGATCTGTTTAAGTGTGGAACTAAATTGATTCTTTCCAATTGAGCCGGGTGCATAGATATACTTTACAGTGCTTTATATCACTTTATTCTCATGTCACGGAAAAGGAACAACAGTGTCATAAAAATCACACGCTGCACTAAAGTGAGCACAAACCAGTCTCAGAAAATAGAAACAGCCCCTTGACGATAAACTAAATTCAGAGCAGCCAGCAGCTGCAGAGCGGAAGTACCCAGACTGAAATACCAAGCTCATATTGAATATACCAGGGATTTGTGAAACTACATCTACACAGCATTTCTTCATAATGACTTCGACTCTGTGTGTTCGGGGGTTCTGCCAGTGCTGGCCCTTTCTCTTAAAATAAAACTAAATACGAGAACACAACCAGCTGACGCCATATCTCATCAAAGCAAGGGAATTCTGGGGAAATTGTATTACTTTAGCCTGCTCCTCCTCCACGGCAGCACCGAAGGGTGTATAAAAAACATAGGTCATAAAAAGGCGATGTTATTTACAGTTTTCCGCCTTTAAATCAGCATTTGACTCTGCAGGGTTCTATCTAGTGCAGGTCACCTTTGCTCATCACAAAGAAGTAAAAATCCAAACGAAAGAACGAGGAGCACTTACAAGTGTGGAAGACCTGTGCAGCTAGGAACAGCGACGTGTGAGGGAACCAAGCTGTATATAGGGCTGCAATGCCCATACAGGAGGAGGGAAGAGGGGCCATCACACGCTGTACTGTGTGATGGCCAAACAGAATGTTCTCTTAGTGAAATTGCCAGAAAGAGAGCTAAACACACAAAGGAAGGACTTTTACAGAAATGCACCAATAAGAAGTCAGCATTTCTGAATGCCATTGATAGTAACCAATGGCAATTGTTGGATTAGAAAAATCCCACAGAAGAGATAAAACAGGTCGATCGAAGCTTGACCTAAAAAATGAAACTTTTTTTTAATCTAGTTTGCTGTTATTCTGCCTTAATTCCTTTCAGCCAAACAGTGCTTTTACCTTTTATGTGAAGCATGTGTGGGTAAACAATGGCCCTTTGACTGTGACTAATCACATCAAATTCCAATGGCCCTAGGGGACTAGAAATGTACTGCTACTGTGCCACTATATAATTGTATACAAGTGCTTTGCACAGAGCATTGTTTACAATTTGTCTTTTTTCTTTCTTGATATAGCAATTCCTGCTTGTCAAACACATACACAGCAGGAAATAGCAGCCCGGCTGTGGCAGCAGAGGCTGGAGGCAATCAGACCCAAATTCCAATGGCTGGTGGCTCTGTAGGAGGAGAGGGGTGAGGCAGCTGCGGCTGCCCTGGGCCCCAGCCAGCCTACAGTTTCAGGCGACAACATTGCCAGCGCCGCTGGCAGCTGGAAACCTCCCATCTAACCACCCCCACTTCTGGCCCCTCCTCCCACTCAGACCACCTATTCCAGCACTGCGTCCTGCAACACCTGATGCAGCTAGACCGCAGGATGGCCCGGATGGAGGATAACCATGAGGAGCTAAAGGCCCACATGGAGAACACCCTCGTTTAGCCCTTTTTTATTTTTTTGTTTTGTTGGGAAGGACATTTTGCTGTGGGTGCAGAGGGTGGGAATTGGGATGGAAACAGGACTAGTTTGGACTTTTCTTTGGCCTTTTTGGACATTGGCTGGGGATGGGTGATTTGTTTGGGGAGAAGGGGGGGCTGTTGTGGGTGGAGAGGGTGGGTTTTGTTTTTGTATGTTATATTGGTACTAAAAATATAAGTTAAATGAAAAATGTTTCTTCTGCTTTATGCCTGAGGTGTTTTACTTTTACGTTGCTGCCTTTTCATGCATTCTGTTTTTATTCCGGTTATCAAGGTATATGTATACCAGTTAGTTATAGATATTTATGCCCATGTCCTACTACCCTCTGTAACTATATTATTGATTGACAATTAGAGGGGTAGGGTATGCTGCCATTGCCTATGTTGCCTGCAACAGCCTAGATAAACAAGGAAAGTCAAAGTTGTATAGTATAGTTATCTGCAGTAGAAATTAGTTACTTAGTAACTAAAGTAGTTCACTTCACTCGAGTTTCCTAACCTAAATAGATGAAGCATATACACATATGTCGAGACACCCAAAAATCAGTCCATTATATTACAAAGGCAGTAGCACATCAGTTGATTACTGATGTGCTACTGCCTTTAATATAATGGACTGATTGTTGTGTGCCTCGGCATATGTGTATATATTTGTATCTCTATAGAGACCCTTCTCTTTAGAGTGTGTCTCGTCATGGGTGGCAAGAGACCTATTGCCTGGAGAGCACCACACCATACTGTACTAATGTCCATAAGACTATCCGGTTGACTTAGCAAATAGATGTGCATTCGCAAGTTAGGCATTGCCACCTCTGTGCGTGTGAGTGAGTCACTGAATAGATGAAGCGATGGCTGCTAACTCTCTCAATCTTCAGAAACTTCTTGCAGGGTATCCCAAGGCACCTTCTTAATGGTGGTGGTAGTAGTTGCAGGCTAGTGCACTTACAGGGAAGGCATCACAAGAAGCAAGGTCCCACTCCCAACTTGGTGAGCTCCAACTGTAAGATTAATCAAAAAGATTATCCATCACAGGCAACTAAATTGAAAGAAAAACATAGAGTTTGTGGGTTACATATTTATATCATAGTTTTACAAAGACTGAGACCAGACTACTACCACCATGACACAACAAAGAAATGAATGCCTGCTATCATAACAAAAACTAGCAATAGTAATTTTGTCTGAGCAATGGGGAGCTATTTAATTAAAACTAAAGTTATGAAATCCTCGAGTCAGGAGAAGTGATGTTATATTCAGGAGTGGAATTGACAAGGTTAAGCATTCATGCAACACAAGGCCTGAATGATGAAGATGCCAAATGATGTTCTATATCAAAATCCATTTTATGCATGGGTGGGTAGGTGGGGCTTGTGTGGGCTATTGATCAGGTAATAGAAGATCCTGTAGTACGTTGGTGTCACTCTCACCACATCCACCACACCAAGTGTGTGAACCAATTATGGTGTACATTAAGTCATCTCATAAAATCACACAGCCTGGGGGAGAGAGTTAGGGGTTTCATGAATAGATGGGAAAGGTGATTTGGGGAAACGTGTGACAAAGACAAGCACTACACAACATCAGTATTCATCAGGGTGATGATAAGCAGCACATCAACATTAATCTGTTGTGGAACGAAATTAAAAAATGAGTATGACACAGTTCAGTTAAATCCATGGCAAACAGTCCTTCAACCACAGAAGCCCAAGTTGTATATCTAAATATTCTGTCATCTAGTTTTGAAAAATACAAGTTATGGAGGTGTAGACTGGGTGGGCTGAGAGGGGCTATACGGAGTGATAAGTGCCTGGATACCGGAGCTATGCACATCCAACCGGCCACTTAAGACTGAACAGTGACAGAAGCACCCGGGTTACTGAGAGAATACAAATGGAGGGCAAATTGGAAGGGTGTTTGTTTGTTTGTTTGTTTGTGGTCACTCAAAGGTTTGAAGATGGGTTGGTTCACTACCAAAGTTGGGGTATCAGGAGGGAACATTTGTGGGGCAATGAGATAGGGGCACTTAAAGGTCAAAAAAGGAATCAGAGGCACAGAGGTATGGGGATCCTGGATCTGGTCCCACAGTGAGGGAAGTCATAAAGTCCCTACTAAAGTTTACTGTACAAACCTGACCAAAATTTGTGCAGCCTGGTTCCCTCTGTAATTAGTGAACCCGCACATTTCTAAAAATTATGATTGTTAAAAGAAAAATGATACTGTGTTGCCAAATTGGGTGGTGCATCTTCATTCTTCTTGGAACGTCCTTCTTTGGTGCCTGGCTGAACTGGTCCAGAAAGGTAAGCAGGAAGGTTATGGAGCTTTCACCTTTCATGCAGAACAAGAAGAGGTCTGTGGATTGTAAAACAGAAATGATATCGTAGAGTCAAGGAAAAGGACAAAAAGTAAGCTTCATGAGGAGCGTATCAACTACCAAGATTCAAAGGAAGAGCAAGTGCATAGGCTGATGCAATCATTCATTTTAGTAGTCACAGCACATAAATTAACTGGGATGTGAGAGCAATTTACAACCAAGCACAGACAAGTAGCTGCATGTACTAAGCTGAGTGAACTCACAATGTCATCATAACATTTAGCCGAGTGCGAGCATCTTGTGATGATGATGATGTGACTTCACGAGTCTATTTCTAGCTACAGGCAACAGCCCCCCCACCACAACCACATAACAGGGGTTTCACATTTGAGACATCACACACACACATTAATCAGCATTTCTCAAGTCAACACACCTCTCTACAGTCCACTAAGCTGAGTAGGCCTGAGAGTCATCATCATGTCGGTTTCCTTTTGAAGTCGATAGACTCAATACTTTCCTTCTTCTGGCTGTTGAGGTGGTGCCGCCCTAAGTACTTCCATCCTCCTCCGGACTCTGAGTAACGAATCAGTCCAACTCCTCCCAAGCCCTGTAGTGCACTGCAGTTGAAGAACAAGAAGAGAAACAGAATTTGAGTATTTTATGCAGATTTATGTTTATTAACTACAGTGAATGTTGTGGTCTCTGAAGAACCAGTAAAAATGAATGGACCCTGCAAGTAAATCTCATTAAATGTGAAAGGGACAATCACTTTCAGGTAAAATTATCACCAATCAGGCCCAAACATTGCAAATCCTTGAAATCAAATTTACAAATTATTAGTTGAACACCCTCTCACACTGTTTGCCAACACATGAATCCTCAATCATCACTTACAATCACTCAACAATATCTCACTCATTGCTACAATAGTTAGCTACCTGTTCCAATCAAAGCAGGGTGGTAGGTAGGAGGTACTTAATTGTATCTCCTCTTTGATCAAAATATTGGAATTTTCTGTCTTGTAAATCAAATCATCTTTACTGAGTCAGCCCTGCAAGGTGATGATAAAAGAAGGATAGCCATGGGAGGGAGGCAGGCATTGTCTCCAATGTCCTTGAAGGGAATGGGGAGGATTATTCACTATATGCTGGTCCAATTCCAATCTGGCCATACATGTGCCTAAAAATGTTGACAGACACAAAGATAATGTTCCACTAGCTACATCTTTTTTTTTGCCAAAGCAGTTCGGCGATAAATAATAAAAAAGTTCTGTGGTGGCCTTCTCTCAGTCAAAGAAGTAGAGTTAGTCCTCAAACCTCAGGTGTTTCACCCAGAACTTGGTCACCATGATCTAACACACTGAGTCTGACTAATCACCCTCATCCTGCTCTTGTGTTATTTCAGGAACAGTGTAATTGTGTGATATGAAGTGTTAGTTCATTTTGTTAAAGGTCAATCTCTCTACGGTTTGAGGCGAGAGATTGGTCCTTCTCACTGTGACAACTGCGTCAGCACGCACTGAACACATGCTCAGCAGACACACTGGTGACCGGACAACCCAAATACTTTATTGCCAGCCTGCTGAGCTCTGGCCATTGGTACATCTTCCCATACCAATACACCAATAGGTTTTGATCCACATAGACCTCTCTTGGGACATCCAGATAGTCCTGGAACTTTCTCTGAATGATCATCGGTGCTGCCCCTTGCTCGACCTCTTTTGCCTTCCCCTCTGCACTGGACTTAAGACCTGATAAATCACAACCAACCCAATGCAGAGGTTCTGCCAGAGAGTTATATTCCTGTTGTTGTTGCCACCAGTGTTAATGTTGCTGGGGTTGGCTGCTGTGAGACAAGAGGACTGCCATCTCTGATAGTTGAAGGTGGAACCCCAGAACTTGTGTTCGGGGGTGGGACATTAATTTCCATCCATTCTTCTTCCAGGTCTCTGGCTCGCTGAACAATCCACGTCTTATATTCTGAAATATCCTCTCTGAAAAAGGAATGAAAGCGGGCAAACGTTTTTTGTATTCTGGGACCTCTGGATTACAGCCATTCAAACACCTTACTTTTAAAGTCTTCCAAGATGTTTGCAGCAGGATGGGATTACTCCAAGGCGAACATGGCTACTGTTTCATGCATGTCGCTGAACGCACTTAAAACCTTTTTCAGCAGCAAGACCTAGAGATACCTGTTGCCTAAACCCCACAAAAGAGATGCAGTGTACATTGATACACATGTAATCAGTGGCTTGACAACTGGTCTACTGTCAGTGGATAGTGTAAACACAGCACTCTGCTGCAAAGCTTCTCCAACCAATTGCAGCACATCGTTATGGAGCACTGAAACAGCAACTCTGGCTAAAAGAGGTCTGGTTGGGAACCTTCCGTTTCGGGCAGATGGCCCCCACAAATTCTAAAAACCTCACTCCTTCTACAAAAGAAAAAGGGAGGAGGTCCAGAGCTAATATTTGAGCCAGCTTCCAGACGTTATGTCGGGTGCTTGCATTCATAGGGACCCCCCCACCTAAACATGGCCATAATGGTAGCCTGGATTTTTTTCTTTTGTGATGCCACTGACACAGATAACTTCTGGAGAGAACCAGGAGGTGGTAGACTCAATGTGTGTCTTGGGGCAGACACTGTATACTGTTGCTGTGGTGTCTCCATCTGACTCATGTGCCGTTGTGAGTTTGCTGAGGAGGGTGATACTAGTGCAGTGCTGTGGACAGGGCTGCTTTGCGTAAAGAGCATTTCAGCCTCTTCTTCCCTATCATCTTAACCTCCCACCATGATTGGAGCTGATTTCTCTCTCTCATCAACAACACCAACCAAGTCAAATTTTTTAAAGTGCGCCTCCACACCGGATTGGGTGATATTTTTTCATATGAGTCGTTTGGCCTCCAGTACCATAGTGTGAACCAGGCTTCCCTCGATGAACACTTGTGTGGCAAATGCAGCATACCGTGATGCTATCCTTCTGCGTGCAAATTGTAAAAAAGTCCCAAACTGGGAAGTTAACCTTTTTCAGTGGTCCATCGGTGCCACGGCCAATGCCTGAAGAACTGGAGATAGGCGGTTGTGGCAACAATTGGCTCTCTGCAGTGCATACTTCTACTGAGATAGTGGTGGATCCAGGAGGTGGCAGACTCAATGTGCGTCTTGGGGAAGACACTGTATACTGTGCTGTGGTGTCTCCATCTGACTCATGTGGCATTGCGAGTTTGCTGAGGAGGGTGATACTGGTGCAGTGCTGTGGACAGGACTGCTTTGCATAAAGAGCATTTCAGCCTCTTCTTCCCTATCATCTTAACCTCCCACCATGATTGGAGCTGATTCCTCTCTCTCATCAACAACACCAACCAAGCCAATTTTTTTAAAGTGCGCCTCCACACCGGATTCGGTGATATTTTTTCATATGAGTCGTTTGGCCTCCAGTACCATAGTGTGAACCAGGCTTCCCTCGATGAACACTTGTGTGGCAAATGCAGCATACCGTGATGCTATCCTCCTGCTTGCTAATTGTAAAAATGTCCCAAACTTGGAAATTAAACTTTTTCAGTGGTCCACTGGTGCCACGGCCAATGCCTGAAGTACTGGAGATAGGCGGTTGTGACAACAATTGGCTCTCTGCAGTGCTTACTTCTACTGAGATAGTGGTGGATGCAGGTCTATTTGGGGGACTTCAAAATAAGGGGGTTGCTGCTGGTGGTGGTCCTACATCCCTCAGAGCAGGTTGAATAGGAGAGGTAATGTCGTCTCTTATGGGCCAGCTTCCACAATGATTAGCTCATCCTCATCCTCACCTATTTCCAACAATGTAAGGCTTTCAGGAACTTTTCTTTTCGTGAGCCTCTCCTGGCATGTCTCGAACTCAGCCGGGATGGAATCCATGTCCAGATTATCAGTAGGGGGGCTTGGAGAAGATGTAGGAGTAACCTTCCTGTTTCTTGCTGGAGATCTGGAAGCCAATGGTTCTAAAGCAAGAGGTTCTTCTTGCTCAGCAGGAAGCTCAACAACCTGCTTAGCTCCTACCTCAGGAATATCTACTATTAGTGGCTATGGCTGTTATCCACTGTGCTCAGTTTCCTGCAGCGATTGGGTACTACTTTGCGATGGAGACAAATTCAATTCAATGTCACTGCTCATTGGTGTCACCATGATTCAAGTGGCTGCCTCTGTGAGAGACAGGATCTTGAACTTAAGTTGGGGTGGGGCAGTTGATTCAGGAGTGCTGCTCATACCTTGCTCCCAGGAGGCTGGCGCAGCAGGCACAAATTTGCAGAAAAAGTTCTGACTGGCACACTAGTGGTGGAAAGCTGCTTTCTTGGCAGCATCTTTCTTTGGGGCCATCTTAAAGCTGTCAGTTGGCAGTCAAACAACAACAACCAGCAAAGAGACAGGGCCACAACAAAGAGCACATGCAGGCCTATGACAAAAGTGCACTGGCTGGCTACACAAAATGGCCACATGCTCAAACAGTAACACCAAGAAGGAGGCATGGCCACAACAAAGAACACATGCATGCCTATGGACACCGACTACACACAATGGTCCCTGGCTACATGTTCACATCACAACAACCAGCATGGAGGCATGGCCACAGCAAAGAACACATGCAAGCCTATGTCAACGTGCACTGGCCGGCTATAAAAAAAATGGCCAATGGCCACATGGTCAAACAACAACAGCCAGCCAGGAGGCTTGCCACAACAAAGACCACATGCATGGATATGGCAAAAGCAGTAAAGCACACTGGCTGGCTAGGGCTACACAAAATGATCACCGGCCACATGGTCAAACAACAAAAACCAACAAGGAGGCATGGCCACAACAAAGAGCACATGCAGGTCTATGGCAAAAGCAGCAAAGCACACTGGCTGGCTAGGGCTACACAAAATGGCCACTGGCCACATGGTCAAACAACAACAAACAGCAAGGAGGCATGGTCACAACAAAGAAAACATGCAGGACTATGGCACAAGCACACTGACTGGCTACAAACAATGCCCACCTGCCACATGGTCAAACAACAAGCAAGAAGGCTTGGAAAACAAAGAACACATGCAGGCCTATGGACACCGACTACACGAAGTAGCCCCTGCTGCAAGGCATGGAGAACAAAGACAAGTGGTGGCCTATGACAAGCACACTCACTGGCCAGACAAAGGAGGCATATTAACACTGAAGAAAGTGCTACCATTAATTCAGCAATGCCTAAAACGAAAATGAACTGAGCTATAAAATTTCCACAACACACATCCTCCCAAAACATTAAATATTTCCCCACCTACACACTTTTTGCAGACAAAAACATGAAATGCCCCCCAAAAAACATGTTTATTTGAATCCAATACCATCCCTGCCCTAAATGTTGTTTTAAACAGCATATACCACAGAAACAGTTGCTTCATGCACCCATGACTAGTACTAGGCCGACTGACTGGATGACTGACCCATCGGCAGTCTAGACCCCATAGTAAAACAAATGAATATATTGCAAATTTATTAACAAACATGCAGAAAATGTACTGAACTGTGTGACATTTTTGCAATACAAAAGATTAAAAATTAAACGCAAAAAAATAACTAGTCCCCTACTCAAACTGCAGGCCACCCACTACAATAAATTTGAAAAATTTAAATTAAATACTGGTGCATGCCCTCTATCAAACAAACAACGCCCTTATACAACAGTTTTTGAACTTACCTGTGATATCACAAAAACAAAGTCCTTAAATCCAATGGTATATATGCAGCGGACAAAGAGCGTGATCTTTCCATCTCCAAATCCAAGTGAAAAGTGACCAGGAGATGGACAAATCTCTGGAAGGAGCTTGCTGACAGAAACAGGAAGTTGCAGTTTCCGTGGAACTTTCTTCTTGTTGACAAAAAAAGTAAGATAAAAAAGGATTCTGTCACTTAAAAACAACTTCAATGGTCCATTGCAGTAGAATATTAACTTAAAAACGTGTTTCTCGAAAAGAGAATCTGCTTGAGGTGCAGCTGCGGTCACTTGCGCTCATCAGCATCACGAAAAAGGTGCCGTCACGGCCGGAAGACGTGTTAGCCACACCACATCTCGTGCACGCTTGCTAGCATCCAGCACGTCTCATGGTGCTCTGTAGCACACGCCAAAACAAGTCTTGTGTGCACCAATGGGAAAAAAAATTCCACCATGCGCCGGATTGCGGGATTTAGCTGGAACTCTGTGCTACACACGAAGCGTGGTGTTCCCGAATTCAGCAAACTCGGCAAGTAGAGTGATTTTTTCCATCCACCCTAGTTTATATGTATCCCTATTTCATGCTTGGGGTGACTTACTTTAGTGTTATACTTCCTATCTTTTGAGATAGGCATCAATGGCATGAGCTAATATTATGTGAAGTTGCTATGTGTCAGTAGTTAGTGTATCTCCATCAACAGCTTTGAACTAAAAAAAGATTTACATTGGATTCTGATTTTTTCTTGAAATATCAATTAGGCTTGAATGCAAGAGGAACACCTGAAAATATAAATATTAAGCTCTCTACAAGACCTCAAGTTGACACTCTTTGAATACTGATGACAGTGTAACACACATGGGCTCACCTATGTATGACAGAATTGAAGTCTATAGGAACGAATTTCCATATAACAAAAGGTTGCGAACTATTTCTGGACTCTGATTTGCTAAGAATAAACATAAACACCATCCACTGTCCAGTATTCAATCACATATCTATCTACAAATGGGGTGGTGAACATATATTGCCTACTACAGCGTAAATTTGTATTGCTCCTTGCATACTGCACATGACTGGGAGGGACCTAACTTGTCACCTTTAGGTCACCGGCCTATATTGCCCTCTCCTAAGAGACTTTCTGTCAGATCTGATTGTATCACTCGTGTCATCAATGGCATCATCAATGATGTAATTTATGATGACACTGAAAAGGCTAAATCTGTTGACATAAGTGTCCTTTTCGGATTTAAACTGACTTACTTCCACTTCCATTGACCTTGATTTTCGGCTTGTTTTTCCAATTAGTCTTCATAATATGGATCTTTAAAATACTTTAAATGCACTGAGAGTGATGCATGTCACTGTCGAAGAAATGTTAAGCTGAGGAATTCAGGGGAACCTAAATGATTTGTTGGAAATCGTATACCCTCTTGTCTAAAATAGCCAAATGAGTTATCGTGTCCTCTAGGAGACATCAGTTGTACTCCCATTAGTGTATATTAGACATGCACTAGACAGTCCCTGCCTTTGATTTCTGGTTCTGTTGTAGTGCGGAATCACCTGGCTCACAAATTAAAGTGTTTTACAACCCTTCAGCTGGTATCTTTATGAGGTATGAAGGAATCATTTATGATACATTTTACAATGACCTACTGCCAATGTAACATCTTTATGAATGTAGCACTAATGAGAGGATTTTCTATCCCTGAAGTAATAAGAGAAAAGCTCCCGTCCTTCACGGTGCGTTACCAAGAACGTTAAGGACAAGTCAAAAGTTCGGTGTTAGATGTAGGGACTGAGATATTCTGTCTCAAAGAGATGAAAGACTGAGTCAGCAAAGCACGGTTTTGAGAAAGTATGAGAAAGTCATAGCTGTCTGTATGATAAAGCATGCACAGGGCCGCATCACTAACATTCTCCACCCCTTACATCAAAAAGAAAAACAATTTAACACAAAATAAGAATACGTGGTGCAACTTTAAGTTTATGGCAGCTTCTACTATTCAATATTTTCAGGCGCCTGCAAGAATGGAGATTGCTAGATACCTGATATTCCTGCGAGAGCGAGCATATTGCTCATGTGTGATCAGGGGATAGCAGTCTGGATTTAACCATCAAGCACTTCCTGACCTACAATGTCAAAAGTGTCATTTGAACAGCAGGCCCAGCCGCAGCGGGCCCTGGACTGTGAGGGCTGACTGAACCACAATTATACTTGCATTTTTTCTCACTAAAGGTTGGCCAGATAGGCCACTTTTTCTAGCCTGATTTAGTGCCATGGCATGCTAAGTATGCCACTGATAAACCTCTACACTGGATGTCTTACCTTTCACTCAGAGTCCCTCAAATGCCTGAGGATGGCCGCCCTGCTCTTGGACATTTCATATTCAGTCAATAACATCCCCATTGCGTGCCCCAAAAACTGTTGTCAGCTCACCTGAGATGTGCCATGCCATCAATAAGTGACTCTGACAGACCGGACCATGAAAACATTTCCAAAGGACACTGCATTTTTCCCCGGCACCGACCACCCAGACACTTCTAGGTACACGCTGCCAAACTCGTCCCGACATCTATAGTTTATTTATTTTAATGCTGCTTGTGGCAGGAGGCACAAACTCTGACATTAGTCGTGACTGACGACTTCCCTTTAGGAGGTTGAATAGGTCTGATGCCAACCCAGGACCGCATCTCCTGCCAAAGTAGTGCATCGATTGTCATACACAAAGAGAATAATACCGTCTGCAGGTTGTCAAGGCATAAGTTGCTGTAGCAAGCGAACACGTTTGCTTTCGGAGGAGGTAGGCTGAAAAGAAGTCAAACAAATAGCTAAATTCAAAGGTAGGAAAGAAAATGACCATGCAAATAGAAAGCATATTCATAAAATGACACACAACTTGAACTTCATGGGCCCCACTGGAATTGGCCCATTTTTCCTGCACCATGCTCTCCCATGATCCAAAAGCCTTGACCTGATGGGCTGGAAATCCACTCAATAAACTCTCATGAGGAACTGGCTAAAAGTGCAGCCTATGGCATGGAGGAGCAGGCAAAGCATCTTCCTGCGAACACAGTCTAATCTGACCCCTAAAAACCACACCGCCCCTCCCTCAAACTATCCTTCCTGCTCTCGTTTACCCCTGCTCTGAGTAGACAGAATAGCATTAACCCAACGAGTATTGGGTCCCAGCGGTTAGTCTCCATTCTGTGGGGATATAAATTGTAATTGAATGGAAGTGGTTTCATCATGGTGCTGGTGTATATGAGTGCAGAGTTTACACTCCGTCAGTACTGTGAAACTTGTAATCGAGGCTTTGAGGTTAAAACAAAAAAAAGGGAAACATCTGAAACTAGGGCTTATTAAAACATGGATAGTGCCAGAGAGGGTGACACCCCTGATTTTGGTGTGACTTGACTAGACACTGCTGGCCTAGCATCTGTCTAATGCTTTTGTTCACCTGCAACTTTACTGAAATACATATTCAGCTCCAAGAGAAGTCAGATTGGTGGTGTTACCTTAGTGGATTGTACTTTGTAAAATATTTCACTTACTTCTAAATTTGAGTCAACTTTGTTTTGAAAATTGAACTATAATTGGGTTAAGGTAGAAATCTTACATTTTCTACAGTGGGCAGAAATCGAGGAAACTCCTATTCTTTCTAGTTTAAGGGCCAGAAGTACGACCGTTTTTTGCGGTCGCAGAGGGGTTTCAGACCCCTTTGCGACCGCAAAAAACGAGTTGGCCATGTACTATTCCTATTTTGCGAGTCGCAAATTATTTGCAACTCGCAAAATAGGAATAGCAGTCGCTATTAGGAAGGGGCGTTCCGAGGGCGTCTTTCCTAATAGCGAGTCCTCCAGCTATGTATGACTCTTTTGCGACCGCAATTGCGGTTGCAAAACAGTCGCAGTTTACCACCCTTCTCAGAAAGGTGGTAAAGCACTCGCAAACGGGAAGGGGTCCCCAGGGGACCCCTTTCCTTTTGTGACTGCAGGGGAAAATATTTTTTAAGGGCAGGCAGTGGTCCCAGGGACCACTACCTGCCCTTAAAAAATGAAACGAAAACGTTTCATTTTTTCTTTTTTAAATGCATCCCGTTTTCCTTTAAGGAAAACGGGCTGCATTTAAAAAAAAAAAAAACTGCTTTATTGAAAAGCAGTCACAGAAATGGTGGTCTGCTGACCCCAGCAGTCCACCATCCCTGTGAGGCTGGCCATTCCCAATGGGGTCGCAAATTGCGAGTGGCTCATGAATATTGATGAGCCTCGCATTTTGCACCCCCATTGGGAATCGACATTGGATTTAGCGCCTCGCAATTTGCGACTCGCAAATTGCGATGCGCTAAATCCAATGGTCGTACATCTGGCCCTAAGTGTCTAATTTAAGCGTCTAATTAGTTAGCAATTGTGTCTGTGCTGACTAATTGCTAACCTTGGGTAAACGGGGTGGTTAGGTATATTTGGAGAAAAGTTCTTAAAGAATTTCATGTGATTTATTCTTGCAGTACTCCTAATTTATATCTGGAATTAAGTAGTAAGCCATAAGTATTACAGAAGTAAGTCATTTTTACTTCTAGAAAAATGTTTGTGGATTGGGCACATAGACTTGAAATACCTTGTAGGAGAATGTGATTATGCCAGGAAGATAGTAAATACCAAGACCGGTGTTGTATCAATTATGAGATTGCCATATTAATTAGACCGGATTGAATAGTCTGTGAGTAATCCAAGTTGTGATAAATTCCGAAGTGTGTAGACTCAGTTGGCTGCCAGACATGCTGAATCAAAGGTTTTGTGAACCTAGCTGTAGATTAGCTGTGCAGACCTAGTTGCACTTCAAGAGCTTGTAGAGGCTGCTAGCACTGAGAAGAGATGACATCATTCCCTTGGACATATTCATCTCACTACTCTTGAACAATGCACCACGATATGTGGCATTGTGACCCCTCCCCTTTAAGGGACAGAGATTGTGGCACACAGCACATACGCTATCCATTGCTGCCCTCCATCGCAGCATTTGCAACCGTGAGCACTGAGGCACACGCCAGACCCACCCGCCATTATTTTCAATGAGGAGGGCAGTTTTCACCTCTCATACGCTCCTTTTCGTACACGGCTGGATTGGGAGCCTAAAAGCAGCCCTGGCAAAAATGCTTGCATCAGCACCCATCTCTACGCTCTATCTCTCGAGCCATCCAATCTCTCTCGTTCATTCTCTTTCTCTTCCTCCCCCCTCCCTCCCTCTCTTTCCGACTATCGAAGCCACCCTGTGCCTGCAGCAATTAACCGCTGGAATCTGAGGAGAGTGACAGACAACAGGGGCTGCCCTGGGCTCTCCAAAGACCCCATTCCACCGAGGAATCGCCTGCTGGTGTAAAACTGGCCCGTCCAGCCCTGTCTGCTTAGTGAAAAATTCTCACAGCCCTTGCGAACAGAGGGGCAGATTTACAAGCCCCTTGCGCCACTTTTGCGTCACTTTTCCCATGTTAAAAATGACGCAAAAGTGGCGCAAGGGGGCTTGTAAATAAGCCCCACAGTCTTTCTGATTCAGCCTCAACTCTATGAAATGTGCTGTTCTTCTAAAGTTTGACAAATATGGTGCTTTACGAACTGATAAATCAACATACATCGATCGCACAGTCTTGGCCACTGTGTGGATAGAAAATACATTTTAACCAAGGCAGAAATTTAATCAAACATGCAGCAAAGAATTGGAAATGTCATTGTGCGTGTTTGATTTTTTTTATGTTTTAACGTTCGACATTTGAAGCCTCTTAAGCACTCGCTTTCTTTTCTGGTTGTGTCCCAGAGCGGTAATGGAAGCCAGGCTCTGCAGTGTCATTAGCGCAGTGCCCATTTGTAGGAAAGAGTATGGCCACAGGTGATATTTATTGCTGCTGTTGGTCTCTGCCTTTCTCAGGCACTCAACCTAAATGGACTTTTTTGTTTGCTTGAGCACAAAATCCACTCTATTTGATGTGTGTCAGGATATTTTTATTTTTTTATCTGCAAGGAATTCAGCTTATTCCGCTACCACTTCGCTTTTCTGAAAGGAACAAGAATAGGGTTTGACAGAATAGAGGCATGCTTACAAAACGATGAAAGGTGGTTTCAAAATACAATAGAGGTTTCACTGATATGGAGCAAGTGAGTGGTGTAAAAGAAGAACAATCTTCTGTCGTTGTGCATGCAGCAACCAGTATATCTCCCATCTCTGAAGTTATTTGCATTAATCATTTTCTAAGGTGGAGCACGTTTTCTCACTGTCATCACAATCGCCTTCAAACTCTTGAAATCAGTCCATTTAGGAACTCTCTGAATCCCCGCGATGGAGCATGGATGAGACAGCGGCCGTGTGCAACAAATACAGTCCTACAAATCCGTCTCCTGGCCGTGAACACGGTTGTGTTTTCTTAAGGCAGTTCTCAAGTAGTTAATTGTTTGAATGAATGGACTGTGTTTGTTATAGTGCACAACCACATCACCTAGTCACCTTCAGGTCTATCACTGGGACCCTGAACTTATGGGGCACCTACAAAACTATTGCTAATTTTGTATTAACAAAACTGATTACATATTATTAAAATGCACAACACGGTTTCAGACACCCTGTGTGTCAAATGAAGCAATTATATGACCTTTAACCTGGCTAAAACCACAGAAAAGATAAATATATATATATATATTTTTAAAGTATTTCCATGTTGGCTACTGTTTCATGAGAAATAATATAGGTGTCAGAAAATGGATGATTTCCTTCAGAAATACCCTGCCTTTAGAAGACTTTTAGCAGGAGGTCATTCATTAGGCAGTTACCTCGTTTAACCAGCTCTTCCCTAAGCACATTTGGCATTTCTTTGTGATGATGACATAGGTGTCATCTCCAGACTTGATTATGGGAGTTCTCTCTATCTAGGCAGCGCGAAGTGTGTTTTGAAAAGACTTCAAGTTGTTCAGACTGCCGCAGCGTGGATACTATTGAAGATTCCCAAGTGTCAATCCGCCACTACTGCCCTAGCAAGCCTTCATTGGCTGCCGGTACCTAATAGAATACACTTCAAAGTATTGTGTATGGCTCATAAAGCGATTCATGAAAAAGGGCCTAAACTGATTCAAAATCATCTCACTACATATAACTCTGCAAGAGGTTTGCAGTCCAACACTCAACATCTTCTTGCAGTCCCAAGGATAAAGAGAACCAGGAGTGGTGGCAGGTCCTTTTCGTTTTTAGTACCTAAACTGTGGGATGCACTCCCTCTGAACTTTAGACTAATCACACCGGAACTAGCTTTCAGGAAATTGCTAAAAACAGTTTTGTTCTAGTTATAGATACACTTGAGGATATCTGGTTGTTATAGCGCTGGGAAGCCTTTTCTGGTAGCCATGCGCTTTAGAAATCCCTGTGAATAGAATAGAATAGGTGTATTCAGTATTTCAGTCTCACATTGCATGCATGAGAACAATTCGACCTGGAAAGTCTCAATAGACCACATTTACCATACAAACTTTGTTTGTATAACAGTAAACATATTCTGAAAACTCAGCATAGTGCAATTGTCCCCACTGTGAGAGGTATTGTGAGAAAATTATCATTTGTCACTGGGCAACAATGTATTTCCTTGTCATAGCTTTCCAGGATGCACTGCCTTAGTGTCTGGTGTCCCCTTTTGGACTAGCCTTCTCTCAAACCAGAGAACTACCAAAATGTTCCTAAATTAGAGAAGTTTCAGAAAATGTGTCTGTTCTTCTCATGCTTTCCACACTGTCTTGCTCTGCCTTCATGTGCCCTTCATTCATCAAAGAACACTGTAGATATAATTTCAAAAGGAGTTTTAAAATAGAAATTTGAAGCAAGATAAATATTTATGGTTCGTGGTAAATATAATGGAATTACAGCAAGTATTGGCAAAGCCAAGAGATCTTTCTTTTTCTGATGTGCTGTATTGTATGTGTGGTTGGTTGTGTGCATTGTTAAATAAGTGAATGTTTACATGAACCAAAGGGTAGAAAGATTGATGGCAGAATACCTGCATATATGAATGGCTGGATGGATTATTAGGTGGATGGCTGATTAGATAAGAGTGCATTCATGAATAGGTGACTGTGTTGATGGATTAATGGGTGAGTTACTAAATGGACAAGTGGCTGGAGGACTAGACGAGTGCATGGATGGATTAATGGGTGAACGACTGCATTGATGACAAATGCGAATGAAGATCAGTAAGTTTACTCGTGACTAACATCAGGTAGGTGGCATGAGACTATTCTCCATTCCCACCAGAGCAGTTCAGTCACTCGTTCATCTATCCATGCGTCCAGTAACTCACCTATTCATCCATTCAAATTCACACTACGCCCCCATTCCCATACCCACTGCATCCCGTGACTCCCACACAAACATACAAATTAGACCTTGATTTACCAACCACTTAAATAACCAGCCAGCATAAATGGTTTTGACAATGCTTTGTACTATCTGTTGTCCTATCGTAAATTTAAATATGAACCTTGTGCTCTAGCAAGAGGTTTCATTAGTGGGCGTACAGAAACACTAGTCTCCCAGTAACAAAGTGGTCACCGCCAGTGACCCACTACACTGAAAGCCCAGTCGGCACAACTAATGACGCATCCAGTTTGTGAGAGTATTCTTATGCTGCACACAGCAGAACCATTCCTCAATGCTGTAAACCAAGAGCAGTGTTTTAGTTTATTGGAAACCTGCTTAGAAATCGGATTGAAGTTTATTGGTCATACTTTTCCTTGCTTTTTCTTTGGCTCCCCTTATTAAGGTTAATAAATGACTAAATCCTGGTGGCGGGCCCAGCTGAGCATCTGTGGCGCTGTCTTGCTGCTGTTTCCTCAGGGAGGCTCTCTCGTGCTCGTTCGGACTCCAGGCAATGTGCAAGAGTAGGAGGCAGAGCCATGGAGGAGAGAGCTGCATGGACCTGGGACCAGGGTGAGGCACAGTATGTGCCTAAGCATCCGTGGATCCTACCCGGCAGGATCAGTAAAACGATTCCTTCTGCTGCAGCGTTAATAAACATTGTAATCACATGCTGCAGGCTGTGGCGGGGAGAATGAGAACAGGGCTTGCTGTATGGTGAACGAGGCACAGAAATATATTCCTAAAATGGTATGGTGTAGCCAGGGATCTTCTTTAGAATGTGAGGTTAATTCTCACTTTTAAGATGGCACCCTAATCATCACATTTATGTAGCGGCCATCTTAGATGAGGGGATTACTTTCACAGTGCAGTAGAGTTTGGCAGCCAGGATCCCTAAACTGTCATCTCTTTAGTTCTATACAGTTCTATACAGTTCTATAGTTCTATACAGTCCGGCCAGCCTCCTCTTTATGACCTCGCCTCACAGCCCGCTTTTATTCTTTGCATATTTTCGCTTGGGCTGATTCAAAATGTGAAAGATGACCCACAGTCATCACTCTCATGCGCAACGGAAAGATTGCTTAGACTCACTTCTTAGGCAAAGTCATACAAATACTAGCCCAGTGCAGCCCCAGTAAACAGACCAATCTGCATACGTTATTCAGGATCGAATGTCTCTCCTAAGGGATGGTCCAAAATGCGAACGACTCTTCAAACCATCTAACAGTTTAAAATATTTTTTTCTAAAAGGCCGTTCTGTACATATTCTGTTTATACTGGAAATGTTTTATGGTTTTTGTTATGTTTACAAAATATCTAGGTCTAAAAACTGACCTGCATATTAGACTTTCAATCTTAATTACAGATTTCACGAAGATGTTATACCTTAACAGGAGCACAATGTTTTATGTTAATTAGATAACTCATTTAAAAAAAACAATGAATAGTAAGCAAGCAAAGGATAATATCTGTGCTTCTTAATAATACACTGTGATTAAATGCTCAAGTGAGTGAGAGTTAGTCCTCAACCATCCATCAATTGAATCAGTGTTCTGACAGCTATTAAGTACATTACATTATCAAGAGATTTGACAGTGCTTGATCAATGTTGACTCGAAAGGCAGAGTTTGAATACTCATATTCTTACTGTTGGACTTGGCCCTTTTTGCAGGGTCATCCCTAAACTTTTTGCCTTCCTCCTATATTTTTTCTGACCTGTTGGCTGTTTTCTGACTCTGGGCACTTCAACACTGCTGATCAGTGCTAAAGCGATACAAAAGGGGATGATGGACGGAACGTTTGAGCCAATCAAACACTCACCCCCAGTCAACTGATCTGGGTTTAATCCATCATCATTCTTTAGCTCACTCCACCACCCCAGTTCAGACATGGCCATATGCAAATCAGTCTGACCCTGTGCCTCATGGGAACAGTCCAGCACGAACTGCCAAGCCATGTCTTCCCTGGACCGGAAACAAGCATCCTAGGACCGGTTTCTGGCATTCCAGCCATCATCAGCCAGGCTTGCTTGAATCCAGTGGCAAAGTGAGCAAGGGACCCACGTCTGGGCATACCCCCGCCAACTTAGGGCGAACAAAGCGATACAAAGGGGATGATGGACGGAACGTTTGAGCCAATCAAACACTCACCCCCAGTCAACTGATCTGGGTTTAATCCATCATCATTCTTTAGCTCACTCCACCACCCCAGTTCAGACATGGCCATATGCAAATCAGTCTGACCCTGTGCCTCATGGGAACAGTCCAGCACGAACTGCCAAGCCATGTCTTCCCTGGACCGGAAACAAGCATCCTAGGACCGGTTTCTGGCATTCCAGCCGTCATCAGCCAGGCTTGCTTGAATCCAGTGGCAAAGTGAGCAAGGGACCCACGTCTGGGCATACCCCGCCAACTTAGGGCGAACAAAGCGATACAAAAGGGGATGATGGACGGAACGTTTGAGCCAATCAAACACTCACCCCCAGTCAACTGATCTGGGTTTAATCCATCATCATTCTTTAGCTCACTCCACCACCCCAGTTCAGACATGGCCATATGCAAATCAGTCTGACCCTGTGCCTCATGGGAACAGTCCAGCACGAACTGCCAAGCCATGTCTTCCCTGGACCGGAAACAAGCATCCTAGGACCGGTTTCTGGCATTCCAGCCGTCATCAGCCAGGCTTGCTTGAATCCAGTGGCAAAGTGAGCAAGGGACCCACGTCTGGGCATACCCCCGCCAACTTAGGGCGAACAAAGCGATACAAAAGGGGATGATGGACGGAACGTTTGAGCCAATCAAACACTCACCCCCAGTCAACTGATCTGGGTTTAATCCATCATCATTCTTTAGCTCACTCCACCACCCCAGTTCAGACATGGCCATATGCAAATCAGTCTGACCCTGTGCCTCATGGGAACAGTCCAGCACGAACTGCCAAGCCATGTCTTCCCTGGACCGGAAACAAGCATCCTAGGACCGGTTTCTGGCATTCCAGCCGTCATCAGCCAGGCTTGCTTGAATCCAGTGGCAAAGTGAGCAAGGGACCCACGTCGGGGCATACCCCCGCCAACTTAGGGCGAACAAAGCGATACAAAAGGGGATGATGGACGGAACGTTTGAGCCAATCAAACACTCACCCCCAGTCAACTGATCTGGGTTTAATCCATCATCATTCTTTAGCTCACTCCACCACCCCAGTTCAGACATGGCCATATGCAAATCAGTCTGACCCTGTGCCTCATGGGAACAGTCCAGCACGAACTGCCAAGCCATGTCTTCCCTGGACCCGGAAACAAGCATCCTAGGACCGGTTTCTGGCATTCCAGCCGTCATCAGCCAGGCTTGCTTGAATCCAGTGGCAAAGTGAGCAAGGGACCCACGTCTGGGCATACCCCCGCCAACTTAGGGCGAACAAAGCGATACAAAAGGGGATGATGGACGGAGCGTTTGAGCCAATCAAACACTCACCCCCAGTCAACTGATCTGGGTTTAATCCATCATCATTCTTTAGCTCACTCCACCACCCCAGTTCAGACATGGCCATATGCAAATCAGTCTGACCCTGTGCCTCATGGGAACAGTCCAGCACGAACTGCCAAGCCATGTCTTCCCTGGACCGGAAACAAGCATCCTAGGACCGGTTTCTGGCATTCCAGCCGTCATCAGCCAGGCTTGCTTGAATCCAGTGGCAAAGTGAGCAAGGGACCCACGTCTGGGCATACCCCCGCCAACTTAGGGCGAACAAAGCAATACAAAAGGGGATGATGGACGGAACGTTTGAGCCAATCAAACACTCACCCCCAGTCAACTGATCTGGGTTTAATCCATCATCATTCTTTAGCTCACTCCACCACCCCAGTTCAGACATGGCCATATGCAAATCAGTCTGACCCTGTGCCTCATGGGAACAGTCCCGCACGAACTGCCAAGCCATGTCTTCCCTGGACCGGAAACAAGCATCCTAGGACCGGTTTCTGGCATTCCAGCCGTCATCAGCCAGGCTTGCTTGAATCCAGTGGCAAAGTGAGCAAGGGACCCACGTCTGGGCATACCCCCGCCAACTTAGGGCGAACAAAGCGATACAAAAGGGGATGATGGACGGAACGTTTGAGCCAATCAAACACTCACCCCCAGTCAACTGATCTGGGTTTAATCCATCATCATTCTTTAGCTCACTCCACCACCCCAGTTCAGACATGGCCATATGCAAATCAGTCTGACCCTGTGCCTCATGGGAACAGTCCAGCACGAACTGCCAAGCCATGTCTTCCCTGGACCGGAAACAAGCATCCTAGGACCGGTTTCTGGCATTCCAGCCGTCATCAGCCAGGCTTGCTTGAATCCAGTGGCAAAGTGAGCAAGGGACCCACGTCTGGGCATACCCCCGCCAACTTAGGGCGAACAAAGCGATACAAAAGGGGATGATGGACGGAACGTTTGAGCCAATCAAACACTCACCCCCAGTCAACTGATCTGGGTTTAATCCATCATCATTCTTTAGCTCACTCCACCACCCCAGTTCAGACATGGCCATATGCAAATCAGTCTGACCCTGTGCCTCATGGGAACAGTCCAGCACGAACTGCCAAGCCATGTCTTCCTGGACCGGAAACAAGCATCCTAGGACCGGTTTCTGGCATTCCAGCCGTCATCAGCCAGGCTTGCTTGAATCCAGTGGCAAAGTGAGCAAGGGACCCACGTCTGGGCATACCCCCGCCAACTTAGGGCGAACAAAGCGATACAAAAGGGGATGATGGACGGAACGTTTGAGCCAATCAAACACTCACCCCCAGTCAACTGATCTGGGTTTAATCCATCATCATTCTTTAGCTCACTCCACCACCCCAGTTCAGACATGGCCATATGCAAATCAGTCTGACCCTGTGCCTCATGGGAACAGTCCAGCACGAACTGCCAAGCCATGTCTTCCCTGGACCGGAAACAAGCATCCTAGGACCGGTTTCTGGCATTCCAGCCGTCATCAGCCAGGCTTGCTTGAATCCAGTGGCAAAGTGAGCAAGGGACCCACGTCTGGGCATACCCCCGCCAACTTAGGGAGAACAAAGCGATACAAAAGGGGATGATGGACGGAACGTTTGAGCCAATCAAACACTCACCCCCAGTCAACTGATCTGGGTTTAATCCATCATCATTCTTTAGCTCACTCCACCACCCCAGTTCAGACATGGCCATATGCAAATCAGTCTGACCCTGTGCCTCATGGGAACAGTCCAGCACGAACTGCCAAGCCATGTCTTCCCTGGACCGGAAACAAGCATCCTAGGACCGGTTTCTGGCATTCCAGCCGTCATCAGCCAGGCTTGCTTGAATCCAGTGGCAAAGTGAGCAAGGGACCCACGTCTGGGCATACCCCCGCCAACTTAGGGCGAACAAAGCGATACAAAAGGGGATGATGGACGGAACGTTTGAGCCAATCAAACACTCACCCCCAGTCAACTGATCTGGGTTTAATCCATCATCATTCTTTAGCTCACTCCACCACCCCAGTTCAGACATGGCCATATGCAAATCAGTCTGACCCTGTGCCTCATGGGAACAGTCCAGCACGAACTGCCAAGCCATGTCTTCCCTGGACCGGAAACAAGCATCCTAGGACCGGTTTCTGGCATTCCAGCCGTCATCAGCCAGGCTTGCTTGAATCCAGTGGCAAAGTGAGCAAGGGACCCACGTCTGGGCATACCCCCGCCAACTTAGGGCGAACAAAGCGATACAAAGGGGATGATGGACGGAGCGTTTGAGCCAATCAAACACTCACCCCCAGTCAACTGATCTGGGTTTAATCCATCATCATTCTTTAGCTCACTCCACCACCCCAGTTCAGACATGGCCATATGCAAATCAGTCTGACCCTGTGCCTCATGGGAACAGTCCAGCACGAACTGCCAAGCCATGTCTTCCCTGGACCGGAAACAAGCATCCTAGGACCGGTTTCTGGCATTCCAGCCGTCATCAGCCAGGCTTGCTTGAATCCAGTGGCAAAGTGAGCAAGGGACCCACGTCTGGGCATACCCCCGCCAACTTAGGGCGAACAAAGCGATACAAAGGGGATGATGGACGGAACGTTTGAGCCAATCAAACACTCACCCCCAGTCAACTGATCTGGGTTTAATCCATCATCATTCTTTAGCTCACTCCACCACCCCAGTTCAGACATGGCCATATGCAAATCAGTCTGACCCTGTGCCTCATGGGAACAGTCCAGCACGAACTGCCAAGCCATGTCTTCCCTGGACCGGAAACAAGCATCCTAGGACCGGTTTCTGGCATTCCAGCCGTCATCAGCCAGGCTTGCTTGAATCCAGTGGCAAAGTGAGCAAGGGACCCACGTCTGGGCATACCCCCGCCAACTTAGGGCGAACAAAGCGATACAAAAGGGGATGATGGACGGAACGTTTGAGCCAATCAAACACTCACCCCCAGTCAACTGATCTGGGTTTAATCCATCATCATTCTTTAGCTCACTCCACCACCCCAGTTCAGACATGGCCATATGCAAATCAGTCTGACCCTGTGCCTCATGGGAACAGTCCAGCACGAACTGCCAAGCCATGTCTTCCCTGGACCGGAAACAAGCATCCTAGGACCGGTTTCTGGCATTCCAGCCGTCATCAGCCAGGCTTGCTTGAATCCAGTGGCAAAGTGAGCAAGGGACCCACGTCTGGGCATACCCCGCCAACTTAGGGCGAACAAAGCGATACAAAAGGGGATGATGGACGGAACGTTTGAGCCAATCAAACACTCACCCCCAGTCAACTGATCTGGGTTTAATCCATCATCATTCTTTAGCTCACTCCACCACCCCAGTTCAGACATGGCCATATGCAAATCAGTCTGACCCTGTGCCTCATGGGAACAGTCCAGCACGAACTGCCAAGCCATGTCTTCCCTGGACCGGAAACAAGCATCCTAGGACCGGTTTCTGGCATTCCAGCCGTCATCAGCCAGGCTTGCTTGAATCCAGTGGCAAAGTGAGCAAGGGACCCACGTCTGGGCATACCCCCGCCAACTTAGGGCGAACAAGCGATACAAAAGGGGATGATGGACGGAGCGTTTGAGCCAATCAAACACTCACCCCCAGTCAACTGATCTGGGTTTAATCCATCATCATTCTTTAGCTCACTCCACCACCCCAGTTCAGACATGGCCATATGCAAATCAGTCTGACCCTGTGCCTCATGGGAACAGTCCAGCACGAACTGCCAAGCCATGTCTTCCCTGGACCGGAAACAAGCATCCTAGGACCGGTTTCTGGCATTCCAGCCGTCATCAGCCAGGCTTGCTTGAATCCAGTGGCAAAGTGAGCAAGGGACCCACGTCTGGGCATACCCCCGCCAACTTAGGGCGAACAAAGCGATACAAAAGGGGATGATGGACGGAACGTTTGAGCCAATCAAACACTCACCCCCAGTCAACTGATCTGGGTTTAATCCATCATCATTCTTTAGCTCACTCCACCACCCCAGTTCAGACATGGCCATATGCAAATCAGTCTGACCCTGTGCCTCATGGGAACAGTCCAGCACGAACTGCCAAGCCATGTCTTCCCTGGACCGGAAACAAGCATCCTAGGACCGGTTTCTGGCATTCCAGCCGTCATCAGCCAGGCTTGCTTGAATCCAGTGGCAAAGTGAGCAAGGGACCCACGTCTGGGCATACCCCCGCCAACTTAGGGCGAACAAAGCGATACAAAGGGGATGATGGACGGAGCGTTTGAGCCAATCAAACACTCACCCCAGTCAACTGATCTGGGTTTAATCCATCATCATTCTTTAGCTCACTCCACCACCCCAGTTCAGACATGGCCATATGCAAATCAGTCTGACCCTGTGCCTCATGGGAACAGTCCAGCCCGAACTGCCAAGCCATGTCTTCCCTGGACCGGAAACAAGCATCCTAGGACCGGTTTCTGGCATTCCAGCCGTCATCAGCCAGGCTTGCTTGAATCCAGTGGCAAAGTGAGCAAGGGACCCACGTCTGGGCATACCCCGCCAACTTAGGGCGAACAAAGCGATACAAAGGGGATGATGGACGGAACGTTTGAGCCAATCAAACACTCACCCCCAGTCAACTGATCTGGGTTTAATCCATCATCATTCTTTAGCTCACTCCACCACCCCAGTTCAGACATGGCCATATGCAAATCAGTCTGACCCTGTGCCTCATGGGAACAGTCCAGCCCGAACTGCCAAGCCATGTCTTCCCTGGACCGGAAACAAGCATCCAGCCGTCATCAGCCAGGCTTGCTTGAATCCAGTGGCAAAGTGAGAAACCGGTCCTAGGATGCTTGTTTCCGGTCCAGGGAAGACATGGCTTGGCAGTTCGGGCTGGACTGTTCCCATGAGGCACAGGGTCAGACTGATTTGCATATGGCCATGTCTGAACTGGGGTGGTGGAGTGAGCTAAAGAATGATGATGGATTAAACCCAGATCAGTTGACTGGGGGTGAGTGTTTGATTGGCTCAAACGTTCCGTCCATCATCCCCTTTTGTATCGCTTTGTTCGCCCTAAGTTGGCGGGGTATGCTCAGACGTGGGTCCCTTGCTCACTTGCCACTGGATTCAAGCAAGCCTGGCTGATGACGGCTGGAATGCCAGAAACCGGTCCTAGGATGCTTGTTTCCGGTCCAGGAAGACATGGCTTGGCAGTTCGGGCTGGACTGTTCCCATGAGGCACAGGGTCAGACTGATTTGCATATGGCCATGTCTGAACTGGAGTGGTGGAGTGAGCTAAAGAATGATGATGGATTAAACCCAGATCAGTTGACTGGGGGTGAGTGTTTGATTGGCTCAAGCGTTCCGTCCATCATCCCCTTTGTATCGCTTTGTTCGCCCTAAGTTGGCGGGGTATGCCCAGACGTGGGTCCCTTGCTCACTTTGCCACTGGATTCAAGCAAGCCTGGCTGATGACGGCTGGAATGCCAGAAACCGGTCCTAGGATGCTTGTTTCCGGTCCAGGAAGACATGGCTTGGCAGTTCGGGCTGGACTGTTCCCATGAGGCACAGGGTCAGACTGATTTGCATATGGCCATGTCTGAACTGGGGTGGTGGAGTGAGCTAAAGAATGATGATGGATTAAACCCAGATCAGTTGACTGGGGGTGAGTGTTTGATTGGCTCAAGCGTTCCGTCCATCATCCCCTTTTGTATCGCTTTGTTCGCCCTAAGTTGGCGGGGTATGCCCAGACGTGGGTCCCTTGCTCACTTTGCCACTGGATTCAAGCAAGCCTGGCTGATGACGGCTGGAATGCCAGAAACCGGTCCTAGGATGCTTGTTTCCGGTCCAGGGAAGACATGGCTGGGCAGTTCGGGCTGGACTGTTCCCATGAGGCACAGGGTCAGACTGATTTGCATATGGCCATGTCTGAACTGGGGTGGTGGAGTGAGCTAAAGAATGATGATGGATTAAACCCAGATCAGTTGACTGGGGTGAGTGTTTGATTGGCTCAAGCGTTCCGTCCATCATCCCCTTTTGTATCGCTTTGTTCGCCCTAAGTTGGCGGGGTATGCCCAGACGTGGGTCCCTTGCTCACTTTGCCACTGGATTCAAGCAAGCCTGGCTGATGACGGCTGGAATGCCAGAAACCGGTCCTAGGATGCTTGTTTCCGGTCCAGGAAGACATGGCTTGGCAGTTCGGGCTGGACTGTTCCCATGAGGCACAGGGTCAGACTGATTTGCATATGGCCATGTCTGAACTGGGAGTGGTGGAGTGAGCTAAAGAATGATGATGGATTAAACCCAGATCAGTTGACTGGGGGTGAGTGTTTGATTGGCTCAAGCGTTCCGTCCATCATCCCCTTTTGTATCGCTTTGTTCGCCCTAAGTTGGCGGGGTATGCCCAGACGTGGGTCCCTTGCTCACTTTGCCACTGGATTCAAGCAAGCCTGGCTGATGATGGCTGGAATGCCAGAAACCGGTCCTAGGATGCTTGTTTCCGGTCCAGGAAGACATGGCTTGGCAGTTCGGGCTGGACTGTTCCCATGAGGCACAGGGTCAGACTGATTTGCATATGGCCATGTCTGAACTGGGGTGGTGGAGTGAGCTAAAGAATGATGATGGATTAAACCCAGATCAGTTGACTGGGGGTGAGTGTTTGATTGGCTCAAGCGTTCCGTCCATCATCCCCTTTGTATCGCTTTGTTCGCCCTAAGTTGGCGGGGTATGCCCAGGCGTGGGTCCATTGCTCACTTTGCCACTGGATTCAAGCAAGCCTGGCTGATGACGGCTGGAATGCCAGAAACCGGTCCTAGGATGCTTGTTTCCGGTCCAGGAAGACATGGCTTGGCAGTTCGGGCTGGACTGTTCCCATGAGGCACAGGGTCAGACTGATTTGCATATGGCCATGTCTGAACTGAGGTGGTGGAGTGAGCTAAAGAATGATGATGGATTAAACCCAGATCAGTTGACTGGGGGTGAGTGTTTGATTGGCTCAAGCGTTCCGTCCATCATCCCCTTTTGTATCGCTTTGTTCGCCCTAAGTTGGCGGAGTATGCCCAGACGTGGGTCCCTTGCTCACTTTGCCACTGGATTCAAGCAAGCCTGGCTGATGACGGCTGGAATGCCAGAAACCGGTCCTAGGATGCTTGTTTCCGGTCCAGGAAGACATGGCTTGGCAGTTCGGGCTGGACTGTTCCCATGAGGCACAGGGTCAGACTGATTTGCATATGGCCATGTCTGAACTGGGGTGGTGGAGTGAGCTAAAGAATGATGATGGATTAAACCCAGATCAGTTGACTGGGGGTGAGTGTTTGATTGGCTCAAGCGTTCCGTCCATCATCCCCTTTGTATCGATCAGTGCTAAAGTGCATATGCTCTCCCTATTGTAAATTGTGTTATGTATTAGTGACTCCATGATTGGATGATTGGTTTACTTGTCAGTCCCTAGTACAGTGCACTGAGCGTGCCCAGGGCTGGTAAATCCAATGCTGCTGGTGGGCTTGCAGCACTGGTTGTGCCACCCACAGAAGCAGCTTGTAAAGTGTGTCTCAGGCCTGCCATTGCAGAGCCTGTGTGCAGCCTAGGGCTGCCATGTCGACTTGGTGACTGCACCCACTTACCAGTCCCTAAACCGTCCCTTTACTGCATGTTGGTCACCCCTAAAGTAGGCCCTAGGGCAGGGTGCATTGTAAGTATAAGGTAGGACATGCCCTGGTGTGTGTGGCATGTCCTAATAGTGAATTACAGCCATTTTCGTTTTTCACTATTGCAAGGCTACCTGTTCCCCATAGGCCAGAATGGGCAGTTTGATTATTACACCTTATAATCCTAACTGACCCAGGGAACATGGTAGAGAAACAAATTTAGTATGCCTGAACTCAGAATGATAAAATACATCTTTTAGTGAAGTTGATTTTAACATTCTGTGTTTGAAAATACCACTTTTAGAAAGTAGGTATTTTCTTGCCTAACCTTCCAAGCCTGCCTCTGCTGGGTTGTGTATTCCTTGTCTGGGTTTGTGAGTGACAGGGGCTGGGGGACTCCAGGAGACAGGGTGAGTCAGCACAGGGCTGAATAGAGAGATCTGCATGGAGATAGGTGGGAGGAGTTGCACCTGGGACCTGAATAGGGCTGTGCCTTCCCTCCACAATGCTGGCTCCACCTCCTGTGGTGTGTCTGATGTCCCTGGCCTACTCTGTGAAAGGAAAGAAGGAGTCCTGTAAACAAAGTGCTCCAGGACTGACCAGATCTGGTTTTGGACTCGGCAAAGGCCTCTCTGCCTTCAGAGAACAAAGAGAAAGGTGTATAAAGGGGACCCAGACCCCTAGGAAATTAGATCACTTTTGGGAAACAAGAAGAAACCTTTGCTGAGGAGCGGAACCAAGAAGAAACTGAGGAGAAGACTATCCCTAAGCTAGAGGGATCTGCCTGCAGTGGTTGCCTGACTGCCAAAGAAAGGAGAAGGGAACTTTGTGTGTACTTTCATCAACTTGTGAAGGATCTCCAAGGGCTTGATTTCAGAGCTTGCCTCCTGCTGAAGTCTCAGGGACAACAGACTTCACCCACCAGCTCTCCTGTATTCCCTTGCGGGGAATTCGGACCTTCTGACACACTTGCGTGTCGCTGGGAGCTGGAAGCGCGACTCACGAACGAGAAGCGTGTCACCGAACTGCCGCTGCCGCTTCACAACACGAAGCGCCTCGCATCGCCGGAGAAGAGGATCGACGTCGCAGCAGACGCCGCCGCATCTCCGGGAAGCGTGTCGCAGGGCCTGTCGCGGCTCATCGCCGGAGAAGAGGATCGACGTCGCAGCAGACGCCGCCGCATCACCGGGAAGAGTGCTGCAGGGCCTGTCGCGGCTCGCATCGTTGTGGAAGCAACTCGCATCGCCAGGGGAGAGGATCTACGTCGCAGCAGACGGTCGCTGCTCGCATCGTGGGAAGCATCCCGCATCCCCGGAGAAGAGGATCGATGTCGCAGCAGACGCCGCCGCATCACCGGGACGTGGGTCGCATCAAGAAGAAAGCGCCATCTTTGTTTCTTTGCACCAGATCTTCAACGCATCACCGTCCTTGCGTGTACGGGACTACCGCATCACCTTCCCTGCAACACTTTCGTTGCCTTGCGTTACGCATCTTAAGGTACATTGAACTCAGAGTGTCGCACTTACCATCTTAAGAGACTCAAGCTAATTCTACCATCTTTAAAGTACAGTATTGTGGATTATTTTTGTCGTTTATGGTCTTGTGGTAAATCTATATAAAAGATACTTATTTTTATAATACAACCTGTGTGGTGTCCATTTGTAATGTTGTCACTGGATTACTGTATGTGTTCACAAATGCTTTACACACTGCCTCTGAACTAAGCCTGTCTGCTCGTGCTAAGTTACCAAGGGGGTGAGCAGGGGTTATTTCAGGAGTGTACCCCCTTACCCTGACTAGAAGCAAGGGTCCCTATTTGGACAAAGGTACCTACCTCTGCCAACTAGAGACCCCCAGTTCTAACATTGGTGGTCAGCGGTGAGGATTCTGGACTTGCATTTGTGACCCATGTACAGTGATTGGTGAACACTACCTAGTGAGTGCAGACCAAAACGCAACCACATACTTTTGGTAGATATTCTTTTCTGGGACTTTCTATTTTTGCTAATAACTGCCAAGTTTAACCACCATGGATACAGCAGCATCCATAGCATCTGTTGATTGTGATTGGGGGAGGAGAGTAACTTCCCCAGCAGGTAGCAGGGTTTCTGCCCAAGGTCTGTCCCCAGAGGAGCTGGAGGACAGAGAAAAGAGTAGGATGGATGAGATGGAGCTGACCAAGCTCAAGTTAAAGGGGCGGTTGGAATTTGAATTGCAATCTAGAAAGTTGGCCCTAGAGGAAAAGAGGATGCGGTTTGAGCATGAGTTGATAATGAGGGAGCTTGATTTGAAGCTCGAGAGGCTTGAGGCCATGAGTGCCTCAGCCCAAAAAAAAGAAATGTGTGTAGCTCAGGAAGTGAGCTTTGCTGAGTTGGAGGTGGAATCCAGCTCAGATGGTGGCAGCAAAATTATGTTATCTAGTGCTGAGGGAGTAGTACACACACCCAGAGATGTGGCGCCTGACTTGAAGGAGGGGGTTAATATACACCAGGAGGTTCAAGGATATGAGGTAGCTCTAGTGGTGCGCAGTGTCCCTGAGGTGGATTGGGGAACTGGCACAGGGGTTCATAGTCCTATTGGTGGGAGGGACGCTCTACTGACTCTAGATGAGAGGTGCAGGGAGAGGGGTTCCCCCATGATTGAAGTCCTAGTGTGTGAGTGTGAAGACCGCCCAGAAGAGTGTGGGCTGTATGACAGAGAGAGTGAGATACTGTCTTGCTAATCTCAGGAGAGTGGTGTAGAGTATGTGTGCAAGGCACTGGATGGTGAGGTGAAGGATAGTTTGGTTAACCCCTGTGGGGGGCTGTGTGATCCAATTGTGGGAGAGCATATTGTAAGTCCCTGTTTTCCAGAGCTATGCCAACACCTGTTGGAGAGTGAGTTCTCTGACCCCAGGGAGCTCACAATGGAGGCAGACCTTTTGGTGGATTCCAGAGGGTCTGGAGAGGCATTGGGGAGTGACCCTAAGAGGAGTGGCTCAGGTGTCTTCCAACCCAGAGTGGTGGGAGAGGTTCGGTGTAGCCCAGCTAGGTCCCGTGGTAGTGGGAGAGGTGTAGGGACTCACGTCCTGTCTCAGTGGAGAAGGAGTGAGTGTGGGGCTGCGTGTCCCAAGGTGCCCGAAACCCAGTCTCAGAGCCTGGATGGTTCTTTAAGGGAACACCAGGTAGGGAGCCTTGGCTGTCCTGATGGGCCGCCCGTTGAGGAGGATCTCCTAGTGTCTAGAGAACCTGGAGCGTCTGTAAATGGAGCTCCAGTGTTTCTGGTGTCTGGCAGTGCCACTCCTAAGTGGAGGGTGCAGAAGTCCAGAGTGAGGGGTGAGAGGGGGAGAGAGTCCCCAGTGGAAGAACCAGTGGGTCAGGGGCCAGCCAGAAGGGCTGAGTCACCGGTGAAGGACCATGGTGACACCACTGCTGTCCTGGGGGATCTCCACGCACTGTCAGAGGGACAGGGGTCAGGAGATCTGCGCCAGGCAGACTGTCACACGACACATGAGTTATGTGTCACCCTCAGGGGGGGCATGCGTGCTCCCAAGGAAGTCCTGGTGCACCAGGCAGCTGCTCAGCTGCAGGGTTTAGTCCCTGGGTTAGGAAGCCAGGTTCAGGTGTTGTCTGACCTGGAGGGTGGGACAACTGTAAACAGTGTCCTACCGGTTTGTCTTCTGGGGGTACCGCTCCTGATGGGAGGAGGCAGTACTCTGGAAGGGGGTGCAGAGGGAGGGAGTCCTCGCCTCTGACCCCGGTTCAACTGGAGGGTTTAGACCCTAGATTGGAGGACCAGGTTCAGGGTGTCCCCCCTGACCTGGACGCCCAGTTACAGGATAGAACCCCTGAACTGGTGGGAGAATTGTGCAGGACAACTGCCACAGGTGCCCTGGCAATTCTGGAGGGGGTACCACTCCAGGTGGGAGGGTACAGAGCCCCAAGGAGGAGGACCGGGTGTGGGAAAGCCCACCCCAGTCTCCAGTCCAGCCGCCGGGTACAGGCCCGGGGCTGGTAGGTCAGTGTCAGGATGTCATACCTGACCTGACAGGAGGGAGAGTGGACAAAGGGTGCCAAGCACCTGGGGCTACTGCCCCCGCTCTCTGACGCCACAGAGGTTTGAGAGCCCTGAGAGGCATAAGGCCTGGGTCTCATCCCTGACCACTGTCAGTGGCCCCTGTGGCTTGCTGTCTGTCTGTTGGGACACACCTGTGAGCAAGTTAAGGTTAGGTGCTGCACAGATGGTGTCCACAGGTGAGAGAAGGGTTCCCCATGGGTTAACTTGGTGGGCCCTGAGAGTATGGACAGAGGGATCCAAATAGGTTCAGATTGGCGTAGAACTGGAATATGCCCCTGCTGTTGCGGGCCAGGGTCCATGTTCTATCGCCCAAAGCAGAGAAGCCCATCAGGGTAGTGATTGGTCTCCCCTGCGTTTTTGGCTGGAAGGGGGTTGTGTTGGACTTGGCCCTTTTTGCAGGGTCATCCCTAAACTTTTTGCCTTCTTCCTATATTTTTTCTGACCTGTTGTTGGCTGTTTTATGACTCTGGGCACTTCACCACAGCTGATCAGTGCTAAAGTGTGTTAGAACTGGGGGTCTCTAGTTGGCAATGGTTTGCACCTTTGTCCAAATAGGGACCCTTGCTTCTAGTCAGGATAAGGGAGATACACTCCTAAAATAACCCCTGTTCACCCCCTGGTAGCTTGGCACGAGCAGACAGGCTTATCTCAGAGGCAGTGTGTAAAGCATTTGGGAACACATACAGTAATACAGTGAAAACACTACAGATGGACACCACACAGGTTGTTATGTAAAAATAAGTAATCTTTATATAGACTTATCACAAGACCCAATAGCAAAAATCCACAATACTGTACTCAAAAATAGACTTTAAAAGGTTATAAAATAGTTCAGTTCTCTCAAGTTGTAAATGCGACACTTTACTCTCAATGTACCTTGAATGCGTAACGCAAAGAAAACAAAAGGGTCGCAGGGAAGGTGATGCGTCGGTTCCTTACACTCAGGGGAGTGGATGCGTCGGTTCCTTACTGCTGCGCAGGGGAGTTGATGCTCGCTTCCTTACTGTGTGGGGATGTGATGCGTCGGTTTCTTACTGCTTTCCGGTGCGATGCGACAAGATGGCACCTCGATGCGATACTCTTCTCCGGTACGATGCGACAAAATGGCGTCTTGGTTGCGATGTGACAACGTTGGTGTGATGCGTGCACGCCCGACGGCCGTGCGGCGACTCGATGATCTTTGGAGCCGCGACAGGCCCTGCGACGCGCTTCTCTGGTGATGCGACGATGACCTCTGTGGCAGCGTCCCGCTTCTCCGGTGATGCGCCGCGCTTCGGCGATGCGAGGATGACAGCAGCAGCGGCGTCTCGCTTCCTTGGCGATGCAATGACCGCGGCTGCGGCGGCGACACGCTTCTCGTTGTTGCGTCGCGCTTCCAGCTCCCAGCGACACGCAGTCTCTCAGAAGGCTCAGCACAACAGCAGGCACTTCAATTCCCAGCAAGGGAATGCAGGGGGGGAGCTGGTTGGTGAAGTCTTGTATCCCTGAGACTTCAGGCAGGAGGTAAGCTCTAGTTCAAGCCCTTGTAGATTCTCTTCTTCAAGATGACAAAGCACAGCAAAGTCTTTTCTCCTGTCCTTGGTAGAAAGCAACCACTGCAGGCCAACCCCAATCAGCAAAACAGCACAGGGGCAGTACTCCTCCTTCAGCTTCTCCGGTTCTTCTCCTTGGCAACAGGTTTCTTGATTTCCCAGAAGTGATCTAATTTCCTAGGGGTCTGGGTCCCCTTTTATACACAGTTTCTCTTTGTTCTCTGAAGGCAGAGAGGCCTCTGCCTAGTCCAAAACCAGTTCTGGTCAGTCCTGGAGCACTTTGTTTTTCTGACTCCTTCTTTCCTTTGTGAGTGAGGGGCAGAGCCATCAGACGCCCGGCAGGAGGTGGAGCCAGCATTGTGGAAGGCAGGCACAGCCCTATTCAGACCCAGGTGCAACTCCTCCCTCCACTCTGGATGCAGATCTTTCTATTCAGCCCTGTGCTGACTCACCCTGTCTCCTCTAGCCACCCCCAGCCCCTGTCACTCAATCTCCAGACAAGGAATACACAACCTAGCAGAGGCAGGCTTGGAAGTTTAGGCAAGAAAATACCCACTTTCTAAAAGTGGTATTTTCAAACACAGAATGTTAAAACCAACTTCACTAAAAGATGTATTTTATCATTCTGAGTACAGGCATACTAAATTCGTTTTTCTACCATGTTCCCTGGGTCAGTTAGGATTATAAGGTGTAATAATCAAACTGCCCATTCTGGCCTATGGAGAACAGGTAGCCTTGCAATAGTGAAAAACGAAAATGGCTGTAATTCACTATTAGGACATGCCACAAACACCAGGGCATGTCCTACCTTATACTTACAATGCACCCTGCCCTTGGGCCTACCTTAGGGGTGTCTGAAATGAAGATAAGGGAAGGTTTAGGGACTGGCAAGTGGGTGCACTTGCCAAGTCGACATGGCAGTCACAGACCGCACACAGGCTCTGCAATGGCAGGCCTGAGACACATTTTCCAAGCTGCTTCTGTGGGTGGCACAACCAGTGCTGCAAGCCCACCAGCAGCATTGGATTTACAAGCACTGGGCACACTCAGTGCACTGTACTAGGGACTGACAAGTAAACCAATCATCCAATCATGGAGTCACTAATCCATACATCAATTTACAGTAGGGAGCACTTGCACTGTGGCACTGAACAGCAGTGGCACAGTGCCCAAAAGCATCTAAAACCAGCAAAACATAAGAGGCAACAGCAAAAAAATGGAAGGGAGACCCACGCCAATGGTGCCAAGTCTAACAAAGTGCATATGCTCTCCCTATTGTAAATTGTGTTATGTATTAGTGACTCCATGATTGGATGATTGGTTTACTTGTCAGTCCCTAGTACAGTGCACTGAGTGTGCCCAGGGCTGGTAAATCCAATGCTGCTGGTGGGCTTGCAGCACTGGTTGTGCCACCCACAGAAGCAGCTTGTAAAGTGTGTCTCAGGCCTGCCATTGAAGAGCCTGTGTGCAGCCTAGGGCTGCCATGTCGACTTGGTGAGTGCACCCACTTACCAGTCCCTAAACCTTCCCTTTACTGCATGTTGGTCACCCCTAAAGTAGGCCCTAGGGCAGGGTGCATTGTAAGTATAAGGTAGGACATGCCCTGGTGTGTGTGGCATGTCCTAATAGTGAATTACAGCCATTTTTGTTTTTCAGTATTGCAAGGCTACCTGTTCCCCATAGGCTAGAATGGGCAGTTTGATTATTACACCTTATACTCCTAACTGACCCAGGGAACATGGTAGAGAAACGAATTTAGTATGCCTGAACTCAGAATGATAAAATACATCTTTAGTGAAGTTGATTTTAACATTCTGTGTTTGAAAATACCACTTTTAGAAAGTAGGTATTTTCTTGCCTAAATTTCCAAGCCTGCCTCTGCTGGGTTGTGTATTCCTTGTCTGGGTTTGTGAGTGACAGGGGCTGGGGGACTCCAGGAGACAGAGTGAGTCAGCACAGGGCTGAATAGAGAGATCTGCATGGAGATAGGTGGGAGGAGTTGCACCTGGGACCTGAATAGGGATGTGCCTTCCCTCCACAATGCTGGCTCCACCTCCTGTGGTGTGTCTGATGTCCCTGGCCTACTCTGTGAAAGGAAAGAAGGAGTCCTGTAAACAAAGTGCTCCAGGACTGACCAGAACTGGTTTTGGACTAGGGAAAGGCCTCTCTGCCTTCAGAGAACAAAGAGAAAAGGTGTATAAAAAGGGGACCCAGACCCCTAGGAAATTAGATCACTTTTGGGAAATAAGAAGAAACCTTTGCTGAGGAGCGGAACCAAGAAGAAACTGAGGAGAAGACTATCCCTAAGCTAGAGGGATCTGCCTGCAGTGGTTGCCTGACTGCCAAAGAAAGGAGAAGGGAACTTTGTGTGTACTTTCATCAACTTGTGAAGGATCTCCAAGGGCTTGATTTCAGAGCTTGCCTCCTGCTGAAGTCTCAGGGACAACAGACTTCACCCACCAGCTCTCCTGTATTCCCTTGCGGGGAATTTGGACCTTCTGACACACTTGCGTGTCGCTGGGAGCTGGAAGCGCGACTCACGAACGAGAAGCGTGTCGCCGAACTGCCGCTGCCGCTTCACAACACGAAGCGCCTCGCATCGCCGGAGAAGAGGATTGACTTCGCAGCAGACGCCGCCGCATCTCCGGGAAGCGTGTCGCAGGGCCTGTCGCGGCTCATCGCCGGAGAAGAGGATCGATGTCGCAGCAGATGCCGCCGCATCACCGGGAAGAGTGTCGCAGGGCCTGTCGCGGCTCGCATCGTTGTGGAAGCAACTCTCATCACCAGGGGAGAGGATCGACGTCGCAGCAGATGCCGCCGCATCACTGGGAAGCGTGTCGCAGGGCCGGTCGCAGCTCGCATCGTGGGAAGCATCCCGCATCGCCAGAGAAGAAGATCGACGTCGCAGCAGACGCCCCCGCATCACCGGGAAGCGGGTCGCATCAAGAAGAAAGCGCCATCTTTGTTTCTTTGCACCAGATCTTCAATGCATCACCGTCCTTGCGTGTAAGGGACTACCGCATCACCTTCCCTGCAACACTTTCGTTGCCTTGCGTTACGCATCTTAAGGTACATTGAACTCAGAGTGTTGCACTTACCATCTTAAGAGACTCAAGCTAATTCTACCATCTACAGTATTGTGGATTATTTTTGTCGTTTATGGTCTTGTGGTAAATCTATATAAAAGATACTTCTTTTTATAATAGAACCTGTGTGGTGTCCATTTGTAGTGTTGTCACTGGATTACTGTATGTGTTCACAAATGCTTTACACACTGCCTCTGAACTAAGCCTGTCTGCTCGTGCCAAGCTACCAAGGGGGTGAGCAGGGGTTATTTCAGGAGTGTACCCCCTTACCCTGACTAGAAGCAAGGGTCCCTATTTGAACAAAGGTACCTACCTCTGCCAACTAGAGACCCCCAGTTCTAACAGTTACAATTACCTTGACCTGGGAGCCAATGACTAAAGGAAATCGATGTAGTTCAAAAAGCCAAGGGTAGTATGTCCAACTGAAATCTTCTATATATGCTTCTTTTGGGACCTTTCTGGCTGCAATAACTTTAGAAGTGAAGTATGTGAATAGCAATGGGCCTACACATTTGTTGGAGAGTGTTTGTACTTGCATATTGCTTTCTAAATCCATCCTAACCCCGTCCTAAACCCTCTAATTTAGGTATAAACATACTCAATTTTCCAGCCACTCCCTTATTTTGCAAACATTTATTACTAAAACATAGATCCACATGTGTGGAGATCTTTGTGCACGTGGCAGAGAGCTCTGAAGAGAAAAAAAAGAGTGGCAGAGATGGAGGTCTCTACACATAGGTTAGTGTATAGCATTTTGTAGCACATGCATAGTTCTACTGTAGTACTAATTTACATACTGTAAAATGTAGTTTCAGAATAGGATCCATTGTACCTTGCACTCTAGAATATTAATTGCATGCATTGGTAATGACAAAGAATTACTGGTGAGTTTAGGTTAGGCACTCAATAAATCGCCCTCATATAGTCAGTCTGTAAATCATTCCTACACTTTTGATCCATTCATCCATCCACTGGATCAATTGTTGTATTAACTCATTTACTCATCCCCAATAAAAACATACATAAACTCAATAAGCATATGCAAAATAAATTAAAAGAATACAAATAGAAAAAAGAAAAGAAGTAGAAAAAGGTATTCCACTGTCTGAAAATGGCAGGTACCTTCTTGCAATAAAAATAAAAATAAATATAGCAGCTGGCAGCTTTCTCTGCATTGTACATTGAGCTTGTTGTATTAAAATTCCAACATGGCTGGCATGGCTGACATGGCTGCCAAGTATGGAAGCAATGTGTTGGCCACCTTGAAGCAGTAAAATAATGATGCTCTATGCACAATACCAATCCAAGATGATCACACTAGGTGACCATCTTGGAATAGTATTGAACACAGTGTATCATTGTTGAAAAGATCCAAGATGACTGGCATAACATTTCTAATAATAGTGGCCATCATTTAAGTGTAAAACAATGATATATAATGGACAATACATTCCAATATGGCTTACTAGTTCAGAAGCAGTAGCTACACTGTATGTGTTGCTCAGCAACTAAAGTGTCCAGCAAGCAGCCTGGTTGCACAGTCTGGGAAGCTGAAAAATGTTCGACAAAAAAAAGGAAAGTGAAAGAAAATGGAAAAAACAGATGGGGCATGAGAGAAGAAGTGGAAAACGGAAGGACAGGTCCACGATCTCTGGCACTGCTGCCTGCCTTTTTACAGGTGGATGTACACAAGTGATCAAGGAAATATTGTTACTCACAGTGCAATGGAGCAAATGACTGAAGTGGACTGACCCATTGCCACATGCTGTATGCTATCATGAGGAGAAGCATCATTTGAAGAGTATACAGTTATGGTGGATTGCCCTAAAGTCCCTTTATGTAAATATATATCATACTCTACCGCAGCTACTTTTACAATGGGAGTCTTTACATCACTGTAAGCTCATTGTGAGTCATTATATTGTAGGTAATTCTTAGTAACTTTATATGGAGAGTGCTTTACTTCACAGGCTTGTAATATTAAAATGTGTTATATATACTTAACCATTTGTGTGTGTGAGTGTGTGTATGTATATGTTAGTATGTAATTATAGAAAATGTGATAAATAGATATATGTGCATTCATTAAATTAATCATGTATAAGTTTTTAACTATTAAGTGGGAAATAAAATACACGTTTTCCAAATACATCTAAATACAATGTTAAATATAAATAAAGTAAATTATCTATATAATCACTTCCCTTCAAAGATGATAAATACAGGTTACTAATTGTGATATAATGCAAAGTCACGACTGACATTCACATACACTAATGAATGTGTGTATATGTATGTATTTTTATGACTTTTTGATAATAGATTGTGGCAAAGAAATACACCTGTTCGGCCCTCAGAGGAGGGACTAGCAAGGATTAGCACAGTGCAAATTGTATACTGCTAGGGTATTTGGTAATAAATACCAAAACACTTGCTTACTAAGTAATTTGTAAGATTCTATGTAACAAAATAATTTTTCAAAGTGTAAATCTTTTACACCCAGGGTTTGTTAGAGGGGGTGACTAAAAACTAAACTGTTTCCTACTACAATAATCTGTGGGAATCCATGTAACACAAATGTGTCTCCAGGCTTCAACATAATAAAATAACAATCCACTCATAAATGTGTATTAGCTTTAACATATGCTTTGCACAATACATAAGTCAGGCCTACTGGCTTTTTACAATATTTCATAATAAAGAGATCAGACCTATAGCGTTTGTTGTAACGTTTCCCAAAGAAACAATCAAGACAACAGCATTTACCATTGGCTTGTCACCATATCTAACTCAGGCACATTGTTTTGTGATTAAGCTTTCCGACATGGCAGCAATGAGTAATACAGTAATACAATTACAAATATGTACAAAATATGGGCTGGCAAAGCAATATACCAACTCACATAAAAGGGTTAACAAGAATTGTCAAAGTGTATTTCTGATACTCCCAGGGTTTGCCAGCATGAGTGCCCAACAGAAAATACTTACACACTACAATAATCTTTCACTGAATTTCCACGTAAAAAATATAGGTCACTTCTGTCAGATACTACCTTTTGTTCCATGTAATCTCCAGAAAACGGTAGTCACTTCCCTTGTGCTGTCTAAGTTAGACTATTGTAATGATCTGTATCTCAGTGCACACCAATATATACTCAATAAACTTCAAATCGTGCAAAATGAGGTGGGTCATCTCATGCTGAAAATCCCTAAACATCATTTGGTGTCCAAATCTATTAGGAAACTTCACTGGCTGCCCATTAGACAAAGAGTTATCTTTAAAACACTTTGCATTGCTTATAAAGCATTACACGATTTAGGTACTGATTTCCTAAAAAACAGTTTCAATTGGTGCACCCAGGCCGGACCTTAAGGTCTGCATCAGCTAAATTTGTGCTAGTGCCTAGATTTAAACATGTGGCTTGGGGAGGCCGAAGCTTTGTGTGTTAGGAGCAACAAAAGCATGGAACATGCTTCCCTTGCATATCAAAGCCATGCCCAATTTATTGGCTTTCAGAAAAGCCCTAAAGACTTGGCTGTTTAGCATTATTTAGGGTGTTAGTTATTTCTGGGGTTCCTCTCTACTGCGCATATAACCCGCGCCAAGACACCCTCTGGTAATCGAGCGCTTTAGAAAACGAATTAACATATCATAACATAACATAACGTAACATTACGTAACATGTCTGCAGACCTTAACAAAGTGTAGCAACAATCAGTCATTAAATGCCTTCTGGCATAAAATATGCTTTTCACAATAAATATATTGGGGTTACTGTCTTTGTCGCAACATTTCATAATAAGCATCAGGCCTACAGCCTTGCTCATTGGCGTTACACTGTAATGAATTCCATCAAACTGTATTGAGCATAAGCTTTCCACAAGACACAGTTGTAATGCAGGAGTTCTTTTTCAGTGGAAGCACACAAGCTATGCCCATTCAAATGATGTACAACAAGAAATCAGCATGTGGGTGGAGCCAAAGCTCCTCACTCAGCAGAACATCTTAAAACTCTTTTTCTTATGATCACATAAAACACTGTGCTATAAAGCTAAACCGAACAAGCATTGGCATAGCCAATAGGTCTCGCTTTTGGGACCTTATAAGTATTTAGTTATGCAGCACAATATCCTTGGTGCAACAACATCAACTGTTGCATGGCTAAACACTTATAAGGTCCCAAAGGCGAGACCTATTGGCTATGCCAATGCTTGTTTGTTCTTCTGCCCAGGATACATGATTCAAAGAAAGAGAAGGATAGCCACGGTTTGTAGACTGCTAGGTATAATCCATTATTGGGAGGCTGCTCGGCTCATGAGGTGTGATACCTTGGAGCAATTCGTTTTTGACACCTCAAGACACCTCCTTTGTGCCTGGAGAATAAGATCAGTGAAACTTGGTAAATTTTCTGATAATCTGCTCTGAGGCTGAATGTTCTACCGCCCCTTGTCACGCATTAACGTGTTATTTCTGTATTTGCATTTGTTTAAATACTCTTGATCTGGCGCACATGCATTTTATTTTTTTTTTTTTTTTTTTCATGTTTGCAAATGTATGTATCTTGAATGTAACTTTTTATATATACAGTAATGAAATAACACCGAACTAGTTGATATGTGTTTGAACTATCCCAATAACAGCATTGAATCAAGAATATGCACAGTTTCCACCATTAGGCATAGCGAACCATGTTAGGTTTTTGTCTATGATTCGTGCTGTCTGTTTCTGTTTTAGATTAATTCGCTAAATAGGGATGCATTAACTGTACCTAGATCTTTTTCGTACGTGTGGACGACTATCAAGGCTAATGAATTGCAAACCATTAAGGATAACGTAATGTGTTTTAATTTCTGTTTTATTGTACAACTTTTATGGCCTATGGCTGAAATGAAGTATTGAAACACATTATGGCTTCCCAGGCTATTTCATTCTCTTTCCTGTCTTCTTTTTTTCTTTGCTGCATCTGCTATTGTATCCCTTCCCTCCGGTCGGCGGTTGTGCACAGTTGCTCTCAGTGGACTTTAGCACTCCTTTGAAATCAGGACAGGCCTGTCAAACTCAGACTTGCATATTCAGTCTCTTGCTTTCATTCATCTCATTCCTGGTTGTGGGAGCCTTTCATATGTGTCAGCACACTGCGAACCACACTTGGGTGTTATCGTGTGACAAGAAGTCCTTCAGATGCACCAACAAGATTGTGCATTAGGTTAATCTTTAGTGGGGTGCATGCCATGGTGGGAGATTGGGTACAGTTCACATTGTAAAAATGTTTTTCAAAGTACATTTGAGATACATTCTACATACCTAGGTCATATCTTTTTACATACTGTTGGAAAATGGCCCTCTCTGGAGGGACACCCCAAACTTTTTGCCGTCCTCTTTTTGCTGAACTATTTTTGTTGGCCTTAGGACTCTGGGCACTTTACCACTCCTAATCAGTGCTAAAGTGCATGTGCTTCTTCCGTAAACCTGTGTGTAATTGGTGTATACATGATTGACAGTACATATGAGATACATTCTACATACCGAGGTCATATCTTTTTTAAATACATATGAATAAATAATATTTTTCTTTTCTTTGTTGTAATCTCTCCATTCAGATCTTACTGATTTTTGGTCTATACCTGCCATGTTACTAGAAGCAAACTGGTTGCCCTGTTATCCCACCGCAAATTAGCAAAGTGGAGGCACATATTAGTAGCAGTCACCGTAAGAACGCTGGTGTAGGCATATTTTTTTCCTCTGCATCAAGGATCAGACAGGAGTTTAGGTTTTCATATTGGCGCCAAAGACAATAAAGGTTGCTCAGCACTCACAGATTAGCTAAAGCCCACTCACTCTCCGTGAGTAAAGCTTCATGCTAATTTGTTTGGGCAGACTTTGCACCCAACATGACCCTCTAACTGCAGTAAGATAATCATCTTTGAAGCCCAGAATTTAAACTATAACAATAAACAGAAGGCACTATAATCGGTAGCGTTGTCAGTAGTCCAGGAACTGCACTAGTGGGGAGATGCTTAGGAATTAATGAGTTATGACTCCTGATTATCCAAAACCTCCAGTTCCGTTCATCCGCAGTCCAGATCAGCTCCTGTTTTCATAACCACATACACTATGTGCTCCAAGGAATGCCTGTGACTCTTCACTGTGTAAGATCTGTCATCCTACTGGCCCAGTGACACCCTGCTTAGTGCATGCCAACATCCATTTTTAGTAAAGTCAAGACCTGTAAGGCTGGGATGGGAGAAGGGAAAAATAAGAGAAGAAATGTGGAAAATTGGAAAATATAAATCCTGCAATAAGAAACTGAATAGGTGTTCTCTAATGTGAGTTGCCACCATCTCATCATGGCTTTTTACCTGCTTTTAGCAGTCGCAGCCGGCATAACTCACGGGTGGAGGGGCGGGGGTGCATCGGGTGGGGGTCGCACAGGGGGCAGAAGGGGTTAATTTTAAATATAAAAAAAAGTTAACTTACCTTAGCTGGCCAATCACAATGCTGCAATGGCAGCGTTGTTATTGGCTGGGACGCCGACCACATCGGCGTCTATGGGGAGGCCATTTTCTCCATGTAGGCTGCATGCAGCCTACATGGAGAAAATGCAGACTGCGTATGACTGGTTTGGTCGGCCCTGGGGCCGACCAAACTGTCAGCGCCATCAGAGTGGGCAAGCCACTCCTCTCCTGCCCTCGAGCCGGACCGCCCACCCCCAACCAAACCCTTCTGCTTTCTCGCAGTGCGAGAAGCAGAAACATAAAATGGTATTTATAATACCATTTTATGTTTCTGCCTCTCGCACTGCGAGAAAGCAGTGAGGCGACGCTCCTCCGCCCACATGGAGGAGCCACCCCTGGCTTTTAGGTATTTGTTTGTGCTGAGAAAGACACTTTAAACTGAAATCAAACCACAGCATGTGCATACCAAAGGGGAAATGATCTTCAACTCTATTGTTTGAGCAGTAAGCATAAGGCCGAACGGAGTAAAGTACATAAATAAATTAAGGAAACGAATCACATTGCGCGCGCCGCAGCGCCGATTTGGCGTTGAGCGCGCAATGTAATTCGTTTTCTTTATTTATTTATGTACTTTACTCCGTTCGGCCTGATGCCGGAGTTTACTACACCCCACCCAGCCCCTCCCCCGCCCCACCACCCCGCAGCACTCCCTCGAGGAGCCGCCACGGCTGCTGTATAACAGTTAAAATGAAGGTACAGCTTAATGTTTACTTGTTTTTTCCTTCGGATGGGGAATGTTTTTATTACAGAATAAATTATGTTCCTCCAATAGTACCTGTCATAATTAGCACGTGTAATGGACCTGCTGCAAAAAAACACAGAGGGACAGTTCAGCTGATACTGCATGTCTGTGCCAGTTCCCTCATGGAGCCTTGAGGGGAGCTCAGAAACTCCACACAATGGTGCTTACAGTGACAGACTGCACCAGCACTTGTGGTGGCATTCAAGACCCCCTCATCAGTTGGGGAGCAGGGTGTCCCTGCACTAATACTGATATCTCAGCCTTTGCTAACCTGTCAGTATCTAGAAAGAATTATCTAGTCTTCCTCTTAAATAAAGCTAGGCAGGGCTGGCTTTAGCGCTAGTGGCGACCAGAACGACAATCTTTTGTGGTCCTCCCTTCCCCCCTAACCTCCTCCTCAGATTCCCTATCACCCAGCAAAAGGGCCCCTCATCTCTCCATAGCCCCTCTCTCGCCTACATTTCATTTGTTTTAAAGCACTGGTAAAGGCTGGCTTTACTAATCCATTCAGCTATCCACTTTAACTACAGATCTGTTCTTTGCAGCAGGCATATTAACCCTCTGCGCTACTTTATGGCGAGTCAAAACTACCACTAGACAATTATCTCTGATCTCTCTGTTTACCAGGAACATTAATCACAAGAGTTATCTTGACATTTTTATTGCATCCTGAAATCTGGACACACAAGGAACTCTGCATCAGCTGCTTTTAAATCGTAAGTTATTGCTAAACACCGCACCCCCAAACTCAGGTCAGCGCCCCACCCCCCCAGGTCAGCGCTGCACCGATCACACTGCCCTAAAGCCGGCCCTGAGGCCAGGCACTGCTCAATGGACTTGCATGGCCCCCTCTCATAGGTTGTTCTGGGCAAGGTTGTTAAGTGGGTATGAGGCACACTTTATGCACTTTCTCACTGGCCTTCTTGCTGATGTGTCAATAATATGGCCTCATTTGCCAGATGCCATGTCCACATGCAAAATCTGCAATCGGTGCTTTATGTTGCTCAAACACTAACTTTGCACTCATTCAGTGGGTATTACAGAAGGAAGAACAAACATGTGTGTCCCCTTTGGTAAAACTGAGGTGCCAAAATCCATAAAAGTGTGCACAGCCATTCCGTTAACCATTGCAAACCTTTGAGATCATCTCTCCGGCTGTTCATTTTTAGCATTTGAGTTCTCGAGCAAGTAGTGCACAAAAATTGGCCTCATAGGAGAGTGGTATCGCTGGCTGGTGTGGAGTTGGAGGAATGGTGAAATAGTTAACCACCGGTGTCTGCGAGGGTAAAGTCAGTAATCTCCTAGTGTCTCTTTCTCATGTCTGTGTTTTCTATTTTTTGACAGATTTTTACTTTACTTATGATTTTTTTTGATTTGTAATATTAATTTGAATTTTTTCACATTAGTATTAGTCAATTAAATTATTTGCTTTCCAAAAGCATCTTTCGGTTTATTTCTTCAGAGCAACAACTATTTATGTTTTTTAAAACGAATGCTTTTTCTCTGTCTCCTTAAGCTTGGCCTCCAGAAAATATGTAACCATTTGTTTACATTCTAGAACGCATTGTGTGCGTGTATATATGTACGTATCGATGCGTCGTATACAGAGGGCCTGATCCCAAGGGTAAAATTCAAGGCCATTTACGAGACAGAGTCCTGTCGCAACCAGGCACAGAGCTGCCCCAAGCTTTATTATCAATGGGAATATAGGTGTGTGCATGGCACACATCTTGAATATGTCTCATTTTAATACAACTCACAAATCTGTGTGCTTTTCTTCCTCCTTCCGGATTTAGGAGCCTCTCAGACCTTGAATCATACCATGGTAAAGAGATCGGGATTAGAGAGGTGTGCAACGCAGGAATGTATAATTAAACACCGGGCCCCTCTAGCAGCTTTGCAGGGAACATACGTGAGGTCTCTCCCTATGTACTTTCTCTTGAGGTCTTGCTTAGGTTTTAATCATCTGTCTCTTTGCGGCACAGATTCCACTTCGAGGTCTCCTATATCAGAAATCCCTCGGCTTTGGTTGCACCATGCTTGTGCACTCAGTGCTCATATTGTACCTCGATGCCCGCATATCGGCCCCTTCAGTGGTGAGATTGTATTTACGAGGTTGCCCCAAGTAAAGTTCCTTTTTTTGCTCAGACTGTACCTCTGATGCTCTCGCTCCCAGTCCCATCTGTGTTTTGATTGTGCCATTGACACCCCCAAAGTCAATTCCCTCTGTGCCCAGGCTGCTGCATCCCTCCGGCACCCATCATTTCCCTCTGTGTTCAGATTATATCCATTAACACTCTTCCCGTGCGCCCAATGCGCCGCTGAGGTCTCCTCTATAACTTTCATGCAGGGTAGCCCGCACCCAGCCGTTGCTTCTATCATATGGTGTCACGGTGCACCCCTGGGGTCCACACACTACCAATTCCATATGTGGCCAGATTGCACCTGAGAAGTGTTTCTAGCAGTTTCCTGTGATTTCCTATTTTACCCCTGGGTCACCGGCTTTCTACTCCTGTGTTTCATTTTTTCACCTATGTGTTTTCCCTTTCAGTTCCGCAATGCTTCAGATTCAACCTCTGAATTCCTCTCTGTTACTTCCCAGGTGTTTCATTTCTCATCCCGAGACTGCCCCGAGTTCCACTGTGTTTCAGATTCCACCTCTGAGATCCCCCGTGCTTTGGGCTTCACCCCTGACACGTCGTGTTTCAGATGCCACCTCTTTGTGTCCCTCTATTATTTTCACGTCTGTCTGGGCCGCACGCATCAACGTCTCTCTCCCCGCGCCCCGTCCCCCGTGCCACTGCGCGCGCCCTCTCCTGTCTTGGTGGCCTGTCACCGACACGCAGCCCTCCTCCGGAGCGGGTGAACGTCTCAGAAGGCTCCTCGCAGCAGCTCCCTCAGCTGGCAGGCCCTGGCCCAGGCCATGCGAATGGCGGTTGAGGCGGGTGTATTACTTTGCACGCCATATGTTTATATTTTTATATGTTAAAATACAAAAAAAAAAAACCCTAGCTGCTTCGGCGGGGGTGCTGGAGCGTATCGTAGCAACGGGGATTTGTGTTAGAGGGCTGGAGGGCTGAACGCATGCAGGGGGGAGACGGGTTAGGTGGGGGCTGCTTCTGAGCTGACACATGAATCGGCCTCACAATGCCCAGCGCCTGTCCCCGGCTCATTCACCACGCTTGGATGGCACCGGGGGGCGTGCCTGGGGAGGGACGGGGGGGACAGATGGCATCCATGGGAGGAGGCCTGCCTGACCTAGTCCCGGTTTTCACCTGCAGCGCCCATGGGAAAAACTCCCAGCTGCTGTATGAGAGCCGAGGAATGCTCAGGCGGGGCGATGCGAGGGGGTGGGGGCAGACTTCTTGGAGGAGGGCACGAGGGGGTGCAAGGGCAAGCATCAGACTCTCCTGAGGGAAGTGGAGTGAAAAAAAAATGAAACGAGGAAAGCCTCTTGGTTTAAAGTTAGCGGTGTTCGCTAGTTTTACCACGCTTGCCTGCACTCTGTACTCAGCACCGGCAGTTCTAACAAGAGAGGAGCGGGGGCGAGGCGAGCGAGCGCGGCAGCCTGCTCAGCTGGCCAGACGCTCGTGCGTCATGGCCTTTTGCCGGCATGTGTTTACAATTATCGCGCCCGCGTCTGGGCACGATAATTGGAAACACATGTCTGCCGCGCGTAACCATCCCAAAAAGGCCAGCCACGACGCACGAGCGTTTGGACTGCTTCTGAAACCCCCTTACTTAAAGTCTTCGCCTAGCAGCGCTTGCGCGCTACTCGAGGCTCGACCTAAAAAGGATCTTAGCTTTACAGTATTTCAGAAATGCAGATGTAAGGTGTCTCAGATTATTCTCTTTCCTAAACAAGATGACATTGTCATAAGTATACAACAAGACTAGGGGTTGGTTGCCCCCGCCCCATTGAACATCAGCTGATTGTTGCTATTGAACCCTGGCAATCATGCCTGCACAATCCCTAATAGTTGGGGATTAAACTGTGCAAAATGCAGATTCTCAATAAAAAAAAGTTAAACAATGTGCATCAATTAACTTTACAGGTGTGGAAATACGGTCTCTTCATCACAAGACTAACATTTAAAGAATGGCAAACAATTGAACTTGATCAACAGTGCACACACTAGGTCATTCTTCCACGTATCCTTACCTACATATCTTTTTCTCTTCTAACCTGAAAAATATTTGACAGAATGCAGCTTCTAAGCATTTTCCTCGTTTATCCAACCGCTAATCAGAATAGTAATTATGAGGATGTGTTTTGAGCTCTTTTCTAATCCTGAACACTGTCTCATCAGTTAGCCACAACTAGTGATTACAGTCTTAAAAATAACAGCACTAGAGACTCTTAGTGACAAGGGAGCCCAAAGCATCCACACAGATTTAGAATAAGCAAATATAAACATGCCCTGCTTCTATGACTTCTTTTGACTTACGCTAAGGAAAGGGGTGCAACTATACTCACAAGAACTAGGTCCTCAAGTGTTGCTCACATATTGCTTCATTTTGACTTGGAAAATATAGAAATTCAAAGTATCCCTCAAGGTTTCTTTAGAAATAGTAGTGACAGATGAAGGATTGCTGTCACTGGAGTCCTATATTATGAAATTTCCAAACCCCAAAGATCCTTCTCCCTAGATGCATGGTGAAGGGTGTCATTCACGCTAGTTAAACATGTTTTTCTGAGTTAGAAACTTATATCAATTTCTTGTCTCTGGGAGGCTCAAGCTAACACATGATTTAATTTGTATAGAAGTGCCAGTTTGGCAAACCTGCACTTATTATCAAACCAATAGTTGAGCCATCTGGCATGAGTAGGGTTTTTCATTTTCTTACCTATCACTATCCCTTAGTATGATTAAACATTAGCAATTTCCAACACCGTCTATCTGGAATATAAATATCTACTATGGATTATAGCATCCATGCAATAAACCACATAATACCATTAGTCATAGCTTGATGTTGTTGGTGTTTTGCGGTCTGGCTGGATGGTCCCATTTGTTGCAAAATAATTACCCAAAACAGTTGAGTGTACATAATGTAATGTCTCGCTAAATTATGTTTGGATCATGGCTGTTTTCAAAATGCGCTGGCTCTTCAAAGTCACACATTTATACCTACTGGTCATTAATAACAACAATGTAGGCAATGAAACTGCAGCAACTGTGTTATAACCTCAGTATTACATTTACATGTAAACAAGCCTAGGTCCTCCTAGCTGCTCAGCCAGAGTGTGAGTTGGTTACGGAATGTTGGTGTGACTGTGATGCGTGGAATGCCTGGGTGCCTGAGTGGATGAGTGGTGACAGTTAGAGATGGGCTGAGCAACTAGGCAGGCTGCTCCTGGTGGGGCTGGTACTTGACCAGAGCTGGCTCGACAGAGATTGATGCTACCTTGACATGGAACCAATAAAGAAGACTCAGAAAATACTACATGGCTACCAGTGTCTCAATATACAGGGTACAACATTATTTTGGCGATGAGCAGACCTGGACCCAAGCGTACTTAAGGATAGTACAGAAACCATAAGTCTAGAAAGAAACTACAGTAACAAGAGATACAACAATAAACTAAAGAAACCACAAGAACCAAGAATGAATTTCCAGGCAAGCCAGCGCCAGCCCCCCCAGTGTCCTTGTCAACGGACGGCCCCACCCTCTTGTGTCATTGCCAACGGGCACTACAGCAGCCTGGAAATACTCCAAAGGATGTTCAAAAAGGTTACAGCGCTTTCTACAAAAGGATTCAGTGAGTTGGAGGTGTAGTTAAACTACGGCCACATGTAGGTGTTCCAGCCACAGCGCTTTTTACTAAAAGGATTCAGTGAGTTGGAGGAGTAGTTACACTACAGCCTCATCTGGTGTTCCAGCCACATTGTTCTACAAGGACCACTGTGACTTCAAGGAAAAGGAATCTCTGGGGTTACTTTTTTTTACGTTCTGCCTCTTTGCATACATGTAGTCACAACAATTTGAATCAATGTGAGTACATCCTGCTACGTGTTGCCTCATTTGCGTGGATAATGTTTGGAGCCTGTCAAGTATTTGATTCAATGTTATCACGTTCTAGGGGACCACACAGGATCAACATGATGGTGTCAAGTTTTGTCTCGGGTAACCCCATAACTGTATGACTGTCCCTGCAGCTGCTTGTCTACAAATTGTATTTGTATGCCGTTTTCAACTCACGCAGGAGTAATATTGTGACTGACACGCAGGAGAAATATTGTGACTGACGCTTTGGCTGGTTGCCGGATTAGAGGTACATTAGAGGTACATTTTTGTTTTTTTAAAATCATTTTGGTCATGAGTCCAGGGGAATTTTAGTAGCTGCGCAATTGTCTGTTTAACCGCCGCGCATGATTTTAAAAAACTGAGGCACGAGTCATGAGCTGCGTGAGCAGGCTTACCTTCACCTTGGGTGTCTCGCGCTGTTCCTCCAGTGACACCCCTTCATCTTTTTCTTCGAGCCTTCAACTGTGACGTTCGAGGAAGTCTCAGCAGCACCATGGTATGCCCTTCACGTTTTGAAGCACCGGCGTGCCGTGAGCCACCCGGCACGACGCAATTAGCGTGTCGCCATATTATGGTTGGTGTTGCCACTTTTATGGTGTTTTTCCATCGCTCTGCCATCCACGCTGTTTCTGCGTGTCGCAATAAAGTTTTAGCAAGGCCAGATGGAGACCGGGGACAACACAGTGCTCGTTACAGTACAGCAAGTTGAGGAATCATCAACGAGGGATTCCTCCTGGTGGGTTTCTCTGCTTCACACCCTTGTTTGAGGTAATTTTCATTGGAATTATAGGACCTATGACTCAGAGTGTGTCGCTGGATGCTATTAGTCTTTTCCTTTCTCAATTTTTTTTTGGGGGGTTGCTTCGTGTGCATGTCCTCAACTATACGTGTGCACACAGACTTGGTACGAGAATGACTATTTGTTGGAAGCATGGCGTATTAACACGGGCTCTCATCCACGGATATGCTCCATTTTCAGACTATATTTTTACGGGGGCATATTGCTGAAGTGTTGTTTTTGAGCCGGAAAACTATTTCTCTCACTATTTTCTTGTGACATGTTTCAAGAAACTTTGGGGCATATTAGCAATGGCCATTATCTCCGCTTTTTGGCTTTAAGAGCCAAAAAGCGGAGATAATATTACCGCCCTATTACCAAGGCGGGTGCTAACATGCATTAACGCATGTTAGCACCCGTTTTCCCCACGCCTCGCTCTGCATCTCTAATGAGATGCAAAGTGGGCGTTCCTTCCCAGGATAACAGGAGAAATGTCGCTAACCGACATTTCTCCTATTATCAAGCTGCAGGCGAACATGCAGAGCGATTAGAAAAGTAGCGCTAACCGCGGTTAGCGCTACTTTTCTAACGCCTGCTCTCAGTATGACTTAGCCATGATATCCAATGGAAGGTGGATATCATGGCTGAGTCTGTCCTGCCCTATCAGCAAGCTATCGCCAAAGTTGTGTGATTATCGCTGGATTTCCAGCGATAATCGCACATTTGGCAGTTAGCGCTTGCAATTTTATCACTGTTGAGATGAGCGTTGCTGATAGCACGCTATCTCAGTGATAAAATTCAGCGTTAGTCAGGCGATAATTATCCTCGCGCTAAGCGCGCTGAGCGATAATTATCGCCGGAGTTTAGTAATATGCCCCTTTATCTTATCTGTGAAATCCAGGTCATTTCTGAAAATACTCAACATATTGATTTTTGATATGTCAATTGCCGTGTAATAGTCACTACTCTTGTAGAATATTGTTGAAGGATACATATGTGATGTGCCTTTATTTCCTCAATTTGTGCCAGGGGATAATTTGCATTCATATTTTGTTATCATAAGCTCACCTACGTACGGGTAGTTCTGACCCAGCACAACTCGGGTGAGAGATCGCTCACCGGCGTGTAATCTAGTCTAAAGACGCACTTTATTTAGTTGTTGTCTACCTTTTGAAGTAGTGGTTGTGGGTCGTGATGTCACAATTTACGCTTTACTGATGTGTGACCATCACAGTTTGATCCCTTACATGAGGGATAGGTTTTGGCCATAGTACATCCTTACATGTGGGATGTGTTTGGGTAATAGTCCCATCACTGTTGATCCCTTTTGTCAGGGATTGGGTTGGGTTTTAGTCCCAGTTAGTGTCCTCTACAGGAGGTTTGGGCCATGGGTTAGTTCCCATACATAATCGTTATTGTGTATAACCCTTACACAGGGTTAGGATATGGGTTTAGATCCTATTTACATGTTACGCGCAGTACTTAGGTACAACCCTACATAGGGAGTGTGTTATGGGTGCTAGCCCCTTACACAGTTTCTATGGGTTACTGTCCCATATACTTGTTAGTTCCCTTGCAGTTGGGATTGGTGTTGCGGGGTGTTTTACCCTTTGCGTCACTCCACATATCTTCTTTGGAATTGCTTGCGGGGTGTGTTACCCTTTGCTCCATTCTGCTTTATGTTTTTTGAGATTGGTGTTGTGGGGTGTTTTACTCTTTGCCTTACCGTACATAATTTTACAGTTTATGTTACACAGTATTACAATTTGAACTTGAATCTCTACAAGCTTAAGCTTCAGAATGTTTTGATAATTTTTCATGGGGGAGGATGGGAGATATTGTTGCTCATATTTTTGATGTCGTATTTTGTCCATCTTTTCTTGATTTGTACTGTTCACTCTCTCATGATGTTTAGCTTTATGTTGCATCCCTGAGTTCCGAACATTATTGCTTTATTGTGCATAGTTCTTTTGTTTTTATTTAAAGGAAAGGGATAATGTATTTTGCCCATCTTTTCTTGATTTGTACTGTTCACTCTCTCGTGATGTTTAGCTTTATTTTGCATCCCTGAGTTCCGAACATTATTGCTTTATTGTGCATAGTTCTTCTCTTGGTGTTTATCATTTTTTTGTTTTTATTTAAAGGAAAGGGATAATGTTATATCCTCAGTATTACATTTACATGTAAACCAGCCTAGGTCCTCCTAGCTTCTCAGCCAGAGTGTGAGTTGGTTACGGAATGTTGGTGTGACTGTGATGCGTGGAATGCCTGGGTGCCTGAGTGGATGAGTGGTGACAGTTAGAGATGGGCTGAGCAGCTAGGCAGGCTGCTCCTGGTGGGGCTGGCACTTGACCAGAGCTGGCTGGACAGAGATTGATGCTAGTGATGGAGCAGGGAAAATAAAAAAATGTAACCCCTAACAAATTTTATAATTAATTAAATAAAATGTTCGTTTAAATGTATTAATCAACACTGTATGTATGGGAATGGTAATATGCCAATGTATGTGCTAAATAATCTATTAATGGATGTCCGTGTGTCTAATTATAACGTAAAATTAAATGCGTACTAATTAAAATAAATGCATGTTTGTGCTTCATAGAAATAAAACGTGTCGTTGCAAAAACAATAGTGATGGTAAGTAAGGAACAGCTTAAATGTTGCTTTCTGCTAGGTAACAACTAATTGGGGTACGTAGACGACGGGAGGGAAACGAAAGGGATATTTTTCTCTATTTTAATTATGTTTTGTTTGCCTCAAATTAGTGCTTCTAAAAGTATAACCGAGTGGCGATGTAAAATGGCCGCCAGTGGGAAGATGTGCGCAGGCGCAAAGGGGACACGTGATATGGGATGAAAACGGAGAAAAAAGCTAAAAACCTCGTGAGGTTACTGAGACGCTTGGATGCAAGAAATGGTCAAGGCTGGTGTGACCTAATTGAACTGATAGTGTGCCATGATGATCAGCAGAAGGCCCGTGGGAAACAAGTTTAAGAGAAAGGACAATGACTGCGGAGTTCTCGAATGTGTCGAAAGAAGTTACAAATGAACTGATCAAAACGGATGAAAATGTTTAAGCGTATGGGAAAGGAAATGATCCAAGGACCCTTGAATCCAAGAGAACTTGATTAAAAGAATGAATAAGCTGACATGCATGGACCAATGAAAGAAAAGCGTGATATTAATGTTGCAACAGTTAGTTAGCAAAGTTAGAATTAGGGTATAAGAGGGCCTACTCTTAGTGGGAGGGGGTCAGTCGCGGTTGCAGTCACAGTCAGGAGAGGAGTTGAAGAGTCGTGTTGGTGGCTTCCAGTGCTGGGTGGTCCTGATCGATCCCTTACTGAGCGGGAGATGCTGAAAGACTGTTAGATGAGACGGGTTGCAGGTAGCTGATGCTGACGAGCTGAAGTTGCTGTTGCTGTCTTAATTTTCCAGTTGAGTATGAGAATCAGGCTATTTCTAATTCCTAACTTAGGTTAGAAATCATTAGGCTAAATTAGGAAGCTAGGCAGGTAATTAGGGTTTTGGCTTCATGACAAAATTTCCTTTCTGCAATAAAATGATTATGCTTAATAAATATTTGAATTTAAAAATGAATAATTGAATAAAGTATTAAAATCTTTTTCATGCTTTTAAAATTATATAAAATTTAAGATTCTTTAAACCCAAAATGACTCAGTGGTTATTTTCCTAAATGATTGTGACATCAGTAATTGGTTATTGTGATTCAGCTGGTCTTAATCACTATGAACTAATTTCTTAAATGAATGATTCATCGACAAAACAATGAGCAGGAATATCTTAAGAAATAACTAAAAGAAAGTGACAAATTAAGGTAATAAGATATCCTGGCTCTTCCAGCGGTACATAAAATGGTGTTCTCCATTTAGTTCTCATGCTTCTCCTAGGAGTACAGAATTTCATAAAGGTGTAAAGTAAATCCAGGAGTGTGTGTGTGTGTTAGGCGATGTTTATGGGCCCCATCGTCATGTGGATATGAGAAATATAGTTTGCCCCTGGATGACCTATAAGTAACCTGGGAGGAGAATAGTTTTTATTGTACGCGCTGCATCAGATTTCTTGGTAGCAGAGTTATGGTTTTCTATAGATTAGTTTAGTGATTATTGTTTATTGATTATTGATTATTTTTTTATGACTAACACTATATGTTAAGTCGTGTTATGTTATATGTGAGTTTTCACGCTTCTGGGATGTAGGAAGTGGAACACGTGTGGCAAGAGAAGTCACATGGAATTTGGTACATGGTCTGAATTCATTTTGGTAATAACGCAGGTTGTGTTATGTTAGGGATTTCTGTGCGAAAAGTGTGTAATTGGAATAGCAAATCACGTTTACTTGTGAAACTTTGGCCTTAATTCTCAGGAGCCTAGTCTCCACATGTGTCTTATCCCCAGAGAAACGAGTAAATTGTTTGTTTGAAAGAAGGGTAAGGTAGAGGGAAGTGCTACTTTATCGGCGAGAGTACATAATTCTGTGGTAGGGTAGAGGTAAGCGCTGCCTACTGGAAAAACAGGATTCTTGTGTAAAAGGACAAAGCTGTCACTTTTGTTTAGCGAATCAGACAATGGAAATGTTTTAATTGTTGTAACTAACGAAGAAACGGCGAAAAGAAAAATTGCCGATAAATTTTGTAAAGGAGGGGTAAAGAGTAGAAGTGACGTGGGAAAGTGCCGCGCTAGGATTGGATAGTGCGCTAGTCACGTGAACACAGAGTCAGGAGTGACGTAGAAAAGTGCCGCGCTAGGATTGGTTGGTTCGCGGACGAAGGAAATTGTTCTGATTGGTGCGTTAGTGTGAGTCGCGCTGTAATTGGTTGAAGTTCCGTACACAGAACAGCGTTAGAGTAAAGAGAAAACAAATAGAAAACATGCCGTATTACGAGTATGAAAGGGAGAGAACGTCATGGACGACGAAATTGAAGAATTTCTTTAAGAAAGACAAAAAGGTTGTGACTAGAGAGGGACAAGTAATTCCTCCGCCGAAATCAGCAGCTTCACATATGATGCTGAAATATGGATATCATACGTGCATATGGTTGGAAAACTGGGCAAAGTATACAAAGAATGATGGTGCTTTAGCTTTCCCTGAGAATGGTTCATTTAGTGTAGCGGTTTTGCGAAATTTGCGAGAAAAAATGTGTAAATTGGAACCTAGACCTAGACCAACACAGTTTGAGGCTTTGACGGAATGGGAAGATGAGATGTATGAACGAGAGAGATTCAGAGGAATGAGAGATCATGAATTTATGCCTGGAAGATTATGGGGAGTAAATCATGAGGACAGAATAAAACGATGGAGATGTGCTAACATGACAGGAGGTTTGTTTCCAGCTTTTACAGTTGAGGAAGGGACTAAGAAAAAACGGACTGAGAAAAAGAAACATATGGAGAGAGAAAAGTATATGCATGAGAGCGAAACGGATGACGAGTTGCTGGAAGATATATTAAATAGAAATCCACCTCCGTATCAGCAGAGTTCTACAGTGGTGACACCAAATGCACCACTAATAGAGACTATGCGAAATAAAAGTCCGGAAAAGAGAATTGAAGTAAATAGGTCACAAGAACAAATGAGAACTTCTCAAAATGAAGGAATAGAAAGCGACAATGCAAGCGAATTGGCAAGGACAACAAAAGAACTAACTGAGAAAATTAGAGAATTAACGAAAAATATGGAAGCAGTTACTGTGCCTGTAACAATAGGTCCAGTAATACCAGTTTTTGAGAATCAGAAAATTGATGAACGATCTTTGGTGATTCCCTTGAGTTCACAATTTCAGAGAGAAAAGGAAAGGATGGAACAAAGTGCAAGTACAAGTAATTTGGCTAGTACTTACAGACCAAGTCCACCTACAAATTTAACGGTGAATGAATGCAATGGTAAGAAAATGCATATGGTAACAGAATCTGCAACAGAAACGCCCGAAAAGAGTGGTAACTGGATAGAACTAAATAATACACCCATAGGTCCGACTCCTGATGAGTTGAATGAGTGGATGAAAGCTTTTAAAATAAAAGAAACAGAAGAAAAACCATTAGATGTGATCAGATTAAAAATAGATATGGAAGAATTAATTTTAGGAACGATTGGTACTGAAAAGATAAAAAATTATCAGGATGATGAAATAATGTTTCTGTGCAAAAGTATAACATGGAGGGCAAAGAATTTACATGACAAACTAGAAGAAGTGGCTAGTGAGATTGGAATAGATTTTGCAAAAGTGAAAACGTTGCAGAAACCATACAGAGTAGACTTTTGTGAAAAAGATATTGAAAATTTGAACACGGCAGGAAGGCTGACACAGATAAAGGAGTTAATTGTGTTGTTGAGAAAATGGGGTGATGTGGACAGATGGAAGGTTAGATGGACAAAGAAGAATGAGAAAAGTACAGACAAAGGTTCATTGGCTTTTATGATAACTGAAAAAGAATCTGTTGTCAAAGAATACCCCATGAGAGAAACTCCAGGTGGTAGTTACGTGCATGTTCCCTGGACTAGGCAGGACATACTGTCATTTACCAATGACTTTCCAAAGTTAAGAGAGAAGCCAGTTGAGTGGTACCGACAAGTAGAAAGGTTTGTAAAAGTCTCAAAAGTGTTGTGGATAGATTTAGATGGATTGTTTGACATAGTGGTACCAACAGATTTATGGTCCGAATGTAAGATTACAGTTGACTGGCCAACTACAGAATATCCAAGAGATCCTAAGACAGGAGCTCCAGGTCCTGATGTGATGAAGAAGTACGATAAGGTGATTACCTTTTTGAAGAATAAAATTCCTCCCAAAGAGACAGATTGGGTTAAGATTGATAGAACTACACAGGAAAGTAAGGAGTCTGTACATGCATATTATGAGCGATTGTTATTGGTTTTCAAGCAGTATAGTGGTTATGAGGAGTTGAGTGAAAAGGACATGAGTCATTTTGTATACCGATTTGTGTTTGGCCTGAAACCAGAAATAAGTGATATGATTAAGCAACACATGATAAACTGGCAGAATGGAAGTGTAGATAAGGTACTGAGATATGCTAAGTATTGTAGTGATGAAATAGAGAGTAAACAGCGTAAGTTGAAAGAAAAGGCAATGTGGGCACAAGTGAAAGTGGCAGAAAAACAAGAAGCTCAATTGGACAATAATAATGGAAACGAATCAGGACAGAATAAAATGCGACCAAACATAGGTAAAGGAAAAGGTCAAGTGAGTCTAGAAGAGGCAAAGAAGAAATGGCCATGTCATAATTGCGGAAAATTAGGGCATTGGAGAAACGAGTGTAAGTTCCCACCTAAACCTAATCCGGAACATCAATCATTAACTCCACAGGTGCAGAATGAGGTAGTTGTTCAACAAAGTCAGGTGCCACAACCACCACTTCCCAACACTGTTAACCAGCAAAGATACAGTACAGAAACAGGATTCTACGGAGGAGAGCAGGTAACACAGTTGCCGCGAGCAGCTAACATTTCTCAGTATTGGTTGCGACAGAGTGAGGATGACCCGGATGAAAGATTCTGACGGTGCGCAGGAGAGGGGAAAGAGTGCGTGCTTGGCGCAACTCTAGAGGTAGATCAGTCTGGTCCCTTTGTGGATGGAGAAGTGAATGGTGCAAATGTAACATTCCTTGTCGATACTGGAGCTACCCGTTCTACTGTTAGATCAGTGGAAATTCCAAACCTTCCTCTCTCAGGTGAATACATCCAAGTGGTAGGAGTAGCCAATCAGCAGATTAAAACCCCACTTACTGAATTGGTGGAAGTAAAAATTGGTTCTTTTAGCAAAATGCATAAATTTGTAGTGTGCGATTGTAGTCCTGTAAATCTTTTAGGTCGTGACCTTTTATGCAAGATGAATTGCACAATTTATTGTACGCCAGATGGAATAGGATTTCAGACTTCAGATGAAGATGTTTTGTATAAAGTAACTTTGATGAATCAAGAACCTGAAACGAATGGTTTGTTTCCTGCATTTGATGCAGAAAAACTTCCAGAAGAACTAAAAAGTGCAGTAAAAGAAAGTGTGTGGGATTTTACAGGAGAAGACATTGGATTAATGAGAGAAGTTGATCCCGTAAAAGTGACAGTGAAAGAAGGGATAACTTATCCAAACACGCCACAGTACAAATTAACTCCAGAAATAATTGAAGGAATAACTCCTGTGATAAATAAGATGATTGAACAGGGAATTCTGAAAGAAATCATGAGCAGTCCATGTAATTCACCTATAATGGGACTGAAAAAGCCAAATGGAACATATAGAATAGTACAGGATTTGAGAAAGATCAACAAAATAGTTGTACCATGTTGTCCAATAGTGCCAAACCCTGCAGTAATTCTATATCAAATTCCACATGAAGCTGAGTGGTACACTGTGATAGATTTATGTCACGCATTTTTCTCTATTCCTTTGCATCCAGATAGCCAGCCATTATTTGCATTCCGGTTCGGAGAGCGTATTTTGGCATGGTGCCGAATTCCTCAGGGGTATACAGAAAGCCCCTCAATTTTTAATCAGATTCTAAAGAAATCTCTGGAAGACTTAAAAATGCCAGAAAAATCAGTGATGGTGCAGTATATCGATGACCTATTGGTGGCATCGAAAACCAAAGAAGCATGTGTAAGTGACACAATTGCTTTACTGAACCATTTGGAGAAAAGAGGACATAAAGTGTCCCCTTCAAAATTACAGTTTTGTCAGAAAGAAGTCCAGTATTTAGGGCATAAAATTGAGAAAGGAGTGCGGAAAATAGCGACAGAGAGAGTAAGAATGATTCAAGGAATGAGAGCACCAATGACTCAGAGAGAGGTAAGAATGTTTTTGGGAATGGTTGGATATTGTCGACAGTGGATAAGTGGTTTCTCTTTGATTGCAAAACCCTTACAAAAATTGACAAAGAAAGATGTAAAAGACCCTTTTGAGTTAAACAAAGAAGAAATGAAATCTTTCAAAGAATTGAAAAAGAAACTGTGTGAGGCCCCTGCTTTAGGCATGCCTGATTATGAGAAGGATTTTGAGTTGTACTGTAGTGAAAGAGATGGATGTGCATTTTCAGTACTGGTACAAAAACACGGGACCATGAAAAGACCAATCGCTTATTTTTCAGCTGTTTTAGATCCTATAGCAAAAGCATTGCCTGGATGTCTGAAAGCAGTTGCTGCTACTTGTGTAAGTCTGGAACAAAGTGAAGGTATAGTGATGGGGTATCCATTGAGAGTATATGTTCCCCATTCAGTAGAAATTCTTTTGACAAGAACAAAAACACAGTACATGACACATAGTCGGCTGACTAAGTACGAAAAAGTCATCTTGAGCGCTGAAAATGTGACCATAGATAGATGCATGAATGTAAATCCTTCTACATCATTACCAGATGAAGAAAGCATAATTGAACAAGACGAAGTAGATCATGATTGTCTGAACGTGCTGGAATATTGCACAAAACCAAGAGCTGACATAAAAGATGAACCGTTAAAGGAATCTGATTATGTCATGTTTGTGGATGGTTCATGCTTGCGTACAAAAGAAGGAGTGTTAAGCGCAGCTTACGCAGTATGCACAGTGGCAACTGTGATGGAAGCGTCTTGTCTGAAAGGAGTTAGGTCTGCCCAAGTTGCGGAACTAATTGCTTTGATTCAAGCATGTAAATTGGGGAAAAATGTACGAATCACGATTGTGACCGATAGCCAATATGGTTTCGGCATCGTACACGATTTCGGACAGATTTGGTCACAAAGAGGATTTTTGACATCTGCAGGAACACCTATCAGAAATGGAGATTATGTTAAAAAACTGCTTGAGGCGATACAGTTGCCTAAACAAATAGCTGTAGTGAAGTGCAAGGCGCATAAGAAAAACGAAGACTACATAGCGGTCGGCAATAATTATGCTGATGAGATCGCTAGATATTGTGCGGAAAACATGGCGTCCCTGAACAAAAATAGAGAAAGGGAGCATGTCTCTTGTCCTTTGCTTTTCACTAATACTGTCGAAACATGGGATGAAGTAAGGCAGTTACAAGAAACAGCAAGAGATGAGGAAAAAGATTACTGGATAAAAGCAGGATGTAGAAGACAGGAAAATAATGGTGTGTGGGTATACAGAGATGAAAGACCAGTTATGCCTGATAGCATGATTGCAGACATGGCACGGATGTACCATGGACAAGCTCATATTGGGAGAGATGCAATGATCAGACTTTTTAGACAAACCTGGTATAACCCAAAATTCAGAGCCATTGCTGAAAGTCTTTGTCAAAGATGTCTTATTTGTCAACAATTTAACCCAGGAAGAAAAACAGTAGTGAGTCTAGGAACAATAGGACGAGAAGGAGGTCCATTCACTAGAATGCAGTTGGACTTTATCGAGATGCCCCCTAGTAACAGACTAAGATATGTTCTGGTGGTCGTCTGTTTGTTCTCTCGTTGGGTGGAGGCATACCCCACAAGAAGGAATGATGGAACAACAGTGGCAAAACTTATGCTGCGAGAGTTCATTCCAAGGTATGGTTTTCCAGTCACGGTTGAGACAGATAGAGGAACACATTTTCAAAATGAGTTGATCCAATTGATCTGTGAAGCATTGAGTATTAAACAAAAACTACATTGTGCTTACAGACCAGAGGCTTCTGGGGTAGTAGAGCAGATAAATGGAACAATTAAAAACAGGTTAGGAAAAATGTGTCAAGCTACAGGACTCAAATGGCCAGATGCACTGCCTCTTGTTCTGATGACAATCAGAAGCATCCCTGAAAAGAAAACTGGACTCAGTCCCCACGAGATGATTATGGGACGAGCAATGAGACAAGCACACGTACCCGTCAACAAGTTATTAACTATAACTGATGATCTAGTACTGGATTATTGCAAGGGACTGGCTGATGTGGTGCGTTCTGTATTTCATCAGGTTGGACCGGATGCGACCACTCTTGAAAGAAAACCAGCCCACGACTTGAATCCAGGAGACTGGGTCCGCATAAAAGTCCACAGGAGAAGAAACTGTCTAGTTCCTCGTTGGGACGAGCCACGACAGGTAATCCTAGTGACAACGACTGCCGTCAAGTGTGCAGGAGTGAAAAACTGGGTTCATGCCAGCCACACAATCAGAGTTCCAGAACCTACAGATCGACATGTGAGTCGGCGTCTGGAAGTGTGGGATAAAAGTTTAACGGCTGGGACAACAAAGATAAAAGAAAGGGTGCCAGAACTTGAAGATCGACCTGAAAGTCGACATCTGGAAACCCCAACGACAAAAACCTCTAGAGAAGAAGAGGAAGAAGAAGAAGAAGAAAGAAATTCAGAAATTCCAGAACCTGAAGATCGACCTGTAAGTCGACATCTGGAAATATCTGACACAACTTCAGACTCTGATGATTCAGTTGAAAACCGTGAAGAATTCCTAAGGAAAACTTGGGGTTATAAACCAATTAGAGAAGAAACTGAGCAAGAAATTGAGTTAGATGAACAACCAGGTACAAGTTATGGTGGAACTCCTTCAGAAACAATATTAATAGATGAAGTAGGGAAAGAAGTACACAAAAAGTTAGAAAATCGAGAAGAACCCCGAGGAGCAATAGGGACAGATAGAGAAACAGAAGAACAGGGAAATTTAGAAACAGAAAAGGAGAAAAACACCAAATCGGAAGAACACCGAGGAGGGACAGTAATAAGGGAAAACAAAAAGGAGAAGACAGATCCACCAGTAGGAGATGACGAGATTATAAGTTTCAAAATAAGAGACAATAGTGAAACAGTTGAAACAGAAACAGAAGAAAGTGGAGGAGAGGAAAAAGCAAAGACTGAATCAAGAAAAAGAAATTGGAAATCAGAAAGAGAAGAAAGAGAAGGTGAAGCAAAAAGGCCAAGAAAAGGAGATAATTGGCCCAATAGCTATGTAAGAAAATTGAGATATAGAATAATAAGAGCGGAAGACGAAGGTGCTGAACAAGTAAATGAGGTAACAAGTCAAAAGGGACAAGAAAAACCAAGTGGAAAAAGATTACAAAAGTCCAAAAGGACAAAGAAAGTGAATGCAAAGTATAAGTCACCTGAGTGGCTGTATATTGCACTAACAGATTACAAAGAAGAAGAAGAAAACACTCACGGGAACCAGAGACTGAGAAGTCGGATGGGAAAAGGTGAGATGCAACAAACCTGAAGTGAAGACTTATAGTGCTTCTGCCGGACATGACAATTTACTGGATGTGACAAATCACCGGATGTGACAACGAAAGAATTCTGGAGAGAATTAAAGAAAGTACCAAGCAAAGACTTTTGAAAGCAGAGTGGCATCTAAGTCATTTCTGAGGTGTAGTGACACAAATTTTCTGAAACTTAACAAATAGAAAAAGAAAAATGGAAAATAATAGGGATAGAAGAGATAAATGTGAATTTATAAAGAGATGGTGCAAAATGTGCTGCTTTTGTACAGGGTTATTAATGACCATATGGATAGTTTTAGCAATCACAATTCCTATTAGTGTAGCTGTGATAGAAGCAAAAAATGATACTAAACCAGAAAAAGAAACTAATATTAAAGAACCAGTTATTTTAAGAAGTAGTGCAGAGTTGCATAAGGATAAGTCAGTAACAGATTTTTCAAAGAATGTTTTTACAAAATTGTTGTATGAGTACGTAGAGACAATGGACGTGAGAGATTGTTATGTTTGTATGCAGTTGCCTGCATCAGTATCAGAAGGTGTGACTTATCATCACCTACCTCTGACTTATGGAATAACATGTAGTATAATAGCAAGTTTATTTTATAAAACAGGTAGATTAGAATCTTATTATACTGATATAGATAAGATTTTTGCAAACATTCCAGTAGTACCCGAACTTAACAAAGTAAAACCAGCAAAAGTTTTAGGAGAATTCTTTTAGAACATAGAAAATTAACGTTAGAAGAAATAGTTAGTAACAACCTTACCTGTGAGTTAAAGAAAGAAGAAAAAGTATTTTTAGAAATGGTTGAAGAAAGAAGAATGAAATTTCAAAAAGAAGCAATAAAAGAGGAAGGAAAACGCTTATGGACGTTTGAGGAAGGAAATCATGAAGGGAAAAAGATAAATGCCGCAATGACATTAGATTGGCCGCAAACAGGAAAGTTGTGTATTAGGAGAAATAAGACAGTCTATGACAATTACTTTGTAGGTTCCAGTATCTGCCATGACAATTATCAAATTCTGGGAGGTTGGGGATTCAAAGGTGGAAAAGATCCAATATTTCCAGGTATCTATTATATTTGTGGGAATAGAGCTTATTACAGGTTACCGGACCATTGGTATGGAACTTGCTATGTAGGCCTGGTCTTTCCAAAAAATTTCACATGGACAGAGAAGAAAAGGGAACATACAAGATGATTAATAGATTTACACGTAGAAAGAGGGAAAGTTTTTCAGAAATTGTAGGTGATATTTTTGGAGCATTGATACCAGCAGTGGGAATATCTTTGAATGCATTTAAAATTCGGAAGTTATCCACAGTAGTAGATCGTTTGTCTACAGATACTGCGGGAGGGTTCTTAATGGTAAATACCGAAATGGTTGCCATGAGAGCTATGGTGATGCAAAATCGGCTTGCCCTTGATATTCTTTTGGCAAAAGAGGGTGGAGTCTGTGGAATGTTGAAAGTCCAACATTGTTGTACTTACATTCCTGATAACAGTGAAAATATACAGAAGTATATTACAAATATTACAAGTTTGCACAAAGAACTAGTTCCACTGGAGGTTGAAAGTGTTTTGGGAAAACTTGGTAGAGGGTTTTCTTCAGTAGCGAATTGGTTAACTAGGATGAGTAGACTAGTGATAGGGAAAGTTATAATAGTAGCAACTATAGTAATACTGTTAGCCATGGTATTGAAAATAGTAATAACATGTATAAAGAGAAAAGTAAGACAAAATAAGATAAAAAGAAATAACAGAATAATGAGAGAAAGAGAGAAAGAGAGAGAGAAATGGGTGAAATTGAGTTTGAAAAGATGAAAGAAAGCATGTATAAAGAGACTAAAAGGCAAGATGAAGAAGAAACAGATGTATAAATAACAGAAGGCAAAGGATGAAAGACATGCTGCCTGAAAAGAAGTATGACTTGGTTTTATGTGGTGATTTAAAAATCACCAAAGGGGGAGTTGATGGAGCAGGGAAAATAAAAAATTTAACCCCTAACAAATTTTATAATTAATTAAATAAAATGTTCGTTTAAATGTATTAATCAACACTGTATGTATGGGAATGGTAATATGCCAATGTATGTGCTAAATAATCTATTAATGGATGTCCGTGTGTCTAATTATAACGTAAAATTAAATGCGTACTAATTAAAATAAATGCATGTTTGTGCTTCATAGAAATAAAACGTGTCGTTGCAAAAACAATAGTGATGGTAAGTAAGGAACAGCTTAAATGTTGCTTTCTGCTAGGTAACAACTAATTGGGGTACGTAGACGACGGGAGGGAAACGAAAGGGATATTTTTCTCTATTTTAATTATGTTTTGTTTGCCTCAAATTAGTGCTTCTAAAAGTATAACCGAGTGGCGATGTAAAATGGCCGCCAGTGGGAAGATGTGCGCAGGCGCAAAGGGGACACGTGATATGGGATGAAAACGGAGAAAAAAGCTAAAAACCTCGTGAGGTTACTGAGACGCTTGGATGCAAGAAATGGTCAAGGCTGGTGTGACCTAATTGAACTGATAGTGTGCCATGATGATCAGCAGAAGGCCCGTGGGAAACAAGTTTAAGAGAAAGGACAATGACTGCGGAGTTCTCGAATGTGTCGAAAGAAGTTACAAATGAACTGATCAAAACGGATGAAAATGTTTAAGCGTATGGGAAAGGAAATGATCCAAGGACCCTTGAATCCAAGAGAACTTGATTAAAAGAATGAATAAGCTGACATGCATGGACCAATGAAAGAAAAGCGTGATATTAATGTTGCAACAGTTAGTTAGCAAAGTTAGAATTAGGGTATAAGAGGGCCTACTCTTAGTGGGAGGGGGTCAGTCGCGGTTGCAGTCACAGTCAGGAGAGGAGTTGAAGAGTCGTGTTGGTGGCTTCCAGTGCTGGGTGGTCCTGATCGATCCCTTACTGAGCGGGAGATGCTGAAAGACTGTTAGATGAGACGGGTTGCAGGTAGCTGATGCTGACGAGCTGAAGTTGCTGTTGCTGTCTTAATTTTCCAGTTGAGTATGAGAATCAGGCTATTTCTAATTCCTAACTTAGGTTAGAAATCATTAGGCTAAATTAGGAAGCTAGGCAGGTAATTAGGGTTTTGGCTTCATGACAAAATTTCCTTTCTGCAATAAAATGATTATGCTTAATAAATATTTGAATTTAAAAATGAATAATTGAATAAAGTATTAAAATCTTTTTCATGCTTTTAAAATTATATAAAATTTAAGATTCTTTAAACCCAAAATGACTCAGTGGTTATTTTCCTAAATGATTGTGACATCAGTAATTGGTTATTGTGATTCAGCTGGTCTTAATCACTATGAACTAATTTCTTAAATGAATGATTCATCGACAAAACAATGAGCAGGAATATCTTAAGAAATAACTAAAAGAAAGTGACAAATTAAGGTAATAAGATATCCTGGCTCTTCCAGCGGTACATAAAATGGTGTTCTCCATTTAGTTCTCATGCTTCTCCTAGGAGTACAGAATTTCATAAAGGTGTAAAGTAAATCCAGGAGTGTGTGTGTGTGTTAGGCGATGTTTATGGGTCCCATCGTCATGTGGATATGAGAAATATAGTTTGCCCCTGGATGACCTATAAGTAACCTGGGAGGAGAATAGTTTTTATTGTACGCGCTGCATCACTACCTTGACATGGAACCATTAAAGAAGACTCAGAAAATACTACATGTCTACCAGTGTCTCAACGTACAGGGTACAACAAACTGCTAATTATAAAAGTAACTTGGAGAAGCAGGTCAGAGCAAACATGCCAGTTAAGTGGACATTTACCACTTTGCATAAATAACACATATAATTAATTGAACGGGGATCAGGAATTGACCATTTACTAATTTCCATTTTGGAAGGTAAAAAGAAAATAACACCCTCTGGCCCTCATTACCCAAAACAAAGTCTAGAACTTTCAAATCAGGACAAATTAATGGTAGATTAAAATCCCAAAGTTTGAATCCTGTCTGTATCATTGCTAGCCAAGGACTGTGAATGTATGTAAGACTATGTCTAGTAACTGGCCATGGTTTCCAATTATAAAGAATGAACAAAAAGGGGATGTTGGGATTCCTTCTCGTCACTGTAACTGCTTGCACATAGCAAGAGTTCTCTTCAACTTCCATTACCAATTCAATTAAGACACAGCAAAAACTATTTCTAGAACCCTGTTTTTATTTCACACAAATATTATATAATCTTGTATATACTGTGATCACTTAACCAGGTATTCTAAAGAACTATTATTTCAAATTTTGCAAACAAATGTAGGCACAGGACCCAAGGTTTTCCTGGAGACCTACAATATTCCATGCAAAGCATGTAATTAAAAGGTCTCCCAGAATTTATGGTCAGTAATCAGCTTTGAACAAGAGTAGTAAATCTCATAAATTGTGTGGAGGAAGAACCTTCAATCCATATCATTCGGAACTGGAACTATAATGTCACCCACATGCCTTGCATTAGTCCTAATTCCAGAGCCGATGCTCTCAGGTCCAACTTTATTAAACAGGTACTGTTTAGCAAAACCTTTCCTTGTAAGTGGTAATGCAATGCATCAGGCCAGTTCAAGACAAAACAAATGTTAAGATGTAAAAGTGACAGGTGTTATAGGAGAATTAAAATGATTAGAATTTATTAGTGTCCTTGAGAAATATATGTAGTCATATCCAGTGCAGTTCAAAATGGAATGTCCATTGAAACAAATTACCTCAAAGTATCAGGTTGGACAGATTCAAAATTCAAAGTAAACTGTGATTGGATGCTCATTTATTTTAGATGCAATCCTAAAGATCTAATGATGTACATCATTTTGGAACAAAATATGTAAAATTGTATCTTTTTCATCTTAATTATGTTTACAACTTCCGACAGTATGAAAGATCACAAACAGTAAGACTAAAAAATGAGTATAGGGTCTCCTTCGGATTTCTGATTTCAAAGTCAGTGAACAGGAAATCATTCTCTGCCCATTTTGGGATATGAACTCTTTCGAAGCTCTTCATGTCGCACCATAGCTATCCCAGCCTTTTCCATTAACCAGGCTGAGACGTTTCAGCAAACGGACTATCAAGGTAAAATTTATCCTTTACTAAGGACATAATCTTCCACTAGGTAATTGCTGGCTTATCACATTTAATTCCAAAAATGTTTCCTGTATCCATCTTAGTTTAGTGCATGAAAGTGTGGGTCCTGTCATTTAAAAACCTGTTAACCACACGGAATCATTCTGAAGGACTTGTAAGTGTAGTCTGTTAGTTTGTGGCCATTACATAGTCTTCTCGAGGATTCACATGTGGGAATAATGATCGAATAGAGTCCCAACATTTTTAGGCTTCAACTTGGGATGTGGCAATTAAAGCAAGGGCGGCCCTGCTGCTGGGTGTATGACCTGCTCATTGGCCTTTGGTATTTTTGGAATGATAGGGTGAGAATCATCTGAGGCATATGACTTACAGTCATTCCCTCATTCAGTCTTTCATCATGATAGAAATCTAGCCTGACATTTTACCTTTTCTTTCCTCTGGTAAAATCTCACAGTGCTGTTATATTTCATGCCTTTGACCTTCCTCATGTTGTACCAAGTCCTCATGGCATAGCGTTCTCAAGTGCATTGTGTTGGTCAGTAAAGTCCTACAGATTGGAACTGTGGTGACTTTATCTGCTTCATCAACTGCATGGACTATTCTATTTCTTGTGGGACTTGCCAAGGAAAGATCATTTCAGAGAACTGGCAATTCAAAATCTACTAACAGTAACATACTTAACCCTTTTGTGATGTGAGAGTTCGTTGTCTGAATGTGGCTATAATAACTTGAGTAGGAGATCGCTACCTGAATCCCTAGTTGATGGTGTTTTATGAGCATACAAATTAATTATATGTCAGGGCCGGAGGCGAGGATTAGGCTTATCTTTCCTTGCCTTATTCACCAGCAGCCATTCAAAGTATGCAACAACAAACTCCATTTTCCATCAGTCCTTGGGAATAAAACAAAACTGGTATTCCAATCAGAGATGCATAAGTCTTTCAACAGTCCTTGCAGATGCACTTTCCTCCTCTTTCTTTGTTGCTCCAGCAGCTTCAGATAAGTGTTTATCCTCACTCCGTGTGTGAAGCATTATTTATTGCATATTTGTGATTGTTGGCTTTCATTAGGTGCCTATTTGTACATGTTTTTAGCTTAGTTAGCAATATTGAACTAAATTATTGTGCCCAGCACTCTTTATATCCATGCAACTGTGGGAACGCTCCTTCGCGGTCACTCTCAGAGCACCTGGCTCTCATCGTGGCGCATCATCAGACTGCTAGGGGGCTTGCACAACTACTTCAAATGTGCTTCGCGCGTCTTACCCCCGAGGGGCCAGTGAGTCACTTTCACCCAATCTCTGTAGTGGTGAGATGCGTCCAGCTGCGAGTGTACTTATGAGGGTGATATAGGGCAATTTCTGAAGTCTGAGCATTATTTGAGAGCCACCATCTGGAGCATAACACCAGCTTTGCGGGTAAGATATATCATTAGAATTGGGATGCACCCAGGGGGTTAAATCAGTTCCCTGTATAATGGCATTCGGAGTGCAGGGCCTGCGGCCTACCCTGCCCATTCAGGAATTTCTGGAATTCCTGCGTTTCCCCAGGCCAATTTACCCCCTGTGTTAACACCCCAATTTCTTTGTCAGTAATACGGAAGAATAAGGGGATTACTTTGAGGTGGACAATTATATTACATGCCTCTCTATTGATGACAGGTTCTGCCAAACAACGGGTGTTTCCATATTTAAGGTTGTGTCCCAAGTGTGGCACCCCTGGAGAAGAGAATTGAAGAACTTAGGGCTCAATGTTTTTAGCTTAGTTAGCAATATTGAACTAAATTATTGTGCCCAGCACTCTTTATATCCATGCAACTGTGGGAACGCTCCTTCGCGGTCACTCTCAGAGCACCTGGCTCTCATCGTGGCGCATCATCAGACTGCTAGGGGGCTTGCACAACTATTTCAAATGTGCTTCGCGCGTCTTACCCCCGAGGGGCCAGTGAGTCACTTTCACCCAATCTCTGTAGTGGTGAGATGCGTCCAGCTGCGAGTGTACTTATGAGGGTGATATAGGGCAATTTCTGAAGTCTGAGCATTATTTGAGAGCCACCACCTGGAGCATAACACCAGCTTTGCGGGTAAGATATATCATTAGAATTGGGATGCACCCAGGGGGTTAAATCAGTTCCCTGTATAATGGCATTCGGAGTGCAGGGCCTGCGGCCTACCCTGCCCATTCAGGAATTTCTGGAATTCCTGCGTTTCCCCAGGCCAATTTACCCCCTGTGTTAACACCCCAATTTCTTTGTCAGTAATACGGAAGAATAAGGGGATTACTTTGAGGTGGACAATTATATTACATGCCTCTCTATTGATGACAGGTTCTGCCAAACAACGGGTGTTTCCATATTTAAGGTTGTGTCCCAAGTGTGGCACCCCTGGAGAAGAGAATTGAAGAACTTAGGGCTCAATGCCAGAGATCCCTCAAATCGAGTGAAGAACTTTCTGGGCCCCTGGCCCCCATACCTCCAGGGCAGCTCACGCCTTTGCTCACAGAAAACAAGCGCAAGCGCTCAGATGACAAGGGTGTCAATATGGATGCCTTTGAGCATCTGAAAAAGGCATTTATTGAGTCCCAACCTTCCTCCTCTGGCTGCAACCCAACGCTTCGGGAGGCCCTTCTTTACCTACCCCGCTCCTAACCCGGGGGACCGAATTGACTCACCCAATACCTATGATTGGGACGGGGACTCCGGTAGACCTTGGAGACTATTTTGTGACCCTTTACCCACTGGGGATAACAAAGCAGGGTCGGATACCCTTCCGCGTTCAGCAGAGTGGCCCTCAGCCCCTAAAGTGGCTTTGATATTGCTGGGCGGCTACGGAAACCAGTAGATAAGGAGGTCAGGAATTGTCTCCGTGCGGAATGCCCCACGACTGCATTGGAGGGCAAGGTAGCCCTCACTCCGGAGCTCGACCCAAAAAAGGTTACCTTCTTGCCGAAATTCATTAGAGAACCAAAGAAGGTTTTTTTTATCAAGACAAATTAGTGGATGTTGCCGGGCCACTGTCCAAAATTTTGGACATGGCCGAGGATGCTAAGACATCCAGATCCCTGACCTCTCCCGAAGCCCTATTCAGCTGGGTTCAGAGATCCACAATCCTTTTGGGGAACGCAAACTTTGCAATATCCACAGAGTGTTGTCGGTCCCTGTTAATCAAGATCAATGCCAAACTAGGGGAACTCTTGACATCAGAGGCAAGTCCTGTAGCTGAAGACAACCTTTTTGGGGACCCAATCATGAAAGAATTTGGGAAATTTGTGAATACATTCACCTCTCTGGATAAGGCCCAGACGTCTATTCGGCGAATATTTATGCCCTGTGTTTTGGTCGGAGCAGGTCTTAGTAGGGGGCGCTTGACCGGCTGCATCTCTTCCCAAGCCTACTCTAGGGGTGCCGACTCTTGCCGAGGCCAGTGGCAAGATCCATCAAAATTTGGCACCTTTTACACCACCAGGACCTACCCCCATTGTCGTGGTGCAAGAGGAAGGGACAGCGGCTCCTACGGTACCCCACAAGGTGATTGAACAGGATTCCAAGGGAATCAGGCTTACGGGCAGATTGGGAGACGTCTTCCACAATTGGCAGTCCCTCACTTCATATCCATGGGTACTTCAGACCATCAAGGGCTTCCAGATAGAATTACATACAGTGCACCCCATTCCCCTATCATTTTCACTGGATCTGTCAGCACTGGTGGATGCCAAGATTCTTCAGCTGTTGGCAAAAGGGGCGATTGTCGAGACAATTCTCCATCCCCATGGGTCCCTCAGTAACCTCTTTCTAGTGGAGAAGAGGGATGAGGGCCATCGCCCTGTCATCAACCTGAGGGAATTCAACGAGTGGCTGATATATCGCCACTTCAAGATGGAAGGTATCCATCTCCTCAGGGATCCTTTGCAGACCCGAGACTGGATGGTCCGCTTAGGCCTCAAAGACGCCTATCTTAGATCCCGATCTTTGCTCTGCACAGACGGTTCCTCCAATTTCAATGGGGGTCTCGGGTTTTTGAGTTCACTTCCCTACCTTTTGGTCTGTCCTCCATCCGTGGTGCTTCACCAAGGTGCTGAAACAAGTGATCAAACACTTGAGAGCTCGGGTAGTCAGATTAATAGCCTATCTCGATGACATAGTAATACTGGACCAATGTCCCATACATCTTTCTCATCATCTCCAGATCATTATCTACCTATTGGAATCTCTGGGTTTTGTGGTCAATGAGGAGAAATCGTCTTTGATTCCGTCCCAATCCACTCAATTTCTAGGATTTGTAGTGGGCTCGATTGCAGCCACTCTAAGCCTACCCTCTCGCAAACTTGCCAAAATCATAAACGAACTTAAAGGGACTTTGGCCAAACCTTTGATTTCCCTCTGGCATTTGGCATGTATTATGGGCTTTCTTTCAGCGTCAATGCAAGCCATATTTCCAGGCCAGCTACACTACAGGTCATTTCAATGCCTAACCATATTTCTTCTACTTCATGGACTCAGTTACTCCCAATCCCTTCACCTATTGGAAGAGGCAAGTAAGGAATTGCAATGGTGGATCTCCCATATGGATGCATGGAATGGGCGGGCTATCTTCGGACACCAGTGGTTCAGGTTGGGGAACTCACTGGTGGGAGCTTTCCATTGGAAGAAAAAGGTCATCCGCCAAACAAGCCCGCCACATAAACTGCCTGGAATTATTGGCAGGCTCTTTTGTGGTGAAGTGTTGGATCACAGACAAGGTCCCAATGTTGTATCCTCCTCAAGTTGGACAATGTAGCAGCAGTCCGTTACGTCAACCATCTGTGGGGGGGCGAGATTGAGAGCTATGTCAGATCTAGCATATGCCATGTGGAACTATTGTCTGACCAGTCAGATATCCCTCTTAACGGAGAATCTTCTGGGAAAATCCAACAAAGTGGCGGGACTGGCATTCTCACCGTTGGCAGGATACCACCCTCTGGAAACTTCATCCGAAGGAATTCCAGGCACTTCCAATAATGTGGGGTCCCTTCATGATAGATCTTTTTGCCTCGTGACTGGACCACCAGTTGGAGATGTATTGGAGCTGGAGGCCGGATCCCAATGCAATATCGACCAATGCCTTCCTTCAGGATTGAAGCACGGAGAAGGGCTATGCCTTCCTTGCATTTGTGATGATTATGAGACTGTTCACTCAGGTTCAGCGACAGAGAGTGGACTTTGTGTTGATCACCCCTATATGGAGATCTTAAGTCTGGTTTCCAGTTCTGATGGAACTTTCTTGGGATTTTCCAATCCCTCGACCCCTTTTTCCCCAAGGTAAACTACATCATCTAATGTTAATGCAGTCACTCTGTCCCATGGCATGGCAGATTACAGGGAACGTTGGAAGGTCCCATGAATTTCTTCGAAGGCTGCAGCATTGCTCGCCACAGTGTGGGCGGATAACAAGAATAAGAGATATTGCTGAGCCTGGTTACGATGGTTGGGTTAGTGTCATCAGAGGCAGCTGGATCCCTTGGGGGCAGAGACTGTCTGTATCTTGAATTTCCTGGAGAATTTGGCCTCAGAAGGTTTAGCTTATCGGTCAATTGACACCTTCAGATCAGCTATCTCAGCGGGCCATGTCCCTGTGGATGGACATTCGATTGGGGAACATACCTTAGTCTCTAAACTTTTCAGAGGTATCAGGTTGTCCGTTCCTCCAAAGCCCAGATATTCTTGTCTATGGGATGTTAATAAAGTCCTCCGTCTATTTAAATCTTGGCCGTCTAACAAGTACCTTTCCAGGAAGCAGATGTTGCCAAAACTGGCTACTCCATTGTGTTTGGTCTCCTATCGTAGATTATCGGGTGTGAGAGTACTGGACTTGACAGGTAGAGTATTCACTCCAGATGGGGTGACTTTCAATATTTTCAGACAAATGAAATGTAACTCTAGAACTGCGTCATACCCAGCTTTCCCACATGTTCCAAAATTATGTGTGGTTAGAGCATTGAAGGCTTATGAATCAATAACAGATGATATACACCCTCAGGGCGAACGTCAATTACTTATTGCTCTAGCAAAACCTCATAAAGCAGTTTCTTCCCATACCATTTCAAGATGGGTCCGATGGGTCATGCAAGAAGTGGGGATTGATGTTTCTCAGATTAGAGCTCACTCCATTCGGGGGGCTATGGCTTCCAATGCTTTTTCTCTGGGAGCTCGTTTAGAGGACATTCTTAATGCAGTGGATTGGACCTCGCATTCTACTTATGAAAGGTTTTATTTCAAACCAGGTACGCGTCTGGCATCCCTGGTGGTGGAGAAGATTTAAACTAGCCTAATCCTTGCCTCCGGTCCTGACATAGAATGACAAATTTCCTAGCTATCGTAACAGAAAGTTTCAATTCTATTAAGGACTCATAGGTGAGGATTGGCCCACCCGTGCTTGATTTAACTTCAATATACCCACGCTATTGACATTGAATTTCTGTGGGTTCTTTGTGCGTGTCATGATTACATTTGACTTAGTACTATGGAAAAGTTTTGACCTTCTGCTTTGCTAAAGATTCACCTAGAGTGTTGTGACATTGTTTATGCTTTGAATTCAGTAGTTGGGTTTTCCATTATCTTACATCAATTTTCTGTCTTCTCAGGGATGGATGCAAATAAACAGGAGTAATTCCAGAGCGAGTTGGCTGTGTTCGCAGAAAGAAAAAAGATGATTGAGCATCTGCGAGGACTGTTGAAGGACTGGCGCTGCTCTGATTGGAGGATTTGTTTTATTGTGTTCCCAAGGACTGATGGGAAATGTAGTTTGTTGTTGTTACAGACTTTGAATGGCTGCTGGTTAATAAAGTAAGGAAAGATAAGCCTAATCCTTGCTTATGAGTCCTTAAACGAATTGAAACTTTCCGTTACGATAGCTAGGACATTTTTCATTCCACCCTTTATTCTACTCTCTCAATATTTAACGTCTCCTTCTCTGACGTCTCTCAAGGATAGACTGGAGGGTGGTGTTTTAAATTCTTTTCTAATTTGCTCCCTTAAAATAATTTCTGGTATTCATTTCTGGGTGTATTTGACAGGACCATGGACAACAGCACCATCTGTGATGTGCTTAATATTTCAGGGTATGATATGGTGTTTAATCTCATGGTCATTTTGTAGCCCCCTTCCTTTATTCAAACCACAAATTCTAGAGAGTTTAAACCCTAATCACTCTTCTATTTGAAATCCCCTATTGCTTCAGAGGGGCTCAGGCAGACTTCCAGTGAGTAGGAGGGAGGAATTACAGAGCACAGAGATCTAAAAAAAAAAGGCCAGAAATTAGCTGGTGCTGTTTAAGGTATACAAATCACATATACATAGCAACATCACATTTATACTTTAATGACCAATGATGTTTGGGAACACCCAACACCAAGCTAAAGACTGTGGGGAATATTAAAGACTTGCGTGGCCCTTTCGCCATGCAATGGGGCCCAAGAGTGACACAACTCTTAAGTTAGATTTATCAAGCCACGCAAGTCCACCCTACATGGCTCTGCCTGACTGGATAAATCTAGATGACACAATGCAGCGCAAATCACTGTGTTGGATTACTCTGCCTAGGCAGGTGTTCCATGGGTAGAGTGTGGGTGTTCCCACATATCCACCCATGGATTTCAGCGCATTCCCAGATTTACCATTACTGGTAGACCTGAGAAGGCGTCAAAATGCTATGTCTCTCAGGAGAGGCGTAACGAGGAGGAATATCTTTAATGCTCCTTGTTACTTCCTCTTTCTATGTGTGCTCCATTTTGCAGCACACATCGAAAGAGGAAAATGCCTCACAGGATTGTTTTTGTGCAGGAAGGTGATCCTTCCTGAGGCCTGTCCTGCACTCACTGGCTGATGTCCTCATTTTTGTATATTTTTCACCAATATTTCTGACAATTAGGGAAAGACAATTTAGGTTTTTGCCAGGCACACCATATCAAAAGGCTACTTCCAAAGTGCCCCTTCCCCGTGAACCGAAGAAAAATACCAAAGGGCATTCAGGAATTAAGACCAGTTAAAAACAGATCTGACACTGGAAATATTCACTGCTCATCAAAATTAAAACATAGGAATGGAATTTAGGGCCTGGAAGGATAGTCCTTCAAAATATAGCATATTTCCCATGCACCAAATCATATGTGCCATATCTAAAATTTGTAATACAGCAGACGAGATATCCACCACATTTGTGACGGAACATCCGATCTTCCAACCTAAAATAAAGCCTTTCTTTTCTATAGCTGATATATCATTAGCTCATGTCCTTTTTGCTACACTGGAGTGAACAATTAAATGATGCGCTTATCAATTTTTTTGTAACTTTTTTAAAGTTCTGCAACATGGGCAGCAACTAAATATTGCTACAAATTGCTGAAACACAGTTCCTAAAGTGTATGAAGTCATAGGTGACATTTCTTATCAAGCTGATTGCATCCTCATTTCTGATTGTGGATAGTGGGTTTTGGTTAGTTTAGAAAAGAATATTAGGAGTGTTCGAGAATCACTGTCAAAGTCACCTTTCATTGGTCTGGTTGGCAGCACAGTGGCATTGCTTCATTACTGATAATATTATGAGTCAGTGTTGAAAAGTGTTTTATTTCCTGCCAACATAGGATGAGTCTGTCTCTTATAGCAATGCTTCAAACTTGTTCAAACCAGGCAAGATGAATGTTTTAGGGCTATATGTCTTATTATAGGACATATTTAACTTGTTACTGCCAACCCCACTTTATTGCAAAGACAACAACCCATACATTAATTACAGGAGGAAGGTGCCAGTTAACACTACAGTGCAACCATAAGTTAACTTTAACAATAGTTAGTTTAGCACTGATATATTAACAGATTTAGAATTCTAAATCAGCATTAACTCCTGCTCAATATGTTTCATGTGTCCACCAAGTACATGTAGCAGGGACTCCATGGAGCACAGGATATAAACATCTCATTTGGGGTTTCTGCTGGGGACGTGTCCGCGCGCCAGGCAAGATGGCGGTGTTTCTCTGAGCTCTGCTCGAGCATGGAGCCTTTTACCTTTGTCCAGCCATCTCCTGTATGCTCGGAGCAACTGCTTGGGCACCGGAATGCCTGCTCTACCCGGCGCTGCCTATTGACTGGTTCTGGAGTTGCTGGTGTGCTCTTTATCACCCAGAGCTGCGGTGGTGATTTTCTCTTCAGCTGCAAGTGGCATCCATTATATTTATGTTGCGCTCACTTTCAATGGATCCCTGCTGAAGTAACCAGCGTTTATTCAATAAAACACTTGGCAATGTTTCTGCATCTTTTTATAAAATGTATTTTCTTCTCTTTTACTTCTGAATTCAAAAGTGGCTTTTTACAAACGACATGTGAACTGCATATTTCTATGTTTCTTCTGCCATTCTTTGCACTGAACTATTTTTAACAAATGTGGCTTGAGGTGTCTCTATGTTGTCAGAGTCTTACAGCATTTTTTTTTTACTTAAATACTGTGCCTTCTTGCTTTATTACATCATATTTTTGTCTATTCTGGGATGACAGCGTTTCTTCTCAGTGCGTCAGGCTGGGATACGGGCTCCTCTGAAGTCGAGGTCTCCTCTAACTTGCTTGGGCAATGGAAGGTATATTTATACCTGGTAGGTGCCTTGGAATGTTAGCATTGACGTGAAGTCGGACAGAGGAAGACGTCAGGAATTAACCCTTAAGGAATAGTGGTTCATGCATAATAGATGAGTTCTTGGAGAAATCCATAATCCTGTGCTGGGCTTAGGGTTTGGTTTCTAAGAACTTGTTGTGACATTAGGGTGGACCGATGTCGGTGACCATGCCTGTATTTGGAGTGCATGGCTAATGCCTAAATAAGGACTGGGATCTTATGCCTATATAAGGGCAATGCGAATTGTGCCTATATAAGGACATGTTTCAGGAAAACCTATATACGGACACCTAAAGCGGAATACAACACCCACTCCACTTTCGAATGAACGATAATACTAAATGCTAAACATTAAACTTGAGTACCACATATTGCTAAAAACATTTCTAAAAGCATATTAAAAGAAGTTTTTAAAAGAACTGTTGCTAAAACATGTAATGCAATAGGTACTGTACATTTTAAAGCATTTTTTTCATTCTAAGCATATATTGAAAATAAATGCAACATGAATGAATAAACAGAAATATATACATATGATGAATTGGTTGACAAGTTTTAAAAAAATCAAAGCCATTGCATATCATGGTACTAAATGAAATTTTAGTCAAATAAGGTGACATTGTGTCCCTGGAAGTAAAGAAGTCCGTTTTATATGAATAGTTCTACTGTAAGCAGATTGAGTTGCCATGTATTTTCAGAAAATAAAGAAAAAGAAAAAGTTCAATTTTAGGAAGAGTTCCAAGTTTCGAAAATATGAAGGCCAAATTCATTGCGTCCCTGGTACACTGTGAGCCGAATCAAAGTCAGTGTATGGGTCTGGTGTAAACATGAAATCATCTATTTCTGTAGCCATAATATCGTCTACCGATGTTGGCGACATTTGGAACACCTCGTTCAGAAGGTTAATTGCACAGAGATGAGAAGCATCGCCTTCAGCATCAGATGCCGCAGCAATGTTCGCGTCCGTTGTTACCTGTGTGCATGTTGATCCATCTTGTATCTCAGCAGCAGCAGGAAGCGTCTTTGAGATCTCAGTGAATGCCGTCATCAGGATTGGTAGCCTCTGGGGACAACACAGAGCATGGGCCGTTATCGGGTCCAGCAGAGTATCGATATCCGTTGGCATGACTGATGGCAGTGTTAGACAGGTGTCTAGCACGCATTCTTCACCGCAAAGCAGGCAGCGTAGAACAGGTAAGATGCAATCTTGCCAGATTGGTCTAAATGACAGGAACCATGTTGTATTAAGTTCCCGTAGACGAGGCATGCCCAAAAGCTGCACAATGCGCTCACGGCACTTCCGTTCTAGGAGAGCTTTCTCCACATCGCTCGGAGTGATGTCGGTGGATAGGCTTGCCATAGCGTAATAGTAGGAATAGAAATAGGATTCCTGCAACAAGTGCTAGAATTAAAGGCACACCACCAAACACCAAATGTGCGAAGTTTGGGATGATTCCGAGGACTGCCTGGAAGGGTGTTAACAGTCCTGAACAGATGGTCTTAAATACATGTACAATTCCGCTCGTATCAGACATGTTAAAGATATGTCCCATCATTTCTGCGAAATGTATAGGGCAGTTTGTACGAATTAAAGCCTGTATCTCAGCCGAAGTCCTTGCAATTTGTAAATCATAGATTTCTTTGGCCGAGGTCAAAGGCACGGTCTGTTGCAAAAGCATGGCTTTCATTCTGCTTAAAGTATCAAAACGTATAAAAGAAACATTCAATGAAGGCCATAGAGGCGACTCCCTGACTGTGTATATTGGGGGGAACAATACTTGCATACAACAAGTAACACTGGAGTCGACCGTTACCAGATATGGGATGCCTGGCAACATGCCACAGCAACTCTGATCATTCAACATGAGGTAACTCCCGTTAGAAAGTTAGCCCAACGTTGGATTAATCACAGCAGCCGGTGTACCCTGCTGGTGGCAGGACAAGTTTGCCACAGAACCATTACAAGCCCCGTGTAAAGAAATGTCCTGACATATGAGTGAACCGCTTAATGCCTTTTCACAGTTTGTACCGCTTAGAAACACTTCACGATCCCCACTCCAACATCTGTATTCGTAAGGTAAATCCCAGGATGTCTTAATGTATTCTTTACCCAACTTTTCATATTTGCCTGCTTGCATTTGTTTGAGGCAATACTGAAACTGAAAAGTAGTGACAGGCAGAGTGATTTTGCCATGGATAAGCCATTCTGTAGCTGGTTTTTCTGGTACCGTAAATGGTAATTTTTCCAGTTTTTCAATGCTCAGCACTGTATACTTTGCTCCCCTTTGTGCCAGTTCGATCTGTTTATCTGTTAGATTGTATTCTGCAAACAGAGACGACGTGTTGATAAAACGCCAATGCACATAGCCCGCACGCAAAGATTGCAGCGTCCAGCCTAATAACATAATAGAACGTAACTGAGATTGGCCTTGTTGTAACATGGCTAAATCTTGTTCCAGTATGTCAATAGCAGAGGATACAATGTTGTCCAATGAATAAATTCTGGATGACAAAGTTTTTTTTTATTTATTTTTTTTATTGAAAACCATATACAATACATGAATATAAATCTGATTCTACATCCTTTAAAATTCATCCAGAACATTCAAAAAGATAATAAATAACACCAATTAATCAAACAACACCCAACAGCTCTAATAGTTCATAATTAAAAAGCAGCGAGTTCTTAACAAAGACACCTAGACTCTCAAGGTTTGTCTCCTTATTAACAAAAAAGGAGGGCAAAGTATATACAACTTTAAACCACAGAATCAAAGTACAATGCCCAAATCTTGTCAAATCTCTTAAGTCCCCCTATTCGAGAAGCATAAATACGTTCGCTCTTTTTAACCTGTCCCATTTTCCGAACCCATTCTATTTTAGACGGGATTAAATCCGTACGCCATCTTTGAAGTAAGAGTGATCTGGCGACAGCCATGCCGATATATAAAAACTTAATCAATTTCTCAGATAGTGGAAGATCTGCGTCATAACCCCATATTATCAATCGATCATTAAAACCAATTGATATTAAGCATTCTGTCGCCAGATACTCAAAGATCTCATTCCAGAACTTCTGGACCAAGGGACATTGTAATATTATATGAGTCCAATTAGCTGCAGGGTGGGTATGACACCGGAAACACTGCCCTGATTGACTGGGATAGACCTTGGCCACAAAAGAAGGGGTTCTATACAATAACCACTTACTAAAATATAGCATCCTCCTCCAATTAGCCCCTCTGACTGAACTAAAATTTAAACTATTGATTTTGGACCACATATTTACTGTAATTTCCTGATCTTCATATTTGCCCCATTTTAATATGCCCTTGGTCTCCAAATCTACCCCTTTAATTTTAGCCATATATCTTCTCCAATCGCCCGGTTTTTCGTTACCCTTTCTTCCAGTAAGTCATGAACTAAATGTTTCTGAGCGATAATCTGAGACAAATCGAGATTACTGAAGAATTTACTAAGAATTATATATGACCCCAAAAGAAGAAAATCCTATTCTGATGATTGGGACTTTGAGACTGTAAATGATATGATGTCTGATCTGGAAAAGTCTGCTGCATTCTCTAACAATGAATACTTAGAGGGTTCATCAGACTACTAACAGCTATATTGTTACAACGACTATGGTCATCATTTCTTGCATAAATCTGCAACACCTAGAAATGTGTTTATGTTTAACCAATGGGAACATTGTCCTACACCACCAAAAGGTAGTTCAAAAACGTTTGCTAAAAAGTTTCCCTATTTTTCAGGGTACAATACATCTGATCCAGAAATATTTTACTATAAAAATGTACACAAAACAGGACAGAAAATTATGTTAACTAGTACAAAACAGATTTACTCTGCAGCCTTTATTACCCAACTGTCTAGACATGGATTTGACCTTTGGAAAGACACAATAGACACAAAATCTGTCTGGGGTTCTAAAGATTTGCAAGTACAGGGGATAGAAGCTTTGTTTAGAGGATGCATCATCCCTCAGCAAATAATGATTTTGAATGACACTGTGCAACAAACATCTTGCCTTGGTTTAGCCAAGATCAAAGACATGAAAACACCTTCTTTACCAACACCTGCAAGTAATAACACTACACAGGCAGCGGTTACAGTTGACACAATACTACAAACCAACAGAACAGATCCTGATTTGAAAAAATGGTTACTCTGGCCCACAGACACAAACATCTGTCAAGAAAGATTCCTGAATAGAAGACAGGGCTTTACTATCCATAGGCCAGACCCACGATATGTTCAACGACAACATCCGGGGATAGTAACAACATACAGTGTAGGAAAATTGTGCCTCGACTGGCTACAAAAATCTACACTTGAGGATGTGAAACAACACTTATCTTTACTTAAAGAAGACGCAGACCTTAGGGAATTCTTGCTAGGACCAAGAAAACCGCGTCAAAAACGTTTTATATATGCCGGCATTTATGCTGCTTATAATGAAGTATGGAAGGTTTCACAGGCAGAGGGCGCAGAACGAATACGTGAGCTTGATCGTATTAACTTAGAGAAAACTCTCTCTGTGGTCGACAATGGGTTAACAACTTTGTCATCCAGAGATGGTGGATTAGCCCTCCCCAACTTGAAGGAATACTATTTTGCGTATTTTGCACAATATATGTCTAGATTCAAGCAGGGTTTTCAGTCGGGTCTTTTTATTAATTATTTTATGGATTTAATATTGAAAGAAAATCAGATCCACTGTCCATTATCAATTTTTCGATCCCCTAAATTAGTAAGATATAAGTCTCTGCATTGGTTTTTCCATAAACGCCAGGCACTTTTTAGACGGTATTCTATTCCAGCTGTTAATGCCATAACTTCAATAGCTGATCTCTTTGCCTCTGCAGGCATAAGAGATTCCTCTATAATTATACAAAACTGGCTTAAGGCTGGGTTTTGTAAACTTTCCGATTTTCTTCTAAATGATAAATGGATAAATGGAAATGAAATGTCTCAATTAATCTCAGGTGAGAAATTTTAAATAAATGTAGAATGTTCAAAAGTTCCATCGGGCCGAATATATCGAAATCGGTTTTGTCACACACTATACCATCCTGTATAGGAACGGCTGTGATGTTCACTGCTGACAAGTCTCTAGCTTCACGATGGGATGATTTGTGTGGTTTCAAAAGTAAGTTCACATTTTTACTTTCTGAGTCCATATGGATGTATCTGCCATTTATAAGCACGCTGATGGTCATAACCAAAGCTAGCCACAGCAGAAAGAAAAATATTCCAGAAATAATCCATAGTTCAATCCATGGTGAAACCAGATAAGTCTTTTCCAGGAAATGAAAAAGGTCTTGTACTTGCTGTTTGAAAGTTTTTGATGCTGGCGTCATTTCAGGTTCACTCGGATCCTCAGAAAACGTATCAAAGTTAATGAAATAGCCAGAAGCAGTTCTGTCAATTGTTGGAATTGCATCAGGATTTGTTGAAATCGCTGGAACCAGTTGATTACTTCTAACGTTGGTGTAGACAGGTGTATCTGGACGAACTGTTACTTGAGTTTCAAGAGGGATGAGTTCCATAGCATTGTGGCTTAGTCCTTCATCTGTTACTGCTGAATTCTCTATGGTTATGAGTCTTTCAGTCTGAACCTCTTAGATAGTAGCGAGAGGAGTGCGTCTGCTACTAGGTCGGAGTCCACGAGGCCTACTATTTAGTATTGGCCACATACTGTGGTTTGATGAGGTCGATTGACACAAATCTTTTCTCCTTTTTTCCAGCAAGGGGCGGCAGAAGTACTGTTCTTGTTCCGTGGACAGCTAGGACAGGTACTGGTTGTCTGTAAGAAGGTCCAAATTCCTTCTTGTCCGCAATATTTTCTCTGACTAGATCCCCAACTTTTGGGATCCAGACAGGCCTTGCTGGGACTGCCGGTGTTTCCCCAGTGGTGGTTGGCTTCAGGAACACGTTGCTTTGTTTCGATCTTAGTTCATTTAGATCCTGTAAAACAGCCAAACGATCTTTGATATCAAAGGGTTTATTTTCCACCACTGTGCCTTTACATTCGAGATCAGGAACCCACATTCTTGTCCCAAATAGGACCTCATATGAAGTGACCCTCCCTAGAGAACTTCTTGGCAAATTATGTAATGAGCGTTGGACCCCATAAAGATGTTTGACCCACCCATCACCCGAACCTAATACTCTAGCTGTTATAGACTGCTTTATATCCCGGTTTTTCCTATCCACAACAGAATTTCCCTCAGGATGAAATGGAGAGGAGTACCGCAATGCTACGCCCAAACTGGCCATGGCTTCTTTGTAAGCACGAGAGCTAAACGCAGGGCCCTGGTCAGAATGTAGTGTGCCAATTGCGTATGTGCCGATAAAGACTCGCAAATCTTTTATAACAGTTCGAGCGTCAGCCGAGCGCTGAGGCCATATCCATAGGAACCTTGAGCACGAATCCACTGCGACCATTATATATTTATAGTTACCGTCCCTTTGCAAGGGACCGCAGTGGTCCAGGTAAACACAAGCTAATGGTTTGTCTGAAATCAACAGGGGTGTCTGTGCAGGACGTTTCACTGTGGAGACTTTCATCTGTTGGCATATTTCACATTCCAAAACATAGTTCTTGGTCTGTTTCCTAATGCCAGGCCACCAATATCTTTGTTTAAGTAAAGATACTGTTGCAGAAACACCTGCATGGGCAGAGGCTATCCCTTCATGTGCTGCTAGGATTAGTCCTAATCTTCGTTCCATGTTTGGAATTACCCTATCCCCCACTCCAGGGATTCGAGCAAAAGGAACGTTGTTTGCATCAATTACATAAGAGTACTTGAGTGGAAATTTCTTTGGTAACGCTGCACCACTGCCTTTGCTTGAAGCATTGACAGCCAACAATAACTCACTGTCTATTTTCGTTTTTGAACGAGTGATCGCAGCTACGGAAGCCGTCTAAACAGCCCCCTTTGCGGCTTCGTCAGCCAATGAATTCCCTGCAACGTGAACGCCATCACGTTGATGACTCAGCGTTTGTATCACGTGAGCCTTTGGTAGTTTGTTTTTTAACTGAACTACTTGTTCCCAAAGCGTTTTATGCTTTATTGTGCCACCTTTTGCATCTTTGAACCCGTTTTCAAGTCAATTCTGTATATATTCATTATACGACTGAACACAGTAAAAAGAATCGCACACTATGAGTGTGGGGAATTCGCGATCTGTACTTTCAAGTGCCAGTTTGAATGCTTGTAGTTCAGCTCGCTGAGCTGTGCAATCTCCTAGAGATTGAGTTTTAGTGACCATTGGTCTGAAGTTACCATCTTGCATGCGACCTTTAACGATTGCGCACGCTGCACTGTAAGCTTGCTTACTCCCTGTAGCGGGTTGTGCGGATCCGTCAGTGTAAATTATAAATTCATACTGATTGAGAGGCAGAATTTCAGTGGGCAGAGGACATTCATGTTCATATTGCAGGAACGCTTGTGTTTCTAAATCAGGATCAAAAACATATTCAACATCTGTTGCAGCAAGAGAATTAACCCATTGTATCCATCTAGGATGTAAAGCTTTTGCATTTGGAATGCTCGCTTTTGTGACCGCCTCTAAGGCTGGTACTGGAGTTACGACAACAATGCGTTTCCCTTGGGCTAGAGCTCTTTCTTTTGCTACAGCGGTTTGAACTGCTGTCAGTATTTTTTCTGTTGAAGTGAAGCGCATTTCTGCATGTGTATACAAATGTGATTTGTATGCTATTGGGACTTTTTCACCCTCATTAAATGTTAAATAGGTGAATCCGCATTGTCCCGAAATTATTCGGATCACTAAATTGCGTGTATTTACGCGTGTTTGTAAGTGATTTGTTGCTAACATGTTAGCTTGGAGTGAACGCAAGATTTCTGTGTGTTCCTGTGTCCAATGTTTTGTTGAAAAATCAGGTTTGATTAATTTGTAGAGAGGTTTAACCCTTTCTGTGTAATTCAGAATGTAAGTTCTTCCAAAATTTAGGAAACCCAAGATGGATTGTAAGTTTTTCAGCGTTTTTGGAGTTTGGAGCAGCGTGCACTTTTCTAAAAAGTTGGCTGCCAGGCTCTTGCCTTCACTTGAAAGCTCATATCCTAGGAAAAGGACATTAAGATGGGCAATTCTGGATTTTTTAAAAGTTGAACTTATAGCCCTCAGAGGCAAAGCCCAATATAATGGTACTCACCCTGTTCAAGTGCCTATCCAGGTCATCGTCTGTCAGATAGATGTCATCGACATATGACAATGCCTCATTATCATAAATTTGTAGTAACTCTGTTACTCTTGCTGAGAATAACCCCGGGCTGTTTTTGAACCCTTGTGGGAGTCTACAAAATTGACGCTGGGTTCCCATTATTGAGAAAGCTGTTAAGTACCTCCTTTCAGGTGCTATGTTTTGACAAAAGAAACCATTTGAAATGTCCAATGTGGTTTTATATTTTTTACGCACAATGTTATTCATTAATGCTGTACTATGTGCATTTTGCACTGCAAATGTTTTTGAACAAGTGTTCAAGTGTCTGTAATCCAAAACTAGACGATACGTATTGTCTGGTTTGGATACAGGAAACAAAGGATTGTTCATTGAGGAGGTGCATGTTTCAATCACCCCTTGGTATTCAAGTTGATCTAAGATCTCCCTGACCTGTTTTTTAGCTTCTTGCTTTATTGGGTACTGCCTTTGTGCAGTAGGTTCATTTTTTAACAGTTTTTTTTGGTGAGGTGAGGTGAGTCCTCATCCCATCCTACATGATTTTTGTATAATGCTGGGGCCTGAGCAAGTATATTTTACGTTAATTGGAATATGGTTGGAGAAGGCAGGTATAATGATGTCCTCACCATGTGGGCACTCCCTGACAAATTGTGGTGGCCAGTCTTTTTCTGCTAGAAGTATATCATAACCCCTTGAAAGTTTCTCCCAAAAGAGTATTTTCACTTTTCTTGGTATGTCTCCCTCCATTCGGAGTGTTATTTCATATAACTTTTGTGGAGTACTAACCCTGGTGTCTACAGTCTCTACTGTGATGTACTCATTCAAGTCCACTATCTCCAGAAGTTCCTTCAGGTCCTGGCGAGCTATTGTGACTTCTGCTGCACTGTCCAGCATTGTCTGAGCCCATTCTCCGTTCTTGAGCTGCGTTCTCAGTTTTCTCGGCATGTCTGATCTTCAGACCTGCTAGCTTCTTTTTTGTGAATTGAGGTTTTGATTTATTTTTCTGAACATGTTTGTCGTCTTTGGATTTCACACGTTCTTCTCTATGTTCTGACCGTCCTCTTCTTTCCGATGTCTGTGACGTTATCTGAAAGGTACGAGAGGAACGTGTATCAGTATCTTGATACCTGTCAGGTTTTCTTAAATTATCCCTATTCCTGAGGTTATACCTCCTTTCAGAGGGCTCCTTTTGAGGAGACCTACCTCGGGATTGAGAACGTGTCTCTTTTAAATTTTGTTTATTAGTTTCCCACTTCTTTTTAGAAGATGTAGGAGTTTGTTTAATAGAGTCCTTCTCAGGACTTTCAGATAGTTTTGGCTTCAAAGGTTTTCCACCCAAACTATCTCTGCCTAATTCTGCATAAGATTGTTTTATTATTCTGGGTAGTTCATTTTGATGTTCTGTAACATCAAATTCCCTTAAGCGTTGGCGGATCGCCACTGATGCTGCCTCTCCTTTAATATTAGATAATATTATTGTTGAGACATGGTCGAAGTTTTTCAGTAATTTCATACCTAAATTCAGAGCAGGTTCTGCCCCGTATTCGTTTTGAATTTGTTTCAGGACATCTGGTATTACTGCAATTGACGGAACACCACGGGGCATATTATCAAGGGCATTATCGCCGCTTTAGCAGCATTTTTTGCCGATAAAGCGGCGATATTTTTATCGCCCTATTAGCAAGGCTGCACTAATATGCGTTAGCGCCAGCTTTCCGGCGTCAGCTGCCGGGGTTTCTCTCGCCTTGCATGCCAGCAATATTTATCGCTAATGACATGCAAGGTAGGCATTCGTAACCAAATTTACACGGTAAAAGTAGCGAACACCACTTCGCTGTATTACCAAAGTTGTCCCGCGATAAAAGAATTCGCGCTAAGCACCGATGTACGCAGGATTTTAACACCTGATCAAATTCTGACTAAACGTGGTGATATATGGAGGTATGAGCCCAACTTCTATTCCAGTACGCTTTCAGTGTACTGTGGCCTTGCACAAAAAGTGCCTGCATCTGTTGTGTCTGCTATGTGCCTCTAATGCTCTTTCAGAGTAGTGTGTAAATGCACAATAGTGCCTATATCTGGTTCTTTCAGAAGTACATGCCCACCCTTTATTCTGGTACCCTTTCAGCAGAGCAGCAGGCCTTAGCAGTACGTGATGATTTGGCACGCGGCCGCCCGAGTTTGCAGGCAATCCATGGGCATATTCACACGTTACCTGAATTATTATCGCCGCTAACGCACCGCTGACACGCCGATGCCAAGGTATCGCATGATTTACTACCTCATGTTGGCGGGAGTCATCGCGTACTTTCACAGACAGCATCGCATGTTCCCAAAGTCTTGATAATACGACGGTAAGAATGCGAAATTGCTCAGTGAAAGTGTGCGATACAAAAAAGCACAATATGTGGTGCAGGTGATAATTATTGCCCTTACTTGATAATATGCCCCCATGTGTTTTAGTATAGATGGCAGCAAAGACTGCACCCCAAGTGGTGCAATCTTCCAGTTGTGGTGTGATCCCCATTGGTAAACAGATTGTTAGGATTCTGTGTTTCTCATAAGAGCTAGTATTTGGAAATACTGCTTCAATTTGAGTAATTTTTTGAGCTATCCAGAATGGAATTTGCTCACGTTTTGTGGGCATTTTACCCATGACTGTGGAGTAATTTTTAGTGTATTCCCCTGTTGAGGGGTTTGATTTGGAATGGTCATTGGTGGTTGGACTGTGAGAGTCCGCATGACATATTGGACTAATTGTCTGTAAATTTTTATTAACTCTTGTAGTTGAGTAAGTAATTCCTCGTCTGACATTACATCGATGTCAGGTTGAGGTGTGTAGCCGGCTAGAATCGGCCATGTTGCTCCTGGTCTACCTAGTGGACCGAGCCGGGTAATGTTTTTGTGATGTTTTAGGGCGCCTTTAAACCAGAGATGATGCTCCTGGTATGTGAGTGGAATTTCAATATCCTCGAAAGGAATATATTCCTCTGGTGGTTCGTCTTCTTTAAAGAAGTGACACATTCCTGTTACTGGATTTGATTCTGGGAATACTATCCATGAATAGAATACCTCTGTCTGAAAGGATTCGTGTGCCTCTATCACGAAAACTGCTCTACCACCTCTTGGTGATAGGCCGTGTTTTATAAGTTTTAGAGTGATGGCTCTCCTTAAGTTTGGAGGGATGTCTATAACACCCTCATCGGCTTCATTGAAACCGGTAAAGTTAAAAGCTGTTACGACTGGGTCAGCCGTATTTACATCATTCTCGGTGCCATTGTCCCCGTGTATGGACATTTTGTTTTTTGAAAAATGTAGTACAAGTTTCAAGGAAACAAAAGATAAGGTGCACAATATTTTGGAATACTGTATCCTTCAACGTTGAACAAACCAAACAGCTAATCTATAGGTTTTTTGTCCTATTTAGCTTTGGCGGATATTTTAACCCTACCCACTCCAGACGTCTTATGGAGTATGTGAGTAGGGGTCTCTGAGAGAAAAGCACGACTGAGTTACTCAGTATCTAGCTTTAAATTAGTGCCTTACCAAACCATTGGGCGCCATGTAGTGTAGTTCCTATTTCCCTAATAGGCTCTGCGCATTGGAATAATATACCCTATAGGTTTGACATAGGACTGACGTCAGTATGTCCCTATTGAGTATATTAAACTTAATTACTTTGTGCCAGCTAACTCAGAGGCCACTAGAAACTCCTTGCGAACAAGAAGGGAGTAGTTTCTGGCAACCGCATAAACATGACAACTTTGTTTCCCTTTAGAATCGGAACACTCTCAGAATCGTGGAAACAATAGATAACAGTTTCACTCATCTGATCGTGCATGCTTAGTTTCCTCAGAGTTACACAGAAAGAATAGACGGGCGTTTCAATAAAAAGGGTTTATTGAACAGTCTTGTTTCTCGTTTAAGAGATATGAGCTGTTATGATCACAATACAGTATGCAAGATATATAATGTACAGCGTAAGCAGTAGAAAGAAATAATACTGCGCTAGCATTATCTTTTAGCATATATTCACATACATAAATAACTTGAGCTAAAAATGCGAGTACTCATACGATGCTTCTCTACGCTAGTTCTACCCCAGTGTACCTAACCTAGTCTAGGTGTAGGGCAAGGTAAGAAGTAGGTGAAGTATTCTGTAGTATGGTATACTAAGAGTCTTGTATGCCAAGAGTCCCTCTAGGTTCTAGTCAGCTCCATACCTTGAGAATGAGAGAGGTGGGAATCTCCTTCCGGATCTTCGAACTCGAACACCCCGCGAAGGGAGTCAGAACACTGGAAGCTGGATTCTCTGCGAGCAGGGATGACAGCGTTTCTTCTCAGTGCGTCAGGCCGGGATACGGGCTCCTCTGAAGTCGAGGTCTCCTCTAACTTGCTTGGGCAAGGGAAGGTATATTTATACCTGGTAGGTGCCTTGGAATGTTAGCATTGACGTGAAGTCGGACAGAGGAAGACGTCAGGAATGAACCTTTAAGGAATAGTGGTTCATGCATAATAGATGAGTCCTTCGAGAAATCAATAATCCTCTGTTGGGCTTAGGGTTTGGTTTCTAAGAACTTGTTGTGATGTTAGGGTGGACGGATGTTGGTGACCATGCCTGTATTTGGAGTGCATGGCTAATGCCTAAATAAGGACTAGGATCTTATGCCTATATAAGGGCAATGCGAATTGTGCCTATATAAGGACATGTTTCAGGAAAACCTATATACGGACACCTAAAGCGGAATACAACACCACTTTTTTGCAGGAAACTCACTGTAACGATGTTGAATCGCTTAAATTAAAACGACAATGGGTAGGCCTAGTTGTATATTCTACTGCTATTAATCGTAAAGTGGGTATCGCCATACTTTTTCATAAATCATTACCTGCACAAATTATATCAACTCAATGTGATAATGATGGGTATTGGTTACCATTGTAATTCATAACAGACATATTTCTTTATTTATTATTTATGGTCCCGTTAAACCAGATCCTGATTTCTGGAACAATATAAGATGACTTTAGCATCTATTGATAATCCTGACATTATTGTTAATGTGATTTCAATCAATGGTTTGATCCCTTTACTGATAGGAAGTGTAAATGTAAATTTAATCCTGACAAATCTCATAAAGCATTTCAATCCGCCACTGCTACTCGTCCATTATTTGATGTTTGGAAAACATGTAACCCTGATACCTCTCAATTTACATGTTTCTCCAATGTGCATCACACCTGCTTTAGAATTTACTATATTTTGGTTACTCAACCCCTGCTTCCATCCATCCAATTCTCAGAGATTGGCTCTAAATTTATCTCCGACCATGCTCCTGTTTTCTTTTCCTTTGATTTATCTCTAAATAATTCCAAAACTGGTAGTTGGAAATTTCATAATTCTCTTTTATCTGATGATACATTTCTTTCAGAGGCTACTACCTTCATTAATGAGTTTTTTTAATTTAACCACACTTTAGACACTTATATTCCTAACACCTGGGATGTTTTTAAGGCCTCTTTTCGAGCTTTCACCATAGCCTAATCAGCAAAATGGAAAAACGAACTCATGCCAAATTCACTACATTATTACTGCAACTTAAAACACTAGAGCACACTTAATTTTCCTCTAAATCATCTTCTGCTCTACACGAGTTGATTAAAGTCAAGTTTGCTCTTAATAAACTTGCCACTGTTGATGCCTGCAATATCCTCCTTAAAATTAAATCTAAATATCACGGTGCCCAAAATAAAGTGGGTAAGATGTTTGGCAATTTTTTGAAGAAAAAAATCTGAAATTAAAAACATTGGCCCAATTCGAAATGAATATGCCAACAAACTTTCATCCTCTGATACTGATATTTCTACCACTTTCCAAGAATATTATCAATTATTGTACTCAGATGACACCAACCCTTTACAATTTAATATGCACACTTTTTTTAATGCCCTCCCTAGTCCTCTTCATATGCCTGATAAGTCTAACCTATTAGAAGCTGTAATAACTCTCCAGGAAATAGCATATGCCATCAAATCAATAAAAAAAGCCAGGGCTCCTGGACCTGATGGCTTTTCTCTTGAATTTTTCTCTTCTTTTTCTTCCATTTTTGCCCCATAACTACTTGAAGTTTTAACTCTTTTTTTTCAGACTCCAAGGCCTCTGGTTCCTTTCTAGAAGCCTTGAGTGCCCTTATTCCCAAACCTGCTAAAGATCACACCCTTTGTAAACATTATCATCCTTTTTTATTTATTAATTATGATTGTAAATTATTTACTAAAATTGTAGCATCCTGTCTTGAGACTATTGTTCCCTTATTGGTGAAAACTGATCGGTCTGGTTTTGTTAAAGGCAGACTGGCTGCAGACAATGCTAGGATATTTTTAAACTTTATCACATTTGGGTAAAAAAATACCACTCTCCCCTAGCTGCACTGTCTCTTGATGCTGAAAAGGCTTTTGACCGTATTAACTGGCAATTTATGTTTATTACTCTTCGATGGTATGGCTTTGGCCTTAATGCATTTCATTCATTAAATTGTTATACCCTGATCCCGTGCCAGTGTTTTTGTTAATGGTTGCTTTTCCCCTTATTTTCAGTAACATAGAGCTACACATTTCAAGGTTGTCCTCTATTTCCTTTACTATTTATGCTTTGCTTAGAGCCATTCCTTGAATGTATTCATTGCAATACACTTATATCAGGGTTTAAGCACAATTCAACTGAAATCAAATTATCAGCTTATGCTGATGATATTTTAGTTTATATGTCTAATCCCCTTTCCTCTTTTACTCCTTTTTGCCACGAAATTCAATTGTACTCTAGTGTTTCTGGTTATAAATGGATTTTTTCTAAAACTGAAATATTACCATTAAATTCTTTATGTTATCGATATATGTTTGCTAATACTGATTTTACTTGGTGCCCTACCAAAAAAATATATTGGTACTTAGTTCTCTTCTACCATTTCAAACACAATCAGGCACAATTTTAATGTTTTAAAACTCACACTGCAGAAATTACTTTCATCATGGTCCCCTCTCCATCTATCATTGTGGGGCAGGCTGGATACCATTAAGATGATGATTGTACCACATGTCCTTTATACATTATCTATGTTACCTTTTATGATACCTATTTCCTATTTGTCTCAAATCAATTCAATCTGTACCAAATTTCTTTGGAATAATAAACATTCCCGTATTGCTTTGACTGAACTCAAACGTCCTAAGAATGAGGGTGGTGTATGCATCCCTGATTTTAAGTTATATTATTCTGCATTTTTAATTAGACAATTATTTTCCTTAACCCATGATTTTTGTGATACCTCCATAGCACAATGGATTATATTGAAAGATTTAGCATTTGATGATGTCATTTATATGTCTAACTGCACTTTTATATCAACTAATCCTACATTAAAATATGCCCAACAATTGGTACATACAATATTTTCTTCAGATTTTGATTCACATTAATGTTTCCTTGCCTCCTCTATTTGGGATAACAAATTTATCAAGTTTCGGTGCAAATCATTCTATTATAAACACTTGAAAGAGAAGGGTATTATGTTTATTCATCAGCTTGTACAACATAATTATGTCATTCCTTTTCCCGAATTGCAAACAAGATATAATATGCTGAGTTTGTTTTTACAGGAATATATTTTAATATCTTATTCCCGTCCAGCCATATTTAACAGCCAATAATTTCCCTCCAGATGTTGCATCACTCACTCCCCATAAGCCATTATATACCATTTCTCATGATTATATACCTAAGGCTGCTTATTTATATAATGTGTTATTATCACCTATTCTTATTAGAGCCAAAACTCCTATTGAACTATTGTGGGAAGTTGATTTATCTATCTCACTCCCTTCTCCTACTTGGGATAAATTATGGCTTAAAATATTTAAAACATCTAAAGCGGCTCGTCTTATGCAATCTTTACTTTTTATTTATAACAGAGCTCTCATTACCCCTGAATGTATTTCTATATTCTCTTTCGTTTCCTCTCCATTATATTGGTTTTGTTCTTCCTCCACAGGGACTTTCATTCATTTACTATACTATTGTTCCAGTTTGTTTTGGGAAACAATTTGGTCAAAATGCCGAAAGTATTTTCACTGTAATATTCAATTATCAATTCAAAATGTTTTTCTTGCAGCTGCTTCACCAGACTTTGGTTGTCTTTCTCCTAAGCCTCTATTATTTGATCTCTTTATTACTATTGCATTTAAGGTGATACTTTCTTGTAGGAAAGTTACTTCTAAATTGTCTATATTAACTTGGTGGAATTTTATTCGTGATGAACATAGAATAGCTACTATTTCTACATTCTCAATGTCTCAGAAAATCAAATCTGATCTATTCTGGTTACCTTTTACTGTATATCTTTCTTCTTACTCACCTATAGCTTAAACACTAGGCCTGGGCGGAAAACTACGCTACGCTCACGTAGTTTGCGCAACTACGCGCTACGCGAATTGCACGTAGCACAGTGCAAAAACGCGTAGCGTAGCGGGCATTTTTTGCTTGCTCGCGGTCCTCAACGTCAAGTTGGCGACCGCAAGCGAGCAAAATGACATCCCGGCGAGACTTTTCCTCGTTCGCGATCAGCAACATCAAGTTGCCGATCGCGAGCGTGGAAAATAAACCTCCCGGTGAGATTCTCAACGTGGGGGAGGTCAGGTTTCTCATTGCGAGTGGTCGCGTATGCTCGCGACTGCTCGCGATGAGAAACTAGCAGTCCGCGTTGAGAAAACTGCTGCTCGAGTACAAATCTACTCGAGCGGCAGAAAACGACCGCTTGCACTGTGCAAGATGCCTTTTGCAATGATTGCACAGTGCGGACAAGCATCCAACACTGTGCAATCATTGCGAACAGCATTTCCTACGGCACTACGCAGTTCGCGTAGTGCTACGCGTAGCTCGCGTAGTGCGAAGTGCACTTCACGTAGCGCTACTACGCGAACTACGCCCAGGGTTATTAAACACCATTCTTTTTCTTCTTTTTTCTTCTTTTTGCTTTTCTTCATATAAAACATACTTATTATGTATTTATTGTCTTATATTGTTATTTTTCTCAATTTGACCAATTTCATTATTTTGTAATTCAATTGATATTTTCCAATATTGAAGTTGTATTCTACTGTTGACAATTTTTGTGTTTTCAACTCTTCAATAAAAAATATTAAACAAAGATAAAAAATCCATCTGATTTAGGCTCTGATATTCTTAGCTTAGTCACATTAGGAGACAACACAGGCTATGATTTTAAATCGTTTGATACACAGTATCTTAAGAGCTTTGTTTCCTTACTTCTTCTAGAAGGAGAACCTTCATGACTGATTAGAGTGTATCAACAAGAACAATAAAATGATGCTCCTGTGTCTAGTTTCTCTTACTTGTAATAAGAGTAGATAGATATTAAACCTCTTTTTAGGTTAAATATTTAAACTTTATGAAAGACTGCCTGCATCCACAGATAAGATTCTAACTTTGACAATTTTCAGCCATGTTAGGAAGGCTTTATTTGGTTTTCCTTGCAACTTACCATAACAATCAAGTTGTTTGCATTTTTTCTGTTTGCCACCTTTGATCCATTTTGTATGTTTTAATCACTTTCCTTACCAGTTGGGTAATGAACCTTGTGATACCCATTAAAATAGGGGAATAACAAAGATCTAAGATCCTCTTTAGTAGCAGTTGTTAATAATAATATTAATAATAGCTGTTTGAAACACACTTATGGGGGAATTCCTGACTGGCTCTAGCTGAAACAACATATGACCCTACTCCTATCAAGGCCAACAGGACATAACGCTGCACAGATTACAATAGAATTAATACATTTACTTATTTTGTAGATACAAAGGAATGTGAATTATGGCAATCCAGGACAATGTCTGGAAAACTGGTAGCCTAGCAGAGCCTTTTTTGTTCACTTTACATAACACAAAAAGGTTTGCTCAAGGAGTGTGTGAAATAACATCTGGGTGACATTTACCACAACTAGATTTATAGTACATTTGTCACACCAACATCAATAGTGACATTTTAAATATAGGCTCCTAGGCTCCCTTCACTGGCCATAGGTGTCACAAAGTACCTGGGATCGGCTTCCGCAAGCGTAAGGAGAGAGATCCAGGTCAGAATTGCAGCAGGCCTGAACCATTAGCCCTAGGCTGAGCTCCAGGCACAGACCGCTGCTGTCACAAGCTTACCAGAATACCTTTCTGTAGGCCCAGGGACCCTTCATCTCTTTGGGCAGAACAGAAAGCTCTGATACAATCCCAGGAAGAACTCCAGTCTAACCTATGATACAGTCCCCTAGACCTCTGCTCCATTTGCTGGCATGTGGTGTCAAAGAGGACCAAAGACGAGGTTCTGCAAGCCCAGAGATGGTTCCCCTGTTCCTTCAATGTTGTAAGTTCTGACATGTCATGGTCCTCTTCCTCTAGGTGCAGGTTACTTCTGCAATTAGCAAATGCTTGTCACAAATATTAAGCAGTACACATGCTCAGTAAAATGAAATGGCACATGGCTCATTTAATCATTTCTTTGACTGCAATATATGACCCTTGGATATCTGTGTTCATTCCAGAGCTAATACATGCCAGAGAGTTTTGACCTCACAGGAGGTATGGTTTAGTTTTTCTTATAGCAACAAATCCAAGCTTGCCCGGCTGCTTTGCTGACTCTAGAGCTTCTCAGCCCATAGGGATGTTCCATTGATGAGAACAATGATTTTGTATGTCTGCTCTATCGACCTTCGATCTTACTTTAGGGCCACAGCTAATTGATAATCAGAGTTTGATTCCAGAGAAGAAGACTTAACAATGGCTACCACATTCCGGGAATAAATAAGGCAGGAAAACTACCCATTCCCAACCCGGTACAATAGTGATGAAAATTGACAGTACAGGACTCTTTCAATGTCTTGTAATTGGAATGAGTACATCCTTTATTAAGAGTCAGTTGGAGGGAAAGCCTGTTGCCTGCAGCTGAAGTCATTCCAACTCCAATAGAGCATATTAAAGCTGCTGCAGTTAAAAAATTCATAGTTGGATCTTCAGATTGAGCTGGTAGTCAAGTGCAAGGCAAACTAGGAGCCTGTCCTGTCCCCTGCCTCTAGGCACACCTTGGTGCCCTTACCTAAGTGTCCTGCATGTCCAAAGTCTTTTCTTTGTAAAAAACTGTTCAAAGCAAGCTGGCTGCTTGAATACTTCAGCTAAGCATAGTAGACTAGGACTCTTATTTTATTTTGTTGGTTATCAGAACTGAGGCCATGTTTAAGAGGGACGGCCATGGCTATATTTATTCTGCTGCTAAATATGAAAGTCTTGCATTGGTACAACACGAATCAAAGGGAATGGTTTTACTAAGAATGATTTCAAGAATCGAGAAAGGTCAGAGGTTCAAAAACAATCAGATACCATTGTAGTTTCAATCGTAAACGATGCTGACTTGAGACCCAGCAGTTTCATGTTCATGACCTGCCAAGCAGCTCGAGAAGCTAAAGTATTTCGCTCCCAGGGAATTTGAAGGTTGAAAAGTTGAACCAACAGGAGTGGATCCTGCAGCTTAATTTGACTCAACATTGACAGATGGATAGTTCCTTCTGGATTATGTGGGAGGTGGTGCATTAATGTTGCTAGTTAGTGGAGCAATTTGTCTGGTTAATTCTGATGAGGACTGAGTTTCCTCCCTAGTAACTATTTATGCGACCCCCATCAGTGGATGTTCAACAACCTAGCAGGATAGGTGGCATTCAGCCAAACAACATTGAGCAATAACCAGTCGGCACATGCTCTGCATGCGCTTTACACCGAAAGGATTTCCATGCAACTACCGATTATCAACAAGTGTGGGTATCCAAATGAACCTCATTTATGGTCGGGATTAGGATTGCAATTATTTCCCATGACCAAAGATTTCCAAATAGGTGCAAGCAATAAGCTTACAATAATTAGGTTCCTGTTCTGTGTACAAACCATCAATCACCCCTAATGATAGGATCATATATTCATAGTTTTCGGTCTGTCCCATTGGTGTTGGCAATGGCCCTTGCAGGGTAAGGAGAAGGCAATCAAAGACGACTATTTAGAGAAAGGAAATGTTGTAACAAGGTTTGCACAGGTGAGCCTGCAGAAGGATTATTAATGGCGGAGTGACCCAAGTGACAAAGCATGTCTGATCTTGTTTTTGTCCTGGATGGAAGTCAATCTTACCATCATCCACTTGCCAACAGAGCAGTCTGTAGCTGTTGGAAACTTGGATGAAGACTCAGGGTGGAGCAGTCTCTGCTCAAGAGAAAGTGATCATATTTTATGAGATAGGGTATGTGTGGGCCAGGGCTCTCCTACAGGCACCGCACATGTGAGCTTAGTAGAGAGAATTGTCAGCTGAAGCATGCAGTGGTGTGTTAGCTGTAGCAGCCCCAGGGTACATGCCAGGGCCTTGGACACCAGGCACCAACTGCTGGTGCCCAAGCTTCCCAGGATACACCTCAGTATGCTTGGGGAAGATTTTTCTCCTCGGGTGGGTGAAAAGTTCTGACTTGGTCCCAGTCAGAGATTCGGTCTGGCATAGGGGGAGATTTCCTGGGCATGGACTCCATTTACTGGCAAGTCCTGGCACAATCTTCCCATGATGGGGTTCCACGGTCCAGGAAAGGACTCCCAGCTTCTGCTGGGTTGAAAGCTTTGACATGCCCTTGTCATACCTCTAGTTGGTCTGGATCCTGAGCCCTTGGCTTTGCATCTCAAGCATTGACTCTTGGTGCCTTAAACATGTCAGGACACAAGGGCTACCAAGCTCCTGCATGTCTGATAGCAAAGACAGGCTTCAGGCCTGGAATTCATTTGGCAGTCCAGGGTACCAAAAAGTGCAGAGGATGGGGTGCCACAGGCCCAGAGAGACCCTCCGGCTTAAGCATGGTCGAATGCTCTGACAGGTCCCAGTCAGAATTCTGAAGTGACACTGGGCCTTGTCCCCTGGACCTAGGTCCAATGTGCCTGCTTGTGGTGCCCCACATTACCTAGGATGGGGTTCAACTGGGCAAATAATGGTTTCCCTGCCCCGAACGGACAGACATCTTTAATATGGTCTCTGTCAGAGCATTGTGATGCTCTTTCTAGAGCCTGGACTTCAGCTCCATCTGCTAGCCCGGAGAGACCATTGCACCTATTGCAACCTTTCAGAAGAATGATAGGGGGTGCAGGACACCTCAACTCAAATAGGACTCTAGCTAGACCTCCCACTGGCTTCCGGAGGGAAGCTCCTAGTGTCCAAGCCCATACCACCAGCCAGGGTTGCCCCTCCATGTGATATCTTCCCCCTGAGTGCAAGCAATAAGCCATGCATATCTCCCACTGGAATACGTGTTACAAAGAGATGTCCAGGCTTTGAGTTTGGTCATCTAGTGTCATGAAACAAAGAAATGAATAATACAACCTGATAGCCAGGCTGCTCTAAAACTCCCTATGAGGGTTACTTTGAACCTTTTAGCATTGCAAGTGACCCAGGAGGTCAAATTCATTCCTTCAGATGTCTCAATCTGTCTCCTATAGGGCACATGATTAAAAGGAAACATAGGTACCTTCATCCTGATTAGTAGGATTAGGGTGTTTGGAATCTCTTTGCGCTCTTTCTTCTAAAACGATGTGATGGCTCCTGCTGGTCGGTCCTGGGGTCCCCAAAGGGCTTGGGTCTTCTGTCAGCTTTCATCCATATTCTTGTACCACAGGCAGATTCCCCTTTGTGATCCTACCTTCCCAGAATGCAGGCAGGGAACCAAAGCAGACATTCCAAGAAGGGAAGCCTGCTTGAGGGAGATCTATGTAGCTCTGTACTCTGATTGGGTGCACTCGGTCTCTTTAAAAATGAACTACTTAGTCAGCCTGAGGTGTTGTTTCAAAGAGCTTCCACCCCATCTCGGATGGCCCAGCTCTTAGTTGTGCTTTGGGGAAATCATCTGGGGACTACCCAGTTAGCAGAGGGAATGCTGTACAACCTGGAAATTCCCCACCAGTTATCCAAGCCATGCGGATGTCAATTAGTGGCACTGCCTGGTGGTTTGGGCCACATATATCACATCTTGCCCTATTTTACCCAGTACATTTCTGCATCAGCTCACAATGGCAATACTTTGGAGTGTCCCCACCAGCCATTCCACTGGCGAGGCCAAAGCTCCAATGTATCAGCTAGGCTCACAGTCATCACTGTGAAACAGGCTGGGCCATCGGTGTCCATGTGATTGTCCTACCCACCAAGCCTGCACAGGAGTCAAGAACTACAGGCTTTCAGTTTGTGGCAGACTGAATGTTTCTTCCTCTTCCTCTAGTTGCAGGTTACTTCTGCAATTAGCAAATGCTTGTCACAAATATTAAGCAGTACACATGCTCAGTACACTGAAATGGCACATGGCTCATTTAATCATTTCTTTGACTGCAATATATATGACCCTTGGATATATGTAGTCATTCCATAGCTAATACATGCCAGAGAGTTTTGACCTCACAGGAGGTATGTTTTAGTTTTTCTTATAGAAATAAATCCAAGCTTGCCGGGCTACTTTGCTGACTCTAGAGCTTCTCCGCCCATAGGGATGTTCCATTGATGAGAACAATGATTTTGGATGTCTGCTCTATCGACCTTCGATCTTACTTTAGGGCCACAGCTAATTGATAATCAGAGTTTGATTCCAGAGAAGAAGACTTAACCATGGCTACCACATTCTGGGAATAAATAAGGCAGGAAAACTACCCATTCCCAACCCAGTACAATAGTGATGAAAATTGACAGTACAGGACTCTTTCAATGTCTTGTAATTGGAATGAGTACATCCTTTATTAAGAGTCAGTTGGAGGGAAAGCCTGTTGCCTGCAGCTGAAGTCATTCCAACTCCAATAGAGCATATTAAAGCTGCTGCAGTTAAAAAATTCATAGTTGGATCTTCAGATTGAGCTGGTAGTCAAGTGCAAGGCAAGCTAGGAGCCTGTCCTGTCCCCTGCCTCTTGGCACACCTTGGTGCCCTTACCTAAGTGTCCTGCATGTCCAAAGTCTTTTCTTTGTAAAAAACTGTGCAAAGCAAGCTGGCTGCTTGAATACTTCAGCTAAGCATAGTAGACTAGGACTCTTATTTTATTTTGTTGGTTATCAGAACTGGGGCCATGTTTAAGAGGGACGGCCATGGCTATATTTATTCTGCTGCTAAATATGAAAGTCTTGCACTGGTACAACACGAATCAAAGGGAATGGTTTTACTAAGAATGATATCGAGAAAGGTCAGAGGTTCAAAAACAATCAGATACCATTGTAGTTTCAATCGTAAACGATGCTGAATTGAGACCCAAGGCGATACCAAAGGGGATGATGGACGGAGCGTTAGAGCAAATCAAACACTCACCCCAGTCAACTGATCTGGGTTTAATCCATCATCATTCTTTAGCTCACTCCACCACCCCAGTTCAGACATGGCCATATGCAAATCAGTCTGACCCTGTGCCTCATGGGAACAGTCCAGCCCGAACTGCCAAGCCATGTCTTCCCTGGACCGGAAACAAGCATCCTGGGACCGGTTTCGGGTTCAAAACCCTCATCAGCCAGGCTATCTTGAATCCAGTGGCAAAGTGAGCAAGGGACCCACGTCTGGGCATACCCTGCCAACTTAGGGCGTACAAAGCGATACCAAAGGGGATGATGGACGGAGCGTTAGAGCAAATCAAACACTCACCCCAGTCAACTGATCTGGGTTTAATCCATCATCATTCTTTAGCTCACTCCACCACCCCAGTTCAGACATGGCCATATGCAAATCAGTCTGACCCTGTGCCTCATGGGAACAGTCCAGCCCGAACTGCCAAGCCATGTCTTCCCTGGACCGGAAACAAGCATCCTGGGACCGGTTTCGGGTTCAAAACCCTCATCAGCCAGGCTATCTTGAATCCAGTGGCAAAGTGAGCAAGGGACCCACGTCTGGGCATACCCTGCCAACTTAGGGCGAACAAAGCGATACCAAAGGGGATGATGGACGGAGCGTTAGAGCAAATCAAACACTCACCCCAGTCAACTGATCTGGGTTTAATCCATCATCATTCTTTAGCTCACTCCACCACCCCAGTTCAGACATGGCCATATGCAAATCAGTCTGACCCTGTGCCTCATGGGAACAGTCCAGCCCGAACTGCCAAGCCATGTCTTCCCTGGACCGGAAACAAGCATCCTGGGACCGGTTTCTGGTTCAAAACCCTCATCAGCCAGGCTATCTTGAATCCAGTGGCAAAGTGAGCAAGGGACCCACGTCTGGGCATACCTTGCCAACATAGGGCGAACAAAGCGATACCAAAGGGGATGATGGACGGAGCGTTAGAGCAAATCAAACACTCACCCCAGTCAACTGATCTGGGTTTAATCCATCATCATTCTTTAGCTCACTCCACCACCCCAGTTCAGACATGGCCATATGCAAATCAGTCTGACCCTGTGCCTCATGGGAACAGTCCAGCCCGAACTGCCAAGCCATGTCTTCCCTGGACCGGAAACAAGCATCCTGGGACCGGTTTCGGGTTCAAAACCCTCATCAGCCAGGCTATCTTGAATCCAGTGGCAAAGTGAGCAAGGGACCCACGTCTGGGCATACCCTGCCAACTTAGGGCGAACAAAGCGATACCAAAGGGGATGATGGACGGAGCGTTAGAGCAAATCAAACACTCACCCCAGTCAACTGATCTGGGTTTAATCCATCATCATTCTTTAGCTCACTCCACCACCCCAGTTCAGACATGGCCATATGCAAATCAGTCTGACCCTGTGCCTCATGGGAACAGTCCAGCCCGAACTGCCAAGCCATGTCTTCCCTGGACCGGAAACAAGCATCCTGGGACCGATTTCGGGTTCAAAACCCTCATCAGCCAGGCTATCTTGAATCCAGTGGCAAAGTGAGCAAGGGACCCATGTCTGGGCATACCCTGCTAACTTAGGGCGAACAAAGCGATACCAAAGGGGATGATGGACGGAGCGTTAGAGCAAATCAAACACTCACCCCAGTCAACTGATCTGGGTTTAATCCATCATCATTCTTTAGCTCACTCCACCACCCCAGTTCAGACATGGCCATATGCAAATCAGTCTGACCCTGTGCCTCATGGGAACAGTCCAGCCCGAACTGCCAAGCCATGTCTTCCCTGGACCGGAAACAAGCATCCTGGGACCGGTTTCGGGTTCAAAACCCTCATCAGCCAGGCTATCTTGAATCCAGTGGCAAAGTGAGCAAGGGACCCACGTCTGGGCATATCCTGCCAACTTAGGGCGAACAAAGCGATACCAAAGGGGATGATGGACGGAGCGTTAGAGCAAATCAAACACTCACCCCAGTCAACTGATCTGGGTTTAATCCATCATCATTCTTTAGATCACTCCACCACCCCAGTTCAGACATGGCCATATGCAAATCAGTCTGACCCTGTGCCTCATGGGAACAGTCCAGCCCGAACTGCCAAGCCATGTCTTCCCTGGACCGGAAACAAGCATCCTGGGACCGGTTTCGGGTTCAAAACCCTCATCAGCCAGGCTATCTTGAATCCAGTGGCAAAGTGAGCAAGGGACCCACGTCTGGGCATACCCTGCCAATTTAGGGCGAACAAAGCGATACCAAAGGGGATGATGGACGGAGCGTTAGAGCAAATCAAACACTCACCCCAGTCAACTGATCTGGGTTTAATCCATCATCATTCTTTAGCTCACTCCACCACCCCAGTTCAGACATGGCCATATGCAAATCAGTCTGACCCTGTGCCTCATGGGAACAGTCCAGCCCGAACTGCCAAGCCATGTCAACTGCCAAGCCATGTCTTCCCTGGACCGGAAACAAGCATCCTGGGACCGGTTTCGGGTTCAAAACCCTCATCAGCCAGGCTATCTTGAATTCAGTGGCAAAGTGAGCAAGGGACCCACGTCTGGGCATATCCTGCCAACTTAGGGCGAACAAAGCGATACCAAAGGGGATGATGGACGGAGCGTTAGAGCAAATCAAACACTCACCCCAGTCAACTGATCTGGGTTTAATCCATCATCATTCTTTAGCTCACTCCACCACCCCAGTTCAGACATGGCCATATGCAAATCAGTCTGACCCTGTGCCTCATGGGAACAGTCCAGCCCGAACTGCCAAGCCATGTCTTCCCTGGACCGGAAACAAGCATCCTGGGACTGGTTTCGGGTTCAAAACCCTCATCAGCCAGGCTATCTTGAATCCAGTGGCAAAGTGAGCAAGGGACCCACGTCTGGGCATACCCTGCCAATTTAGGGCGAACAAAGCGATACCAAAGTGGATGATGGACGGAGCGTTAGAGCAAATCAAACACTCACCCCAGTCAACTGATCTGGGTTTAATCCATCATCATTCTTTAGCTCACTCCACCACCCCAGTTCAGACATGGCCATATGCAAATCAGTCTGACCCTGTGCCTCATGGGAACAGTCCAGCCCGAACTGCCAAGCCATGTCTTCCCTGGACCGGAAACAAGCATCCTGGGACCGGTTTCGGGTTCAAAACCCTCATCAGCCAGGCTATCTTGAATCCAGTGGCAAAGTGAGCAAGGGACCCACGTCTGGGCATACCCTGCCAACTTAGGGCGAACAAAGCGATACCAAAGGGGATGATGGACGGAGCGTTAGAGCAAATCAAACACTCACCCCAGTCAACTGATCTGGGTTTAATCCATCATCATTCTTTAGCTCACTCCACCACCCCAGTTCAGACATGGCCATATGCAAATCAGTCTGACCCTGTGCCTCATGGGAACAGTCCAGCCCGAACTACCAAGCCATGTCTTCCCTGGACCGGAAACAAGCATCCTGGGACCGGTTTCGGGTTCAAAACCCTCATCAGCCAGGCTATCTTGAATCTAGTGGCAAAGTGAGCAAGGGACCCACGTCTGGGCATACCCTGCCAACTTAGGGTGAACAAAGCGATACCAAAGGGGATGATGGACGGAGCGTTAAAGCAAATCAAACACTCACCCCAGTCAACTGATCTGGGTTTAATACATCATCATTCTTTAGCTCACTCCACCACCCCAGTTCAGACATGGCCATATGCAAATCAGTCTGACCCTGTGCCTCATGGGAACAGTCCAGCCCGAACTGCCAAGCCATGTCTTCCCTGGACCGGAAACAAGCATCCTGGGACCGGTTTCGGGTTCAAAACCCTCATCAGCCAGGCTATCTTGAATCCAGTGGCAAAGTGAACAAGGGACCCACGTCTGGGCATACCCTGCCAACTTAGGGCGAACAAAGCGATACCAAAGGGGATGATGGACGGAGCGTTAGAGCAAATCAAACACTCACCCCAGTCAACTGATCTGGGTTTAATCCATCATCATTCTTTAGCTCACTCCACCACCACAGTTCAGACATGGCCATATGCAAATCAGTCTGACCCTGTGCCTCATGGGAACAGTCCAGCCCGAACTGCCAAGCCATGTCTTCCCTGGACTGGAAACAAGCATCCTGGGACCGGTTTCGGGTTCAAAACCCTCATCAGCCAGGCTATCTTGAATCCAGTGGCAAAGTGAGCAAGGGACCCACGTCTGGGCATACCCTGCCAACTTAGGGTGAACAAAGCGATACCAAAGGGGATGATGGACGGAGCGTTAGAGCAAATCAAACACTCACCCCAGTCAACTGATCTGGGTTTAATCCATCATCATTCTTTAGCTCACTCCACCACCCCAGTTCAGACATGGCCATATGCAAATCAGTCTGACCCTGTGCCTCATGGGAGCTTGAACGAAGC